>OX411822.1:8780000-10030000 GCA_948253155.1 Leucoma salicis | reverse complement strand
TTTTGTCTTCTTCCTTTTTGCTGAATTGTATTGTGAAGTACGCACAACTAAATATTCGTATATACTTAAATACAAATTTGTGACGCCCTCAATAGAAATATTCGCTTCAATTAAACCATTTGCCTTTACCGTTAGTCTCTTTTATGGAATTTAACAACACGACTAATCAGGGCCACGGCCCGTGGAACTCATTAAACCGTATTGACATCGTATCATCTCGCTTGTGATTGCTAGAGAAGCCGACGCGTGATGTCGCAATAAACCCTCGGCCAATCACGGTGATCTCTCAACCAATGACAATGACACGATACGATGTCGATACGATTTAGTGAGATACATTCTAACCCCCCTGATATCTACATGAATTTTATGTTGCGCTACGGGGACTTATCGTCAAATACAAGGCAAAGTTTCTTCGATCGTCGCCGTGTAAAGTTGCTCTTACCGTCATTGGTCCAACCATCGCAAATTCTCTATGTATCGCTTCGATCAACAATAATTGTTGATCGAAGATGTATCGGTCTGAATGTCGTAGTCAGATAAATCTAGACAGCGCTTTGACTGTGTATTCCTAGTATTGCTATACATAACAGCAATTTAGTGAATTTGTTTCGCACTGCGGAGAGAAATTAATAAAACTAAAATATAAAATAACAATCAGAATGTACTGTGTCTGAATTTGTTAAACATATTTGTATTATTCTCAATAATTCTAGCGACCTTACTCTTGTATCGCACGAGTGCAATTTTGCTAGTGAAGAAAATCTTAATTATATAAAAATAAATATTGAATTCTAATAAATTAGGATCTATTATGTCCATGCATACAAATCTTTAAATATATCTAAACAACAGTGAAAATATTTTAAAATCCGTTTAGGAAAAGCATGGCGTGATGGCAAGTAAGTAAGTAGATGTGTTAATCTCATACGACATGACAAATACGCATTGAATGAAATCCTAGTGGTATCCCAACATTAATGGGCCGGCTCAGCAGATCAGCGTGAAGCAGGTGTAGGGATACTAACCGTGGTTTTTCGTATGGTGAGTATGAGTGAGAGTGCCGGAGACCCAAACCCCCTCCCTATCCTCTCCTTATTATTCTTCCTATCCTCTCCTTAGTATTTTACCTATCTTCTCCTTAATATACTTCCTATACAACTCCTATCGCTTTCCTTGGAGGTAGCGACGCGCGAGTGATGCCTCTGGTGTTGCTAGCGTCTAATATAGACGATAGTAATTCAGTTCTTTCCTTAGAGACACGACTAATGGCGCTTGTGCGTGTCCTCAGTGTTTATGTCGGTACTTTTTGATTCTATTCACTCAGAATACTAAATAGCATATATATTGGTACGAGGAGGGATCAAAAAGTAGTGAGAATGAGATAGAATATAATGACTGTTGAATACTTAATAATTTATTTTTCTACTCCGAGTCTCTCTGCACACCGAGTCCAGCGTTTTCTAAGGCTTCAATCCCTTTCAAAAAAAAAGTTTTGTCTTGGTCCTGCAAAAAGCTCTCCACGGCATCCATCACCTCGTTATCGTCTTCGTACCTGTTTCCCCTTAAGTATTCTTTCAATTTGGGGGAACAGATAAAAATCGCTAGGCGCCAGATCTGGTAATGGTATAAGGGGGGTGGTCAACCCATTCGAAGCCAGCTTGCTGAATGGCAGCCATCGCAACTGCTGACCTGTGCGCGAGTGCGTTGTAGTGATGAAACAGCACGCCACTTCGAAGTTTCCCTCTGCTTTTCTCTTTGATGGCATTCCTCAACTTGGGAACTAAAGCTGCATAATATTGGCCTGTATTAGTGGTTCCACGCTCCAGGTAATCAACAATATCCCTTCTGAGTCCCAAAATATTGAGGCCATAACCTTGCCAGCCGATGCCACGGCACGAAACTTCTTCGGGGTCGGTGATGATGGTCGTTTCCATGCGAAGATTGCTGTTTTGTCTCGGGATCAAAATGATGGAGCCATGTTTCGTCCATTGTTACGAAACGAGACAAAAAGTTTTCAGAATCTTCTTGAAACATGTCCAACAATATCTTCGAAATGTCAAGTCGATTTTGTTTCTGACTGTCGGTTAACATTCTCGGCACCCATCTTGCGGAGACTTTTCTCATATTCAAAGATTGTTTCAATATGGATTGAATACTTCCATATGAAATGCCCGTTTCTTGAATTAAGTATCGGATGGTAACTCTTCGATCGCTCAATACAATTTTCTTGACTTTCACAACAACAAACTTTTCTTGGGTGACGGACGTCGATGGACAGCCGCAACGATGTTCGTCTTCCGTGCTCGTTCTCCCTACTCGAAATTGAGAAGCCCACCTTGCAGCAGTGGAATACGGCGTAGCAGACTCTCCTAATGTTGCCTCCAAATCGCAATGAATCTCTTGCGTCGTTAACTTTTTTAAACAGAGGTATTTAATAACGGCTCGCACTTACTTTTTCTCCATTTTCGAGAACAAGTTCCGACACGAAGCAAACAAATGACTACATTCAGAAAAAACAAAAGAGAATCGAATATTTTTTTCTTTTTTATTATTACAAATATGTATCTGAGCTATGCCTGCCAGTATTTATTTTTTTTCTTACCAAGGAGTATGTAGTTCTCACTACTTTTTGATCCCTCCTCGTACATATGTGTGCATGCTCCATTTTAAATGATTAACATTTCATACTTGGGACTGTACTTTGATTTTGAGCTTTCAGAGAGGTTTTAATTTTGTTTTGTTATATAAATTATTTAATAATTTTATGTAATTGAATATCTAAAGAATATGATGGTTTTTATAGAAACAAATTGTTCATAAGCTACGTAATACTAAATGGAATTGGTAAGATATTGAACATTGATTCAAGTAGGGTAGAACTGTACTTGGTGATAGTGATGATCTATCGCAAATATCGTATTTACTGTATTTTTTTAAGTTTATAGATTTTGACTCGTGCGTGGCCAACCCCAGGGAACGGCATGTCAGGTTGAGAGCAAGGTTGATAAAAAAGTGTTGAGGAAGTGGAAAGGAAGGATGATTGTAGAGAAAGAGGATGAGGTTCGGATCTTCATTTTCGTGATTTAAAATAAATAAAAACATACGGAGTGCAATGCAAAAATTAATTTATTCTCACCTCATTTAAATTATCTACTTTTATTGTTTACTTAATCCTTTATCAAATACAAACATCAACATATTTAGAAGGAAAGGTCAAACGTCAATGTAGGTTGATTTCAAATAATTGGACCGTGTTGTGCAGAAATGAGCAAAAATAAAACATAAAAGTTATGCTGATTTGAACCACTTCAGGTTTATTTTTTCAGTGTTATTTGTAGTATTAGGTTGGTATAAACTATCATAAAAAAATGTAGCTGGCAGAATAAAACGAGTCTTCGCGACATAAAAATAGAGATTATTTTCGAATTAAAACATTAATTTTGTCCAGTTTATGGGTTGGATCATTTCTGCACAACACGATCCAATTGATGACAAATTTGTTGATGACAAAATTATTTTAATAATATAGAAGATAGCGGTTAAACCAAGGCCATCGAACATCCAGTTTGATCCTCACTCCGATGTCCAGACCTCGAACGACACACACTTCTGATTTTTAAATTTCCTGGAAACCTGCATGTCGGAGAGAGATTTTCTCAACGGTTTTGTGAAGTCTGCCATCTATGACCTAAATCTCTCCCACTCTAAGAGTATACACATACAGTGGTGTGATAGTGGGATTGAGAAAAATAAACTCAAAGTTAACAAAATGTAAGAAATGAATAAAATAAAGTAGGTTTATACCTATATAAAAACAAAAGGCCCTTGTTTCATTTCTACTCTGTGTAATTATTAATTATTGAATCAATATATTTATTAGCACTTAGTACTTAATGACTTTTGTCAGCCCTACGACCTACATACAGACGAGTCCGTACCACACAGCAATCAGTGTATGCTCGAGACAATAAATGCTCATTGAGTGCTCAATTAACGCCTGTGGGTCTAATATAGGCCTTGAGCTGGCCACACCGACCTAGTTTTAGTTTACCGTCACGTTTTTTAATGGCGTTTTCACTTTTGTTTTCTGAAACGCTTCGACGAATCCGATCAATGGTTCAAGGTTTTGTAAAAACTTGTTATCTAGTTTATGTAACAAGGGCTATTGTTTTTATACTTTACTAGTTTTTTAGTACTTTACTATACCTATACACTGATTCGATATTTTATGCGTGAGATAAAATTATATTTTGAAAGGTAATTTGAAACTTACGTACGTAATTTTTTTTTTTCACGACAGCGTTTCCATGAAGTCGATTTATATCAATATTTCTTTTAGACACTTATATAATAATAATTAAGATATAATCAAAAGTGCATAGTAAGGTACACTGGTGGACATACTTTTTCAATTTGCATCAAAACATTCCAGTCCGCCCGTTTTGCGTAAAACCTACTTGAGCCATGTTTTCTTATCTAGGAATTTTTATTTTGCTTTGTGCCACTCCTTTTCCCATTTCGTTCTTTAACAATATGATAATTTACTGAAAAAATTCTTAAAATGAAATGAATTGTTTATTTATGTAAATAAGTTAATTTATTACATATTGAAATTAAAAAAATCGTTAACATTGCTCTCGCAAATTTGATTTTATATGATTGCAAATTAAGTTCATATTTAAAAATATTCCGATAGTTCTTCTTGTCTAAACTTAAATTGTGTGTGTAAATTACATTTGTTCGTATTTTAATGTCTGGTTGTCATAGTATAAAAACAAATATTTGTATTTGAACATCCTATCACATTTTAATTTAGCGAGACTAGTAGTATAGCACGATTCGACAGTCGTGTCGAATTGTTCAATTTAACTATTATTGATAACATATATTATCTGATTGAACATCAATTGGGGTAACGATAAAAACGACTTTTTGTCTACGAGTCCATTGTTTTGTCACGTCAGATTATAATAAACAAATAGATAACGTTCTATAGAATATAATATTATGGGCACTGGCGACTTCCTAGTCGCTATTTGGCATGACGGTTTTTCGCTTTATGTATTTCAAGACCTCTTCCGCTAAAGAAAGCATTGACTCCAAATATTTTTATAAGTGAAAACAGTTCTAAGAGATAAGTGCAAGATAATCTTTTGTTTGGGTAACCAGAGTTTGGTTAGGGTGCGTTCCTAGAACAGTCGTGTTAGGTTGCTAAGCTAGTTATCCCGCCTTATCAAAAAAAAAGGTTTGCTAGGGGTGAGTTTTAATTAACCCCTCCAACAGAAAGAATATTTTCCAAATGGTTATACCATTTAGAAAAATCGAAAAATATATGTAGTTAACCACAAAGTGAAAAATGTGAAATCGAAAATAACAGCCACGAGCAGGACCTGACCCTGCATCTCCTGGATACCGTCTAGATGCCTTGCCAATTCCAACTTCCGACAGATGGCGCAGGCGTCACCCAAGACGTTAAGAATGAATGTTATCGAGATTAGCAGTCGGGAGCAATTGTCACGATGGCTGAATTGGCAAGGCATCTGGACGGTATCCAGGAGATGCAGGTTCAGGTCCTGCTCGTGGCTGTTATTTTCGATTTCACATTTTTCACTTTGTGTTTAATGTATAGCCTAAGCACGTCAAATGCTAAAAAAGTATATAAAAATATCTATATAATATATGTAGTTGTTTTATTTTTGTCAACCGCTCCGAAATTCACTGAGCCACAGCTGTTCCTTTGATGTTTATGATGGTAATAAACTGTACCTAAATTAACATTATGATCTATTAATTCTCGAAGTCGAACGATTCGTCAATAAGACAAATACATTATACTAAAATTTGAATGATGGCTGAATTGGCAAATCATCTGGTAACGTTTTCCAGGAGATGCAGTTTCTAATCCTGCTCGTGACTACTAGGTATATTCGACTTCACATTTTTATACTTACTAAAATTTTGTTAAACTAGATTTAAACCAGACGCTTTTTATATTTTCGTTTTCTTAACTATTGAATAACATTCTTTAGCTGGAATGTACTCGTATATAATATACATTACAGGTGCATTCTTATGAGTCAACATCATTTGCTTTCAATGAACCAGAACACCATATGAGGCTACTGTTTAAATTTAAATTTAATTAATATTTATTGTAGTGTATTGATTAATTCACATTGCACATGCATGTGTCGTTAACGCGAGTCCACCATGATTCACTTATGAAAAAAATAATAAGTGCAAATAAACAATGATGATTGTCCTGTGTGTGTACAATAACGTTGTACTCACTATTGTAATAGTGTTCGGGTGATTAATAATGTACATAAGGGTTTAATCATTACGTAAACAAACTTTCAGTGATTATAATCAGTGATAATCTAGTGGAAAAACCAAGGACTGCCAAGACAATGGTATCAAGTCCGATCTCAGTCCAAAGTCACCGCATACACCTCTGACATTTCGATATTTTTTGAGAATAAGTATTAAATACACACAAATCATCACTGCTGTGAAGTAAGATATCGGGAGGAAATCTGTATGCCCTTTTTTTTTGTTTAGGCGGGAAAAAATGTACCTAACCGCACACCCCGTCGTTCGGGGCAACGAACAGGGTAGTGTGGGGCCCGCACCCACTAAAGAAACCCGCCGTGTGCCGTCTCTCCGCCTGTGTTGACGGACCACTGGTACTGTGTTGGATTACTTCAGTGGCAGGAAATCTGTATGCCCTTGAGATTCCGACTCTCTCTCGACGAATTGTCAAGTCTGCCAACCCGCACTGGGCTAGCGTCGTGGACTACAGCCTGAGTTCCTCTCCCTCTGAGAGTAGACCGATGTCCAATAGTGGAACAGTAACTGGTTGAAAAATAACCAAAAATGTGTTGTGTGATTAACCGTATTATGTCCATGCTAAAATTTAAGAAGATAATCTCATTTATACATATATAATGATGATCATCTCCTCAAATCGTAGTAGGTACTCTCATTTATATCAGGATCTCGTACACTAGGGTAAGTTTAATTAGTTCGAGTGGGTTACCATTATAGGCGGAGGGACATGCACCACGGGTGATTTTATTGGGTGAAGGCCTCACCCTGCTTGTTGCCCCAAACGGTCTGTGCTTAGATACTTTTTTCCCGCCTAAACAAAAAAGCGAAGAGTTTCGTTAGAACATTAAATAAGTTTTATTAGAAAACTAGATATATCTATTGTAAGTTTTTAGCGAAACCCGGTACTTTCTTATCGGTACATATCACAGTGCCCGCCGGGAACTCGTTGACACCGCTGCGCGTTCGTCCTGATGATGAGCATCGAATACGCTCGAAACCCCGGTCAACAAAATCGACGCGACGTGAGTTATTTCCGGTTATATACGTCTGGGTATAAATCACGTCCGAATAGCTTTAATCACTGTATAATATAAGTTGGGTTGTGAATACAATGAGGAGACGTGCGAATAATTTAATTGGTTAATAGATTTAGCTAAGCCGCTGCCCACCATTTTTTTTGGCAATATTCTAGTTTGGGCAAGAATCGCGCCAGTTGATTTCAACATTTCTGTGTCATCATTAGGTTGTCATGTCACACACAATATTATATCGTATATTGATTTTTCAAACGAACTGCGAGGATATTGCACGCCTCATAAGCGAAGCGTTGTGTTACTATTCTCGTTTCACGCAGAAAAACTGATTTTTCTAACTTAAAATGTCTCTAATTATCATATATTGCACTTGTAAAATAATATCTACACACGCATATAAAGAACAAACACTATGTTTAACACTCATGTGTTGTATTTAAACTAGTTAAAAAACTGTTTGAAAAAATTCTGTCTTGGACGTCCGTTTGTTGTAGGTAATGTATGTTAACACGATAACGACCAAAATACTTTACTAATCGAGTCTTTTTTTTTCGTTTACGGATTATTATGATTACGAATAGAGCCCTATCACTTTTCACGGTCTGATTCGATGTGGTTTAATTGTTATTAAATAAACAAAAAAATAGTGAATATTTACGCTCGACGCGACACTAAAATCAGTGCTATCCTTATTTGGTGAGAACTATTTCAATAGACCAATGTAGAAGTACTTTTAAAATTAGCGCTAGATAAGACATAAGAAGATAAGACATAAGAAAGTACTTTTTGAAATTAGCGCTATCTATGTGATTTATTGAAAACTACTTAGTAAGACCAATACATTATTAGTTACTTATCAAATAATCAATTTTATTATGAAAAATGAAGATTATGAGGCGTGCACTTTTGGATTTTCCAAAGTATTCAATATTTTCCTGTGTCTTACAGCAATAACAGATTAAGTGAGGATATTCTTTAAAATAAGAGTGAATACACTTTTCAAAATCAAGTATGCCTTCACAAAGTATGCATTCCTACTTCATTTTGGTGGAATATATTTAAGAATAGGTTTTTTTATATCGATTGCCTGTCCTACTTGTAGACTTGGATGTCCTTTCAGAGTGCCAGAGACAACTCTGGCCCTCTCAATTTTCATTAGTTATCATGTCGGCGGGTATCATGAAATGGGTAATTTATCTGCTCTTCAACACATGTCCTTGATATAATTCTATATGTATGTCTTCTTATAGGCATAATGTATGTTCGAGGCTATCTATATTGTTTTTTTATTGAAGAACTCGTCACAACGCATTCCAATAAAATTGAATCAAATCTTAGACAAGGCAACATGCGCATAATAATATTTGTAGCAATTATTGTTACACAAGTGAATATGAAAGAGAACAAGATGTTTTTCGCTGTATCCTTTGCGCTTATTCGTTACGGGAGAAAGGTGGTGAGGTTATTAAAAGAAAATGGAGTGCAAAAAAGTTAATGCTGCTTTAATGAATATGAGTGACTATTTTAATGATTGTATAATAAATATAATAATGCGAAAAACATAAAAAAAGTTCAAATGCTAAAAATAATAAGATGTACAAGATTTTACTCATTATAATTAGTTTAATTCTTTATGTTTTAAAATACCATCATGTTTGGTACAGTCGAAATCAAGTACACTTCGTATTTACAAAAAAAAAGTGTCTGGTGATAGGAGTCCATATATGTAGACTTCTTAATCACGAAACACTTATGTTTGAGTAAATTAGTAAGTTAATGCCGTTTACAGAGAAATACACAACTTTACAGTGTATTAAATATTGACTATGTCCGACTTTGAAGTGTCGAAAGTGTGGATTAAAACCAAAACTAACTCTATATGTACAGTTTCACACTGTCCTAGCCTGTAAGATTATACGACAAATAGGGAAACAGAGAGTAGACTTTCTTAAACAAATTTATTTTCACATGGAATGCTTTAATAGAAAACGTAGTGCGCCACATATAAAGCCACGCTTTTAAGCCATTGCGATCACACAAATTATCTCAACATGCACTGTGCTACAGTCTTTTCTAATCCTAGCATGAATTCATTCACCGGTCTTGAGCGGGAAGCATTACCTTCCCACAGAATATCTGAACTAACGGTAGGTAATCCTACTCTGCGTTTAATTTGATGAAAAACGCTGGAGGCCCAAACTTCTCCCCTCCAAAAAACTCCAGCTTCCTATCCTCCCGTTACAATCTTTCCTCTACATCTCCCATTCCTTCCCAACCATTTCTTTTTCTTACCTGGTGTTGCAAGCTTCTGTACGCTCACGGTACCCACTTACCTACACTCGTAATTTAAAAAGTAAACGTACCATACGAAATTTTCTTCCCTTAAATATCACTTTTGTTTTCCCAGATATGTAATCTCGCGAAGCAGCTGGATATGACGGAACGCCAAGTAGAACGCTGGTGGCGTCTGCGTCGCAGCCAAGATAAGCCTTCGACCCTCGTCAAGTTCTGCGAAAATATGTGGCGGTTTACTTTCTACTTGTACAATTTCTCCTACGGTCTGTTCATTCTGTGGGACAAGGAGTGGCTTTGGGATATCGACCAGTGTTACGTCGGGTATCCTCATCAAGTAAGTTTTTGATTGCACATATGATACTGCTAGTGACTGAAAGCTTTTTCATGTTTTTGAAGTGAAAACTTCTATAGGAAGGAATTTAAGTCTTCATGTACATGGTCACATGGTGTAAAGAGACCAAGCGCATGACACACAACTTTATAGACTATCTATCTTATTCAGGTGGCCTTAATCTACCACTGTAATAATGTCAAACAATTCCAGGGGTCTGCCAGTCGGAGGCGCCCCGGGCTGGTCTTTGGACCGTATGGGCGCTCCAGCTGGTGCTGGAGGAGTGGGCGGGGCGACGGCATGGAGTCCTTACCTTCCTACTGGTGCAAGTGCTGTCGGGGCAGGGAGGAGGATCCTTCCGCTGACCCGAACCGCCGCCAGCGACCGGGGCGGCGCAGGCGCAGGTACTTGCGCCTCATGCCGCCCTAGCTGAGGCTGCGGGTGGATGGACCGGGGAACGTCCACCACCCGCAAAGCCTCTCGAAAAGGTGCGACGCTCCGTGCGCGGATGCGTTGCTCAGTAGAGGGTACCCGAAAGGCTAAGCCGCTGGCGGACCACAGAAGGAATGTAACATAGTTCCAGTGGCCCGCCAATAAAGACGGAGAGACGGCACACGGCGGGTTTCTTTAGTGGGTGCAGGCCCCACACTACCCTTTTTTACTACGTGGGTAGTAAACAAGCATATATGGGGCCCATCTGATGGTAAGCGGCTACCGTAACTGGCAATAGCAGATGCATCATCCACGCATTGCCAACTCCAAGAAAATGGCGACACGTGCATTTCTTGGAGATGGCGACACGTGCATTTCTTGGAGATGGCGACACGCGAGTGATGCTTCTGGTGTTACTAGCGTCTAAAGGCTACGGCAACCGCTTGCCATGAGGTGGGTCGTATGCCTGTTTGCCATCCACGTACCATACGAAACAACTGTATGTGTACTTACCTTTTTTTAACGCTGGTCTTCTATGAGAGGGTGGTACTTCATCTATGTGTATGTACTAGCAGGTACACTACAATCTCTCTCAATGAAGCTTTGATAACAAGTTCTTTAGAAATTATGTCTAACAAAAGATTCGCTAATAAGCGACTTCCATTATGGTGTCTTCGTAAAACATTCTGTTTTACATATTCTCAGAAACTATATATAAATTTTTACAATATTCTAAGAGCATAAACCTTTTCGCTTCAATCAGCGTTATGACTTGCGGTTACATTGTTGGTTATTATCGTTTCAAGACCACAATAAGTGAGGGTCGTTTAAAATAGCGTTGTGTAAATAGCTCTAATGGATGAGGAATTTCAATTATGCAAGATTTAGCGTGTAGATGCGTATGTAACACATATGTATCGAATGCAAAGGTAGTTTGTAAACAGCTTATTGTTGTAAAACAGGTTTTGGATTTTGATATAATAAGAGGTTAATATTTATTAACTTTCATGGTTTACGAGTATGTAAATCTTAACCATACATTTTTGGTGAATTTTAGCGAATAAGTATTTACTATTTTGTAGGGAAGGTAGGGGACGTAGGCATCATCTCATTGGTTGGCAGTAATTTGACGTACATCATCATTGTTTCCTGTCAGTCCAATTTTATAGAAAGTTGTTCAGATTATATTCTTAGTTTCTTTTAATGTTTGCCACCTCTATAGTCACTATCTCAGAGCTTGATAAACTTCCACTGTCAAGTATGAAGTGGAAAAAATGCTTAGACGAAGGATATTATAGACAAGCTATCAGCGTATGCAGTGTCGAGATAGCAATAGATAACCGGAATAATTTTAAAAGATAACTATGATTATAACTTTGTTGACTAAAAATGTACTACCTGTTTTAGCCGGATAAAAGAATGACAGGACAAAAGAAATTGCAGTTATGCTTATACTTTGCTTAAAATGTATTAGAACATGTAATATTAGCGTATATAAAAAAACAAGCTTACATACTGATGATGGGGACGGTTGGCCACCTTATTGTTTGGACCCAGTTCATTGGGTCCAAATACAACTGACGCATACGCGAAAAGGAGAAATATACTTATACCTGTGTCTCTCTCACTCTTGGTAAAACCTAGTATGTGCATCCTTTTCTTCATCCTTAATGTCAAAATAGTAGCGAGTCTATATTATTCTTCGTCTAAGAAAAAATGTTTCATGAACTACTTTCGGGGACAGTGCGTTTGAAAGGATAGTTATTGTTACTCTTTACTCTTTTTTGGTATATTTATTTATATTATATTTATAATGTGTTTAATTTTGTTAATATAATGTAAATATGGGGTGTAACGGAACATTAACTTTGTTTCAGGGTCTCACCAGTGATGTCTGGTGGTACTATATGATTTCAGCAGCATTCTATTGGGCTCTAACAATGTCTCAGTTTACTGATGTGCGCCGAAAAGATTTCTGGCAAATGTTCGTGCACCATATCGCGACGATCGCGCTGCTGTCGTTCAGCTGGGTGTGTAATCTGCACAGGATCGGCACCCTCGTTCTGTTGCTACATGATTGCGCAGATATATTACTCGATGGCGCTAAAGCGGCTAAATACGCCAATTACCAACGTTTCTGTGATGTAGTCTTTGCTATATTTACTGTTTTGTGGATTGTTTCAAGACTTGGGATATATCCGTTCTATATTATTTGGAGGTAAGAACATATTTAACTTTTATTTATCAACGATGATTCAGCTTTAGCAAGCCGTTGCCAATTTGCGTCAAAACATGCGGTACCGCGCCTTCTGCATTTACTGTTATCGGTATTCTCAGACCATCCATTAGTATTTCGGTTCATTCATGGAATTTGATTAAGTTCAAAACAACTTGAACCATAATATTTACCTACAGTTTTTACAAGTTTGGTGCCATCTATGGGATTTATTGATATGAAAAAAAAGCATAAAAATAGCATCACGAGTGTATCTCCGAAGGGGTAGTCAAACGTGTATTACACACCCACGATCCGCTAGCTATGTTTAAGCTCCACGTAATAGGCAGTGAACCTATTGCCATCTACCGGGCACATTTCCAAACTCCGGGCTGCTACTGAGAATTTTTATTTTGACGAAAAAGCTCAATAGCAGTGCCCGACCCGGGGATCGAACCCGAGACCTCATGATCAACAACCGCTCACGCTACCGCTGCACTACAGAGGCAGTTATTGAAAAACACTGGACTAATAAGTCTTACCTTTTCAGTTAGAGTCCGTACCAAATAATTAAATGTATTATTAATTAAATTCTGCCCGCAACATCGTCCTCATAGACTTCAGAATGTAAATGGGGCATTTCACGTCAAGCGGACAACCAAAAAAAATATGAAATCGTGAATTTTGTTTATAATCGGCCACTTATACTTCTAGTAGACATGGATGTGTACACACAATTTTTTTTTCTTATGATGCTTTATTGCTGAGTTATGAGCTTTTAAAAAAATACTAAGAATGAAGTCATGAATTTTTGGATGCTTATTATCTGTATCAATTAATTTGTAAAAAAATACTAAAAAGTATTGTTTCTTATAGTTAAAAAGTTAGTTTTTATTTTTTTTGTCGAATTCTAAATTTGAATTTTTTTATGTAGTAAACCGGAAGTAAAAATTTCAAATCGATGTTTGAGTAACTTCGACACTTTTTTTTTTAATATTTTAACTTTGAATTAAAGCCTTAAATTTACTAATTCTTCACAAAAAAAAAGTAAAACGTGATCGCCAATAGTTTAAGACTTAGAGCATATCGAGTACATACACATGGCTATGAGCACTTTCTAAGAAAACGGGATTATGCGCTAAAGTGCTTTCTGCTGATGATTCTGTTGATGTTTGTGTAAGGCATTGGACATTTTAAAACCGCATGCTTATATCGCTGAATAACAAGCGCTTTATTTTATAACTCTGAAGGAAAACATCTCTGAAGGCGAAATTCTTCTTCTTCTTGGTTGTCCGCTTGACGTGTAATGCCCCAAATACTTTTCCGATCATCATGAAACTTTTTTTTACACATATTTTTGGAGGTATTAGAAGTAACATAGGACACATTTCAAAAGATTTTTTTTTTTTACGAATGATAGAATAATTGTTTGTCATTTCAAGGCTTGCTTTATTTATTTTTATGAAATTCCTCGCAGACGAAGTCGCGGGTAACAGCTAGTAGTATATATTTTAACACAAGTATGGTTTATATCTATTTTCTCTTTTGGCTTTTAATATTGTAATGTCCTCTTAACTGCGTTAGAGACAGTCGCGAAACATATGAGGTGGTGACACTTTATATTGTAGTCTATCACCTCAAGTGATTTATTGCATTATTTTCCGTTTCCAGTACATCAATTCGCGCTCCAATGTTGGTGCCGATGTTCCCCGCCTACTATATATTTAACTCGCTGCTCTGTCTGTTGCTGGGGCTACATCTAGTGTGGACCTGGCTCATACTGCAGGTCGTGTACAAGGCTATCAGTGCTGGACGGGTAATTATTTTTTTTTGTCATTTAAATCCGGTAATTATTTTTTTAGTCATTGAAGGATATAAGAGAGCGAGTAGGTATGAAAGAGAGTATTGGCAGGCGTACATCACTCGCTCAAGGCCCCGAGTTAAATGCCTACCCTTCGCGTACCGACCACGGTACAACCGAGCGAAGAGTGTCGCACGCGCGCCTAAGCGCTCGCGCTTGTTGTATTGATTAAAATAAAATTAATTACGCGATTTAGGGTATTTCGACAATCAAATTTAATAACCGAAAATTCAGAGCTAAAAATCTAAACGCATTGATCAACAAAAAAAGAACAATGTATAAAAAAACTTAAAAATAACATTTAAAAATGATAGAAAAAGTAATCAAATAGAATCTACTAGAAAAATAAATTTTCAAGTTTTATAAACAACAGCTTTCTTGCTGTCGGTGGAGTCAGGAGTCTCCGAAACCGGCGAGCGGAAACCGGAGAGTGTATTAAGAGAATTATGAATGTTGAGGAAGCGAGAGATGTATGCAAGAACAGAGCCTTTTGTCACTCTGTTCTCTCTGCCTACCCCGCAAGGGAGGTAGCGTGATGTAGTAAAATCATCATAGGTGCAACCCTAGCGCATTTGTTGAATGACGCGGTTGCCCGAAGATCATGCGGCGGGCAAAACAATCTGAACTGTATTTCTGTGCACATAAGGTACATTTCTTCTCGTTAAGAACAAATAGTATTATTATTAAGATTAAGATTTTGTAGGCTATTATAAATAGATTTTGGACAAGTTTTAATGGAAGTGACGTTTCTGTCCGTAGGACTAGTATCTATTCTGTGGTATTGGTGTTAAGATGTGAAAGGGAATGCTCCGATGGTTCGGACATGTGGAAAAAATGCCGGACGAGCGACTGGTTAAGAAGATATACAATGCGAAAGTGGAAGGATGTAGGTACAGGGGGAGACCGAGACTCACCTACCTAGACCAAATCTGTCATGTATTGATAGAAGGTGGAGTCAGGAGTCTTCGAAACCGGCGAGCGTGTATGAAGAGAGTTATGAATGTTGAGGAAGCGAGAGATGTATGCAAGAATAGAGCCTCTTGGCACTCTGTTCTCTCTGCCTACCCCGCAAGGGAAATGGCGTGATGATAAGTAAGTTAGTAAATCCAGAAAACCATGCCATATATAGGCTTGGCAATACTATTAATAATACTGACCAATAGATCAATTTTATGTCACCTTTTTATATTACCCCAGTGGCATACAAGCATACGGCTTGCTTTACGACCGCTAATAACACCAGAGACATTCATGCGTTACCAACCCTGAAGAAGGGGATAGAGGATAGAGGATAGAGAGAGAGAGAGATAAGGAGGTGAACAGTAATGATAGTAGAGAGATAATATACGAAATACATCAATAGGAGTACGTACCGTTGCTCCATTTTAATCTTCTGTGAGATGATGGTACAGATTGGATAAGGAGAAGCACTTTCCCATGGGGTGACTAAGGGAAGTAAGCAATTATCATCTATTGCATGACTGGTGGTAGGGTTGGATACCAAGTGGGAGTATTCACTTGGTATCAGGCCCGAGCGGGTTGGTACCACCATCTCCCGGCTATGAAGCACATCGTTGCGTTTTGGTCGTAGCAGGAGATAGCTGTAGAAGGAGATAGCCGTTTTTTCTTTCATTTCATATCTGTAAATGAAATGGTGAGCAGCGGCTTGACAATACCCTCGGTATAGTTGAGTCCATGAGCGACGGTTACCATTTACCATCAGAGGGGCCGTGGCTCGTCTGCGACTAAATGCAATAAAATAAAATTTAACGATAGATGACAGTCAAAATATTCTGAATGATTTTCTTTATAATTTCTGTTTTTTTTTGTACTACGTGGGTGGCGACCAAGTATATGGTCCACCTGATGGTAAGCGGTTAACGTATAGACGCTAGCAACACCTGGCTTCACTCGCGCGTCGCCATCTCCAAAGAAAAGGATAGAAGGTGGTTGGAAAGGGTAATAAGGAGAGGATAGGTAGGTTTGGGCCTGCAGTAATTATGTTTCCACACCAGTATTGGGCTGTTGTCTATCTATGAGACGTTCCCATAGTCTATACTATTAAAAAGCTATAAAAGAGCTGTGTCTATACATTTAAGATATTTGACAAAAAAATTACTGATTCAGGCTATATAGGCGTGTCTAAAAGTAAAACGATTTTTTTAGATTTTTTGTCTTTTTATTTGTTTGTTCGTTCGCGCATCACACAAAAGCTACTGAACGGTTTTTTATGCAAATTTTTTTATTTGATAGCTCTTGATTGGACTTAAAAACTGGTATACTTTTTATCCCGCTACTATATAGGGAACCTGAGATATAACCTAAAAACTAGCTTTTGGTTATGGGGGTGCCGCGGGCAAAGGCTAGATACTAATAATAAATATGGTTAATCATAATTTTGTCTATGACTAGATGGAAGGCGATATCAGGAGTTCGAGTTCAGAAATTAGTGACAGTTCGCATCAGTCCAACCACAGTACACCGAAACATGTCAATCATAAAAAGTAAGTTACCCTAATAAGTATACACTTACGAGCACATGTGGCGATATACTATAATTGCCTCTTATAACTGCCTCGGTGGAGCAGCGGTAGTGTGAGCGACTGCTGATCATGAGGTCTCGGGTTCAATCCCTGGGTCGGGCAGTGTAATTGAGCTTTTTCTTAAAAAGAAAAATTCTCAGTAGAGGAGTTTAGAAATATGCTCGGTAGAGGGCAACAGGCTCGCCCCCTATTACGTGGGACTTAAACATAGCTGGCGAACCGTGGGTGTGTAATACACCTCTGCCTACCCCTTTGGGGGATTCAGTCGTGATGCTATGTTTTATGTGGTATATAATATTGAATGTCGAGGCATAGTAAACATCTATTTTGATACAGATTGACTACGCAGATGGCGGAGCGGTTTAGATACCGGCCTCCCGCCCGTGTGTTGTGGGTTCGATTCCCACACCTCTTTGTGTGATCCACAAATGGTTGTTCTGAGTCTGGGTGTATTTTGTGTCTGTGATATTGTATGTTTGTAAAGTCCCCCGCGATACAAGGATTATTACTTAGTGCCTTATAAAAAAACAATGTCATCTATACTATTATAAAACTATAACAGAGATATGTCTGTACATTTAAGATATTTGAGAAGAAATTACTGATTTAGGCTATATAGGCGTGTCTGAACACCAAACGATTTTTTATAGGTTTTTTGTCTGTTTATCTGTTTGTCTGTTGGTTTATTCGCGCATCACGCAAAAACTACTGAACGGATTTTTACGACTTTTTTTGTTTGATAGCTCTTGATTAGACTTAACAACTGGTATAAATTTTATCCCGCTACTATATCGGGAACCTGGGATATAGCCTAAAAAGTAGCTTATGGCTGCGGCGAAGCCGCGGGCAAAGGCTAGTTTACATATACTTTTAAAGGAAGTACAACATCTTAATAGAAATAGCAATTTAATGTTTTGCAATGTAGTGATAGCTTAGTGGTAAAACAAAGGTGTGCAAAAGACAGTGGTATGGAGTTCAATCGCCAGACCTCGCACAGCACCACAAACTTTTAATTTTCAGAAACACTGCGATAATATTTGTGTATTTGTTTCCAAATTATCACAGCATGATTGCCTTTTTTGTTAGGGCGGGAATAAATGTACCTACACCACGTCGTTTAGGGCAACGAACACGGTAGCGCGGGGCCCTCGCCCACTAATTAAACCCGCTGTGTACTGGCTCTGCTTGTACTGGTGGACCACTGGAACAAGACATAAAGAGACCTGTACCCAAATTTGGGACATAAATAGGTTAGATAATCAAATCACAAAAACTATTTTTCAAACAACAGCCTGTACTAATGAATAATCCTTGTATTGTGGGGAACTTTACAAAAATACGATTTAACGGGCATAAAGTACACCCAGACTCAGACCAACCATTTGTGGGACACAAGAAGAATTGTTCTGTATGAAGAACCTCCCAACACTCAGCACGGAAGGTCATCATTTTTATAGTTAGCTTAATCTTAAGAGATAGAACAAGATCATATAAATGGCAATCCTTTACATTTATCTTTGACTAGCGTTGCCAACCGTCCCGTATTTCACCCGTTGTCCTAGGTGAGCGACGGTACGCGACACGTAGTAACGCGACGCGACGCGACGTAATGCGACTAATACTTTACGCGACGAGTGTCCTATTTTGTAGTCATTCGTGAGCGACAAACGCGGCAATTTCATTTCATTTTTGTTTTAACCATGGACATGTAATATTAATGCAAGTCTTCAAGTTGTCACTTCACAGTTCACTCTGCGTCGCGTCTTGTCGCGCAAAAACAAGTCCACACTTCGCCGCGTTTCGTCGCATTCATATTAGGCGATAACGTACGCCATAAGTACATATAACGTCTATTTGATATTTTCGTGTCGCGTCGCGTCGTATTACCGCGTTTGTCGTTCACCTAGAACAACGGGACGGCCCGTAGTTCTTGTATAAATTTCAATGTCCCGGCGGGACAGGCCCTGTTCCGTATTTTGATAAATATAGTATCTAGGTGCGTACTAAGTACACATTGCAACAAATGCACACCAAATTTAATTAAAGCCGAACGGCTTACCATGTTTAATTACAATTTTGATAGTGTCTCCTTTTATAAACATATTAAATCACAAAAAGATTTGTTGCATGCAGTTAAGTTTGTAACAAAGTATAGTTTTAATTCTAGTCTAGTAGTAACGAAATTGAACTGAAAACGCTGTTATTGTCCCGGGTAAAAATGATAAATCCCGTATTTTTAAGATACATAATCGTTTGTCCCTTGAGGCTGTAAAGAAAAGTTGGCAACCCTATCTTTGACCTTCATTCTGTGATTCTGAGGTGGTAATTATACATCTATTCAGATAAACATTAATCAATATATTTTTTAAATTTATTTACAGGGAGATATAGGGTCGGGCTATCAGACCGACACAACTCATTCTTCGGGTTGGCGACCCCACATATGCACAAATATCACACTATGATAAGTCTAATTAATTATCTATTTATAGCGAGTCACTTTTCTGATATATGATGAGTCACGTTTGACCTCGCATGGCCAATTGTGACCCATGATATAATCTTGTGAGAAGTATCGTGTTTGGAGGTCGAGCTTAGCACCGCTTGTTGTGGTACAAGATATATCACAAAAATATTATATATACACATAATATGGCGCTATAAGTTAAGCACAAATTTATCATAACTATAATTTTATAGACCCCAAATGTCGACATTTTTGTCGCACTTATGTTACAGAGTACTTAACTTTATGATATGTAGACGATTGATAAGTAGTATCAATATTACTTTGTTGTATAAAGTACAACTAAGTAACGTATAACACATCTAACTATAAGCACAATATGTCAATATGCTTTTATCTTTATTAGATACAATCAACCTTTTTTATAGACGCCAAAAACACGTTTCTGTTATATTACCTTGAATATAAACATAATTTAAACATTACATATTTCAGGCGGGATGCATATGACTCGCGACCCGCAGGTTGTGTATGGCCCCGTCTAAATGATCAATGTAATTGACAGCTGTTTGTTTACTCTGTCTATCTTAACTCTGAGTTTTGGTGGAAACACGAAGAAGATGTCGACTCTGCATTATTTTCCAAAATTTGTGTTATTTCAAATATTAATGTGTATACGTAGTGGCTTTTTGCTGGTTAACTATTTAAGCATAAGTTTCGGCACATGATGTAATGCCCCATAACGTGTTTTTCGTGTTACCTTCAAAAAGGTTGCCACCACTTTACTGAGGCATGACTTTGACTTGACTTATTTTATTAACTAATTCCACCCAAAAATTTAACTCTAGTCAAAATAATATTATTTTGACAGACCTTTTAGATGTGTTATGATAAAATATAATAATTAGTTTAAAGGTATTGTTATAAATAGTACCTAATTATTTGTTACTACTTATCGATTAGTAAATTTTCGTGCTGTCTGGTGAATTGAACTAGCTATCTCTTTTACTAAGTTACTGAAGGAATTTATAATTGTAGGTTTTTAATGCACAGTAGTGCTGTACTTGGCGATTTTTGTGCGCACTCGAATGATTATAATTTTGTCTGTAAAGCGAGTATGAAGTGACTCGTTAGTATCATAATGTTATTTAATACTATTTTTTGTTGGAACACTGTAAATTTTAATTTCTACGAGCGTTCTGTTACAGTTTTAGTTTTTGAATTACGCACCATAAATCAAGGCTCGGAATCAGATTGCATTTAAAATTAGGCTTAAAGGGTCTCCATATCATCGATAAATTATAAAGACTGATAAACTAATCTAATGTGCATAGGTGTAGATTGGGTTTATAACCTTCATAAAAAAAGGAAATTATGTGTATAAAGCATTCGTTATTGTCTAAAAGGTAAACCATTTCTTACTATGTGAATACATAATTGCAACATGTTACCTTTCCGATAATTGGCTACATATTTAACATTAATGCATAATATATGCAAGTATCAAATCAGACTAGAAACAATATTGTTGTATTTCATAGAACCATGTTTTATAAAAGGCTAACATGACGCTAAAAATCGTATACGCTTTGAGCAAACATCAAATAAACGCCATCTAACGTCACATAATTAAACTAGACTGCAATGTGTGAAATATAGATGGCGCTTTTCTAAAAAAGAAATTATTGCAACCTACTTATATAATCTGATTTATTAAAGACAGATGAAACCGTCTCGGTGATCGAATACTCGAATAGTAACAAATCAGTTTATTAATGCTATTGCTATTATATTAATTAGTAATTGTCTTAAGATATCGATCTTTAACATAGACAAATAAAGGTTTTTTCACTACTCATACTCGGAAAGTAGGTTTGAAGTTGCCTGAGGAGCGGGTTGAAACTAATACTTTTCAGCCCTAGGAAGAATCGTTTTCAACAGACAGCAGTCAAATTATTTAAAAAAAACTAGTTCTATTTTCACATTTCTATTGAACCTTATTCTAACTTACTACAGCCACGCAATCACAGCGCGATGTTTAATTGAAATAACAAAGTTAAGTATTAAATAAATATTCTTTTTTAGCGACCACCTATTATCATAATTTACTTATTTCAAATATTTCTTTAAAATAATATAGATTTGGGTAAAATATTTTTCAATGTTGAAAATGAAAAATAATGGCTGTTATGCTGGCCGGCCACAAAAAAAAACTTTAAATAAATAATTATCTCAGCAGTTGATGTAAATTAAATTTCACTCATTTTTGCATGTTTTTTTTTACTTTCCTTGTATTCGTAATGAAAAGCACAGTGTTTACCTCAGGTTAAAGACTTATTTAGTCCCGAGACGGGGTTTGACGCCCGAGCGCAGAGAGGGCGCCTATAGTTCGAGCGTTACTTTCACCCTTAGGATAACAATGTACTATTTAACTTCGAATGATAAATCGTTGCCGAGCCTTGTAACTGTAACAATTTCATCGAATTATTTCATATTGAGTCACTTTTATAGCGGATAAGGCGAGTGGTTGTACTATTTAGTGTAAGTTATACTAATAAATACGAACAGTACATTGTATGTACGAATATGTAATAAAGTTTTGTAATGAATGCATGAAACCTATTTAATTAATGACAAATTGCAATTTCATTGAAGTTGATAAAATATGAGAGCTAGCATACCCAGGACATGAAAACAATCACTCTAAATAAAACAGCAATAACATTTATAAGCAATTCATGTTAAGTACTGATAATATTTAATTATTATTTATTATTAGACTTTCATATAAATATGTTCTAGTTATATTAGTTGACATAGCAAACGCGAATGTACATAAAAATAATCCTACTGTTTTGAATTTAGTTAAACCACAGAAATATTCAAAGTTAGGTTTTAATATAGCATCATCTAATTTTTCTCTTTTTATTGAGGTTCAAAAGCTTGAAGTGATTAATGATATGAGTAAAATATCCGGAGGTTTAAGGGCTGTTACCCCATACTTTTCAGTTTTAATGGCAATTTAAAACCAGCCTTACGAAATTCATAATTATAAATAGCTATATGAATCGCATTGTTCATAGTATGAACATGATTCATACTCTTTTGTATATCGTTGTAGTCTGTCTACAAACACGAACAATATTGTTTTCCCGTTCAATTTATTTACAATTTAGCATAATTTTAATTTGAACAACATATTCTTTATCTTTTGATAGCGCAGCACTCGTACGCATACTCGTATAATGTACATAAAATTTATACGTATCGCAAGTTTAGCTTACATATTTAGCCCTGAAGTGTTCAATATTTAATTATTTATATATTACTATTATAGAATAGATTTTAGGAGGAGAGCCCACCACACACCCACGGATTGTCAATCCCGGTTATCTTTGGACAGAATAACCTAAGATAATATCACATTCTCCTCTATCTGTGAGAGTGCGGATTGGCAACCTTAGGTTATTCTGTCCAAAGATAACCGGGATTGACAATCCGTGGGTGAGTGGTGGGCTCTCCTCCTAAAATCTATTCTATAATAGTAACAATGGACTTCCGCCAAGTGTTGCCTCATTCAATTAATTATCTTATTTATATTTTTTATTGATCCTAATTATAATCCTCTATTAATTCCATTATGAAAAATGAGATTCGAAATTTGATTTTGAGATTTTGATTACTTTAGAAATAGGCCAATATTATGTACTCATAATTCCATTTTTATTTATCTAATGTTTAAGTTTGAATTGAAGTTCTATTTATTTCCAGAGTTTTCTTTATAAATTCATTATAGTAGAATAGGTTGTGTTTCCTAACTGCCGTGTGAAACATAATAAGCTGTTTTTGTGAGAATATTTAACCGTGGTTGTAATTATTGAGTGTCTTTTTTAAAAAGGGCTTATCATGAAAGTTCAATAGGGATGTTTACTGTCATTATTTTACGCCAGATGGCGTATTATCGACATGGCCATTGAAAACTGTTATTTCTACACTAATTTTCTCGTGATATGTCTCTGTGTGCTTTACCAAAATGTAATAACTCCGCTGTACATTTATTTCCCAAAGATCCAACATTAAATAAAATGGAAAAAGGCTATGCGTCACAATAACTTTGTGGTTACTCAGCATAGCGTCTTTCAATTCTTTAATCTTCCAGGTACTATACATTTTAACAATATCGCTGATCAATTGAATACAGAAACTAGCAAACAATTCTCAGGCAAACAAAGCAACTACGATTTGACATTGGCCATCTCGCTGATAGCGCCATCTGCGCTCAGCTTTGCCCGTGGATCACTATATGATTGAAAAGATGAAAAACTATAAGAAGTAATTCTGTTTAACGCGAAAAGATTTTTTTTTAAATTTTGTAGGGGATAAAGGCTGTTATAAAATAAACCACCTTAATATCATCAAAACTCAATGAGAATGTGAAGTTGGGACCAAATTGCACTAAAGAACAAAAGTATTTTCTGAAACGGGATATAAGTTCTTTTGAAAAGACATTCCTTATTATTTAATGTGTTGATAGACTGGTCATTATTACTCTAACGATCATAACTTGTATTCATAACTGATATGTGTGTGATACTGAAAAAAAGCTTATTAAGTTTGACATGTAGTGTATTGAGATTTGTATTTTATGGAACAGTTATAAGCGATACGCACAGATTTTTATACACATATTTAAGAAAAATGTTGTATTTAGGTTAAGTTCGATTTTTACCTTTGCATTGTTACAGAAAATTTATTGTACAATATTATGAACAAAAAGCAATGGTATGTCGTTGGATTGCATTTTAAGTGAATCAAAGGCGCTTTATAATGTGTTATAGGTACTTATGAAAGGATGGATCGAGGTCAAGTCAGGGTCATCTTATCAATGAGATTAAAATATCACTATTAGACCCACCCCAAGGGGGGTCATGACCCCGTGACCCCTTCTGAATCCACCTTTGTAATTATAACATCTTTTTACTATTAATCAGTAAGTATATATTTTATTTTAAACGTTAGTAGTTAGTACACTGCACTGGTAGGGTTTGGTACCCAATGGTACCATGTAAACTCACTATTGGTTCAGACCGGGTCGGTACCATCCTCTGTTTTGAAACCTTTGTGAAGCATATAGATTTTTATTGTAGAAATAGACAACTCTATTACCACGTTTCTCGAGCTTTGTGGTTAGCGGCTGACTGTATTACCTAGTATTGTTACCATGAGCGGCGATTACCACTTACCATCAGGTGAGCCGTCGACTGTCCTAGGCAATAAAAAAATAACCTTTATTGATTGCGTTTTTAAATATGTTTACGTGAGTGTAGCTCAAATTTGAGGCATCGCGATGAGACGAGGTGGCTGAAGTATGCCTAGATGGAAGTTTTGGTACCAACTCTGCCTATAGGCAACCTTGTTATATTTACAATTGTAAGTGAATATTAATGACGTCAAGTAAACTTTTATATTACTGGTAGTATAAAGTAAGTTTTCTAATATTTGGTATAATGTTTGAGTAAGAAAGGGCATGTGTGTTATTGTTTAAAATTGTTTAGTTCCTTGCGTTTGAGTTTGAAATGTTCCTTATACTGATGTTTTATTCTTAAACTAATTAGTTATACTATTTAAAGGGTAAGTTTGGAAATAGATATAACTCCGAACTTTTTTTTTCTATTTACAATAATATTATGTTTCTTGTAAAATAGCTTACCATGTCAAATGCTATGTAATAATTATCACAGAAAAGGATAAGTCTACAATGCCTTTTTAGAAATACATCAGCATTTTAAATTAGTTAGTAACAAATAAATTCATTTAATTAGGCCGTGTGGGGCCGGCTTTCGAATTGTCCCACCCCTCCACCCATGGGAGTCGTAAGAGCCGACTGAGGGAATTCCGGGGCGAGTGGGTAGCAGCACTTCCTCGAGTAACGTATTAACAACATCCACTGCGATCGCCAACCCGCCTGCCAAGCGTGGCGATTACGGCACTATACCCCCAATTTGGGGAGGCCTATGTCCAGCAGTGGACGTCGAAAGGCTGATGGATGGATGGATGAAAATTCATTTATCGTGGAATTAGATAAGAAAATTGAATTGTGCCGTGTAAACCGGGAGTAGAACACACCTCAACGCTTCGCTTATGAGGCGTGCAATAATAGTTTTATTAAAATATTTTTCAGGGACCACGTGGTTGATTGTAATAATATTATGTCACAAATTTATTTACAAAACGTGTATCTTAATTGCTAATTTATTTCTACCATGGCCATATAAAACGTAATGTCTAAATTAACAAAAGTATTATTTTATTTTTAAGTAACTAATGCTTATTAAACCATCTAGTCTGTTATCTACTTAACAATAAACATCTTATTAATTAGCTGTATATTTCCAAAAAATAGTTGAACGTATATTTTATAAATAAAAGATACCATAACAGCATTTTACAAAACTAATAGATATATAATTAAAAATAAATCACAATTATCGTTTAAGCTTTTCGCTATATAAACACAAGTGCGTACATTTGGTGTTTTTAAACAAACCTAAATCAGCCATGTTTTAAAATTTTGGCGCTAAATTATAAACAAACTTTTCATTTGTATTTGGTCTATGTGGACAATAAATACTAAATATTCTTTCGTTACTGTATGATATAAAATCAGAATAAATCCGTCTTTAATGTTTAAATAACCTTTAGATAGGAAATAATAGATAAATTAGTGCCTCATTAAATGCGTGCATTAAAATTGCAAATTACGACCTTCACAAACTAAACTGTTAAAGTATAATATCGTGATAAAATAAATTATTCTAAGATTTCGGATATTAATAATTAGGCTTGATATATCTACTTTAATTACAATTATACTTTTAAATGAACTTTTTGACAAAATGTAAAATAAACGCTCGGCTTATAGCTTAGTTTATGTTTTCATCCAACAAATATAATGCAACTGTTGCTTGACTTGCTCTGTAAGATTTGTAGTATCTTTTTTACGATTGCAATTATAATCACGTACGAATACCCAAAGTATATATTTGTTCGACTTAAGAGCTCCCGCATATTGCATACATTTTAGTCAGGTGATTGTTTAATCTGGTTGATTCACTCCGCAAAGCAAACCAGCGGTAATTTTTTGTGCATAGAAAAGCGTAGAACTGCTTGGCAGTCTGCTAATAGTTTGCCGATAATTAATCGAAGGTCGTGTGTTTTGTGTTCATCTTTATACTAGCTAAGAGCCAATTTTTGAGCGAGGAAGTTCTTTAGGGATACCGGCTGGGTGAAGAGGTTATGCCGGAGTATATTGTACTCGATATACTTGCTAAAACCCCTCAGTGTTTCTTCAGATTACCTTTAGCTAGAGGCGAGGTATACGTCCTACGAATGGGTTCCCCAACACCTATTTCTTTTTGTTTAGGCGGGAAATATTGTACCTAACCGCACACCCCGTCGTTCGGGACCCTCCACACCTGGCAGGTCAAGGCTTACATTCATGGTGGCCCTGACTGGTTTGGTGGGCTCAGTGTCTCGCGCAACACGTGCGCCGCCATCTTGGGTTTGCTTCTGCTAGGGCGATGGACTGATGATGAGCCTGCCTGACTGAAAGTCGACTGTAGTCTGTGGAAGTTAGCCTTAATAGCATCATACAGTATCTACGTACGTATGTCGTTTATCCCTATTATCGGTGCTGGTCAAAACCTTATTAGTAGGTATTTAAAAAATATATATTGTATTAAAAGCGCTGGCATGTGCCTTATCGGTCAGTCATTGGCTATTTATGTGCTATATTTATAGTTCAATGCTTTTGAAAGGCTGAACAGATTATAACTACATATTGAAATAATATATCATTTTTAATCACATGCATATGATGTAGGCCTGATTTTAAAATAAATAATTAAGTATTTACCTTACGACATTTTAGGAATGCACAAAATAGGCACTTAAGGTCGTAGATTAGTATTTTGAATGTTACTCTATATGTGATAAGACTAAATGTGGTACCAAGGAGTGTGCCTATATAGGTATTGAGTTCGATCCTCAGTTTGAAAAGTCAGATGTGTGTGCCTGTTTTCACTGTCTGGTGAAGAAAAATATCGTGAGGGAACCGGCATGCCTAAGAGATATTTCCGTGGCTTGCGAAGTCGTATCAACTCACACTGGGCCAGAATAGTGGACTTGGACGTAAATACCTCTTACCCTGTTCCCAAAGTCGGAGTACCTAATGGGTTGTGAAAATAAAAATTATCCTCAACTAATTTCACACACTTGTTCCATTTATATTATTTTATTCCTTCATGGTTGAGATTTTAAATTTACTTATGAAGGATTTTTGCCATAGATCTATATTATAACAAAGGCTATATCTGCTTTACTTATAGTATATTTAATAAAAAGAAACTGCCAAACGCGAGATATCTTATAAAATATTTCGAAATTTATGTGACATATTGCCGTATGTCATTCCTGGTGAATATACCTGTTTGCTTTGATTGTAATGAAAGCCCATTTGAAATTATATAAATAATGAAATAATTCTCCATATCATTTATTTATTAGATACTTAAATATATATTAATTACATAAGTTTTAGATAGTAAATTGTAGTACGGATAAGTATTTCATTCAGTAACCAATGCTTGATACTTAGCACACCGACTGGCGCGGATATAGAATTTGTTTTTACAATTTCCATATGCGGATCATTCTTCGGTGATGGCACTTAATGTACCTATCTTCGATGAGATTATTCATTCGTTTAAATAGTGATGAGTTAATGACGCTGTAATGACTCTTATAACGATTTCAAAAACTTTAAAATGAAACTTTTTGGTTAGTTAAACTTTTCTTTGATGATGTTTGAATTGATTCATTTGTTGAGATAGTGACGAGGATATTGGTCTTGGCGAAATTACATTTTACTGCAATATAAGCGCGACTTTAAAGATTTTTATTTTCCTAATCAAAACTTATTTCACTTATGAGTCCAAAACGCACCGAATGTTTTTGGAACGTAATGTCATATCAATATACAATTTTATTATTCCATTCCAAAATAAAGTAGTAGGTTTTCGTATTGAAACTATCGTGAGATTGATACATATTAGAAATATATCACCGGCGCGCAGTGTCAACCCCGCCGGGAACTCGTTGACACCGCTGCGCGCTCGCCCCGATGATGAGCATCGAATATGCTCGAAACCCGGGTCGACTAAATCGATCCTCAACGTGAGTTATTGCCGGTGATATATTTCTAATAAGTAGGTAGGTATGCAAAAGTTAAATTACATTTAATTATAATTTGATAAAGTAGGAATTGTATAAATTTTTAATTAGCTCTATATCTTTAAATTATAGAGCTAATAAATAAGTGACATTTAGCATGGATGTATACATTAGAGTATTAGTAAAACTATCCCCCATTCTTGGGGTAAAGTAAACTATCCCCCATGCCCCATATCCAGCAGTGGACGTTTAAAGGCTGATGGATGGATGGATAGATTAGTATAACTCGTAATTTATACTTCAGTGAATTCACGTATAATGTTCATAATTGAATAATTATAGGAATGTCATAATTTAATATTATATGAGGTGCCACCAGTTTTGGAATGTAGTAACTTGTGCGACACCTTTGTTTAATTTAATTACGCTATTGTAATCAAAAGTACATTGTATTATTAATTATTTATAAAATATACGCAGTCGTTTTTGTTGACAATATTCGTGTTGTGTGATGTCCAGTTATAGTTATGTATGTTATAAAAACAATAATATTGGCATTTATATCGGAAAGCAATATTATTCTTGTTCCAGTAGTTTCCAAATATCATAAATAAATTATTCCAAAGATTTATAAGTAACTTATCTAAATATTTTGGTGCCTGTTTATATATTTTAAAACTTGTTACCTACTAGACGTTTAATAATTTATGACAACGTATGAAAAAAATGTAAAAAAAATATATTCGTATATGTGTTGATCTCTGTTTTGTTTGCATTTGTCAACAATGTTAAATATTATAATATAATAAATTGTTTTAAGTATAAGTACCTAATGTGTTATGTTTCATCCTCATATTGTAATGTTTATCGATTTTTTTTGTAATTTACACGATGATACATTATTGTTGTATGTTCCGAATAAGCAAATCGAACAAAGGAGTTTTTATATGTGAAAAGGCTATAAAATATAAATTTAACAAATATTGATATATCTATCTGTTACTTATACTCGTATCTATTCTAGACCGGATGCTCGGTTGGAAATGAAAGATTCTACGGTGTCACCAGTGATTATGTTGTATTTAAATATATTTTAAATTATAGATTGTTGTGGAGACAATTGACGTTGCCGTAATAATGAGATATGGGTTTAAGATAACAGTCGTTTCTTTGCAAAAAAGTCTTTTTACATGCGATATAATAATAAAATTATACAAAAAATGTGCTGTTTTTATTTATGGTACAGATTTCACTACCTTTTTCCTTATTCACAAATAATTTGTACTTTAAAAAGTGGCGGAGCATGTCAAATGCTAAAAAATATAGATCAAAAATGTTTAGAAAATCGTGCCATCAAATAGTATGAATTTTAATTTCAAAATTAAACTAACTATATTGGTTTATTGCATGTAAATGCTTCCGATAGATGGCGTTGGTCGTAAAGACAAAATGTGATAAGTAAATTGGGATGATCGAAAGATCTGTACTATAGCTCAGTGGGTCAGAGCACTTCCCCGGATTGGAAAAGGCGCGGGTTCGATTCCCGCTAGTACAAAAAATCTCTTTTTCCTTATTCACAAATAATTTGTACTTTAAAAAGTGGCGGAGCATGTCAAATGCTAAAAAATATAGGTAAAAAATATTCTAATACCTGTCTGGCGTGACTGGCCAACGTTAAGAACAATAAACCAAGAAGTCAAGTCAAGTCAAGAAAAAACAAATGAAAAAAAATTAAAGAACAAATTATTTGTAAAATGTGGAAAAAGAGAACTTTAGTGCGAGCGGGAATCGAGATCGATTGCTGAGCCATCGCACTGACCGTCCGTGTAAATACAAGCAAGACTACAAGTCAGTGCGATGGCTTAGAGCAGTTTCCCGGATTGGAAGGGACGCAGGTTCGATTCCCGCTCGCACAAAAGTTCTCTTTTTCCACATTTCACAAATAAATTGTTCTTTAGAGTAGCTGAGCATGTCAAATGCTAAAATACAGATCAACAATGTTTAAAAAAAAGTAATGGGAACTTCTAAAGAGATAGTTCGGACTTAAACATTATAGGTCGATAGAACAAACCAAACAAACCCTCGAATAAATCTCTTGTGGCCCGCCAATATAGGCAGAGAGACGGCACACGGTGGGTTTTTTTTTTTAGTGGGTTACATACATACCTTTTTTTTTTTTATTTTTTTTTTTATATCTTTATTTATAAAGGATTTTTATACATAAATACAATGCCAATCCTATTGTACCTTATAGCTACAACAGTTACAAATAATTATAGGTGCTCTTAAGTTAATTTAAATGAATATATCATTCTAGCTGCGCCAGTTTGGTGCAGATAGAATGCTGTTGATGACGCCGATATCTCTAACATTAATATTATATTTGGTAAACATTCGTTGTCGACTAGTAGCATTCCGTGCACATTCCATTACCAGATGTTGTACATCTTCAAGTACCCCACATTGTTCACAATTAGGTGACGTAACTTTTCTCATTAGAAACGCAAATTTTCTACTGGGAATGTGTCCAGAACGTAGCCTACATGCTGTTATAATTTGCTGTCTCGTTAGATTACTGTTACCAAACCAAGGAACGTGAGGAGGCTCACACTGGATGCTTTTGTACCAAACGCCCTTTGCCTTAGATCTTTCGTTAAAGTACTCTTTAAATATATATCTGCATTTATATTTAAGTGTTACTAGTAATTCTGAGTAGCTTGGTAGAATATTTACGTCGAGACCTACAAGGGCAGCTTGTTTGGCTAGTTTGTCAGCCTCCTCATTACCAGATAGCCCAATATGGGATGGAATCCATTGGATTACCAGATCAATTCCTTTATTAAAAATTAACATTATTTTACTAAGAATTTTATATGCTATTGGAGTACCTCTTTTACCAGAAACACAACGAACAATATGGAGTAGGCCACTTCGACTATCAGAGAAAATAACTACTTTTTGGACCTCCAAACTGTCAATATAATTTAGCGCTCGTGAAAGGGCAAACAGTTCTGCAGTCATAATGTTTGACATACATACCTTAGTTAGGTACATTAGTATAGGTACCTATTTACGCGTTTCTGAATATATTTTTTTTAGAATTGTGGGGTGTTTCTTCTTGTCGGTGTGTCTGTTTGCTTGTTCGCGCCTCACGCAAAATCTTCTAAACGTATTTTGAGGAAACTTTTTGTTTGATAGCTGTTGATTAGATTTAAAAACTGGTATACGTTTTGTCCCGCTAACTACTACATTGGGAACCTGCGGCATAACAATAAAAACTAGCTTTTATCTTGATAACAGCAAATAACTAAAATTCCGACATGAACTTTAGATATCTATATTACAGGTTTTCTCAAAACATTGAGGTTGTCGTTGCAAACCCGCCAATCACCAATTAAAAAAATAAACAATTTAAGTTAAAGGACTAGGCATAGGGGAGAGGCGTACAAAATGACATACCTATTAGCCACTAAAAGAGTCATAAAATCTTTATTTATTAATAATTTTAAACCCTTTCTGTAACAATAATCTGAATATAAAGTATTCTTTGGTTCACTACTTAGTTAGAATTGTAGATATCAATCAACTTACAATAGAACACAACAAAAACAATAGAACTACCTATTAATCATTTTTAAAAACTTGAAAAAAAAAAGTTTTGTCCGCCCTAGGTGGGTAAAGTGACACACGTAATGCGGGCAAAATGGCATACCAAATTGTACATGTATAACTCTATCTTATCTTTTTGATAAACTTTAATCAAGCCTCTTTTGGCTTGAACCTAGAGTAGAGGGCATGGCAATAAACACAAGGACAATCCTAATCATCTTCTCCAACTTTATTTTAAGCTTGTAAGCTTCATATTTGTACCTATGTAAAAACAACCCATACTTAAAACAAGGTATGTGTTCATAAATTAACTCTAATCACGCCAATATACCGCGAAAATAAAAAATAAAAACTTGTAGGTAGTCAAATATTATAATTGAAATCTTTTAAAAGTGAAATACTTTAGAAGCCAATCACTAGCCCATTTCATTGTTCCCTATAGCTTCAATAGCCTTTCCCGTGTAGGATTATCCCAACTCTGTAGGTCTCTTTTCCTAGAATAGTTGCAAGACATGATGTTCAATTATCTGGAAAAAGAAAAACATAGGTGGGTCAGATGACATACTGTGCCAATTTACCCGAACAATCGGTATGCCATTTTGCCCACTTTACAGCTGAAGAAATTGAAAAAAAAGTTGTTGATTTTTCAACTCATTCTCGGAAATATTAAGTATCTTCTTTCTTCTTTGTCTCCACCTTATCCCACCCAGGTGGAGTCGGAACAGCGAATTTTTCTCTTCCACTCTCCTCTATCAGCCGTCATGTCAACGCACACTCCTTTTTCTTCCATATCGTTATTCACACACTCCATCCATGTCTTTTTCGGTCGACCTCTTCCCCTTCTACCTTGCACTGCCATTTCCATACATCTTCTAGTTACATGCATCACCTCTCGACGCAACACATGTCCATACCACGCTAACCGTCCGCTCCTTAATTTATCAGTCACTGGGGCTATACTTTCACACTTCCTCTGATATACTCATTCCTTATCTTGTCCATTCTAGTCACTCCACACATCCATCTCAACATTCGCATCTCTGCCGCATGCACTCTTCTTTCATGCGCTACTTTCGTCGCCCAACATTCACACACTGTACGACAGGTCTATTAATAGTTTAATAAATTTTCCCCTTAAGTTTAAGGGGCATTCTACGATCGCAAGTTGTTGCGGAGAGAGAGAGAGAAATTTGAATCATTATCTTCTAAATTTACTGTTTTATTTTGATTTAAAAAACAAAGTTCTTGTTGAAAAACCCTATATATGTACTCACCTATGTCATTTTGTACGTCTCTCCCCTGCTTGTATCTACATTTAATTCACTGTATCAATAATAATAAATTATGTAAATATATTGTTTATGTTTATAAGTAAGTACTTAATAATTAATTGTAGTGTAGGTACCTATTCATCCTGGCAGTTAGTCATATTGTCTTGATTCATAAACACCGGCTCTTTTTTTCACCGAACTAAGTATCTCCTATAGATCAAAATAGCAATAGGTATCTTCCTCATTGGACAGTGCTGTTCTATAGCGTCATAATTTAGTATCTATTTTTTATTTATTTAGACTTCTATAAAATTGGCCACCAAGAGCAAGTAATTTTGAATTTTTAACCTTACCAATAATGTTGCGTTATTTCTTGGACAAGTTTTGGAGTGAAGAAGTATGGTTACCTCCAAACACGACATGGGCAGACATCGCTCCTGGCCCTGATAAGGCGGTGGTATACGCTGATTTTAGACACACTTTATATCCCATACCGATAGCGTTGGCGCTTATATTGTTACGCTACGTGATAGAGAAGTAAGTAACGAAAGAGAACCTTTCTAAACATTTTTAAATTAATAAATATGAAGGCTAAGTGGTAAAACTAAGAATTGCAAAGACAAGTGTTCCAAAACAAAATATACATAATCTATACCTATTATTATAAAGCTGTAACAGAGCTGTGTCTTTACATTTAAGATATTTGAGAAAAAATTACTGTAATAGGCTATATGTATAGGCGTGTCTAAACACAAAACATTTTTTTTTAGAATTTTTGTATGTTTGCTGATCTGTTTGTTTGTTCGAGCATCACACAAAAACTACCGAACGGATTTTGATGCAACTTTTTTTATTTGAAAGGCCTTGATTAGACTTAAAAACTGGTATACATTTTATCTCGCTACTATATCAGGAACCTGAGATATAACCGAAAATCTAGAAAATTATTTAAACTAAATTTTTTTTTAGAATTTATTTAAAAGAACTGCTAGATGGATTTTGATGCAACTTTTTTTATTTGAAAGGCCTTGATTTGACTTCTAAACTGGTAGACATTTTATCCCGCTACTATATCGGGAACCTGAGATATAACCGAAAAACTAGGTTTTGGCTGCGGCGAAGCCGCTGGCAAAGGCTAGTAATTGTATTAAAAGAGACATCTGCTTTTAAAACTATGTTTATTTCCAGATTCTTGCTCACACCTTTCGGCTTATACTTAGACATAAAACACGCAAAACCACGGAAAGTGCCAAACAATCCTAAGTTAGAGAAAATTTATAAGGCGAATCCTAAAATAAAACGGGTAAGTATTGTAAGATACATTCCCGTAGGGGTAGGCAGAGACCACTTCTCTCCACTTGCTACGATTCCGACACAGATCTTTCGCTTCATCCACTATCATCAGCGCTTTCATGCATGTTCATCGATTGCGAGTACTCTAGACCTGGCCTTCTTTACGAACGTCTCCGATCTGGTCAAAACACGTTCGCCTCGGTCGACTCTACCAACTTGCCCATTCATAGTCGCCTTGTATATCTGCTTCGTTAATCTTCTTTCGTCCATCCTCTCTACGTGTCCGAACCTATATATTCCTTTCTATATTTTTGTCACTACATCTTCTTTCACGCCACAGCATTTCGTATCACACTATTTTTCACCAATCTGAAGAAAATGCTTTTTTCGGGTAATAACGGACTGAGTAATAATAATAATTTTTCTTTTCAACTAACGTGGCGTAATTGGCTCAATTCAATCCCGCTTAGGGGTCTTCCATTAACCATGTGAGGCTCGAAAGTGGAGGAGGGGGTCTGACAAAAATCACGAAATATCATAGGGATGTGTAGTGTGATAATATCACGTGTATTTATTTTGTCGTTGAACGCGCAATTTCTAGACAACCTAAAAGCGACGTGTGAGCTTTAAAGTATAATCTAATTCTTTTAAGATACTGTGTACTAAATAATACACGTGATTTTGGGTAGGACAACCTCACCACGCGGCGGGGGTGTTAGAAACATTACGTGATTAATGGACGATCCCTTATGGAGGTCGTTGTGTGTATTTGTTTGTCTTGACAAACTAATGGATGTATACTATACTTAATAAGCCGTAACGAACTTTCTTGATGTAGGTAGAAGAGCGTGTAGTTTCGTTGCGGATTCACTTAACTAATGAGAATTAAGGTTTTGTAGGAATCATATTAAAAAAAACATTACATTACCAGATCTTCTACTAAAATATATTTAATTTTTAGCATCTACAATTAGCTAAGAAACTAGACCTGAGTGAACGCGAGATAGAGCGCTGGTTCCGTCTCCGCCGCGCGCAGGACAAGCCCTCCACTCTAGTCAAGTTCAGTGAGAACGCCTGGAAGGTTTGCTTCTATGTATGCAACTTCACCTTCGGCCTCTACACACTCTGGGATAAGGAATGGCTTTGGGACATCGACCAGTGCTACACCGGGTATCCTCATCAAGTAAATAAGACAAACAGAAGTTTTAATTTATTTATCTTCTAAGTAATTATTTGTCCAAATATCTTTATCTTTATATATTTTTTTGTTTAACTATTTATTTTTATTCATTTAGTACATATTTATTTTTTGTTTACGGGTTGCCAACTGAAAACCAGCGCTGGACCTCGTCCAGCTTAAGCTGAGATGGCGACCCTTTCCAGTGGGGCACTTCACTTGTCTGTATTATCATTTAGTTAATTACCTATACTTTTAATTTGCCCCTCTGTGAATAATGCATTTTCTTTCTTTCTACCAAGTTCTAAGTCCTTACTTTAACACAAAGTGGAAAGTAAGGACTTAGAACATGATAAAAAGAAATTGAATTTGAAATCGAAAAGAACAGTAATGAACAGGATTTGAGAACCTGCATCTCCCGGAATACCGTCCCAGATAGGTACTGAATTGGCAAAGCACTGCTTTCATGTTATCTCAAATTGTGTGGATTTGTATGGCTAAGCATTTCAAATGCTTAAAAACTAATATATATTATAAAATATCAAAATAATCCTTACTTATAATTTTACCATACCAATCCGTACCCAAATCTAGACAAAGTCGCGGTCAGAATCTATAGTAGGTAACGTTATTATGTGATAGATAGTGAGTTTGTTCCTTTATTGCGCTTTTATCCTACTCAAACACCATCATAAAACACCATCATTCAGCACAGAATCCAGAAAAGGACATAGGCTGATTTTTAACCCAAGAAAGTGTATCAATTAAATTTTTTATAGAAGATTTAAGCTGTCGCGGGCCGGATTGATGGCACTGGCGGGCCGGACTTGGCCCGCGGGCCGTAGTTTGGTGACCCCTGGTGTAGATTAAAGTACTGACCAGAAAGCCCACACAGACGGAATCGTGGGCAAAATTAATTATAATTTGCATAAGTATTAATTGTTTATAGCTCCTTCCTTCTTATGCAATTAAAATATTTTAATTATAAATTTATTCAGGCATAAAAAGGATTCTATATTCATTCTATGTCCATTGTTTCAAGCAAGCGACAAAGGTTAATAATATTGTATAACAATTAACAATACATTTTGTATTAAGTATAATTATTTATATTGGAAATGGGAATTAATAATTACACGAGTACCTATATAGGTTGCACATACGAGTAAGTATTGCACAATGTTCTACAAGCTTTATATTAGCTTAACTTACCTATCTATCTATGTAACTAAATCTTTGATCGTGATTTTCACCTACTTCCAAATATCTCACTTTTTATTGCATATTAGTACAATCGTCACACCTCCGCTAAGAAAAGGAAATAGGGACTTTTAAATAGAAGTACTGCTGCTGATATTCTTTTGAGATTTCTTTCAGTTCATATCTGTGAAATGAAATTGTGAGCAGCGGCTTGACAATAGGTACGCACCCCCGATATAGTTGAGTCCATGAGCTACGGTTACCATTTACCATCAGGTGAGCCATGGCTCGTCGGCCGCCATACGCAATTAATAAAAAAAATATTATAAAATAAGAAAATAAATTATTATATTTTTGTAATAAATCTACGTTTTCGGAATCTATCGCATTTACTTGATTTTACTACTATCCCGACGTTTCGAATACTTTACAGCATTCATGATCACGAGAGGACTTAGATGATAGACGTCCAAGGCTGATGTGTTATTTCAACGGTTTCATCTACCCACAGCATATGATTTTACAAAATTTTTGGTTTATTTATTTTAACCCACCTAATTTTCGTTTACAAACAGTGAAAATATCTACTTCAAATTTTTGGAACGAAGTTCCTTATCGCGCGTTGTGAAAGGGGGCTAGAAAGAAAAAATTCTTACGAAAAGTTGTCACGACACTTTTTGCTTTTTGTTTGGTTTTTTGTTATATTTTTTTATTTGTTATTTTATTTTTTATATAAGTTTATATTATTTTTATTTATATTTCGCATGGAACAGTGTGGTGTCGCGACGATTATTTTTGTTGAGTGTATACAGGTTTATCTCTACTTACGTATGTATTTAGCAAGCCGTGCGTATTCTAACCTATACGCTGTTGTGTTTACGAAGTCGAGAGAGTATATATATATATACTCTCTGATTATTAGTTTATATTATTAAAATATATTTAATCAGAAAGTATTAAATTATTATAGTTTAAAAGTATTTAGTTCATAGGTAGCGTATTTTTTAGTCAAAGAAACTATAATTTATTAATGGAGATATACTACAACACTCCTTACGCTCTAATTTATTGATCAATGCGGGAAATGTCCTACCCATGTAGCTTTTCATTATTTTATTTCACATCTGCGAAATGAAAAGGTGTCAGTGGCTTGACAGCCTACTCTTAGTACGAATAGTTGAAAATATGAACGGCGGTTATCACTTAAGAGCACGTTCTCTCTGCCTACCCCGCAAGGGAAATAGCGTGATAATAAGTAAGTAAGTAAGTTATGAACGGTGGTTACCACTTACCATCAGTGACCGTTGTATCGTGTTTGAATTCATTGAAAATGCTATGGATATAGGTACGGTGACCATAGTGGTGTAAAGTCCTGTAGGTTAAAAGGGTCGGGGTTATTTAGATTTGTAATTTTTGGTTGTGTTGATTATAATTAGATATAGATATATTATCAATTTTTACAGAAGTTGTATACTTGTGTAGTTACATATATTGTCCAGGGTCTGACCAACGATGTGTGGTGGTATTACATGATCTCCGCGGCGTTCTACTGGTCGTTGACCATATCTCAGTTCACGGACGTGCGCCGCAAGGACTTCTGGCAGATGTTCGTGCACCACATCGCGACGATCGCGCTGCTGTCGTTCAGCTGGGTGTGCAACCTGCACAGGATCGGCACCCTCGTGCTCTTATTACACGACTGCGCAGATATATTCGTCGAGGTAAAAAACTTGTGCATCACTTTTTAGTAGGTTATTAGATATTAATAGGAAGTGTGCAGAAAAAGCAAAATATAGATAGGTAATATATTTTTGCGATTACCAAAAAGTAAAATGCTAGTGTATTCGAAAAATAATATCGCCATTCCGGAGGTGAGCTAATTTAGTTACAATCTATACTAATTATAATAAAGCTGAAGACACGGAACGAAAAAACGCACAAAACTCAGGAACTACCTATGGAATAAAAAATAATAGTTTTTCATTTAGTTGTACAATTAAAGTACAAATTATAATTTGTGAATAAGGAAAAAGAGTATTTTATTACAGGCGGGAATCGAACCTGCGTCCCTTCCTATCCGGGGAAGTGCTCTAATCCACTGAGCTCCAGTACTATCTTTTAGACATACCCAATCTCCTTATCATATTTGGAATTTTGGATCAATTTTTTTCCTTATTCACAAATTATAATTTGTACTTTAAGAGTAGCTGAGCATGTCAAGTGCTAAAATATAGATCAAAATAGTTGTACAATTTTTAAGAAGTCTAAATGCTATTTAACGTACGTCATGAGTTTTTTTTATATTTTTATGTATTTTTTTAGCATTTGTCATGCTTAGTCCTGACGTCAGCTCCATCTTAATATCCGTATCCAGATCCGAAATTTCATATCCCTGCCGTATATCCGCTAACTCTGAGGCGGTACGAAGTTTGCTGGGACAGCTAGTAATACCTTACTATATATTATATCTGAAAATTAACGGGTTGGCCTCATTTATACAAAGAAGCCATACAAGTTTTTAATTAATGAAAAAGATTATTGTTTAAGTAATTGCAATCCCATATTTCCATGATGCAGGCTGTGAAGGCTGTGAAGTACGCCAAGTATCAGAGACTTTGCGACTTTCTGTTCTTGATGCTGATTGTGGTGTGGACCGCCACCCGCGTTGGTGTATATCCAATCTACATTCTTAGGAGGTGAGGAACATACATCTCTGCAGAAGTAAGCAATATTTTCTAGAGAATGTCAGAAAACACAGTTAGCCAGGACAACTGTGCTCGCTAATGTCCTGGTTTATGCGAAGCAGAGAGCAATAATTTGTTTTAGGGTGACAATCAAGTCCGCCTTATGGCAAGCGGTTATCGTAGTCTATAGACGAAACACTAAGGTACCACCCGCGCGTTGCTAATGCCAAGGGAGTGAGGATAAGTGTCCGTTCACATGTTCACATAGACTGGCTGGAAGAGCAGACCGTTGAAATAGAGTTTTTGAAATAAATTAAAAGAGACATTGAAATTAGTTTTTTTTTTAAATAAAAGTTCGTTTACGGAGTCTATCGCGTTTACTTGATTTTCTACTATCCCGACGTTTCGAATACTTTACAGCATTCACTTAGATGGTAGACGTCGGAGGCTGATATGTTGTTTCAACGGTTTCATCTACCTACAGTTATATGACTTTACAAAAAAAAATCGCGTTATTATCAGATAGTATTAGGTATATTGAAATTAGTTTTATTTCTACATTTTATCCCTCCCAATGCGCGTAGTGTGAATATAATGAGGCGACCTTCCTGTATTATTAATTTACTCTTTGAGGCGACCGGTTGGCCCTGTGCACATAACAATTTTAACTGGCCCTGTGAATGTGAATTGGTCGACAGCTAATGCTCGTGTTCTCTCCACTGTTGCCATGTGTAGGTACGGATTTGTCCGTACAGGTACGAAATTTGGAGTATTGCGTACGGATAAAAATTGCGTACGGATATGTGTACGGATTTCCAATATTACATAAAACGTACACGTTTTCAAATACAACACCCAAAATTCCCTAAAACCACAAAATTGAGTAAAAGTATATAGCCCAAAACCATCATTTCATCGATATTTTTTTTCTCTCTTGACATCCTTTTAAAGAATTGTATTAAAAAAATAAAGAACGTAGGTACATGATTGTCTATGACGAGGAATTACCGTATGATCTTTCCTTTATGACTGACTGACAACGATGCCATATTATTATTACATGGTTGACGGGTTGACGTTGAATACAGTAGTTAACTTAGACAAAGGATATTATAGACAAGCTATCAGCGTATGCGGTGTCGAGATAGCAATAGTTTGACATATGATAACCGGAAAAATTTTAAAAGATAACTATGATTATAACTTTGTTGACTAAAAATGTACTACCCATTTTAGCCGGATACAAGAATGACAGGACAAAAGAAATTGCAGTTATCTTATATTTAGCGTATATAACGGTCGTGATTAATAATATATTACGCTTTATTGTGTTTGTAATAATGGATGAATGATAGTGACCAATTTAATTCTTTGCTCAATTGCACAATACCTCATAGTAAGAAACTGTTTCCTCCATATATAAGTTTCCTTACTCTGTGCGCAATACGCATTGTTTCCATGCTACTGGTTACACGCATTTCTCTTTGGTTTCCATTTTGAACTTGTGAGAGTTTTGGCGGGAACGCGAAGAAGATCATGTCGTCGCTCTGCATTTCCTAAGCTTGTGTTATTTCAAGTATTAATGTGTAAAAATGGTGGCCTTTTGCTTATTAACTATTTGTGTATGTGCATAAGTGTTGGCAAGTGATGTAGTGCGACATAACGTGTTTTTTCCTGTTGTCTCCAAAACTCCATAGAAGCTTCAGTAAGGTCGCCATCGTCTTACTGGAGCGGGACTTTGACTTGACTGACTAAATTTCTGACTTCGACTACGACTTGTTTTATGAATTAAATTTACGTGTGATGAGAGAATAACGATGTTTATAAGTTACTGTTAGGCTGATGGTTCTGCCAATGCCTTAAACAAATTAATAATAAATTGAACTTGTGACGTTTAGTGTTTTTGTAGATTATTTGTGTTGAGAAACCACTTTATTTATGTAATTATGAGTGGATATACAAAGAAAGCACGTAGAATGCAACGTTTTAAAGAGTAATGGTTTTATTTCGTATGGAGTTTTAGATTTATTGAACGTACGGAATTAGTACGGATTTTGGCTGTCGGATGTACGGAGTTTTAGTTCCTACAGTATGGCAACACTGGTTCTCTCTCACTTGAGCTGCCGATATATAAGATTCCGGGTTCAAGAGCATACGTTCTGCTTCGACGGCATCCGCTTTAACTTGATATATATATATATATATATATATATATATATATATATACCTACTGTGCTTTAACCAAGCTCCCCCACCAGCCTATGTGAGCGGCTCAGTCGGCTCCTAGCTTATACAGTTGGTCTGTGTAACAAAAAATTCCGATGCTGTCCTAACCGGTCTGAGCAGACACTTAGGAGAGGGTTTGGACCTCCGGCACTCTCACTCACTATACGAAACGCATCAGTAGAAGTATCTTCCGTTGCTTTACGACGATCTTCTGAGAGAGGGTGGTACTTCGCCGGTCGAGCCAGCAAATTCATGGTGGAAAAATGCCTGAAGAAATCCAAATATTAGTATTTAAATATTTAAGTAGGTAGGTAATCTACAAATCTCTAATAGTGTTTTAGTAAAGCGGTCACTTTTTAGATGCTATAATCTCCCAGTCAAAATCAACGATCTATTACCTACCTATACCTAGGTACACTGCCGGCCGTTTGCGGGGCAATTACAGAAGCTGCCGGCCGCAGGTTGAATTGCTGCTTCATGTGTTATTGTTAGCGTATATAGGCTATCGTTTACAGTTTAACAACTTACAGAATCCAAAGTGATTACACCCCGTTCGTACCCTTCCATCAGTAATGCAATGGTAAATACCTTCTTTCCTTAGCAGCCTCGTACGACACCCGCAGGAAAGAATTTGTTATTGACAATTTTAAGTATATAAATAAATAACATTATCAATTTTCAGTTCACTGTTCGGAATTCCTAGATCGTTAAAGATGTACCCCACGTCGATGTACCCTGCATATTATATATTCAACTTGTTGTTATGTCTACTGCAAATACTGCATATCGTGTGGACATGGCTTATACTGAAGATGGCTTACACCAGCCTAAAAATTGGACAGGTGAGCTGAATGTTATTTTACTAAGTCATACTTATTCATAAAACAAAATGAATAACTGTTAGACAAAGGAAAGGTTTTTCTGTACACGTCATGACTCGCCTCTCATCAAATCTGTGGATCGTGATCATAGATCAATAACTATACTGGGAAATCGTGATTCAGAATTCATCATTAGTACAAATATCTGATACAGTTTAGTCATGTTAACAGAAGGTACTTATATGTTTTGCAGATGGATGGTGACATAAGGAGCTCAAATTCGGAGTTCAGCGACAGCCCACTGAACTTCCAACTAACGATTAATTCCCCTACTTACCCAATAAGTAAAGATGAACTAAATGTCTATTAATCCAGTTAATTTGCGGCATGCGCTGGCTAAACCTTATATATATACTCTAAGGTAGTTCTTCAAAACCCGTGTGAAGCGAGGGCGGGTCACTAGTATACTTAATCTTAGATTAATCTATATATTATCATTAATCTTGTAATAAGTCTAGTAGTAATCTAGAGTATAATATATACCTACTATAATAGTTCTAATATAATAAAGCTAGACTTTGTTTTTAATTAACCGTCCTAATCTAAGCAACTTCCAGTAGGATTAGAAAAAAATATCTTTGCATTTCATAGTACAATTCAATTATTGAGGAGGTAGGTATATTGCCACTCATAAAAATACATATTTGGTATAAAGTTACTAGGTACCTATTAAAAATGTAATGTTATGTACCTCCCGACCCAAAAAAACAATTCACATCGAAATTGTTTTGTAGAAATAAAATGATTATAAATTGACAAAGTACTCTCTACTACTAAAGATGAATCAAACGAGTATAAACTCGATAGGATTGCGTTGTTTCATTACGGAGTTACTGAAGCCACCTTCCAGCTCCATCAGACCTTGGATACCATCTAGAGACAAAGTACTCGTCAAGACGAATCATACGAGCCCAAACATAATGGAGTTATGTTGCTTTATAACGGAGTTCCTATGGTCACCTTCTAGCTCCATCACCAGACCCTGGATACCATCTAAAGACAAAGTACCCGTCAAGACGAATCAAACGATTCCGAACTCGATGGGGTTGAGTCGTTTCATTACAGAGTTACTGTGGCCACCTTCCAGCTCCATCATCAGACCCTGGGTATCATCTAGAACTGGAGTACTAGTCAATATATTTCGCACGAGCCCTAACTCAATGGAGCTCCGCCATTTAGGTCATTACAGAGTTTCGCATGGTCATCTTCCAGCTCCATCATCAGACCCTGGATACCATCTAAAGACAAAGTACTCATCAAGATGAATCAAATGAGTCCAAACTTGCTGGGGTTGCGTCGTTTCATTATAGAGTTACTGTGGCCACCTTCCAGCTTCATCATCAGATCAGCTGTCTTCATAATATTGCATTGTCACGCGATATACATATGCGTGTAAAATTTCAGCTCAATCGGAAATCGGGAAGTGCCGTCCCTCCGCATTAGATGTTTCACATCAAAAATATTTTTTGTGAGGGAGCTACAGAAGCTAAACGTGTTAAGCTTTCAAGTTAGACAACATTATTTATTATTTATTTAAAGTCAGAGTCAGACTCAGCGAGTCAGAGGTAAAATAACTGTGAATAGTGTGAATGAATGTGAAGCGAATTATCATGAAAAAATGTGAATGTTTGAACTGACACTCCTGACTATCATTCTGTATTCATCATTCATCAGGGTCATAACAGAGTATTTATTTTTATTTTATTTTTCTTTATTTAGGAAACAAACAGTCATTTTCAAAAAATTACATACAAAAATATTAGTTCAAATAGAACTAAAGTTCCATTTTTCAACAACTAACATTAATTTAGATTGCTTTAAGATCACTAAATAGATCCAATTTATGCGCTAAATATTAAACTATAACAAATAAGGATTACAGGTAACTCAATTTAAACCAAAAGTAATTTTATAATTTTGGATTTAAATTTATAACTCAAACAGTAATCAAGGACTTAGAACGATTAACTAAAAGTAATTTTATAATTTTGGATTTAAATTGATGAAATTAATTTGCAAGGTAAAAATATATTCCTTCCGTATGTGACCTAAGGAAGCGTGGGGCATCTGAAGACAAGTGCTTTCGTGAGACACAAGTCTTAGGTCAGCATGGTCTGAGATGTTTCGCATTGCTACTTGTACTCGTAGTCCTAACTTTTTATGATTATGTAACTCATTATTAATATTGTGGCATTAAATAAATAAATAAAACAGTAATGATTGAATTTTAAAATAAATAAGAGTATTTAGCCATAATTTCAGTAATTTAGCGATCACATTAGCGTCTCGTTCACCAGGCGAAAACAAACAATGTCTCAATATTGTTTAAAGGCCTCGAATAACGGCGGAAAGACATAATAGAAGAGTTTTACCTACCTATAAAACTCATATTATGTCCGGGAGCCTTATTCGAGGCCTTTCTGCCTGGTGTTAATAAAGTTAAAATAAGTAGTTATTGAGACCACAATGAAGAGAACCACAAGGGGCTTCACCTGGTGAACATGGTGACCAGAAGTTGCCATATTTTCGCCGATAAATGGAACTACAACGACTAAAATACGGCTGAAACAGGAAGATGTCATCTCAATATTGCTTAAAGGCCTCGAATAACGGTGGAAGGACATAATAGTATTACGTTTTCGAGAGAAGGTTATAATGCAGCACTTGTCCGGATTCAGGTAAAGTTGGTTTCTGATACAATATCTTTCAAATTTTATTAGATAATTTTGTAGTTCAACGCAGTCTGATTTCGATGCTACTATTTTAAAGATTTTGTATCATCAGCATAAAGTAAATGACACGAATTGTCAAAGATAGACTCAATATCATTGATGTATAAGATAAATAGAAAGGGACCTAAATGAGATCCTTGAGGAATTCCTGGTGGTATTTTTAGGAATCTGGAAGTATATCCTTTAAGTGCCACTGCCTGACTACGATTTTGTATGTATGAACTCAACCATCTCAAGAGATCACCATGTATACCGAATTCTACCAACTTTTGCAATAATGTACGGTGATTTATTTTGTCAAATGCTTTAGAGAAATCGGTATACACGGCATCCACCCAACATCCACCGTCGAGAGCATTGAGAAGATAATCCGTATATGTAACCAGGTTCGTATCCACACTGCGACCACGAAAAAACCCATGTTGGTGTGGAGATATGTGTCTACAGACGAGAAGATTTAGATCAACAGTCACGATTTTTTCTAAAATTATACCAAATACACATAATTTCGAGATAGGTCTATAGACAATATATTGTTTTATGTAATGTTGGTTCCCACCTTTAAATATTGGAGTAATTAGAGCATGCTTCCATGTGATTGGAAAGCAACCCTCGTCTAAAGATTTTTTAAACAATTTTGTTAAAGGAACTGTTAGTTCTTTCGCCAGTTTCGAAATTAACAACGGGTGTACCATGTCGAAACCAGCACCCTTATACACATTAGTAAGTTCCAGGTACTACATTCTCCGAGATATTTATGGTCGAGATGTTCACTGGAGATGCCAAAGTTCGTAGATCAGCGTTGGTGTCATCCCCGTGGTAATTATTAGTATAAAAACTGAGTGGAAATAATTATTAAACATATCAGTAATTTTTTCACCGTTGGTAGAGGATATGTCGTCGTAGGTCATAAAATTCGGAATATTATTTGAGATAAATTTAGATTTTATAAAGCTCCAGAAAAACTTGGGACAGACTTTAATTCTATCCTCTGCTAATTTTATGTAATTATTGCAACATTCAAATTCAATCTTTTTCTCCCTAGATCTTAGTTTCCGGAACTCTTGGTAATCAAGGCGGTCTTTATAAGTTTTCCATTTTGCGTGTAATTTTAATTTTTCGCGGATTATTTTAAGTAGGGACCGTGTATACCAAGGGGGGTGTTTTTGTCTTTGGCTGATTTTGCGCTTGGGTACATTATCATTTACTAGCCTATGTAGAATGAAATAAAAATATGTGACAGCTTGCTCTGTATCCGTACTATCTAGGATTGTCCAATCTATTCTATTTCAAGCAAGCCTTGCCCTATTTGACTGAAATTAGCAGAATGAAAAAGGTATTTATAAATTTCATTATATTTTAATTGTATTTTATAACCTAAATTGAGTACTAATTCTAAGGCTTTATGATGTGGATCTTCAGCAATAATAGGTGAATCACAAGCCACTATCTCACAAATAGAATTGCTCAGGACTATATCTAAAATACGACCATTAGCATTGGTGCAGTGGTTGTATCGGCGTAAATTAGTTAAATCAATGAAATCAGATAGCATAGCAGCCAAGGGGTCATTATTAATTGTTATAGATAAATGGGTATTAAAGGTACTACACTACGTTGCATGGGTGATATTAAAATCTCCCAGCAGCAGAAAAAATGAGTCACTATTTTCTTGTAAGATATTCGACGCAGAATTAAAACATGTTTGAAGCGAACTTGATCGTTGTGGACCATGCGGATAGTAAGCGCAACCTATGCAAAGAGTACGGTAGGGGAGAGAGGGACAAGTGGTATTAGTGATACGTCGCGGTCGAACTGCCGCTGGCGTTAACTCAATGCTTAGCCATAACTCCTCGGAGATGCGCGTCGAGCACCACTCGTCGCGGCGCTGCGAGCTCAGATAACTCCGAACCGCAATAAGAACTCCGCCACCCCGCACATCGCCACTTCCGCGGTCTCGTCTATATAAATTGTAGTTGTAGTAGAAGTACTCAGCATCACTAAAATTGGGAGTAAGCCATGTCTCCGCCAAGCAACTAATATCGTAATTACATTTCAAAACATTAGATAAAAAATCATGTGATTTTGTACGCAGCCCCCTCACATTTTGGTAATAAATATTAAGAGAAGTTAAGTGTAACTTTAGGCAATATATAATAACTTATCATAATAAATGCACAGATCAAAACAAAGTAAAAACTAATAATATATTGTGACTTTAATTTAATATAAAAGGTAGGCAATCTCATGTAAAAATCTATATTCATATAAAAGGTAGGCAATCTAAAATAAAAGTCTATAATTGTTCCTATAATTAACATCAATGAAACATGTAAAATACGGTTTTGTTCATTACATAAGATACGATACATTAATATACTATAAAAACATAATAAAAACATAGCTGGCGGACCGTGGGTGTGTAATACATCTCTGCCTACCCCTTCGGAGATACACGCATGATGCTATGTTTACTTAACAAATACATTGAATAAGATCCTATTATCCTGTCGACACTGTTGTTTAACTTATAAGTGAAAAATAGTCATTTTAAATTGAAGAGATCAAACTCACTGCTTATACGTATTATTTTTGAACGTTGAAATAGTTCACTTATCAGTGACTTCAGTTCAATGTTCAGTTCAGGTGTTCACTAATTGGATCACTAGTGACACTAGTAACTTCAAAACTAGAACTTACCTATTACTATCATAGTAAAAGGAAAGAAGTAAGTTATCTTCATACAAACGAACTGAGCGTGGTTTGCATGTAGCGTGGTGACGCTTTTATTTTTAACCGTCTTCAAAAAAAGGAGGAGGTTCTCAATTCGCCGGTTTTTTTTTGTATGTTTACCGATTACTCAAAGAAGCCTGGACCGATTTGCAAAATTATTTTTTTGTTTGTTAGGGTATACTTCCCAGGTGGTCCCATAGTCATCAGGTAAGGATCTAATGATGGTATCCTTGAGTAATTGGTGGAAATCTTAAAATTTTATAGGCAATTTTAACGTTTTTTTTTTTTTCGTTGTTTGATTTTTTTTCGTTTAGAGCCTCCCATCATGTACGACCTACTCTAAGCTATTTTATAAAAATATAAAAAATCACTAAAAAGCACAACATAAAACATTTTTTTAAAAACGAAAACCCTCTTCGTATTCACCCAGGAACTAAAAAGCAATAAATAATTGGTAATTAGATACGATTTCCGTGCTAGACACCTACTGATGTGTTTGAAGCCGGTGCCAAGTCCAAAAGTATCAAAAACAATTCGAAAAACCGCCTAACCACATCAAAGTTTTGTCATGGCAAGCTTCGCTGACGTCACTATACTTCGCGCTTGCAGTTGCAGTGTAGACAGTGCGTTTGACATACGTGTATTTGTGGCGGCGTTGTTGTTGTTTTATGGTGGCAAACATTGATGCGACGAGATTATGGGAGTAGAATAATGAAACGGTGTTGGAGTTTATTCTATGAAATGTAGTCATGCACCACCACATGTATTTTGCGGACGATATAATGTGGACAGGGACATCGCCGAAGATCGAATACGGAGGTTTTATGGCGATAATCCGGCAATAATAATCGTTCTATAATGTGGCCATAGTATATATCATACTAGTGACTAGTGATTTCAAGTTTACTATTTCAGTTTTATTCTGTTCATTTTCATTTCATTCAGTTAAGTCACTCTACTCTCTGTCAGTCGCTCTTGACGCTCTTGACTTGAGCGATAGAGAAATCTGAGAAATTTACCTACTCTATATTTTCTTTCGAAGCCGTATTTGTGAAGTGTATTATTTAGTTACTTATTGAAATAGCAGTTGTAATTTAGATCTAAAACCAATTATGTTGCGCTATATCTTGGACAAATTTTGGAGTGAAGAAATATGGTTACCTCCAAACACGACATGGGCAGACATCGCTCCTGGTGCAGATAAGGCGGTGGTATACACGGACCACAGGCACGTTTTCTATCCTATACCGTTAGCCTTGGTGTTTATATTAATACGCTACGTGTTAGAGAAGTAAGTACATATATTATATTATCTATTTTTAAATTAAATAAATATATATGAGTGCAACGTGATTGTGATGTTTAACCTAAGCTAACATTGCCTCGTAAGTTTAGTCGTGTGTGGGAATTATAGTAATAAATTTCCCTATAGAAATAAAAAAATGAAAATATTTATGAAATGATATAAAAAATATAGTTGTGAGGTTCATCTCGTAATCCTTATCATAATAATTAAAATAGGTAGTTAGAACACGCGATGATAGCTTAGTACGTTTTATCGGGACATGACATGATTCACAGTAACGTTATAAATAGATTAGTTGGTACCAGCAGCTTTGCACAAGTGCTTCACGCAAAAAATATGCAATAAATACCATTAATATTCAACTAAATAATACCTACTTTAATTCAAGTTCTTTTAAAAAAATCTGACTCTCATACAAACTTTCACCACCCATAATAACGTAGCAACACTCAAAAACCCTAAACCATGTCTCTATTTATTTATGAGGGGTAAATAATATTCCATTTTTAAAGATCCTATCTTAAAAAAAAACAACAAACTCATATTGTTTGTATTCTTCATTCAATTCCTTCCTTTTTTGAATTTCCTACCTATAACAAAACTTATTGTTCCATACAAAATTTTATCGCCCATCTCCCCCACGTGATTATGCAAAAAAATGCTAAAGTCGTCATTAGTTATATGTATAATATAAATTACCTAACCATTTCATGAAATGGTCGGCCACAACAGGAAGTTGTCAATTCTAAGATGTGGCCACAACATAAATATATATTTCTTTTTAATTTGTAAGGCAATATGGCTTGTTGTACATAATAAAGGTTGTATGTTATATTATCTCCATTTTTGTATGTGAAGCTAATAATACAAAAATAAATATTTTGAAATAGCCGACAGCTGTAGCCCTGCCTAATGGGTATGGGATGTGATAGACCATTGCTCTACCTCCATAAAAGATGTTGTAAGATCCTGCTCTGAAATGATACCTTTTAGGTGCAAAAAATTGGATATACTTTCAAGGAAAATGGTAACAGCCACAAACACACAGTCATATAAATAAGCTAGCTCTATTCAGTTTAGTCTGTTGTGGTTAAAATCAATAATTGAAGAGTTTGCAGTTCTGGATTAGATCTACATAAATGCTTATCTAATCAATCAAACTATATAGTTGTAAGTTATTGATGTTTTCTGTGAAAATATCCTGTATGATCTCATACATTGCCTAAAATTCAGACATTAAACAGTTACTTCTTGTGTGGTTAATCACCTGACCATTGATTCAACTATCTCGGAAAGTAACCTATTTATTTAATTAAATGTAACAAATTATTTGTTAGAGTAAATAAGCTTTACTTTTTAAAGTAAAAAATATTTGTGAAAAAGGAAAAAGAGATTTTTAGGAGGGGGAAAAAAATCTGTTTCCTTATTCACAAATAATTTATACTTCAAAAAGTAGCGGAGCATGTCAAGTGCTAAAAAATATAAGCTTTACTTTTTTTTAAAATAGCTGAGCTTGTCAAGTAATAAAAATATAGATCAAAATATCTGATTAAATGTGGTTTTTTTATAACAAGTAAGTAATATCTTATATTAATGTCTATAATACAATATTTATAACTAAAAATAAAACAATTATTGAAAAGTAAAAATGCTAGATGCAGACAACAATGTTTGTATTAAAATTTGTTAAAGACATGTTTGAATAAGTTGGACAAGCCAATAATGGTTAAGAAAATTTTAAAACTCACCAATAAACAGATTTTGATAGAATGGCCCTAAGGAGAATCACTGCATACTTATTTTCTAAAAAAAGAAACAGATCATAACTGAAAAAAGTATAAATAAAAAGTAAAGATATATACTTATTTTAGTTAAAGTATGAAATTTATCCTTATTTTTTGTTTAGCTAATTGGCAATTACTATTTTAACTACTATTAATTTTTTTGTTGGCTGGATAAAAAGGAAGCAAAGCCTCTACATAATAAATTCCTTCTTCATGAAGCAGCCCTATGCCGTGATGGTTCATTGAAAAATAAGAATGACACATTCATATTCAATAATGCCTCAGTGATCAGTATGATTGAAACTGGGAGTGATCACTGATTACTTAGGGGCCATATTGAATATTCGCTTGAATGTCGCGCTTGATTAAGCCTACTCTGCCACCAACACCTACCCAATACTAGAAACCCAAGAACTTTCAGCTCAAACTACATAAGTGATATGAACAATAAGTTACTGGAATCTGTTCATACGGTCGCATCGGCCTACTTCTAGGCCCGTCGTGCTAATGGGACTTAAAAACTTCCGAACCATACGGTCAAGCTAATGGAAAGGAGAAATGACAGTTCTCAACCAATTGGTTGTCTAAAGTATTCTCAACAGATTTATTAGTCTGCCAAAGTCAGTTCACTGAGTTGAAGACCAACGACAGTACTATCATTTCATCCGGTGATGAGATCTTGAGAGAGGTCCACCAGCTCTATGGATAATTGTACAGATCCAGAGTCCTGTTGTTGGCTTAGTCCGAGATCCCAGATCAAAGGTAAGTCGGCACTTTACCGAAGAAATCTCGATCGTCAGTCTGTAAGAGATCAGAATAGCTCTCAAACAACTAAAGAACGGAAAGGCACCGGGAGTCGGCGGAATCACTACAGAAATACTGAGTACAGGCGGAAAGCCGGTACTAAAAGCCCTTCCAGAAGTTGTTCAATTCCGTTGTTCTCGAGGGCGACGTTCTAGAGCCGTGAACCAAGAGCGTGGTGGTGCTGTTTTTTAAGAAAGGTGCCAGATCCCTCATGAAGTATAGACCACCATCTCGCTCTTGAGTGACGTCTATAAGTTATTTTCGAGGGTCATTACAAATCAACTCGCGCGCAGGCTCGAAGACTTCTAGCGTCACGAACAAGTCGGTCCCGAAAAGAGGGTAGTACTATAGACCACATCCATAAGCTGCGCCAGATTATTATTCAGAAGTCCGACCATAATCGGCCTCTGTGTCTAGTGTTTGTGGACTTTGAGAACGAAGGCTTCAAAATTCGGCCGTGCTGGAGACTTCAGCAAGTCCAATTTGAAGTTTATGTATAGAAACGCCGCTATGTTAGTCCGTGTCCAACTGCAGATGAATCTAGCTCGTCTGGCCAGTGTTTCGGAAAGCTAAGGAAGATGTCGTCTAATATCCGCAGTGTCTGAAAAAGATGGTCTACGTCTAGTGTGTGTTACGTGTGATACACGGAACAGAGACGTGGTATATGAATGTTGGTAGGCTCAAAGTCGTTTAACGTGCCATGGAGTGGTTTATGCTCGGTATTTCTCTACGTGATCGAATTCTTAATGCGGAGATCCGTGGAGAACAGGAGTAACCGACATAGCCCGGCGGGTTGGCAGGCTGATGTGGCACAATGGGCAGGCTACATCGCTTGACGAACAGACAACCGTACTATAGAGTGGCGACCACGTAACAGACGGCCGCCGCCCGCCGCTTACGACGGCCTCCCACTAGGTGAACTTACGATCTGGATAATGCTCCAGGGAGCAATTGGATGCAGTCGGCACAATACCACTCGTTGTAGCGCTCTTTTGAGGGGGCCTATGTCCGGCGATGAACGTCAAAGGCTGATGGATGGATAACAAAGGGATAGAGGTTGCCCGAGACCTGCTTAGCATCCTATAACCATGTATTCTGTATTCTGGCCAAATTGCCCCAGGCCCATCACTTAGGCCAGCAATTTTGCGGGATTGAGATTATTAAGTGACATTGCTGGTCATCTTCTGTTCCAAACATGGCTGTTATGTGCACATTAGTTCTACTTGATTAAATACTGAAATTGTTCATCCTGGGTTATTTTTGTGTATACGATGCAGAGGTGTGTACTTCGACCATCATCAGTTTTTAAATAACCTTGAACTTTGAGCTGAGCGGGTGACAACTAGACATTTTTCCGCAGCTCTTTCACACTGAAGCAGCTTTTAACTTTACACAACTCTCAGGTCCGTGTGAGTGTGGAATCCGAGGCTACCATTCATGTCAAAAAATTTGCAGATACTAAATTAGTGTGTGAAATTTCATTAATGGCTTCTGATTAAAACAAAAAGATAAATGTTTCGGAAACATTCTTCTTATATAGCCCAGTAAGTCAAGTGCTTAAAGTAATAAATTGATATAGTATAATGATTATTTAGCAATGTAATATCACTAGATTACAATACACTAATATTTATTGTCGATGGCATGACTTGTTTTAATATATTAACAGAACCCGTCACACGTGGCGAGTTTGTCGTGCTCAAATATCTATGCATATCAATATTTATGGTGATCGGTTGAATGGTATAAAAATGAGGCTCTGAAGCTATCTCTCGGTGAGATACAATAAAAAACGCAAAAAATGTTTGTTCCCCCTCTATGGGAATGGCTAACATTATTGTGTGTGAGACTTTTTTATTTTATATTTTTGTACCTATATATTTTTTTTGCATTTGACATGCTTAGCCATATAAATTAACACAGTGTGAAAATCTGAAATCGAAAATAACAGTCACGAGCAGGATTTGCTCCTGGATACCGTTCAGATGCTTTGCCAATTCAACCATAGTGACAATTGCTCAATCCATCCATCCATTCATAAGCCTTTGGAAGTCCACTGCTGGACATAGGTCTCCCCAAGAGAACGCCACAACATGTGTTTCGCTCATATGGGGGCTAGTGCCGTAATCGCCACGCTTGGCAGGCGGGTTGGCGATCGCAGTGGATGTTGTTAATACTCGAGGGAGTGCTGCTGCCCATTTCCCCGGTATTCCCTCAGTCGGCTCTTACGACTCCCATGGGTGGAGAGGGGTGGGACAACTCTAAAGCCGACCCCACACGGCAAAATTGCTCAATACATACAACTATTTTTTTTGTTGTAAATACATATAGAAAACACTCAGACGCAGTACAAATATCTCTGTTCATCACAATTAATTGTCCTGAGTGGGAATCGAACCCACGACCTCGTGCACGGACACGGTTACACTAACGACAGTAACGACTACGCCACGAGGCCCGTCAATCAATTACAAACGACTGGTTTATATAGATTACATAATTATAATATTCTACTATAGCACTGTCAAGTTCTTATGAATTGGGTTATTTAGGCGTCTCTGAACATAAAACTTTATTTTTTTAGAATATTTGTGTGGTTGTTTGCACAACACGCAATAACCACTGAACGAATTTTAATGAAACATTTATATTTGTTAGCTTTTGATTAGTCTTAAAAACTGGTATACCTTTGAACCCGCTACTATAACGGGACTTTAGACATAACATAAAAATTTGAGGCGGCCGAGCCGCGGGCAAAGACAGATTGAAGTATACTTTGTAAAATAATTCTATTTAGTTGTATATAGCACTGATTAAAAACAATAGTGCATGTGCAACTGCATTTATAACTGCTTCTTTGTGAAGAATTAAAATATGAATTAAGTAAAAATAAACTGCTGAATTGTAATTAACCATAACGGACAATTATAGCTCGATCGGTGGGGGCAAAAAGTGCACGTTCGAAGCACGATTAGTATCCACTTTAGAGTTAGTGACCATGTCATTTCTTATGTTAAAAATGTATATATTTGAATAAATGTAAACGTTGACCCTCAACGTTCTATCGATTTTATCGCTTGCTTATCAACCATACAAGTCGTAAATAAAGTTATATGTTATTATTTTACGTAAATACTTACATATTTATTACTAGAACCGTGAGAAAATCCACTTACTTAAATTAGACACCTCCATTGTGACTAATGCTTGCATTTCGCATAAATCTGAATCTAGCCTAGATAGAGGATATATTAGACACGTTCTCAGAGTATGGCAGTGTTGAGATGCGATAGTTTGATATGATAATCGGAATAGTTTTAGAAGATAACTATGGTTATAACTTTGTAAACTAAACTACTAACTGCACTCCCTGGTTTAGCTGCATAACTACAAAAAATTGCAGTTATGCTTATATTTTACTTAAAATGTGCTAGAACGTGTAACTAGCGTATATAACGTGATTAACGAACGTTTTTTTTTCTTACGCAAACGACGGTTAGGCAACTTATTGTTGGGACCCAGTTGAATGTGGTCCTCGATATAAAGCTTATACATGTGTCTCGCTCACCCTTGCCATGACCTAATATGTGCATCCTTTTCTTCATCCTTACTATTAAAATAGTTGCGAGTCTCTTAGATCCTCTGTCTACGGAATCTAGGCACATTAAACGTAGGCGTGATTCATTTATTTGATCGCATGAAACATTGGTACAGACTATATTTATTGGGATTTTGTGCTCTTTATACTTTTGCAACTTCTAAGTAAAAGAAGTCTCATCTTCTCTGGTTTGTTGGAATGTTATTCAGGATATCCATTGCGTCAACATTTTCTTCAAGCATCTTTGATATGTCGAGTGACGGCTTGTTCTCAGTTTTCCCAATTTTCGTGCTATTGTAATTAATGTTCCTATTTGTATTAATGTAATTGAATTTATGTTTTTTTTTTAACCTGTTATGATTTTGCCTGCGATTCTATCTTCCGCTTGGAGTTCAGAACTTTAGAAATTGGAATGTTGTTAGTTGGTAAAAATGCATTTTGATCAGCCTGTTAGTCTAAATGCATTCTCTATAACCCTATTCCTGGGCACGAGCATCCGACACAATTAAAAAAAGTAGACTACTACCCTACTAGTACACGCTGTTCAATCACCTGGGTATAGATGTTGTTTATAGTTTTATTACCAGTTTTTTTTTGCTACGCGGGTGGCAAACAAGCATACGGCCCACCTGATGGTAAGCGGTTAACGTAGCCTATAGACATAGCAACACCAGAGGCATTACTCGCGCATCGCCATCTCCAAGGAAAGGGATAGGAGGTGGAGATGAAGAATAATAAGGAGAGGATAGGGAGGGACTTTGGACCTCCGGCACTCTCACTCACCATATGAAACACAGCGGCTGTAATACCTACCGTTGTTTCACACTGATCTTCTGTGAGAGCGTGGTGCTTTCCCGGTCGAGCCGGTCCATGCATGCTGGAATAAGCAAGGCTGTACTACTAGAACTACAATTAGTACAATTTAGTTACAATTGTTTAGTCGCTCTTACCACACCCGAGGAATGGCAGTGGGGCACTGCGCAGGACATGTATGACACAAAATTAATGTGTGATTTTAATTTGATCCTGATATATCTAACAATAATGATGTACATTGCCAGAGTGTAGCATCACTGCATGCTCATGAATTTGATTGTTCATGGTCGAGGTCTAGCTACTTCTTCTTATTTTGTGAAGATACCTTTCGAGCCTGATAATATATAGATGCCTGACTGCACAGATGACGGAGTGGTTTACATACCGGCCTCCCGTCTGAGTGTTGTGGGTTCGATTCCCACATAGGACAACTCTGTGTGATCCACAAATAGTTGTTCTGAGTCTCCCTCGCGATACAAGAATTATTCGTTAGTGTAAGGCTACTTTTTTTTAAAAGGCCACCCTTTTAAAAAAAGTAGGTAGAAGTCACTGGGATGATGAGAAGTTATCAAGAATGATGTCGGTATGAACCCTCGTACGAGTTTCTTGGATAACAATTACGTCCGTAGCACACGTGACCTAGATAGTTGGTACGGCTGAGAATAAGACAAACCAGACCGCTAGACGTTATCGCATACATTATAATATAATTGTCAATTTTTCTACTTTATAAGGAACTAGCTTCTCTCCTCAATTTCATCTGCATTGACTTGACTGCATTGAATTGGTTCTAATATCAAAAATAGCCTTTATCCATCCATCCATCAGCCTTTTAACGTCCACTCCTGGACATAGGCCTCCCCAAGAAGTTAGTGTAGTAAGGGGATAGTGCCGTAATCGCCACGCTTGGCAGGCGGGTTGGCGATCGCAGTGGATGTTGTTAATACTCGAAGGAGTGCTGCTGCTGCCCACTCCCCCGATATTCCCTCAGTCGGCTCTTACGACTCCCATGGGTGAAGAGGGGTGGGATAATTATAAAGCCGGGCCCCACACAGCAAAAATAGCCTAGTTGTTGCTTAATGTGATGTGAGATAACATCTTATAAATGTTATACCAGTGTCTAATCTAAATAACCTACCTACCAAATTCCATGCGAATCCAGACGCTGTATAGACTTGTTTGACGGACACACATTCAAAATTCTGTTAAGAATTTTTGCGAGTGCGTATAGACTTGTTTAACAAACATACAAAATTCTTAAAAAACTTTTGTATATTTATAATTTTAGGAAGGTATCGTTCAACATTAAATAAATTAAAAGATGTAAAATATTAAGTGATATGTTAGTACGTAAATATATTATAAGCATGGAAACTACTTTATAAAATGGATGCCCGTGCCAAAATGATTGATAAATTTAATTAAACATGCTAGATCATATGTCGTAACCTATGTGCCTACTATACGAAAATTCAATTACTAAACCTCACGTTTACCAGATTGAAAAAAATAAGCTTTTGTAAATAAAGCAATGTTATGCACTCTGTGACAACTCGTCTCTACCTCAATATGAAAAATCTGTATCTACGTATAAAGTTAGTTCAGCAGTGGTAAAGCCTTACTTTGCCCAGCATGAATGGGGAACTACCAACCTCTCGCAGAAGATCAACGTGAAGCAATAGTAGGTATTCCTATTGTTGTGGTTCGTATGGTGAGTGAGAGCGTCGGAGGCCTCAATTCCCTCCTCATGTTCTCCTTATTATCCTTTCCATATCCTATCCCTTTCCTTGGAGTTGGTGACCAGTGAGTTATATCTCTGATGTTGTTGTCATTATAGGCCACGGTAATCGCTTCCCATTATTAGGCAGGTCGTATGCTTGTTTGCTACCTTGGTAATATAAAAAGTACCATCAAAGTCACATTAAGAATTATTCCCACCGTTTCCGTGGTACTTGGGATGTATACAGTCGTTTCAATCTTGTCACTCTACATGTTGGTTTTCAATAATGAGGTAAATAGATACTAGTTCAATTAAAATTTATGATTCTACGTGGATATGTCGTTTGGTTTGATATGATATCTCTTTTGTTAACCTTTTCCAGTTATACAGGTTCATGATACGTAGGACTAAAATTATCTGGTATTCTATTAAATTTCAATAAATATTCATTATGTAAATAGCTAACGTATTTGGCATTACGTAATAATATAAACCGAACTAAACGCGATAAAAATCGTAAAATTACTTTTGTTCATGTTTTATTCTTATTCTTTATATATATAATTCTAGTGTGCGTGTGTATGTCACTGAACTCCTCCTAAATGGCTGGACCGATCTTGACGAAATTTTTTGTGTGTTTCTGTAAGTACCGGGATGGTTTAGATTCACATTTGGACCCGGTAGGTGGCGCCACGATAGTATTTCAGAAAAATAAATATGGCGGTGCAAAGTTCGCCTGGTCAGCTAGTATTTTATAATATTTGAAGCTAAAAGAAATGAAACACTTCAAAGTTAGTAATTTAGGCATGTACGCAATACCCAACAAATGGTTATTTCGGGGATCCGTACATTTCAAAATATCAAGGGGCGCGAGGTCAGGAACTTATACCATGTAGACCATAGTTTATTTTCTCGTTCTAACTTGTGTGGTTCGTTTTCTTTAGCAGATTTCTAGATTAATAAAATGCTCGAAGTTGTGCTGCTTTCATAGCCAATCGTAGATCCACGAAATTTTTAGTTACAATAGGCTCTTTTGATGATGAATTAATTGACATTAACCAATTGATTTGACCGAATATTTTTAATTCCAGATCCGTGATAGCACCATTCGGCTTATACTTAGGTATAAAGAGCACAAAACCACGGAAAGCACCAGACAATCCTAAATTAGAAAGGATTTATAAGGCAGCTCCTAAATTGAAACAGGTACGAACATATACGAATATTTTTTTATCTGTGTATTTCACATTTTCCAAAATTATACCTATAATATTATGAATTATATATATTTATTATTTATATATATTACGATATAAGAGAGCGAATAGGTATGAAAGAGTCTATTGGTTTAAAGATGCGAAAGGGAATGCTCCGATGGTTCGGACATGTGAAATTAATGCCGGACCAGCGATTGGTTAAGAAGATATACAATGCGAAAGTGGATGGATGTAGTTACAGGGGGAGACTGAGACTCACCTACCTAGACCAAATCGGTCATGTATAGATGGAAGATGGAGTCAGGAGTCTCCGAAACAAGCGAGCGTGCATGAAGAGAATTATGAATGTTGAGGAAGCGAGAGATGTATGCCAGAATAGAGCCTCATGGCACTCTGTTCTCTCTGCCCCGCAAGGGAGATAGCGTGATGATAAGTAAGTAATAATTATAATATGGAAAACAGCTTTAGTTGAAGACCTATTTATTAACTCTTCAGCTAAAGTTTAAGTTTTTTTTTGTACAAATCCCTCCGAAAGTCTGTTTAAATCGGATAAGCGACTAAAAATACGCATATATACTATTATAACGCTGTAACGGAGCTGTGTCTGTGCATTTAAGATAATTGAGAAAAAATGCCAGTTTTAGGCTAACTACAAACAGCTCTAAACACAAAACAATTTTTATTAGATTTTTTTGTCTGTTTATCAGTTTGTTCGGTCGCGCATCACGCAAGAACTACTGGACGGATTTTGATATAACTTTTTTTATTTGATATTTCTCGATTAGACTTAAAACTGGTATACTTACATTTTATCCCGCTACTATATCGGGAACCTGAGTTATAAGCTAAAAACTAGCTTGTGGCTGCAGCGGAGCCGCGGACAAAGGCTAGTTAAATATAAAAAACAAATATATCCAACTACTTCCAGCCGCACCTATTAGCTAAGAAACTAGACCTGAGTGAACGCGAGATAGAGCGCTGGTTCCGTCTCCGCCGCGCGCAGGACAAGCCCTCCACTCTAGTCAAGTTCAGTGAGAACGCCTGGAAGGTTTGCTTCTATGTATGCAACTTTACCTTCGGCCTCTACACACTCTGGGATAAGGAATGGCTTTGGGACATCGACCAGTGCTACATTGGATACCCTCATCAGGTAAATCTGACAGAATGTGTTTATCATACTTTTACCTTGATTTATTATCGATTAGAATTAATTTACACACATGTTCAAGATACCTTTATTAATAAAATGTATATTAAACATGGTCCTACGTATAAAATCACTTACATTTGAGTATGTATGTAGGTAATTCATTATCCACCCATCAGCCTTTTGGTGTCTACTAGTCCCGAAGATTACATTGATTATTGGTAAACATGTAATATATAATAATTAAGCTATTAGCTTAATCAATTGAGCATTAAGTATTTGTATAAATATATTTTTTTTATTGCGTATGGTGGCAGACGAGCCACGGCCCACCTGATGGTAAATGGTTACCTTCACTCATGGAATCAACTATACCGAGAGTATTGTCAAGCCGCTGCTCACCATTTCATTTCACAGATATGAAACGAAAGAAAAAAAGACTATTCATTTGAAATTTTAGTAACAAAAAATAGCTTCTAGGTCTACATTGCCTATTACCCTTGATTTCGCGGGATGTATTTAGTCCGAAAAAATACGGATAAAATAATGCTTAAGTGTTCCTAAATGAAAAAGCATCTTAAATTGTGTTGTTACGAAATGTCTGAACTCGGTTGGGCGTTAGTAATGTTAACAATAGAATAATTAGTACATGTTCAAAGTAATGACGCTTGTGAATTGGACTAATTGTTACCCTAATAGACTCGTAAAAGAGTACAAATATCTGGCCCAAGAAATTGTTGGACGCTACGCTAGGATGTTAATTGATTGTCAACATATCGTTTAATTAATTAAGTATTTATCATCTTAATACCAAGATGGTATTTTCTGGATGTATAAATATGTATCCACGGATCAGACGTGGTCTGTGAGGGTTTTTCTAACTGTAATTTGTAAACAACAAGAATTTACTCTAGGGAAAAAACGTTTCCAACATTGCGGTATAGCGGTTCTGACCGGTACAACCATTAAAATCGGTGACTTTATCCTTGAAACACCGTGCTTTATTACCAGTCATCACCAATTTATTGACGAACCTTTTGGCGAACTGTAATCTTTGTATTAGTTATATATAGTAATGCTAAAATCTAAATTTTGGGGTTGCAAGACCGCAAGAGAATAATTATACATATCTGCTTTTCAATCGACGTAGATTGAAAACATGTTTATAAAGAATCCTTATTCTTTATAGAACAAGGGTCAAAATATATACCTATTCTAATCTTACGCATTTAGATCCGAAATGTACCTAACACGCGTTATATGTGCGGTTAAATATGTGCACGTTGTAGCTATTATTGTAAGCAATTAATTATAAAACGGTCTACTTCAATTTTATGCTCTTATTCAAATTATATGACCATATAAAAATTGGTCTATTGTTTCAAAGAGGTGTGTCGATAATGTTTGATAAGATTTTATAACAATACGTTTTGTAATACATCTGTTACGAAAATTTGGTACATTGCTGTTGCTATGCACAGATCGGAGTAATGTTTTTTAAGTGCATAGTAACTACAGCCTACGCCAAGATTCGATACCCACATGAGGAAACTATTTATTTGACAAAGCGGAAACTTTAATTGACAATAATATCTATACTGTCTAGTGAAACAGTAAGTAACGACTCTTTAAACTTACAGTTTGATTATTTGGTCAGCCTTTTTTTATGCTACGTGGTTGGCAAACAAGCATACGGCTCGCCTTATGGTAAGCTGTTTCCGTAACCTATAGACGCCAGCAACACCACAGGCATCACTTGCGCGTCTGCAATCTCAAGGAAAGGGATAGGTTTGGAGAAGAAGGAAAATATGGCGAGGATAAAAGGGGCCTCTCGCTCATGCCGTACGAAACACGACAGTAGGAATGCCTACCACAACGGTACTTATGGTTGATCTTCTGTGAGAGGATGGTACCTTCCCCAATCGAGCCTGAACATTCATGCTGGGCAAGCGAGACTTATCACTAAATAAATATGAATATGAGATACCAAGTGTGCACATTACCCATTTGATGAGCATATGGTACCTAAGTCTGTCACCCGTAGTACCATGCTCTACGACCTCAGCTGGATTTTCCAATTAATAGGACAAGACAAAAGTCATAGGTAGCTTATGCGTAAGTCATATTACAATACAATCAGTAGTTAATGACTTGACGATGATGCACTTTTGAAGTTGATGTCAATGAGGACAAATAGTCGACATTTGGGTGGACAGAGCTTTGACAAAGAGGTCAATCGTCAAATCCGGCTCGGCTGGACAGCGGTCAAGCTGTAGGAGATCTTATTGTCCGACATTCCACAGTGTTTAGTAAAACCAAGGTCTAACACAAGTGTGTGTCGTGTTACGGATGGTCTCTTAAATGTTGACCTTACAAAAATGAACAGTCGCGCAGCGTAGGTACCATGGAGTATATTTTCTGAAAAACGTTCCAACCCACAATGTCAAGTTTCGAGAAAATTGAGTTTTTAGTTCAATTTTGTATTACTATCTCACATTTTGCATGAGTATAAGATATATAGTATAAGATATAATCGGGTTAGCATACTGAAGTGGTAATGGGCAGGTCACATCGCTCGACGAACCGACAACCGTTGGGGCAGAAAGGTTGCGACCGTGTATCGGACGGCGCAGCGTAGGACAGCCTCCCACCAGGTAGACCGATGACCTGGTCAAAGTCGCAGGCAGTCGTTGGATGCAGGCGGCACAGGACCGTTCGCTGTGGCGTTCTCTTGGGAGGCCTATGTCCAGCAGTGGACGATGTAAGGCTGATAGATGGATGGATGGATGAATAAATTAAAATGGAGTGGACGCGTCTAAGAAGACCGAGTCGCGGTTATCGCGTTGCATCGGCGCGGTTAATTAATCCTGTTTGCACTAAAGTTCCCTTGTTCCACTTTCATAAATCATTTGGTTTTTAAAGTAGCTGAGTATGTCAAGTGCTAAAATACAGATGAAAATACTGTATCTATGCTCCTTAGTCTTAAGATCAACTTTAATCAGATTGGGTTCACCGATTAACTTAATAACATACCTATTTATTTATTATTAAAAGTTAGTTCCATCAATGTTTTGTTGCTTCCAGGGTCTGACCGACGATGTGTGGTGGTATTACATGATCTCCGCGGCGTTCTACTGGTCGTTGACCATATCTCAGTTCACGGACGTGCGCCGCAAGGATTTCTGGCAAATGTTCGTGCACCACATCGCGACGATCGCGCTGCTGTCGTTCAGCTGGGTGTGCAACCTGCACAGGATCGGCACCCTCGTGCTTCTACTGCACGACTGCGCTGATATATTTGTTGAGGTAACTACTACGAAATATAACTTCAATTAGTACCGTACCATATAGTATATCAACTAACTACTAAGTACGGTGCAACGACAGTAACATCCGAAGGCGCGCGCTTTTTTAATAAGATACCCTCGGACATCAAAAATGTTGAATCGTTTAACATATTTAAGAAGAAGCTAGTAATACACTTAGTCAAAAATATATACTAACTTACTTTAACACACATTCAAAAATATATACCTATTTAAACTAAGTAATTCATTTTATAATACTTAATAATTGTTTTAGTTTTTAATTATTTTTTTCAATGTGTGTTAAAGTAGTTAATTTTGCTATATTGTTGCCGTTTTATGTTTTTTTGTCTTTTTGTATGTCAACGAACAATTATATTTTTTGTTTAAATTTAAGTTCTCATGTAAGTGACGTATGTCTTAATGGGAATAAACGTCTTAAAACCTTAGTAATATTTCAGATATAGTGTAGTTTTCTATTAGTATAAAAAAATATGAGCTGCCGCGGGACGCCTGGCAGATGTGAAATATCGAATTTATTTTGTATAGAAAATATGCATGATTGGGATTTATGAAAGGAATTAAATGTGTTATAATCAAAATAGAAATATTCTGAATTTTTAAAGAAAATCAATTTTGTAGATATTGTAACGATGTACATAACTTTCAATATACATATCTATTATGTTCAATATTAGGTAAAAAAATATTAAAAGTATTTTATTATTACCATTTATATAATATTTTTTATTGTAATTTTTTGTTGTATTTTTTATTAAAGTACCGTCGATATATGACATTGCCATAGAATTGGCCACTTGATGATGTGGCCGATCATTTCATGTTTTCATTACGTGCATTAACAGAGCTTTTTGGCACTCTTTTCTCCCCACAAGGGACATAGCGGGATGATAGGTAAGTAGTTTTGATAGGTAAGGATGTTTGAAAAACCATAGTGATATACACTCTTTTACGTTGCAGGCTGTGAAGGCGGCCAAGTATGCCAAGTATCAGAGGCTATGTGATGCTCTATTCTTGATGCTGATTGTAGTATGGATCGCCACCCGCGTGGGTATATACCCCTTCTACCTTATTTGGAGGTAAGCAACATACAACTCGTTACTGTTATTTTCACGACAAGAATAAAATTCTCCAATTTAAGTACTTACACAATTTATGATCGTTCATTTTATAAATCTTTGGACATTACAAACTGACACTTTAATTTTATTTATATATATATGAATAGATTTCTCAAATGTTTTTTATGGCTTTGAAGTGAGATATTCACTTTAATATTATATCAAAATTAATCTTACATAAGCAATCTTTTTTTATCTTTAATCCGTAAAAATGTAGATATCTTAAAATCAATGTTTTTAAACTACAAATTATTTGTGAATAAGGAAAAAGAGATTTTTTGTACTAGCGGGAAACGAACTCGCGTTTTTATATAAAATAATTTGTAATTTATAAAGTGGCGGAGCATGTCAAATGCTAAAAATATAGGTCAAAAACATCAATATTTTTGTTACATAATTTGTTAATTTTGACACATACTTTAAGTTTTAAGAAACACTGATAAATAAACCGTTGCTAGTTTACAGGATCGTGATAACAGGTTACTGAATTAATTTACTAACGTAAATTTACGTGCGCCAGCATTATTATAATCATTAGTAAGAAAATAAACTTTAGTAAACACATTGATATTTTACACAAGATATGTTACGTCCATAGTAAATGACATTTAAAATCTGTTCCCGCATTACTATTACTTCATTGAGCTCCAATGTATTACTTACGCGCACTATTATCGAGCACACTGTCACACTGACAGCCATTTATAAAAATATTTATAAAATTATATAACTTTATTTGCATATTTCAATAAGCAAATAAAGTTATATAATTTTCTATATACTTGCATGTGATAGGAGATCCCTACTGTTTTATTAACTTTGGTATCGTAATTTGTACATTTTCTAAACACACTTGATGGCATATTTGTTATTTTTTTTACTCATGACTGCTCAAGAGCTTACTCAGAGAAGCTTACTCTTCGCCTATTTGACGCGGAAAGACAAAACATCCAAAATTTTGACGTTTTCGAGTTCACAAAACGCGCGCTTGTAACATATTTTCTGCCTCTTTTTATTTACAATATCATTGACTAGACATTAGATTTTCACAAAATTCATATCGTCATTGTAAAATGAGCAAATATAATCGAATACTTTGTACGGGCCGTCTAGATATTTTGTAATATGACATTTCGATTATTTTCGATTTTATTTTTATTTTTAATCTGCATATATTGAACGATTCTTTTTATAACTTTGAATAATTGTTGATATTTATTCTTTGCAGTGCATGGTGAGTATTTTTTGTAGTTACAAAACGCTCTTCCCGCACTACCCTGACCTGGACAGCCGGGTGTGTGGTTAGGTACATTTTTTTCCCGCCTTAAGAAAAAACGAGGTTCAAACAAGTATAAATTACTAAGATATACTAAAAAGTACAAATTATAATTTGTGAATAAGGAAAAAGAGTATTTTCGTACGAGCGGGAATAGAACCTGCGTCCCTTTCTTTCCGGGGAAGTGCTCTAATCCACTGAGCTATCGTACTATTTCTAGAAATACCGAATTTCCTCATCACATTTGTCTTAACGACCAACGCCCGGAAAGGAAGGGACGCAGGCTCGATTCCCGCTCGTACTAAAATACTCTTTTTCCTTATTCACAAATTATAATTTGTACTTTAAGAGTAGCTGAGCATGTCAAGTGCTAAAATATAGATCAAAATATACTAAAAAGTTAACAGTTAGACAAATATAATTATTATTTATGTATTCAGCAGTTTTGGCGGGAACATGAAGAAGATCATGTCGTCGCGTTGGCGACGCGAAAGTGATGCCTCTGGTGTTGCTAGCGTCCTATAGGTTAATAACCGCTTACCATATGCACCTGCGTGGTATAAAAAAAAAACATGGCTAGTGTTTCTTGACACAGTGACAGAAATAGCGGTCTGAAGATCGTTAGATTAAAGGATTGCACAGTACTTAAGTAAGCAATTTTAACCATGTGAATTTCAGTCTGTATAGTCCTTGTCCTATCCTGCTGAAGCTGTCATCGGCCTTCTGAGGCCACTCAATATTGTATACAGTATTCCAATGTTGTTTTTATTTTTTTTCCAGTACATCGATTCGCGCTCCGATGTTGCTGCCAGTGTTCCCCGCCTACTATATATTTAACTCGCTGTTGTGTCTGCTGCTGATACTGCACATTGTGTGGACGTGGCTTATATTGCAGATTGCGTATACAGCATTAGAGGCTGGACAGGTGAGCTTATAAAGACGTTTCTACTAATATCATCACTTTTTGACTTTAATTGTTGAACATTAGTAAATATTTTTTCAAATTAATAAGACTCCAAGGAGGTTCTATCATAATTTGTTTGGTATTTATTACGATGAGGTAATTAAGGAGAATGTCCATTTGCTCTATATCTTTGGGCCTACCTGTACAGTAATTTCTTAGAGAAATACACCAGGTATAATCTCATATACTTTCATTTAAATAGGCAATTGCGTTTCTGAGATGATTGAATTTGAATTTAGTGTCAGTTTGAGAATGATGAAACTCGTTTTGAAAAAAAGGAATATGTTATCGAGATTCATAGTCCCGAGCAGATGTTCCGATGGCTGAATTGACAAAGCACTTGGGAGGGTTTTCCAGGAGATGCAGGTTCAAGTTTTGCTTGTGACTATTATTTTCGATTTTGACTCGTGACTATTATGTGCGAATAGCACTTTGTGTTCTCAGCAAACGATTTTATTTTCCACTAAATAAATATAATTTGTGCACCAGTATTGTAAATATTCTTTCTTTATTTGTGTAGAGATTGTACATGACTGTTATCCTTATTTAGAACATTATACATTTTTCTAGCACGTAGCTGACTGCAACGCAAGTATTTTTTATTTATTTATGGATTAACGTTCAGAAACATCCTAATTTAATTAATTCCGGTAAAAACCATATCACTTACGATATTGGGCTTGTAATAAAGTGTACAAACGACTAAAAGAATCATATTTGATTGTTGGACTTACTCTTTACTGTATACAGGTGCTAAGTAAAAAGTTTTACTACCTACCTCTTCATACCACCTAAAAGAAGACCTATTCACGCTTTCAAGTTAGGTTTCAATGTACACATTTATGTAGGTAGACTCCCTGTACAAAGGCCCATTATTGAACATAAACCTCCGCATGGAAGGGAGAGAAATTGACCTATAGCATACTAGGCAGGTATGTGGCCTGTTTTTTTTTATTTTAGCTTAAATAAATAGACTTTTACGACAGCTATGAGGTACACTATGTATTCTTGAATATCTATGTTGTTCACTTTTCACTGCTGGAAGGGATGGATGCAGAGTAATAATTTTCTCCCTATGCTGGAGTGATTCTATCATCAATCATAATTGATTTCCAGTGTGGCTGATTTTTAGAGAGCTCAAGACTTGCCACCCATAAGTCCAGTAATAACCACCAGCATGGCCGAGATACCGCCTGCTAGCGCTCATAATGTACAAGTCTATAGGATTATTTATTTTATTACATTTGGTTTATTAAATAATAGGATAAACGATTTACAGATGGACGGTGATATAAGAAGCTCGAGCTCAGAGTTAAGTGATAGTCCGCAAAACTCCAACCGCAGCTCACCCACTCGTTTAAAGAGTAAAAAGTAAGTTTATTTATAGATTATTTACTAAATGTAAATGTCATTACAGTGTCATGACATCTATAAAAATAAATATCAAAATAATAAACATAAATGATATAACACTATAAAACCCAACCACCTTATAGAAATTTTAAATAATTGCCGTGTGGCGCTGGCTTTAGAATTGTCTCACCCCTCTTCACCCATGGGAGTTGTAAGAGCCGACTGAGGGAATATCGGGGGAGTGGGCAGCAGCACTCCCTCGAGTATTAACAGCATCCACTGCGATCGCCATCCCGCCTGGCAAGCGTGGCGATTACGGTAATATTCCCTCTTGGGGAGGCCTTTATCCAGCAGTTGACGTCGAAAGCCTGATGGATGGATGGATAAAACTTACTTACTTATCATCACGCCATTTCCCTTGCGGGATAGGCAGAGAGAACAGAGTGCCAAGAGGCTCTATTCTTGCATACATCTCTCGCTTCCTCAACATTCATAAATCTCTTCATACACGCTCGCCGGTTTCGGAGACTCCTGACTCCACCTTCCTTCAATACATGACCAATTTGGTCTAGGTAGGTAAGTCTCGGTCTCCCCCTGTACCTACATCCTTCCACTTTCGCATTATATATCTTCTTAGCCAGTCGCTCGTCCGGCATTCTTTCCACATGTCCGAACCATCGAAGCATTCCCTTTCGCATCTTTACACCAATACTATCTTTCATACCTACTCGCTCTCTTACGTCATTGTTACGAATGCGGTCAGTCAGCCTCACTCCACAGATTCTCCGCAGAGATCGCATTTCGACCGCATTGATTTTACTCTCATGCTCCTTTTTACATACCCAACTCTCGCTTCCATATAATAACGTTGGGACAAGCACTGCGTTGTGTATTGCGACACGTGCCTTCGGCTGCCGAGAAGTTGTCCCAATGCTCCGTTCACTCTATTTCCCGCATTCACTCTTCTCTCTACATCAGTGGTGTACCTTCCATCCCGACTGAATCCACATCCAAGATATACAAATTCATCCACTTGTTCTAGGACACCATTTCCTATTGCTACTCTAACATCTGTTCTGGCTTCTTCTCTTTCAAAAACCATTACTTTGGTTTTGCCCACATTCACACATAGGCCCCTTTTCTTACAATCTTCTGCCATTACGTCGACTAGGGTTTGCAGGTCAGTCGCAGTCTGGATGGATAAAACCCAAAATGTATTTAATAAAAATACTTAATTATACCAAATTTAGATCCCAGAGCCAGATCATAGAATTGATCACTTGATATTATGAAACCTAACCTAAAACATTCATTAAATGTTCGGCCACAACTTGAAGTGATCAAAATTCTAAGACGTGGCCTCGTTATATACGCTACCACCTTTTTTGATAAACGCGGGAAAAATTTAGCTAACCACACAACCCGTCGTTTGGGGTAACAAACAGGGTAGTGTGGGACCCTTACCCACTAAATAAACATGTCCTGTACCACTTTGCCTGTACTGGTTGACCCTGGAACTGTGTAACATTACTTCAGTGGTATACTGGAGTAATGTCAGAATAATATAATAAACTACCACCCTAAGACCACACATGAAAAGAAAGAAAAGTTTTAAATGAACTAAAAGTTATATTATTGATAAATAAAATTCTGCTTTAAATTTGCTTAAGCATGGAAGAATGACGTAAAGAAGCATCATAACGCATAATATTAAAATAATAACTGCCTCTGTGATGTAGTGGTAATGTAAGAAACTGCTGATCATGAGGTCTTGGGTTCGATCCCCGGGTTGGGCAGTTTATTGAGCTTTTTTGTAAATAGAAAAATTCTCAGTAGCAGCCCGGAGTTTGGAAATATACCCGGTAGACGACAATAGGCTCGCCCCTTATTACGTGCGACTTAAACATAGTTGGCGCATCGTGGGTGTGTAATACACCTCTGCCTACCCCTTCGGGGAATACAGGCGTCATGCTATGTTTTTTTATATTAAAATAAATTTTTGTCTTATATTGTCTAGTGCAATATTTAATTACTGAACACACGGCTACGTTATTTAAACAATAGTTTAAATACACATAATAATGTGTTTTCCTGTGTCATAGCATATATGATTTAATAAAATAAAAAAGTTACTTGTTTTCAGGGTCACATAGGATGAAAAAAAAAGCAAGTCAAGCATCAATATCACATCTGCCGACACGTATTTTATATACAACTGTGATAAAAAAGGTGAATAACGGACCTGCTTCACCACCTCAGGTTATTTAGAACGTCGCCTACCGAGAGATACCAGCGAACTACGGGACTGTTTGAGGGTTGTTCAAAGATTATGTCCAATGAAAGATGAACTATCAATCAATTAGCCCATCCTACATTGCTGTATATAATAGGACAACTTACGTGTAACGTACGACTGGATACCACATGCTTAGACCTTCTAATTATGGAATTGGGAAGGGTCCATACAATTACCGATTCTCGGTAACTACCCAAAGGGGCTATTCATAAATTACGTCACCCTAAATTCTGCTTTTTTGGACCAAACATTTTAAATAGTGCAATTTAAAGAAGAAAGAAAGATGTTTCTAAAGTTTTGTTTACCTGTTTGTTTGTTCAGGCTAATCTTCGAAACGGCTGGCCGGATCGGATAGGACTTTCACAGACAGTTAGCTGATGTTATAAGTAACTTATGCAAGTTTAAAAAAAAAGAAAATTAATTAGGTGTCCGTACAAAAAAGAAAATAGCAAAAAAGCTCACGCGGGTACAGTCGTGGGTAGGAGCTAGTATAAAATAATATAAAAATAGTGCCCGCGTCTGTCTGTTCCTCCACTTATTTCTAAACCACACAACGTATTTTGAAACATTTTCACGGTCGTCTTTTCTTTTTTTCTGGCGAAATCCTAATTAAACTTTTTTAAGTACAGAAATTATGTTTAAAATAATAAGTTAAAATAGTTTTATTTTGTAAGAATATAAATATTTCTTTAGTACCGCTGGCCAAGTAGAGCATTCAGATGGTCTAGTTAGAAAAAAGTGGACAATATTTATAAAAAAACATCTTTTTACATTCTTCTTCCATCCATCCATCCATCAGCCTTTCGACGTCCACTGCTGGACATAGGCCTCCCCAAGGGAACTTCGCTCATATGGGGGCTAGTGCCGTAATTAAATCGTTGACAGGCGGGTTGGCGATCGCAGTGAATGTTGTTAATACTCGAGGGAGTGCTGCTGCCCACTCCCCCTGTATTCCCTCAGTCGGTTCTTATGACTCCCATGGGTGGAGGGATGGTACAATTCTAAAGCCGGCCCCACACGGCGACACGCTATACTACATTCTTCTTACATTATTTAAATAATTATATAGAAGGATCATCTTTCGTTGGATGCAGTCTAGTTAAATATTTATATTTTAATTGTGAAACGTAACTCTGCGTAACTCCAAGCACATACTATTATTATGTAGGCTGCCCTTAATAGCCTACCTATTAATTACACAAAATTACGAAACAGAAAATGATCGTAACAGATGTGCTATAAATCCATGGTCTTTTGAAAGGCTTCTTTTCATTAGCTACCGTGTTGTTATCAGGAATCGTTTTAAAGGAGTTCACGTTAATCACTACTATTTAAATTCAATCTTTGAAAAGTATATTGTTTAAATGTATTTGTGTGAATACCTATTCATCTATTTTACAATTTGGACTAAAGGTATGAAATGCTTAAAAATAAGTTATATTAGCTCCTACGCTTTCAAAAAAGGATATTTTATAACATGGGATGGGTAGTTGTTGCATTCAGTGGAATTGCATGTAACCATTGTTAGTACACGTCCCAGTGAAATATAAAGAGATTCGTTATGTTGCAAATAACTATGTATAGCTTGTTGGTTTGTATATGTATTACTGTTAGGAATAAGCTTCAGGAACGTTGAGGCTATCTTCTAATTTATGCGATGTTGGTTGTTCACGGTAAAGTGTACACATGTGAACATTTATTTGTTTGGCATTTATATTTGAGGAGTGTATTTTTAAAATGCTATTTCTCATTTTGAAATAAACTAGTGCAATTTGGTATGAAATCATATTCTCTATGATTTGCAACGTATTATGTTAGTTTATAACAGGTTATTTACTCTATAAAAATATGTAACTACATAAAAACTTAAGTTCTTATTTTGATCTGTATTTTAGCACTTGACATGCTTAGCTACTTTAAAGAACAAATTATTTTTAATGTAGAAGTTTAGTGAGAGCGGGATTCGAACCTGCGTCCCTTCCAGTCGTGGTAAAGACAAATGTGATGTGGAGATTGGGAGTGTGTGGCTTCGCGGCCTAGAGCGCTTCCCCGGATTGGAAGAGACGCAGGTTCGAATCCTGCTTGCACTAAACTTCACTTTTTTCACATTCACAAATAATTTGTTCTTTAATTTCTTATTATCAGTAAAACTAACTTTAGTTTTTGTCCATCCATTAAACATTGTTGATTAAATAATCCTTCTTGAAAATACACTCCATATTTTACTTTTTTAAGTATTGTCGTATTGCATTTGTCTAGACATTAATATTTGAAAACATGCCAGTAGTGGCCTATAATGCAATTAGTAGAATATTTTCTTTTTGATTATTAGAAGCTGTACTGCTCAATATCTAATCAATAATGCCAAACACACCTCCAATTTTATCGATATGTAATATAATAACCAAATCGTGAAAGTATTTATTGTATCGAGATTATTATTAACATAATTACCATTGCCAATATCTTCATAAATGCGACTTGTGGCGATATTGGCAATATTGAGGAGAGATTCCGGCACTACCTACATACTAAATATTGTTTACGTAAATGGCCGCTTCTGTGGCAATGGCGCTAGTGATCTTGACGACTGATTTATATATTGATAACTAAATAACAGAGTACCTAAACAATATAAATAAACATTGTTTTGTTGATTATTATGTAAATTATTAATATAAATACTTATTTTAGGAAGAATATATACTTAAGTAGCGAAATAGATTTACTAATGTACTAAAATTACGTTGACTACTAGCGCCTAGAACATGCGCGTGCCTCCTAGGAACTAATTAGTAAATTAGATCATTTTATATGCATTCCAAACAATGAAATTCAAACGCATGGAAGAGTAACTTCAAACAAAAGAACGCGAGAATAGGCCCCGGGCACAGAATAATTAACAGTACTTGCCTGGTGGAGTCGGGCCTTCTATTTTACGCCAGCTGTAGTTGTAAAATTAACCGTAAAGGTATCCTGCATGAGAGATTTTCGCAACGGCTTATGAAAACTGCCAACCCGCACTGGGCCAGCGTGGTGCAGTACAGTCTGAATCACCTCTCACTTTGAGAGGAGACCCGAGCCCATTGATGAGTCGAAAAGTAAAGAAATCAGAAACTGAGGACAGTGATGAGTCGAAAAAAAAAACCATCGGAAATATCACCGCCCTTGCCATTAAAACCTAACAATTTTAATAAAAATCTTTTTTACCTTCTTATTGCAACGTAGTATAACTTCTGCTTTTATATTATACTAGCTGACCCGGCGAACTTCACACCGCCATATATTTTTTCATGAATAAATATTGCAATTATAAATTGAGATATAAAGTATCCTACCTCTTAAGTTGGAGCAAAACACACATTAAAAAAAAAAAGTTAAAATCGGTTCAGTAGTTTCGGAGTTTATCCCGGACAAACATCATGACACTGGAATTATATATAATAGATATGAAAACTGATTCTGTAGACCTTGAAGTGTACTCTAGAATTGCTTATGCACCATATTATAACACATACTGCATATTTTCATGCAAAATGTGTCCATGTACAACAATCTCAGTTTTGAGCATGTGTCACACAGACTTTAAGCTCCCCATTACTTGCAATATTTCGGTGGGTGACATTTTTATCGCTAATTACTCTTCCATGTGTTTCATATTCATTGATTCCAAATGATCTATTTTTATAACTAGTATGCTTTCGGATTCTAGAAAAATTATAAATTTAAAAATAGGTTTAAATGATACTCGAAAACTGTTGTTTTGATTGCTTGTGGTGTACAACAAAAAATAAATAAAAGCAATATAATAGTTAATGTAAAGCTGTTATATTATTTTTATTTTATTAAAATCAGCGGAGTCGGTTAGTAGTTAAAATGCTTGTATTGCATGTCATATAAAAAAACAGACAATAAACAGTTAAACTTTTGCAATCCATATTTTTACTACGTCAATATTTTTTTATAATATTTATTTTGTATCTCTAGAATTTTAGAGTGTATGTATAAACATGGGAATCGAATTATAACAACACTAATCACAAATGTTTGAATGTAGGTTTGTAATTTTAACAATAAGTTTGATTATATTAATGGTGTTATTGAAATTTTATAATCGTCTGAGGGATTTTTATAATCCTGTAATAAGTCTTTAGATATTCAAAATGTGTATATAGATAAAAATGTTTATATGTTTAGGATAAGCTCAATGTGTATTTGTACGTGTTGTTTCTATATCTTGGACCAAATAGTTTTTGAGTTCGTTTTGTAAAACTAAACTATTGGTTTAATAAAGGGGCAATAATATTTTTTGTGGGCCTATAATTCTTACGTACTACCTATTTATAGAATCCATTATTTTATTTAGAAAATAGTTGAAAATGATTCACTCTTCTCTTATATGTATTCTGAAGCGCCTGTGATTATATTTATAGGATATGACCTTTTTTCGTGTGGTGACGGCCTAAGAATACATGTGTACCCTACCCCATTCCTTCCCACGGGTTGTCGTACGATATGACTAAGGAAATTTAGAAATTATAACCGATTGCATTACTGGTGGTAAGGTTGGGTACCAATTGGGAGTACCCACTTGTTATCAGACCCTAACGGTTCGGTACCACCATCTCCCGTATGTGGTGTGTTTTAGATCTGTTGTCAATTTTACTCCTTAGTTGATACTTACGACACCGTAGAATGAGATGGGCTGGTGATACTATATATAAGTAGTCTTAGGCCACACAGGCTTAAACTATTCTACCAGATTCAATTTATGCAATTGATTCTGTAGTATATTTTTCCACAATTATCAGTTCACAGTAGTAGACAGTCATCTCAACTAGATCACACAGATACTTTGACCAAATTAATAAACTTTTAATACTGCTCTAGCATATTTAATATTTAGTTTTATAGCGTCCTTCACAGGTGTTTTACAACAAGCCAAATACTAATTTTTATATTACCATAATCTTTTAAATGTATTAAACTTATTTTCTGTATCAGCATTCCGTAACATGTACCTAATAAAATAAATAAATTATGTTTTATGTACTTTTTTATTTTTATTGATTTTAACAACAGACCACAATTATAGCTATTGCATTTGTTTTTCAACAGACATTTGGCATAATAAAGTAAATTATTGACTCTATTTTTTTTATTGCTTATGATGGCCCACTTGATGGTAAGTGGCGACTGTCGCTCATGGACTCAACTATACCGAGAGTATTGTCAAGTCGCTACACACCATTTAATTTCTCAGATATGAAATGAAAGAATAAACGGCTATCTTCTGCTACAGCCAAAACACACTGACGTGCTTCATGACCGGTCTCCTGACGGTGGTATCGACCCGTTCGGGCTCGATAGCAAGTGATAGACTCTCAATTGGTGCCTAGCCTAGGTGTGCTTACTTACCTTAGTCGCCTTGTACGACACCCGCGGGAAAGGATGGGGTGGTGACACTTGTATTCTTAGTCCGTCACCACACGCAGTTATTACATTTATAAAACTTGTGTTATTCAAAGAGATATTGAATAGGTTATTAATAATAGTGTCCTTTATTGTCGTGGAGATATAACACTAAATATAAAATTTTTGTTCCCACTTTTTATTAACTAAATAGCTTTTTATTATACCGTATTTTCTGCATTTAAATCGAATTTCGGCTGAATGCCGAAGTTCTGTTCAAGCCACCGAAATTCGGTTAAAACGAATGCAAAACGAATTTCGGCCCATCCCTATTATATATCCTTCGTTATTAAAATATTACACAGCTAAGTAGGTATAGGCTTTAAAGACTGGAACAGTTACTATACATGATTTTAATTCATGTTTCAAATGACATTATTTAACGTCCTTAATTATCTTCATTAGTTTATGCTCGTTTTGTATCAGCCCCGGGCGGCTGATATCCACGCCACGCTTTACTTGTAATCTTAGATTAATGCGCTGCCTGGACGCCGCTGTTATTGTAAAGGCCTTTCTTATGTATAATTCGGTTGTTGTGTGTGAAAAATAAAACTGCGAATTTAATTATATGCATGTCTCTTTTATTCTACTCAATTAGGTATTCCTAAGAGTCTTAGGCTAAGACTAATACAAATTTTCTTTAAATCACTTCTATGCAATTAATTGCAATAATAGTAACCACTATAATGTCCCATTCATACGGTGAGCAGTGTTCGCGGACTACAAACAGTACACAGTTCTGAAAAATATTAAATATTTACACTGATCTAACTAACGTCTGGCAGGAGACGTGTGTAAGTAGCCCGATGCTATAGCACACACAAGCTGATCCGTCGATCGTAGATCATATCCATATGGCGGGTTTTAACGGCGCGCTGCGCATCAAAGGGAGTCCGGAAAGCGACGCGCGCATCCCCCGTGGGTTGCCCGCGCTCATTGTAGCGACGAATTACGTCATCCTGCGTCAACTCGAATTCTGAGAAGAAATCCATTATGTCATCGATAGACGCGCGGAATGGTACGTTCTCCATGGATACTACGCATCCCGGGGCGCCAAAGTCATCGAGGGCAGGATCGTGATCATCATCATTGCGATTGTTATCGTTGAATGTACTACCACCGCGCCCAAAGCCGCGTGAGCTGCGACCGCGACCGCGTTCGTAGCCACGCCCTCCTCTATCGTTAAATCCACCTCGTCCCCTGTAGTTGCCGCGTCCCTCAAAACCTCCCCGGTTAAATCCACCACGATCAAAACCTCTGTCGAATCCACCGCGACCTCTATAGTTCCCACGGAATCCGCCTCGCATTGGGGGTTCGTAGTACTGCTGCTGCTGTACTTGCGACGGAGGCGCAGCACCAAGGAGACTCTCTGGCTGCTTCGGACCCTCTAAAGCTTCTTCGACAACACTACGTGGTACTAGATCAATGGTAATACGACATCCTTCGAGGTTTTCCCCGTGCATAGTCTTTGCCATCCTCGCTTCCTGCGTCGATCGGAATTCACAAAAGCAATCTCCGGAGGGCGATCCGTTAGCATCTAGCATTAAGTGTATGCGCGCTGGAACGGCACCTGTGTCGGACAAAAAGTTAACGATTGTTCTGTCTGTTGCGTCACGCGGGAGACCTTTCATCAAAACGCAGTCAAGAGGCTCATCTTCTATATCAGTAGAGATTATATTAGCCTTAGGGCCCGAGACTTGGTTTAATTGATTGGGGAATTGGGGTCGATTAGGCCAGTTTGATGTAGCTATGCGAGGATCAATAGAAGGTGGTCCAGCTGAACCTGGGAAGCTTCCACCAAACTGTGGTCCCGGGAATGGTCCCGGGAAACTTTGCTGCTGAGGGAATGGTGGTGAAAAGAACGCTGCAGTTCCTTGTGCTTGATTTTGCATTAAGGGAGGGCCGTCTGTTGTTGTCGTTATTCCATTGTCAAATTGCTGGCGGCGCTGTCGCGGGTCACGTGGTGCCGAGACTTCTTGCGGTGGCTCCTTCTGAGGCAATAGAGGTTTCTGTGATTTATCTTGTGATTTATCATCAACTATCGCAGATTTCTCTTTTTCGTATTCAGATATCGATAAAGCAGTCACATTTGCCGTTCTTCTTCCAAAGACATATTTGTCTTTTCTTTCCAGAGCAAGTCGTGTATCTTCTGGTTTAACGAACTGCACATAAGCTGTTTTAGTTCTTGTGAGTCGACAATCATTAATCATAATAGATAGCAATGAAAAATCACTAAAATATTTGATGATGTCATGTTCTTTAACAAAATTTGGCAAGTCTGACATTTTAAGAACCGTCAAGGGTTCTTGAGGCATGTCTTCAGAGTCTTCGTTGGTTGCTTCTTCCTCCTCATTATCCTTCCGGTATGGAAGGAATGAATCCACCGCCGTTTCATAATGAACGTCATCGAGAGATTCAACTAACACTTCAGCACCTTTTAATTCATGGCCCTTACGTTGTAATGCAAGCTGCTTCGAGCGAGGTTCACAGAAGCGTACGTAAATGTTTCCTGTTCGACGTCCCATGTTATCATTGATCATTTTGATACCGTGTTTGTCGATCAAGAACGGAAAGAAACGACGCACATCACCGTAGCTTGTGTGGTTTGGAGCGTTTCTGATAGCGACGCAACAGTCTCGCTGTTGTTCGTTATTATCAAATCTTGTGGCTCGTCCATCACGACGGAAATTGCCGCCGCCACGAGTCATGCCACCCCGTGGACTTTGCATCCTTCCACCATTACCATTCTGCTCGCCCTGGAATGCATTTGGATTACGTTTTTTTCCAAGTTCTTGTAACTTAGTAAATGCTTCGGCCATTGCGGGATCATTGTAGCGATTAATAGGCGAGTCGCCACGATTTATCGGCCCGTTTTGCAGAATATTTTTTTGTAGTAATTGTGGCATTTGATTGAGAGCATTTTGATTCATTAACGGGAAATTAGGTGGCACATTTGTATTTGGCATCACCTCTTGGACTGGTTCGATAATCTTTTCTTGAGAACCAGTCTGACTGCGGTCATTTCTCCGGTCACGAGAACGCCGTGAGGGTGATCTATCTCTGGAGCGACTTCGGTCTTTCCTATCTCGTTTGCGATCACGCCGATCTCTGCTGCGACTGCGATCACGACGACGTCTATCTCTAGATCGAGATCTATCTCGGCGATCTCTTTTTCTGTCTTTCCTGTCTTTAGATCGAGAACGCGATCTGGTTCGCCGTCTGTCTTTTTCTCTATTACGTTTGCTCTCAGACTTATCGTCATCTTTATCCTCATCATTATTGATATTAATGCCTGAAGGGCTACGAAGTGGTGCAGGGGGTTCGATAACTGCAGGCTGTGGTATCTCTTGGGGATTACCGATGCCTGGAATCCCAAAGCCAGATAGAGGGTTATTGCCAAGTGCGGCAGAAAAAGGAGTAATGGGTGGGATGAGCGAATGTTGTACAGTAATTGTAGCGGGGGCAGGAGCGGGGGTTGATGCAGTTGTCGCTACAGGCGCTGGAGCGGGCGCTGCGAGATTTAATAATGGCACGTTTTGCCGAGCCGCTTCTATAACCTTGTGCATTTCAGAGCGGGAACTCAGCAACAACTTCACTTGGATCTCTTTGATCTTGCCGCCGTCTAGCATCATCGCTTGACGTGCGTCTTCGTCCGTGCTGTAACAATAGAAACGAATCGTAAATATTCAGTAATGGAAGATATCCACTAGTCGTTATATTTTTAAACTACTAATATAAACTGAGCGGCCTTATAAGTTTAGCGGTGCACCTCTTTTTCTGGAAATCATAACTTACAAACAGCTAATCGGGGTTGGTATAGTTTTTTTTGCTTAGAAGCTTACTTGATTGAGGGTGTTCTTAGATATGATTTATAAGTGCATTATCATTCGAAAGCAATTGTCACCCACTGTTGAGTTCATGAACAAAGGTTACCATTTACTGGGTATGTAGTAGGTATGGCCCGTTTGCCACTATAAGCAATAAAACAAATTCAAACCGCACGGTACCATATAGAGGGATACCTTGAAGTGTTATGTACGCCCTCTATAAATAGGATGCGTATAAGGCAGCCGATCAAAATAGTAAAAAAACAACGTTATTTGGAATACTTCAGCGCGTCAGTTTTACGTATGGCGCGTTAATTACACGCTAGCAATATGAAGCAGTAAATAGTAATATATGACGCCATCAGAGCTGATTACAGCACTCATATTCTTGTCCTTTTTTCCTTGATAGGTACAATGTCTCCTTAGCAAATTTTAACCAAATCTGTTCGTAGATTTAAGCTTTAAACATTGACTCAGAAAAAGACAGAAAAACGCTCAGACAGAGTTTATTCCGAGTTCTGATCATTACAAAATGTAGATACAATTCAATTAGGAAGACTGTGTTTGTGTGATATGAGAAAAAAGCTCTGTCTTTTCTCTTCATTAGATTTATCTACGCAAAGGTTTTTTCTTAGTTTTTTTCTGTACCTAGGTATACGTTCGCAGGTATATGTATATACAGTAGTACCTGGGTACCTATAGTACCTAACTACCTACATTTGTGATTCAAATGAGTCAGCATTAATTTTAGATAGACAGTAGACTTACACACAAGATGTTGGATAAACCATAGGCGGTTTGGTGTATCCTGACTACTCAAAAAAGCAGATTATTTTTTTACAATAAAATTTTTTACAATAGCTATCCACGGGCACCACTTTTTTCTCTGGAATAAAAAGTGGCATTATGTAATTTTCTGGGCACGAAACTGGGTATACCTATACCTTTTTTTTTGTTAAGGCGGGAAAATATGTTCCTAACCGCACACCCAATCGTTCGGGGCAACGACCAGGGTAGTGTGGGGCCTGCACCCACTAAAGAAACCCGCCGTGTGCCGTCCCTTCGCCTTTATTGGCGGGCCACTGCTATGTTACATTCCTTCGGTGGTGGGTGGTATACCTATACCTAAAGTGTGCCAAATTCCAAGATTGGTTCCGTAGTTATGGTGTTAAAGCATAACAAACAAACAAACTCACTTGTAAGGATTTCTTACCAAAAGTATACGCAGACACAATGAATTGTTGTCCCATTCATATTTTAATTAATTGAATGAGGCGACATTTGGCGGAAGTCCATTGTTACTAATATAGAATGGATTTTAGGAGGAGAGCCCAACCACTCACCCACGGATTGTCAATCCCGGTTATCTTTGGACAGAATAACCTAAGATTGACAAATGAGTGAGAGGGCTCATTTGTTGCCGAGCGTTCTTTAGAATGCCTCGTTTAGAGGTGAAACACGTGTCGAATTTATGTTGGGATTTTTGCGGAATATTGCAATAGAGACCTCATGATTAGCAGTCGCATACACTACCGCTACACCACCGAGGCAGTTAAAAGTACCTACAAATTATTTGTGAATAAAGCAAAAGAGTTATTTTTCTTTATTCACAAATAATTTGTACCTACTTTAAAAAGTAGCGGAGCATGTCAATTTCTAAAAGAAATAGATCTAAAATGTTTAAAAAAATCGCGCCATCAAATAGTATGAATTTTAATTGCAAAATTAAACTTACTATATTGGATGCATGTAATGCTTGCCGATAGATGGCGTTGGTCGTAAGACAAATGTGATTAAGAAATTGGGATGATCGAAAGATCAGTAGGATAGCTTAGTAGCTTAGAGCACTTCCCCGGATTGGAAAAGATGCGGGTTCGTTTCCCGCTCCTACTAAAAATCTCTTTTTCTTTATTCACAAATAAAAATTGTTTTGTGTTAGAAATATGTTGTGCGCGCGCGCGTGAGCGTGTGTGTGTGGTTTTGGAAGGTCTGGTGGCCGAGATTATGTTTTAATAAATTTTTAATTTCTTCATAGTTTAAGGAACTAAGCCTTTTATGCAAGACTGATCTATATTTACGAGCAGTAAGAGAATAAATTTGAAGCTTTGTATTAGCTCTGTTGTATAGAATAAGGCTTATAAAATAGTATTGACGTCTTGTTTTTATTATATTGGCTGATTCTGAAGAAAATCATAAAATAACGAATAAATAATAAGGATTTTGTTGCTTTAGTCACTAATGCATCAAATAATGATTAGTTACTATTTACTAGCCTTTATCCGCGGCTTCGCCGCAGCCAATAGTTTTTTTTGTTATATCTCCGGTTCCGGATATAGTAGCGGGATAAAATGTATACCAGTTTATCAGTAAAATCAAAAGCTAAAATATATATAAAAAAATTTCATCGAAATCCGTGTAATAGTTTTTGCGTGATGCACGAACAAACAAACAGATATACAGACAAAAATTATAAAAAAAAATATTTTGTGTTTAGCCACGCCTATATAGCCTATTAAGTACAGTCATTTTTTTTCGAATATCTTAAATGTACAAACACTGCTTTGTTACAGCTTTATAATAGTAGTTATAGATAGATAAAAGAAATATAACTATATCACAATAGTTGCTTAGAATTTCTATAATGTCGATTTGTTAACAATTAAATTTCAAAAACTAGTCTCTTGGTTTCATTCACACATGGTCACCCTTAATAGCGAATTCTTAAGGAATATTGAAAAGTTATTTGTTTTTTAGATACCGAATATATAGGTACAATGTTGATCTATAAAGCTTTATTTAGTAGACATTTATACTAAATGTTAGTGTCTCTGGTTTTTGATTACGTTGTGATCTGAGGTAGGTAGTGTAGGTACAGTCAACTATTTATTAAGCTGAACGTCAGGATTGAGGAGGCAAATAAAATGCATTTATTCACTAAACTCACTGAGTTTTACTACTTTCTCCATATGCTACAAATTCGAACACACTCACTACTAAATGTTTTTTGGTGTGGAATATAAATTGACCATTATATAGAATTTCAAACTTTCATGGTCACTTATAATTCTAAACGTTACATGGTATAAATCCCGTAAAAACGTTTAGAAATTGACCATTACTTCTATAAAATTCACATTCCTATGTAGGTATAGATTGAGGAGCCACATTAAAAGTATTGTATATTCTTGAATATCAACAGTACTGGACTCACATTTTTAGTAGGCACTATACACAATTACTACTAAATGATAGAAAATTTTCAAAAATATTAGGTAAATACTTTCCGTGTTCTAGGTGGCTCCTCATTTCAGATGTATCGATTTTTACATTGGTATATCTTTGGATATATTTTACTACAAATTTCAGGATTTGGCCTACAAAATTATTTGCTTTCCTACTAAATATGCCCAAGAATAAAATCTGAAGTGGCTCCTCAATCCGTATGGACACAATATTTTTTTAGCATTTGACATACTTAGCCGTATAAACTCACACTTTGTGTCACACAAGATTATTTAATGTCTACGCATAAGAAAAGAGTGCCAGGTAATATGTACCTACAGCTTGTTTAGGCCATGTAGGTAGTTTTACGTTGTAGAGCCAGTGCCGGATTAAGGTAGCATAACACCCTTAGCAATCTTCCCATGTGAGCCCCCCTATCTTTAAGTGAACTATAAAGTATTCATTTAAAAAAAGATGTTAACACGTATCGTATGTAGAATATGTATGTGTTGTTCCTCCTGCCCTTATCCCACGCTAGGTGGGGTCGGCACAACGTGATTTCACATGTCCTAAGATTCGGCTATATTTTTAACTTTCGTGTGCTCGTTTTTTTCCTCGATCCTAGGCGGGATGCCCTAAGCAATTGCCTAAATAGCTTATAGGCTAATCCAGGACTGGGTAGAGCCTTAATTGTCCCAGCATGAATGAGCCGGCTCGACCGGGAAAATACCACTCTCTTATTGAAGATCAGCGTCAAATAGCGCCAGGTACTCCTACTATTATGTTTCATAAGGTCAGTAAGTGTCGGAGGCCTAAGGCCCCCATCCTCATCCTTCTTATTATAGCTTCTCTGCACCTTCTATTCATTCCAAGCAGGTGATGGCGAGCGAGCGATGCCTCTTTGTTGCTATAGTAACCTTTTATCAGATGCGCCGTAAGCATGTACGCAGTCCTCACAGTATAAAAAAAATGTAATACATACTGAAATGGATGTGGTAACGAGAAACGGTAGTACAAGAAGAGTACTTAGGGGAAATTCAAGACTAGCAGCAGTTACAAAAGTTGAAGAACAATACTTACGTTAGCGTGGTATGGCATGGCCATGTAATGAGGGCGTGAAGGTGGACGGATGGGAAGCAACGGGTGGGTTCATGAAAAGATGAATTATGCCAATGAAGACATGAGAATGTTATTGAGCTTTTTCCTAAAAAGATAAATTCTCAGTAGCAGTCCGGAGTTTGGAAATGTGCCCGGTAGACGTCAATAGGCTCGCCCCCTATTACGTGGGACTTAAACATAGCTGGCGAGTCGTGGGTGTGTAATACACCTCTGCCTACCCCTTCGGGGAATACAGGCGTGATGCTATGTTTAAGACATGAGAAAGCCCCGTAGGCTATTGTATTGTTTAGGTGTATGATTTCTTTCTAAATAACTGTCGTTTAGGACTATGCCTTTTTCTGAATGAAGCTTTTTTTATATGGTCTATCAGAGGGTTTGATACCGACATCCTCTGTTGACATTAATAGGTATGAACGAAGATGAATGGGCGATTAGAAGTTTGAAAAATGGTAAGGCAGTGGGTATTGATATGGTGTCTGCTCTGCTGGTGATGATCAAGCTTGGGGGCTCATGTGTCTGGGAATGTTTCTTGGTGTTTTTTCAATTTATGTTGAAGCTCAGGAATGGTTCCCAAGGACTGGAGAAGCGCAGTCATCGCGCCCTTGTTTAAAAACAAGGGTTCACATTATGAATGTGCAAACTACAGAGCCATAAATTTGTCCAGTTTGGCAGCCAAAGTGTATGGTAAGATTATTGAAAGGAGAATGAGGATGATGTCTGATGAATTTCTGTATGAGGCACAAGGTTTCAGGTGTAGAAGGTGATGCATGGATCAAGTGTTTTCTCTGTGCTACATTGTGAAAGCATCTGTCTATAGGCCATAGTTTTCTGCACTTTTGTGGATTCAGGGGTCTCCGAAACCGGCGAGCGTGTATGAAGAATGAAGACTTATGAATGTTGAGGAAGTCTCGCTTCCTGATGTACGCAAGAATAGGGCCTTTTGGTACTATGTTCTCTCTGCCTACCCCGAATGGGAAATGGTGTGATGATAAACAGCTTTGTTATTCTACAAGGGGGTAAAGAAGCATATGGCTTGCCTGATGGTGAGCAATAACAGCAGCCGATAGACGCTACCGGCGCTCTCACTCACCGCACGAAGCAATAGTAGAAGCTGTTACCGTTGCTTCACGGTGAGCTTCTGTAAGTGTGGTACTTCCCCGATGCAGCCCGGCCATTCATGCTGGGATCGTTGTAGATTCGTAACGTGGGCCTACCAAATAATACTTAATAATCGGGATTATATTTAACCACGATGCAGCAATTTAGTAAGTAGTCAACGACAAATAACTAGGTATATTTAAGCGGCCAGAAAACACCTGGCTTACAATAGAAAATACAAGCGGGTAATAAATCTGAATCTAATAAATCACCGTTCCAAACTCCCTGCCAACAGAGCTATCGTAACAGTTTCTTGAAGCTATCAATTCCCATAACACATTCTTTGTTACAGCCTTGGATGACGCTCGCGTTATCAGTGTTCTCGTAAATGGCCGAACATGTAAGTCGGACAATTGCTATTAAATAGTAATAATAAGATAAGTTCTAAGCATTTATATTTCGATGATCTGATGATTTACAAATGAAGATCCGTGATCTGAGTTCACAGTAGCCTTTTGCTATACTAAAACTTATAGGTACCTAGGTATATACTTATAACACTTTCTGATATTTACGCGAATGTATGTGTGTATCCTTACTAATAAATGCGAAAATGAGTTTGTTACGGTTTCAAGCCATATCTCCGGTTCCGTAACCGAACACCATGCAAATGTTATTTGGAGCCGAGAAAAGGACATACCTAGGTAGGCTTTTATCCCGGGAAAGTCCTGGGGATAGCTATTAGCAGAGGTTAATGTGCCTTAAGAGTGACGTATTTATATTCTGAAATCTATACGGATGAAGACGCGGTTAGAATCTAGCTATAAATAAATAAATATTCACGGACATTTCACATAACGTCCTCTGGTCCCAAACTAAGCTTAAAGTCTTGTGCTATTGATACCAGATTACGGATATAATACATCTATTACTTTTTTTTTTGTAAATACATAGATATAATAGAAAACACCCAGACGCAGTACAAACATCTGTGTTCATCACACAAATAATTGTGCTGAGTGGGAATCGAACCCACGAACACGTGCACAGAAGTCGGTTACACTACCGACTACGCCAAGAGGCCCGTCAAACTATGAAGTAAAACTACGTTTACGAAATAGACCAACCAGACGCGTTAGATCACGTTAATTGATTTTCTACTGTCCCGACGTTTCGAAGACTTTACAGGATTCATGGTCACGGGTTTTTTTTATTTTTTTATAACATTAAAACGATTTTTTTATTCGGCAGGCAATCATAAACTACCCGCCTAAACAAAAAAAAAAATAATAAAAAAAAAGGTATTCATAATCTCATTTTTTTCTGCCTCGGTGGTCTAGCAGTTGTGTAAGCGACTGCAGATGATGACGTCTTGGGTTCAATTCCCGGGTCGGGCCAACAGTTTTTGAGCTTTCCTTTAAAAAAATTTCAATAGCAGCATAGTTAGGAAAACGGTGAGAATTCATAAACTCAAATTTTACTGCCTCTGTGGTCTAGCAGTCGTGTAAGCGAGGTTTCGGGTTCAATTCCCAGGTTGAGCCCATAAAGAATTAGTTTTTCTGTTAAGAAATTTTCAAAAGCAGCATAGAGTTAGGAAAATGGCGGGAATTCAATAAACTCAATTTTTACTGCCTCTGTGGTCTAGCAATCGTGTAAGCGACTGCAGATCACGAGGTTTCGGGTTCAATTCCCAGGTTGGGCCCATAAAGAGTTATTAGTTTTTCCGTTAAGAAATTTTCAAAAGCAGCATAGAGTTAGGAAAATGGCGGGAATTCAATAAACTCCATTTTTATTGCCTCTGTGGTTTCGATTTTAAATTTTCCAAAAAACAAAGTACGAGCCGCTATTAAATACCTCTGTTTAAAAAAGTTAACGACGCAAGAGATTAATTGAGATTTGGAGGCAACATTAGGAGAGTCTGCTCCGCCGTATTCCACTGTTGCAAGGTGGGTTTCTCAATTTCGAGTAGGGAGAACGAGCACGGAAGACGAACATCGTTGCGGCCGTCCATGGACATCAGTCAACCAAGAAAATGTTGCGAAAGTCGAGAAAATTGTATTGAGCGATCGAAGAGTTACCATCCGATACTTAATTCAAGAAACGAGCATTTCATATGGAAGTATTCAATTTATATATTAAGCTATGGCGGCATGAGGCGCAAGTACTCGGCCAGCCGCTGGCGGCGGTTTGTGTCAGCGGAAGAATCCTCCTCACTGGCCCTCTCTGCCGCTTCCTTCCGCGTGATAAACCTCCTCGTAGAAGGCAGCGACCGCAGCCCAATTCCTGTCGCTGCCAAGCATCGCTCTGACGACGCTCGTCAGCGAGAGGCCCCCCCTATTTCCGCGACGAGTTCACGGCGCTGCTCGGCCCAAGCCGGGCACGACTCGAGCGTATGCCGCGCCGTGTCCTGGTCACAGCCGCAGTGGTGACAGCAAGGAGTCGCTTCCCTTCTTGCGACTATGTGCAGATATCTGCCGAAGCAACCATGCCCCGACAGCACCTGCACCAGTCGGAAGGTAAGAACTCCGTGCCGTAGCCCCGCCCACTCCTCCATCACCGGCTGGAGCGCTCCTACGGTCCAAAGACTGGCCCGCGGCGCCTCCAGCCGTGCCCTCCATCTGGCCATGGCAGCTCGGCGGGCGTCGCCTTGCTACCTCTTTGGTTAGGGCGCGACCGCCCCCCTCCCGCTTTTGCGACGCCCTCCGATACACCTCGGCGAGCACCTCCGCCTCCAAGTCCCGAGGGTTCCGGCCAACGCGCAGGCCGCCTTCGTCGACACCGTGCGGTATCCACGTATGACCCTGGACGCAACGACTCTCTGTGGTCTCCACAAAAGAGCCCTGTTCAGTGCGTCCAAGGGCCCATCGACCTTCGACCGGACCATCCCCGCGTAAAGCCGTCGGCACGCATTGTTGGGTCCACCCATATTCGGCATGAGCCGTGCAAGGGCGGCCGCTGCGCCAACAAGCTTCGGGGACAGTTGGCGGAAGTACTCGCGAAAGCGCCATCGCCCGTCCAGCACCAGGCCCAGATACTTAATCTAGGCCTGCACCCCAATCCGGACCCCGTACACTGTGATCGAGGCGCCAGCAGGTGGCCGACGTCGGGGCCCATGGAAAATTAGGGCCTCGGACTTGTCCAGCATTTGTTTAGCCGCCTAACCCTCCGTGGTTTTACATACCGTTAAATTTAAAAATAAACTTAGGTATACATGTACAGTTCGACTTTACTCGATAATGCTCGGTTTTCGGCGACCGCTTTCGTGTCCTCACTAATTTTCGCCTATGTTGCTTTTGCTATGAAATACAAAAATGTTTTACGAATCTGACTGGTACTAGCGTGTCACAATAGTCAGTTAGGTATTTTTTTTGCTCATTGCAGTCAGACGGGGCGTATGGGGCGTAGGTCTCCTCCCAGAGGAAAGGAATTCAGGCCGTAGTCCATCACGCTGGCCTAGTGCGGGTTGACAGACTTCACTAGCTATCGAGGAAATCTCTCAGGCAGGCAGGTTTCCTCAAGATATCCTTTACCGAGCAAGGATAATTTGTAGATAAATACACACATAATATAATGACATACGGAACAGAGACGTGGTCTCTGAATGTTGGCCTCATATCAAGGCTCAAAGTCGCTCAGCGGGCCATGGAGCGGGCTATGCTTGGTATTTCCCTACGTGATCGAATCCGTAATACGGAGATCCGTAGGAGAACGAGAGTAACCGACATAGCCCGCCGGGTTGCCATGCTGAAGTGGCAATGGGCAGGCCACATCGCTCGACGAACCGATAACCGTTGGGGACGAAAGGTTCTCGAGTGGCGACCACGTATCGGACGGCGCAGCGTAAGACGGCCCCCCACCAGATGGACCGATGATCTGGTCAAAGCTGCGGGGAGCCGTTGGATGCGGTCGGCACAGGACCGCTCGTTGTGGCGTTCTCTTGGGGAGGCCTATGTCTAGCAGTGGACGTTAAAAGGCTGATGGATGGATGGACACACATAATTTCCAAAAATCTTGAAATATCGGAGGTGTGTAGGTTTTATTCCTCGCGACTGAAAGCTATATAACTGCCCAACCGATAATAATCGTGAAATTCGCATACATAAGTAGGTATACGATCCCAGAAAAGTTCAGTCTACACTTTATCTAACGGTTTCTGTGGAATATAGATGTTTATAGGTACATAGCAATATTGGAATAGAGATTATTAGTATGTATTGTGCCATGTATTTATATTATTCTATTTAGTTGAAATCGTGTTTTATAAGGAGTTCCGTTGTGTCTTTGAAGTAGGTATAAGTCTAGTCTAGAATAACCTTGGCCCAATTAAGCACCTACCTAGTTTTCTCAATCACAAACTTCCTCATTTGATTATAAGGAGTTCTGTTATGTATCTGTCCAAGGTCCGCTGCCAATAAATTTTAGGACCACCAATGAGGTATTTTCTTTCCAACAAAAAAAAAAATCATCTAAATCGGTCCATAAACAAAGAAATTGTGCGCGAAATGAGTTGATAACTCCTTTTTTTTAAGTAAAAAAATACATCACGTTGTGTCGTGTAGGCACTTATTCAGCGTCATACGCCCAAATAAAAATTATGAACCTCTATTCTCCACGCGCGAGATATCGTCAGCCGCCGTAGCAATCGTCGGCGTAGTGCATCCCGTATATTATACTCTACGTGGGAGAGCGTTACTGTCAGTCAATCACAAAACATCACACACGGAACGCGTCTTTTCTATACCAACCTGAGCAACTAACTCGCCATGTAAGTATACCAACCACACACCAGTGGTCATCCACAATCGACAAGTGGTAACCGATAATATTAAACCAACAGAAAAACATGTAAGAAACGTTTTTCTTTTTATAATATTAATTACCTGCTCATATAATTTTTTCATAGTAGCATACCATAAAAACTATGTTTATAAGAAAAAATGCGTTATTATATCTTATCATCTGTTACTTACAATAATTAAGCTTAAGTATGGGTCGTTTGTATTTATTGACTTAGCATCTCCTCGGTTTAAATTACTAAACTTAATTCCTTTGGTTTTCTACTCCTTAAACATTCATGTTACTTAAACATACATCTCTCACAAATGCCCACCTGCTATTTCTTGATGTAGACCTCTTAGATATCAGGATCCTTAGGTCCTTGCCATAAACTAGAGAATAGAAGACGTGGTGTCAATTGTATTTATTTTAATGTTAGGGCCTATTTAAATCTAAGGGGTATTCGCTACCGCCGTGGGTAGCGGAACCTAAGCGATATCCGGGGGGTATTCGGTATGGCACTTCCGCTGCTGCCGCGGAACCTAATCTATGCCTATGCAATAGTTATTTGAGAAAGTATTGTTGTCTAAGCTATAGCTAGTATAAGCTTAGTAGGTATATAAGCTATATTTTTTTTCGATATTTATTGCTTTTTTTGTTCTATGATGAAAACCACTGAGCGGATTTCAATTAAACTTAGAACACACAATCAAGCAACAGGACTATATTTTGATGTAATTATATGTATAACATTTATATCTAAAAACACATAGACGATATTCCATTAGTTAAAACATCAAAGCATAATTATTATACCTATTATATATACCCACCAATTATACCCATAATATATAACAAAATATTATGTAGTGCAGTCAGCTTAGCTGAAAACATCCTACGTATTAGTTGCTTGTGACCTGATCAAAGCATTCTATTTCTGCCCTGCGATGAATATAAACACGTGGGAGCACCCATATCACACCCCAGCAAGTAGGTATAGCAAGCTTTAAGCCGTGGGGGTTAATAAAAATATCACCAATTAAATAACTTTGCGCGGTGACCTCATAGTAGGACTTGACTTAGGCGTCTGTGTTACCTAAGTGTGGTGGAATGAAGTGGTAAGATGCAGTTTGACACTAGATAGGTATGTATATGAATGGCTTTTACCACTTACCAGGTGGACGTGGACCATTGCTTTTCTACCAGAAGTAATAAAAAAATCAAATCAACGTTCAGTAAAATGATGTAGGTAAATAGTTACCTACTGAGATTTAGTTTATTTTACATTAGTATACTCGTAGTGTGCGCCAAAATATTAGACTAGAAATAAACCCTAGGTATATCTTTGTGTTTTAACAGATACTACCTACCAGCGATGTAACGAATGTTAGTTTATAAGCATTCGCGAATGCGAATGTTGATTTTCGAATAAGCGCGCGCAAAGTATCATACAGGTTTCACATCTAGTGTCACTGTCCCACCCATGTTTAAACCGAATATAGCTGAGGTTCATTTTGACAAGTAGATTGAATGAAGTTAGTCGGATTGAGTTCATTCAAAAATATTCGTTGTTCTCCGCCCACACAGGTGCGTGTACAACGCCATCGACCGGACCACCCCTGCGTAAAGTCGTCGGCACGCATTGTTTGGTCCGCCTTGGGGACAGTTCACGGAAGTGCTCGCGAAAGCGCCACCGCCCGTCCAGCACCAGGCCCAGATACTTGATCTGGGCCGTCACCTCAATTTGGACCACGATCGAGGCGCCAGCAGGTGGCCGACGTCGGGGCCCATGGAAAAGTAGGGCCTCCGACTTATCCAGGGCCACCCTAATCCCGAGCGCCCCGATCCTCCTAACCAACTCCGAGGTCCTTAAGGTGGCCAGGAACGCCGCTTTCTCGAAGTTTCCGCCCCGGGCCACGACCAGCGTGTTATCCGCATAAAAGATGACCGCCAGCCCGGGTGGGAGCCGACAGCGTAGCACCTAGCCGTAACCGATGTCCCACAGGAGTGGCCCTTGAAGCGAAACCTGTGGGACACCGCACGACATGGGTCTCCTCACAACGTCTCCTATGCGGCTCTCATAGAGAACGCTGCGGCCCTTAAGATAGTCTGCCACTAGCCGCCTCAGATATGCAGGCACCCCGTGATACCGAAGCACCTCCCTGATGCAGCTGAATAGCAGACTATTGAATGCGTTGGCGATGCTAATACAAAACTAAGCCTAATGGTTCATTTTTATCGTATTCTTAAGAGTATTCAAGAACTGCGTCAACTTCGGAGCGCTGTAAAACCCAGATAAATTAATGAAATTAAACAAAATAGTGGAAATTATTTGTTGAAAAACCCTCTATAATATTGCTCAAATGTGATTTTATTGTAAAATGACCAGGAAAAAAGTTATAACAGCCAAAAGAAAAGTTGTTAAAAAATTTTCAGTTATTTGTTTATAACTTTTTTGTTTTCGATTTTAAGATAAAAAGTAATAAAGTAAAGAAGTAGACAATTTAATTTGCTACAAATAATGTTTTACAGAATTTTCTGTATGTTTGCTAGTTTACGAGATACAGCTCGGAAACCCTTTGTCCCCCTGTCCCTGTTTGTCTGAAGATGGCAGCCGGCGGACAAGGGTGGCGACCCCACAAACTTGAACTTACGTTTATACTAACCCCCTACACATCAAAAAAATAAAATTGCATACTCTAAAAAACGCAACCCTAAATGTAACTTTTCAATGGACTAAATATATTCGCAGAACATTCGCATCGTTTCATGCGAATACGAATGCCAATTTGTTGAAAACAGGCGAATATTCGCGAATGTGAATGCGAATATTCGTTACATCACTACTACCTACCTATTATTATGAACGTTTAAAGGTGTTCGGGGCCAATTATAAAGAAACTAGGAATACATTCTACCTAAGTACTTTAACGATACTTACCTACGCAAAAAATACTTTTATACATACCTAGGTATAAAGTGTGAAAATGTGAAATCGAAAATAAGGCATGAGCAGGATTTGAACCTGCATCTCCTGGATACCGTCTGAATTGATAAAGGTTCTTGTGTTTATTTATATGGCTAAAGCATGTCAAATGCTAGAAGAGTATATTATCTATAGGTATTATACTTTTATAACTAATATTCATAGAGACGTTTAGGATTATACTCCATAACTACATTAGAAATAGGTTTGTTACAGCAGAAGTGAAAAACATTTTTATTCCGATGTGTAGGTATATACTGAGCATAATTATTACAATTAAGATTCATATTTTGATATTAGATATCTATTTTTGACACGCTTAGCTATAAGTATAAATGAACTCAAAGTGCGAAAATTTGAAGCAGCCTTAAAAAAAAAAGGTTTGAATCTTTTAATTGTAATAAGTAATTATGCTCAAGCTAATTAAGCTTACTTTACCAGAATAATGTATGCAAATAGGTACGTCGGACAGATGGCGCAGGCATCACCCAAGACATTAAGCAGGAGTGTGTACCTAATCGGAATTCGCAGACCCGAGTTGTTGTCACGAAGGCTGAATTGGCAAAGCATCTAGGACGGTTTTCTAGAAGATGCAGGTTTAAATCCTGATCGTGTGACTGTTATTATCGATTTCACGTTTTCGTACTTTACGTTTTATTAAGATTCATATTAAGCGATGAGGCTTGGAAGGGAAGTAGGTTCGAATCCTGCTCGCAGTAAATTTCTATATTTCCATTTACACAAATAATTTATTCTTTATAGTACCTACCTAAATGTTTTTGCTTTATTCTCTTTTTTTGAGAGGTTATATCGTCATGGTCAAGGTTGAGGACTTAAAGTTAAAACAGTTTTGATTGGTGCGTTTCGTACCTAGGTCCTATCTATTGACTGCCTATCCATTGTTAATAAAGAAACGTTGCTGTTTATGGCAATCACAGTCATATCATCTTGATCCTTTAATTACCAGTGAACGATCTCGGATATTTCCGAACAGCTTTTTTTATTATAGATAAAAAATAACTGATCCTCTCCTCATCGTAGTGGGATCTGCATGCAGGATAGTCCTGAATGAAATGCAACCTGTTATAGTCCCTAAAATTGATACCACCCATAAACTGCATAACTAAATACAAAGCCCGAAAGATCAAGAAGGGTAGATCGTCTGTTACTTTTAAACTATGACATTTTATAAGGATCGGGAAATGACTCTTGTTTCTGTTGTTGCATGTACACGGGGAAACATATTGTTAGAATGGCGTTGACTGGTACATTATCGAATAAAATAATTTCTGAGAACAAGACACTGAAAGATCCGGTGTTTTATGTAAACACAACCAGTCTCTCCGTTGCTTCAAGTCTATCTGTAAGACAGAAATCATCAATCATCTTTTCACAACAGCATGCCTTTGCAAGGAATCGCAACACACACTGGTTCTTTCCCGTCTCACTTGTCCGTTGGTCTAACTTGTCTAGACATATCCAGTACCTACCTTTTTTAAAAAAATGCACCTAACCGCACACCCCGTCATGCGGGTTAATGAACAGGGTTAGTGTGGGGCCCTCACCCACTAAAGAAACCCGCCATGTACCGTCTCTCCGCCTTTATTGGCTTGCCACCGAAACCATATTACATTCCATCAGTGAGCCATATCCAATACCTAAGTTAAACTAATATTTGTTACAGAACCCTTGAACGTTTGCGGCGAAGCAAGCAAGATATAAATAAATAAATATTCCTGGACATTTTCACACAACGTCCTCTGGTCCCAAACTAAGCTTAACGCTTGTGCTATGGGTACCAGATTACGGATATAATACATAATATACCTACTATTTTTTTTTTGTAAATACATACATATAATAGATAGAAAACACCCAGACGCAGTACAAATATCTGTGTGTGATGAAACACAAATAATTGTCCTGGGTGGGAATCGAACCCACGACCTCGTGCACGGAAGTCGGTTACACTACCGACTACGCCACGAGGCCCGTCGAAGATATAATTCTACGTTCGTTCTAGGTCATGGAAATTAAAGCGCACGATCTTCAGTACGTATCAGTGAAATTGTTGCTAATATAACCGGTGAAAAACGTGGTTTCTTTAAGGCTATATTCTGGTGCACACCTACGAAATTTTAATACAGTTCGTGGCCCCTGTAGCCCGAATTGAGACAGTGATAGCTACGCCCCTGTTGATCATTAGAAAACACTTAGGCCCTTCTTTGCCCCTTTCAAACATTAGGTATGCTTCACTCGTAAAGGTCGTAGCAAGATGTTAAATAAAACTTTTGGATAAGATGAAATAGGCTATAAACTTCACAGAGTATTTCTAAACACTAATGCATTTAAACAAAGTTGTGCACTTGGCAAAGCTAAACAACTTTCGCCCGACCGTCACGAAATAAATGACACCTATTTTTGAACACGACCTCTTCCAGCTTCGGAAGCCATGTTAAGCAGGGGGTCGCGGCTGTCAAATAAGAGAGCTTAGCCGTCGTTATAGATTGTCAGAATCCTAAATTACCTGAGACCAATCTCATTCTGAAGTCGCCAGTTATGCTTCTATGTACCTATTTAGATCGAAGAGGTCAATAGGCCGTCATTCGGTGTAGACCCCAACAAAATTTGTGTAAAACTCTAGTACCTACTTATGGGAGATGATGATACTTTGTTCAATTAAACAACTTCAGCTTTATATAATACAAGCGTTTGCCCGCAGCTCCGCCGGAAAAGCTACTTTTTAGGTTATATCTCAGGTTCCCAATATCCAGTTTTTAAGTCTAATCAAGAGCTACTAAATAAAAAAGTTGCATCAAAATCCGTAGGCAGTAGTTTTTGCATGATGCAAGGACGAACAAACAGAAAATCAGATAAAAAAGAAATGGTTTGTGTTCCGACACGCCTATTAAGTACCTATAACTATGGCCTAATTCAGTATTTTTTTCTAAAATATCTTAAATGTAAAGACACAGCACTGTTAACTTCTGTCATGTGTGCATGGACATCAGAATTATGTCAGAAGAGCGGTAGGTATAAGTACTTACCTAATCCTATTACTAGTTTTATAAATGCACAAGTTTATGAAGTTGATTATACTTTTAATCACGCATAATCCGAAATGAATGAAATGTTAGGTAGGTAAAACACTGGGTTCACATACATATTTTGAATTAAATTTATTTTTTTCTAGTGTTAGGTTCTTCACAGATCAAATGAGACCTGGAATGAGAATTGATAAAACAATATTTTTATCACGGAAGAATTCCGGTGGAATACGCCTAAATGATCCATCACACATTTTTATTTCTTTCAAAGACCATGGAGGTGAAATCACGGGCAGAAGCTAGTTTTAACACAAATCGATAACAGTCGTCTGATCATTTGATTCTATTTCCAGGTTGTAGTCCATCGATGTGCCTAATTTCATTGAAATCCATTAGCAGTTTCAGAGTGCCTGAATATCAAACATCTGAACTGTAACCACCTACCTACCTATTTATAATAGATCAGAAAACAATTTCAATTTTTTTATTTATTTGTTAGCTAACTTCTCTAAAATTACTGAAGAGAATTTTAATATTATGATTTATTTTAAAGCAGCTACGGGACGTGGGCTTTATTTGGTTTAAATCGGTAAAAACCATATCCTCGTTTTAACATAAATGACGATAAGTCCCACGCAGAGTTCGAAGTCGCGGACAAGAATTAAATGTTGGCATACCTATACGAAACCAATAAACAAAAAATGTTGGTATAGTCACCGATAGAGACTCCGACAAGCAGTATGCTTGTCCGCCACAAAAAATGGTAACATCAGATAAGTCTTGGTTGTAGACTTTGATACTGTAGGTATTTTGTTGTAATTCACCACTGGATGCAGCGTTGTTTTATCATTCAATTGACTTCAATGAAAATTTGTGTACATAGATAAATTCACCACATATGGCATCTGCCGCGTTCTGCCACTAGTATTTAGTTTACATAGAATAAAGAATAGCTGGGTTCCTAGTGGATCCGTAGTGTCTTGTATTACCTAGTGAACGCCCTGGTATTAGTGCTAAACGCTGTAGGTTCATACTTTAGATACAGCCTATCTGTCAAAAATTTAAGACTCCTAAGATCTGGAGCGGCTTAAGAACGACAAGATTGCTGTGTTGTCGCGAGTTACGAGTTTGACCGACTGATGACTAATGATGTCTCAGATTAGCGGGGAAAAAAGAGGTTTGTATTAGTCAATGATATACTATTATTTTTTGTTTAAATAATGGCTAGGTACTCGGTTTGATTATTCGCCATTGACTTATTTAGGGTATATTTCTTCTTCACAGGTAAGTTTGATTCATTAGTCGAAGTCAGTCATTTAAAGTTAGTCTTATTCACGCTACAGCAAAGCGGTGGCGACTTTACTGGAGGCAACACGAAAACAAGTTATGCCGCACTACATCACTTGCCAACACTTATGCACATAGGGTACACAAATAGTTAATAAGCAAAAGGCCACCAAATTTACACATTAATACTTAAAATAACACAAGTTTAGGAATATAATGCAGAGCGACGACATGACCTTCTTCATGTTCCCGCCAAAAGTGAAAGATATAAGTACTTAACATTAAACTGACTTGATAATTTGTTTTATATTAGGTATAAACTACGGATGCTTTTTTTCAAAGTATAATTTGTTGCAGGTTATTCCTTTCAAGAACTTTTTGAGACGCGGATGAATATTATTTTTGGGATATTTACCTCGAAGACAATTGATGTAAATTTTCAAAGGGGCATATGATCCACATTCCCAATGATTTTCAATATTATGCTGGTTGATAATTTAATTTCCTCTAGAAATTTATCTAAGAGATTCCACCTATACATTCATAATACGCTCTTATAAAGTATAGCTGTTGTTATCTACTATAGGTATATCTACCTATAGTAGATATTATATTTCACCTGTATTATTATAAACTACATTATCTCATTTTCTTGAAAGTGACGTTCCAATTTTTATTTAGAGATTAGCTGAGCATATTTCACAACATTAACGATATCTAATGGAAACGTGGTAGGTACCAACTACTTAGTACTTGATATCTAACTTTAGCCATTTCGCTACCAAAACCGTACCTACTAATGACAACATTTTGTGCAATACAATTCGCCCAGGATAGTTTGTTACAGAATTTAAGACACCACAATAAGATGACCTTAAGTTTATATTATTCCTGTAAAATAACTTAATATAGATCCTAGTCTGACTGCGTGTCCTAACTTTAAGGAAGTAGGTATTAGCACTGCCTCCTTTAGGAAACTTAAACCGTTTGTCCGTGTAGTGACGGATTAAGAATACAAGTGTCACCACCCCATTCTTTCCCACGGGTGTCGTATGAGGCGACTAAGGGAAGTATGCAATTATCATCCATTGCATGACTGGTGGTAGGGCTGGGTACCAAGTCGGAGTACTCACTTGGTATCGGGCCCGAGCGGGTTGGTACCACCATCTCCCGTGTGACCAGCCATGAAGCACATCGTTGCGTTTTGGCTGTAGCAGGAGATAGCCGTTTATATTTCATTTCATCTGTGAAATAAAGTGGGGAGCAGCGGCAATACTCTCGGTATAGTCGAGTCCGTGGGCGACGGTTACCATTTACCATCAGATGGACCGTGGCTCGTCTGCCACTACATGCAAAAAAAAAGAAAAAAAAAGTAATAATTTGATCCAGTAGGAGCATCTGAACCGTGAGTCTTTTAATTTCTGTTAAGGGAAAAACATTTAAAGGGCATTTGTTTCAATCACCAATTCTTACCCTGGTAAAAAAAAACTAGCAACTTTTTCATGTGCTGAAAAAAAAAGGAAGCGGCAGGATTATCCTCACCAAGTCACCATACAGTTACAATTCATTGACAGTAGCAAATACACACAGCTACTCTGCCTAGTAGTTGCGGTATGATGGGGTGTTGCGCCTCACTATTTAGTTGCCAATATAAGTACATTGATCTATAAATTAAGGATACACAATTGAGCTTAAAAATCGTTAAATGTACAGCATTCATTTCGCATTAATATTATAAAATAGTAACAAATTTTAACTGCGTGCGTGAGTGGTGTAATGACACTATTCAGAAAGAACGAGAGTAAGAGACAGTCAATGAGTTCTTCAAAAGAGATTGTAGTATTATTAGGCATGTTGATACGTTGACCACCTGAAGTAATGTCACAGTTCCAGTGGTCTGCCAGTACAGGCGGAGAAACGGGACACGGAGGGTTTATTTAGTGGGTGAGGGCCCTTCACTACCCTGTTCGTTGTTCCAAACGACATGGTGTGCGGCTAGGTACTTTTTTCCCGCCTCAAACAAAAAAAAAAACATGTTGATACGCTGCGGGCGTTGCGGCTGCTCGCGCGTCGAAACAACACTAAACGAAATGAGCGCATGAAGCACTCATTAATTAGTGGATACTTTTAATGCCTAGTTGTGGATCTTCTCTTTTTTAAACATCAATGCCAATATATCATTTATTCACTTACGGCTCTATATTGTTGATGAACAGTTAATAGTCACCCAGTCATTTGAAGCGCTGTCTGCTGTACTGTGTCAGAATGTTTTTTTTCTAACTAGGTAATGGTACCTACTTATATCCCAGTAATTATTATGAATGTATCACCTACCTACGTTATATTATATTAAAATAACAGGATAGGCGAGTAAAAGTGCGTATTGAAGTGAAAAATCATGACAACTGAAGATAGAAAAGAAATTATGCATGTATTTTACATAATCGTATCTGATTGGCCACTGTAATTGACTTATACTCGTAAAGTACATCCCATGATAAAATAGAGCCCTGCACGTCTGCCTCTTCGATGTTTATCGGTTTATGGATGATTTTGACCATCCGTCCAAGAGGCAGATGCGAAGAAATGATTTAGTATCTTTTTTTCTTTTACATTTTTGAAGCGCTGCAACTCAAAAACGCAGGGACATACGACTTTCATTTACTACAAAGAGCCGCATGTGGCTAGCGAGCCCAGGTTGCAGACCCTTGATATAGACAATGATATCTTGTAAGCGTCCATACAAACACAAAAGGGTAGGACACTTGTAGTACCTACCTTCGTGTTTGTTGAAAAGTAGACACGGTGTGTTGAGGCACCGGTTACGGCGTTGCAACATCAGTCGCCAGTCCCCGCCTCTTCACATTTCTTACATTAACGATGAGCTTAAGGTGACATAGAACACCACCAAGTGACTAGAAACTTCTTTGCCAACATTGCTCAGTTTAACGCACATGTGAACAGTTTGTTATTGAAAATCCAGTTGGTAAATCCAAGAAACTACAGGTACCTAAGTACCACAACCGTTAAGAGGCTAAGGTAAGAGACAATATCCTCGATAGTAAAGTGCTACCACATGAGTTTAGACGTCTAGAAGTTTTAGAAGAGATCGTATCCCAAATCCTCTGAATACAGAATTAACCAGAAACACTTCAAGAACTAAAAAGAAACAAACCGAGACATTTGTATTTGTACCGCCACGCTTTCGCGATTCATTGGTAGTGTCTTGTGACCAGTGAAATCAGTCACAATTTATAGTCTATCGATTAAACGTGTTTTACAAAACGTAATTTTTAGTAGCTTTTTCAAACTGGATGCTGGCATCACTTTACTGCTGCACTTCTCGCCGCGCTTGATTAATTTTCTAGTTCATCCTAAATATTTTGATACTTACATTTTTAAATAATATTGTATAGGTATTAATTTTTAAGATTTATAGCTAAACGAGTGAGTTATTTATAATCACCATTAAAAAATAAAACCTTGTCAAGAAGAACACATGAATCGCGGAGTATGATGAGACTTAGAAAGGCCAAGGAAAAGGGTTCAGATTCGTTGACGCGCGACTTCATTTATAAACGCCTATTTCCATATAACTAGAGTTAGCCCGCGTAACCTTCAGAATGAGTCGATAAAATCTAAATACATTCTACAAGTAAGTACTGTAGAGAGAGGACGCAAAAAACTGCGTCTGAAGGCGAAACAAACAAACAAATCTTTCACATTTATGATCTTAGTAGGAATAGTAAGAGTCATGTAGGGTAGGTAGGTAGTATATACAAAATTACAATATCATTTGATTCTGAGTGGACTTAAAAACTGGTATACTTAAGTGTTATCGCGCTACTTTATCGGGAACCTGAGATATAGCCTAAATAGGTACTAGCTTGTTTTTGCGGCTGAGCCGCGGGCAAAGGCTAGTGCCCAATATAGTAAGTACCTACCTAATCATAGTACCTATTATAGTATATAATTGTAGTATCTATTATTACTAGTAGGCACTTAGGTACCATTTTCTACATATAAGTATTACAAAAATGCAGATCGTGATTAATGATTTCATACGAAAGCATAACTGAAATGTTTGAAATGATATAAATAATTCAGATAGATCTCAGTAAATACATCATATAAAAAGAATAACTACAGGTTGAATAAATAGTGCCCATAATAAACACAAGCCTTTTTATATTTTTCAATTGAGATTTCAACCGTTTAAAACGTACATTTTGAGGTTTTCAAGTTCAGAAATTGGTTTGTTTTACATCTATAATCTAGACATTGGTGTCCTAAAAGTTGTTATCTGTAGTGGTTACCAAAATAGCTAGTAATAGGCAGTAGCGATCTCTGGTGTAAGCACTAATTTGTTTAGACCGTTAGCCTTTATTTCATAGAATAATTATTATGACTAACACTCTTGAATCTTTCAATATTTCCAGTCCGTAGCATTAAGAAAAATAAAAGATCTTATAGGTTTCAACGATTATTTATCCCCCATCCCACTGAAGTAGTACACATGGTACCAGTGGGCCGCCAACACAGGCGGAGAGACGGCACACGCCGGGTTTATTTAGAGGGTGAAGGCCCCACACTACCCTGTTCGTTGCCCCGAACGACGGGGTGTGCGGTTAGGTACATATTTTACCGCCTAAACAAAAAAAGTTATTCAACGTATAAATATCTAGATTCGTCAGTGGTACCTCACACTTTTCACTTTTTTGAGCCCTTATTATTTTCCCAATGTAAACACATTTAATCGTCAGACTATAATTACTAAAAATATGTTCACATATCATATTACGGGTGTAACACATTAAGATTTTGTCTTATACCTAATATACCAGTTGGTATTTCATTCGCATGACCCATGTTTGCCGAAAATGTAAGTCACGAAATTTATCCAGCACTAAAAACCCGTGCCGAATAGTGACGGTTATCCCACATTCCCCATGCTCAATAGTGAGACTACAAGGATACATTGGGAGTACTTAACTGTCCCGCTGTAGGTAGGTACAGTAATGTGGGACAGTAGTGCGAAAGTACCCGTGCCCAATTTATAACGATCATCACGTAAAAAATATCTGTACCTACGTACTGGTGCGAGAAAGTTCATGTAAATTGATTTACAATATTTACCCCAAAAATCAGGTATCATTCAGGTCAGGCGGACGCGTGATGCTTGCTTTGTTTTTGGACAAAGTGTTGCAGATTGCATTAATAATTGAATGTTCTATGGTCGATTCTGTATTCTGAGCCCAAATCACACAAATAAGCAAGATTTTGTGAACTTTGAGAAGAAAATGCGGCCGGAGTCCAAGATAAATTTATAACCAAAACTGCTTTTTTCCAGACTTCATAAAATTGCACAGATTCCAATCATGAAGGGCAGAAAGTAGTGAAGTAGTACTTACCATTTCCTTTCCAAATAAAATTAGCCCATTCTCAGCATACGTCAAATACTAGATGTAGCCACCGAAGGAATGTAACATAGTTCCAGTGGCCCGCCAATAAAGGCGGAGAGACGGTACACGGCGGGTTTCTTTAGTGGGTGAAGGCCCCACACTACCCTGTTCGTTGCCCCGAGCGACGGGGTGTGCGGTTAGGAACATTTTTTCCCGCCTAAACAAAAAAAAAACAAAAAAAAAAAAAAGGTCGCGGTCATAATATAGAACCCCAGAAGTACGTCGATCACTAAGAAAATGTAGTAACCTAGTTCAATAACCTGTTATTAGTTAGAAAGCAAGATCAACATTTGAATTATTCTAATATGTTCAGTATCCAGACAAATAACCGAAGGAAGATATATAATTATACTTACTCCAAAATAGATAATACTATTCAGCAAACTTGTAGACTATTATAGGTCATATAGGTAGATAAACTGTAGGATATGTAACAGCGCGCCATTAAACTTTTAAAAGAAGCAATTAGTGCGTAGAATCGATATGTGAGTGCTATTTCTATTAGGACTATAAAAATTAAAAGCTGTTACCACCGTTCGGTATAAGTCGTGCAAATCCATCCATACCTAATATAATCAGAGGTGTTTTTTTATGGTTGAATGCGGTAATGTTAAGTCCTCGTTTACGGACTCGCGGGGCGTAGCGCGTCTGGCGTCGCGTCGCGTGGTCAATCAAACATATTATAGTAATGTATGAGAGCGTTTATGTACAAACGTTATCACGAGCGTTTTATTTTCTTCGCTTGTCCATACCATATACGGAGAAAACAAAGCACCGCGAGACACGACGCCAGATGCGTAACGCCCCACGTGTCCCTGAACGAGGCCTAAGACCGGGGCCGCATTGCCGACGGCGACAACGCAAAATCAAACTTTTATTAACAATGGCGTTGGCCGCACCGCCACGGCGACATGCGAAATTTATTTGATTATATTTTGCGATATTATCAAATGCACTACAGCTAACCTGTGTGTTGCGCACTGGTTAATTTTTCTCGGCGATCAGAAACATTTGTTTTTCGTGCGATTGACGGCGATACGACAGCGACTTGGCGCGATGTACATATAATCAAATAAGCAGCAACCCTACTGCCCCGTTAAACTTTGATTTTGTCGCCCGACCGACCAAGGCTTTTTTATTAGAATAATGATGTCGATCGAATATGTGGGAGAATTAATCTGCAGTTCAAGGTACAGCACCTATTTGGGTGTTGAAACACCAAAAGTATAAAGGTTGTTTTTATAGATTACATGGGTCAGAAAAATCCATAGTGACAAATAAGTAGGTGCGTCTTCTTCATATCACGAAACAAATGCCATTGCACGGTGCCACCGGTTCGGTACCAGTGTCATGTTTGTCGCACAATCACGAGCGACGTTAGTGTGGCCACCAATCACGTAAACTCAATCGCCTGAACCTAACCAGTGCGGCCAATTATTACACGATGTCACCACGATTCGCTGACTTATCGCCTCTGCAGTGCGGCTACCTAATGCTGTAAGTCTAGAGTCTAAGATACCGTGAATAGTAAGTACTTGTATAATTAATTCCTAATCCACATTGTTACTATCTAACAGGAGATAGAATCTATACTTTTATTAGATCTTATTTCCAATAAAGAGTGCCTTTTCGCAGTATTTTTCGCTGTTGTGTCGCCGTTGCCCTACCAGTGCGGCCCAGGCTTAAGACCGTACATTCATACGGCCACACCTTTTTCCCAGAGATGAGAGACAAGCGCAAACTTCGTTGAGAAATAGTCAAGATTAACAACTACAGTTTTTACACTACTTAACTACATTTAGATATTTGTATATATATATTTTAGCATTTGACATGCTTAGCACTATACATTAAACACAAAGTGGAAAATGTGAAATCGAAAATAACAGTCACGAGCAGGATTTGAACCTGCATCTCCTGGATACCGTCCAGATGCTTTGACAATTCAGCCATTGTGACAATTACTCCTGACTGCTAATTTCGATAAAACATTCATACTTAACGTCTTTGGGTGACGCCTGCGCCATCTGTCGGCAGTATTTTCATACATTGTACCGACCAGGTAAAATTAATTTTACAATTAAGATTTTTACCTAATAATGACGCCAACCCTAAAAAACTGAATTGGCAAAGCATCTGGACGGTATACATGAGAACCGTATCGTACTTATACATGAGAATTGGAATTATATCTACTCCAAATAATGACCTAAGTAAAAACGTAGTTCAGGGTTTCTGGATTTTCTTTTAAGGGTAAAATATAGGGTTAAAATTCATATGGGAGGTTTAAATTATAATTTGTTTTTTTGTTGGAAATACGAGTGAAAAGCTGCTGGCTCCTGTTTTGAAGAGATATACCTATTGTTGAAATTGAACTTTTTGAGAAGAATAATTCAGCCATACATTAATTTTTTGGCCTGTAGAAGCTGCGCATGCCGTGAATGATCTCGAAGTCTCGCTTTGAGTCAACGAAAATAATCACAACTTTTAACAATTAGTTTACTTGAAGTCTATATTATTAATTCAGCCACATCTGTGATATCATACTTATGTATGTATGGATATTTATGTATACTGCCTGATAGAAACATCCCAGTAACATACTAATCTAAACTTGTAGGATTTAAATAGAATATAATGTGTCCATATTATGTAACGGCTTCGCCAAGCTGATATCGGGACGGCACGGTGACACGCCAGGTGCTTAGAGCGTTGTACACAGTAGAAATTTAAGGGTCTGTTTATAATGTCAAAATAACAGCTTTTAACTAAAGGCATAATATGAAAGTATAATATATGCGGTAGGTACCTAATTATAACAAAAATAAATAAAAATGTGTTCCCGATCTTCTGATTCGGCTGGATGGATTTGGACTGGACTTTCACTGGCAGACAGCTGATGTTATAATGAGTAACTTAGACTAATTTGATTTTGGAAAAAGAATGGGGTTCCAAACAGGGAAAAAACTAAACTGCACGCGAATGCAGTCGCGGGCAGCAGTTAATACATAAAAGCATAAGACAAATTTACACGGAACCGTCGCGCTTGGCGCTCAACTGGCGCGGTTCGGATCAATGCAGTGTCTAAGAAATAGACATTCGAAAACTTAATTGAAAATATAACCAGTAGTTTTTACGTGATGCTCAGAAAGCGGTTATATCTTATCATTTAATTACACATTTAAAATGTGAGCTTGGAATGATACATTTTTGATCTGTATTTTAGCAATTGACGTGCTCTATTTTTAAGATGTACGTTTGTGCAGTGTAGGTAGATAAGTACCGATTATTGTATAATGCGAGGTAATTAATTATAATTTTTGGAGTGATGTTGTGTGTTGGATATTCCTGCGTCCTACGTAATTGAGTTTGAGTGTTGTGATTGAAGATGTTTCTGCAAGTACTTAACCTATAGAAACTAATAAGGATATTGTCAGAAGCTTCTGGGGTATATCTATATATTATATCGGGATCTAATCGAGTGTCCATACTGTTATTTTTAACTATACTGTGTCGAAAACTTAAACACTTGCATTGGCCAATTATAAATAAATGTAAATCGTCAGGTCCCTATTTGCTACACAGTGTGTGTGTGTGTGTGTTGGGGTTGTGTGCAAATAAACAAATAAAAATAAGAATGGTCTATACTTACTAAAAATAATTAATAAATAATTTCTAATGTCTATATTAATAATACATACTACTAATTTTCTGTTCAGGAAAAAAGTCTTCCGTAATAGTCATACGGGCCCAAGTAACCAGGGCCGCCAATAGGTTAAATACGGCCCTGTAAATCGTGCTCTTCATGACTTATCTCATCTATCGTACCACATAATATTACAGTTTACGTAGTTGCCTTTACATCAGGCTATTAGCTGTAGCGGGGCGCCAGCGATGGTCGGTCTCTTGTATATCCTAATACCTTTTTTATAAGTAGATAATTTCATAAAGTTTATGACATCGCATAGACAAATACTTAAAAATAATGTAGTTCTTCAAATATAGTAGTCGGTAGTGTAACTGACTTCCGTGCACGAAGTCGTGGGTTCGACTCCCACTCAGGACAATTATTTATGTGATCACAGATAACATTGCGTCTGGGTGTTTTCTATTTATTATATGTATGTATTTACAAAAAAAAAGTAATATATGTATTTATATCCGTAATCTGGTACCCGTAGCACAAGCGTTAAGCTTAGTTTGGGACCAGAGGACGTTGTGTGAAATGTCCGTGAATATTTATTTATTATTTTTCACTAAGTAAATTGCCAATGCGAAGCGAGGACGGGACACATATTTAACACATCATTACGTTAATACCGGCCCCTATAAGGCTGCCTGTCCACCAATGCGAAGAGGAGAGAAGCGGAGCAGAGCAGTGCCAATATCATGTTGATTGCGTAAATACCTGTCCACTGAAGCGAAGCGGAGTGCAATTCCATTGATTAATTATTGGGGTTGCTCCGCTCTACTCGTCACCTCTCCGCATTGGGGGACAGGCAGCCTAAAGACCTGCCAATTTGCTTAAGAGGAGTAGGCATAGAAGCGAAAACATAATCTCTAACGATCGAATCAGGCAGGTAATCTTTGGCTGCTAAGCGAGCAAGATGGTAGTCCATACCTACCGTATCTGACAAAAAAATCATTGTCTACTCAGTAACCGTTGCACAAGTTGATAAAAATATAAAGCAGTTCCATGTTTAACTTCGTTTGCAGTAGTATTAGCTGCTTACACCTTTAGTTACCAAGTGTAATACTACAAAAATACGTATACGACAATTATTCGATTTCTTCCTGATAATCCATATTATCGTATCAGTTTCAATAAAGCAGAGAACCCCTATAATATTAGTCGTTAATCTTTTCTAGAACACCAGGATCAACGCAGTATTTAGTCTCTAATTTCACAATTTTCTAGTAGACGGTTTATTGTCCATACCTATACTTTAGAAGAAAAGCGATAGTGTGGTATCTGATTCAACGTATCAGATTTTCGTCCCTTTGGACTATGAGAGTGAAGAAATAGACTTACTACAGCCTAGTGGCTCTGTCTAGCTCGTCTGTGGCTGCAGTGACAGAAATCCTGTTAGAAAGACTGAAACATCAATAGATTTTTTAAATTCATCAATTTCCTAAAGGTTGTGGTTTTGAACTTTACAATTCATTTTAAACCTATTTACTTAACAATTTGTGTACCATACGTCCAAATAGCAGTACCTGCACCCAAATAATCCCTACCTAATAAATTGTAGGTAAGTACCTAGTTGTGTCATCCTTGGGTATTTTGGTGGTTTCAATAAGAACTAAAGGTAGATAGGTAGGGTATATCCCTTTTAAAACAATATCATTAACTTGTCTATTAGTGATTGCCATGTGGCTTTAGAATTGTCCCACCCCTCTCTACCTACGGGAGTCGTAAGAGCAGACTAAGGGAATACCCGGGGAGTGGGCAACAGCACTCCCTCGAGTATTAACAACATCCACTGCGATCGCCAATCCGCCTGCCAAGCGTGGCGTTATGGCATTATCCCCCAAGACGGGACCGCTCGATGTGGCGTTTTCTTGGGAAGGCCTATGTCCAGCAGTGGACGTTGAAAGGCTGATTGGATGGATGGATAGACTATTAGTGATTGGTAACTCTAGAAATGTTTGTAAAATAGGTATTTTAGAAGTTTTCGTTTTTCCGACTTCAAAAAAGGAGAACTCGTGCATTTGCTCTCTTAAAGCATAATTTGATGAAGTGGAACTGATGATGAAAATCACTAATAGCCAACACAACTACTTAAGTATAAGTTTCACGGGCTGCAATTCGATTTCTTTATTATATTTGCTATGGCAGTTTATGCTCGTCACAATGCATACGGTGAAATAAATTACAAATGTCACCACTGCATTACTTTCCGCGGATGTCGTACAATGCGCCTAAGAGAAGTAAGCAATTGTCACCCATTGCATTACTGGTGGCGGCGTAGGATCTCAAAAGGCGTAATCACTGTTTTGGTTGTAGCGGGAGATAGCCCTCCATCAATTCATTTCCTATACTATACGTGATATATAGTGGTGCGCAGTTGCTTTGCAGTATTCTTAGTATTGCTAGGTTCATGAGCAGCGATTATCACCTACCATCAAGTCGGCAGTGACTTGCCAAAAACAAAACGAAATTACGGTTCCTGCATCAGAAAAGCAATATAAGTGAGAAATAATTATTATAAAAATGCTTTTATATTTATAAAAAAAACTACAAAGCAAAAAGTAATCTGTTACATCTAATACGATTTCCGATCCAACCATAAAATAAACTTTATTCATACCATCCATCCATCCATCAGCCTTTTAAAGTCCACTGCTGGACATAGGCCTCCCCAAGAATGGGGATAGTGCCGTAATCGCCACGCTTGGCAGGCGGGTTGGCGATCGCAGTGGATGTAGTTAATACTCGAAGGTGTGCTGCTGCCCACTCCCCTTGTATTCCCTCAGTCGGCTCTTACGACTCCCATGGGTGGAGAGGGGCGGGACAATTCTAAAGCCGGCCCCACACTGCTTTATTCATACAACTTCACGAAATCAACTAATTACTAAACAATTCCTAGAATAGTAACGCCGTTAAATTCCTAACTCACCCGGAGTATCGCTCCATTGGAGTGCTATTGAAAATTTATTGACGGAAAAACATAACTTGTTGATGGCCTGACCCGAGAATCAAACCCGAGACCTCATGATCCGCAGTCGCATACATTACCGCTAGACCACCGAGGCAGTAATACAGAAAATATCACAGCAGTTTTAATATAAATAATGCAAACTAAAGCACTTTTATGTGAAGGAACGTGAAGTTAAAACAATGCAATATACCTAGTAAAAATTAACTTCATTTAAATATTTTATACATGAATAATCATGTATCTTTCCCGCCCTTTTCCCCCATAATGTAAGGTCGACACAACTGCCTTCCATTCCCCTCTGTCATTCGTTGTCTTAGCATTCACTCTTTTCTTTTTCATGTCCACATTAAGACAATCCATACAACTTCTTTCTTAGGTTTAGCAACTGACCTCCGTCCATTCACTGTCATGCCAACATTCTTTTACCTACACATTACATGCCCAAGTCAATAATCTTAAAAAATAATTACCTATAAAACCTAATTGGCTAATAAAGTTTAAATAATGAGAATTAAATTTCCCATTATTTTGGGAATAGAAAATTAAAAAAGTACCTGCCTAATGTATTTTAATATTTGACAATGATTCAATTCCAATAAACTAAGCCACAAATTCAATTGACAAGGTCCTGTTCCCTATTTATATTAGTAAATTACTAAGTTATTGGGAGCTTCTTGGTATTCGGGATCTAAGTATCCTGCGATCTCAAAGCATTTGAAAGAGTAGCAAACCCATAAATCTCTTATAGTAGAGACTCAGATAAATAAATAAGTTAAGATGGAACTTTGCGAACAACGAAGTGAGGCCGGTTTTATAAAGATGTAGTGCGTGGGCCGGTGTTGCAATCATAATTAAAATTACCCCAATATTACAAAATAATGTTACTAATTGTTAAATGTTAAAACACGATAGAACAAGTGTTGTATCAGCCATTCGGACGCGAAGTGTATGTAAAAAATAGTAGCGGTAGTGAAAAGGATATGGGAAAAAGAATATTTTAAAAATAAAATTACTGAGTATTTAATTTTATGCATTATTATTTATTTAAAAAACCTTTGTGCTGAATTAATTTCTTGTAAGATTGCCTCTTACTTTCAATCGATTTGGAAATTGTTTCTAACTTAGCAATATGATAGAACCTAATGCTTAGGTATTTCTCAGTAACGCAGCGTATTAAATTAATTTTATGTTCGTGCCCAGCATATTCGTGTTTATCTCTAAATTAATAAAAACCTGGTTGTTGCCCTGTTGTTTCACACAAATGATGGTATGCTTTGCAAGACAGTCAAGCGGTGCAACAACACACACCAATTACACATTTATACCGTTACTTCTCTCTACACGTGTTTTGCCGCTCCTGCCTCGGGGCAACTATTACAACAAGCGATTGTATTCCGTGTAGTGACGGACTAAGAATACAAGTGTCACCACCCTATTCTTTCCCACGGGTGTCGTATGAGGCAACTAAGGGAAGTAAGCAATTATCATCCATTGCATGACTGGTGGTAAGGCTGGGTACCAATTGGGATTACCCGTAATTGCTATCGGGCCCGCGCGACCGAGTAGGTAAAAAACACATCAGTGTGTTTTGGTTGTAGCAGAAGATGCCGTTTATTCTTTCATTTCATATCTGTGACATGAAATGGTGAGCAGCGGCTTCACAATACTCCAGGTATAGTAGTCCATGAGCGAGGGTAACCATTTACCATACGCAATAAAAGAAAACATTAATTGAAGTAATAACACAAATCAAAATTTTGAGTCACCACCGACATTTTTTCTATATGAAGACCAATCGTTCGAATCGATCACGTCAGCTTTTAAACAAAAAAGAACTGCATCAAATTCGGTCCATTTGTTTAGGAGTCAAGATGCCACAAACAGACACTCACGCACACAGACACCAAACAGACAGGTCCAACTTATAACATAACACCCCCCTTTTTGTGTGGGGGTAAAAAAAACGAGTCACATTGCCCAAAAATAGGGTAAACTATAACAGTTTATAATGGCAACACTTATATGTTTCAAGCAATAAACTCCAATTTTATTTTGATTTATTGAAAATATTTGTTTCCAAGTTTACTTAAGTGTGAAATGTGATTCCATCCTGTTTTTAATCTCTTGTAGTTTGGTTTTTACACCCTTTCACAACACAATTCGGCATTTTTACTTTGTAAATTATGATATTTTTGATGCCGTTTTAATCGAAGCGCCGCGATAGCTCGACTGACAATTCAAGGCGTAGTTTCGTTATACGTGTGTGCGTGTAATTGTGTATGAACACGAAAAGGCGTAGTTTTAACCGGCCTCACTTCTTTGTTCGCAGAGTTCCATCTTAACTTTTTTATTTGATCTGAGAGTATACAAAAAATATCTTTCTCAAAACAGATCCGTAATCCGAGCAAGTCACTCGTCCTTAACTAATTAAAATAGATCCAATTCAGTGTTAAATTGCAAATTTGTATTTTTTCATGTCGACAGTTTTCTGGATCAATATTTTTTTTTACCATACACTATACCTACTATGTGTGCTTCTGTTAATAATTATGTCATAGAGCAGCCATACTTTATTTCACTAAGGCCACAGAAATGTTTGTAATGGCGCCGCGATCCGCCTCATACATTTATTTAGGTTCTAGATTCTTTCTGCGACCGCCGGTACTAGATTCGTCCTCATGGTTTTCGGAAATGGGGTCAATGTAATATAAATACGGCATATCGAATTTTTTTTTTACATAAATTTAATATATCTATCGCACAGAAACCGTCCATTTTTACAGGATGAATAGTCTTTTTCAGGGCTTCAAGTATGTGCTTGCAAAATTTCATAAGGATCGGTTAAGTAGTGAAAGCGTTACATACAAACTCATTCACATTTACAATTTTACTAGTTGACACCCGAACTTCGTCTAGGTTACTTATTATATTAAGAGAAAACACACATCACACAAATTAGTGCTTATAAAAATGGTTGTTTTTTAAAACTTTAATAACGATATAAATGAAGATATTGCAATATTTGTTCTTTTAGATAAAGGCCAATGTCTAAGAAATAAAACTACTATAATATAATTTTATATCGATCCAGTAGTTTTTCTGTGATACGCGCCCAACGGCAGACCTCTCATTTTATTTATATAGAATATGTAGATAGATAGATAGTAAGGAAGGAAGGCTACGTAGTTTGAATTTAATGTTAAGTTTACACAATGTCAATTTTGCGGCACCAAAATTCCGGTGATAGCATCAGCACGAGAAAAAGCACATTTTGAGCCAAATTTTTACGATGCGTCAGCACTAGCACAGAATAGATCGCGCGCCATTTTTTAGCGCCAATAACCTCCGCACGCATCCCTCGCTAATTTTTGGACTCGTGTAAACACTCCACGGCAATTGCTGGCACGTCTCGGAGGAACAATTGCTCGAAGAACCAGCGTTAAAAACTAACATCGTGTAAACGACCGTCCTGCGGCGTGTTGCAATGTATTGCCGAGAGATTTTGGCGCCGAAAATTTTTATTATCATCGTCTAAACTTACCATAATGCTTTATTTACATGCGCTAAGTGGGACACTACAAATGCTGGGCGGATCGCAGGATGAGTGTGCCTGGGATGTGACAGATTGATTACCACATATCATCAGGTAACACTAGGTTTTGTTGCACACATTATAAAAATGAAGTATCTTAATTTATTTTTCTTAAAATAGCATCCATCGTTTTTCTTGTAAGATCTCACTGCCATAAACATTTTGTGTTCCACACAAATATATTTTTATGTGGCTGCCATGATATAAACGCATTAGTTTTTAGATGAATGCCTAAGCAGGTTCCTATGTTATTTATATCAGTCTGTTATCATCTAAACTTAAATGGTTAAACCTATTTTGTAGAATTTATTATTAAAAATTTACCTAACAATAACACATAGCGTTATGCCTAGGCAAATATATAAGAGTGTCATTGTGTTGTGGACTCACATGGGACAAATATTTGTTGGATCAACAAATAAGTTGAATCTAAATGCACTCTGGAAGATATCCACAATGCAGGGATATCTTATCAGTGTTGGGTGTTGTAAAACAAATTTATGTATATCAGTGATTTCAAAACAATTTAGTTATTTTCTTGTTTCAAAGTAGTAAATCTGTTATCAGCTTATACATTACATAGTGCTATTTAAAATATTGTGTAGAATAAAGTATGTAGGTATGCAAAAAAGATTTTAACTTTAATGACCTTGTAGGTAGTAAATCATGCAAAAATTTCAAAATAGATGATCATAATATTAATATTTATACTTAGAATTTGTGTTATTCCTCGGGCCTTAGCTATTTCTTGTGATACTTACTTTTATTTGATAAAAAATAAAATCACCACGATTACAGACCTAAATTTCTTTCAACCTCCTTGATTACAACTATACATCTTTTATGTTGACAAGACTAGTGAAACCATTCAAACTAAAAGTGTCTCTTAACCTATACATAGGCATAGAAATCTTGTAGGAGTCCCTTAGTCATTAATTGTTATTTTACCTGAGATATTTTGCTTAGGACTTACAAAATATTTGTTTCATAATGCAAAATTACATCCGCTACAAAGGGTTATAAACAGCTGAATTCTGTGGTCCATTTATTAAAATAAAATTGCTTATAACAATCTTTTATGTTTAACCACACAAACCTTTTTATAAGATATTCTCTTACTGATATGTATTCCCAGTCAAATTTTTATATAATATTATCAAATACAGAGTAAATTTGAATGTAGATATAGCTACCTGAAGGCAATGAACGCATCTCCAAGCTCACCGCCTACAATGTGCACACCTCCCTCTGGTATGGAAAGGCCTCGAAAGAAATTCCTAATGTCCAGGGCATTAGCAGACCATGGTAGGTTCTGTAGTCTGATGATGACACTCATGGTAGATCACGATGTATACCTATAAAAACAATAATGCCTATCTATTTCTTGATTTAACGTTGGGACAAACATTATTCTCCACTAAATAATTAAGATTAAAGATATTAAATATTACTTTTAAATGGCTAAGCACAAACAGTCGTGGTCAACTAATTAGGGACAATCTCTAGTTGAGCCAAATTGTGAATTAATTTTTTATTTTCCAACGAGTCTTAACAATATTCCATATCTTTTACATGTAAGTATAATAATAGTCATTGATGTGCCCGATTATACAAACAATAACAACTTCTTAAACACCAAACCTCTTTACAGTATAGCTGATAGATTATCATACGTACCGCGTCCTGTAAAACCCAAAATGAATCCAAGATTAACAAAAAAACAGGTGAAACATGGCAGTGGAAACATTAAAATGTGGGGTTCATTTTCTGGACGTGGAATGGGACCTGTGAGGAAAGTTCAGGGTAACTTAGACCAACATCAATACAAGGCAATATTGGAAGAAAGTATGCTTCCCTATGCTGAGGAGCATCTCCCTATTATATGGACGTTTCAGCAGGATAACGACCCAAAACATAGGTACCGCCTGTTCAGTCAAGTTGTTTCTTACCAGTCAGTCAGTATCGGTGCGAGATTGGCCAGCAAATAGCCTGGATCTCAACCCAATTGAGCACCTTTGGCACGAAATCAAGAAAAAAGTTGCCACTTATCATACTACAACTTTAGATGAGCTTAATGAAGCTTTTTGTGAGGCATAGGCAAACATTCCTGTCGAAACATGTCAGAAACTGATAATGTCTATGCCACATCGGTGTCAAGCAGTAATTACTAACAAAGGTTTTGCACGTAATAAAATGGAGCTGTTAAAGATATTATAATACTGCAGATTATTAGTTTTGTTTAATTCTATTTTTCATTATACTTTACTGGACAGTAATTAAATGTCCATACTAAATCTATTTATTTAATCTTTTATTTACAGACACTTATAGCATAATAATCGGACCAAATTATGGAAATAATAGTTGCTGAGAAATCAATAGGGTTTTATATCTATATGTACATAACCAGTTATAGCTCTTCACGATCTTGAATGTCCCTAATTAGTTGACCACAACTGTATACATATTTATACAATGATAGAGTAGCATAATTTTTAAGTCACATTTTATACTATACGCAATCTACACTTATATCTTGGAGAATTATCTAGTTTCTTTATAGCAAAAATATTAAAAAGAATCAATAAACATCTTGCTTGCCTCAAATTCTCATCCCATGTATGAGGAAAACTCTAATATATACGGTCAGACTCCTCTCAAACCATAGATGGGATAAAATATTTGCTCATATGAAGAGCAATGTAAGAGGCATTTAACAAAAAACAATCCAATGTTACAAATTATACCTATTTAAGTTATCAGACCTCTGTTGTGGTAGGCCATGCTTGCCATCAAATTGCATATACAAAAAAGATTCAATACACTAAGGTACATCTATTATTCGATGTATATACAAAATGTGTAGGTGACCATATAAGAAAGTTCGAACATAAAAACTTTCGTCTGTTTATTTGTTTGTTCATATCTAGAATGTAATGATACAAATTCTAATGCAGTTTTAAGGGTATATAGAGCTTGGCATGAAACAGGAATATAGACATTTTATATGTCAGGAGGTAAAGTTATCCTCAGATATTAGATAAAACTAACACCCGGAAAAATCTGACATACATAATATGTACACAGATTTAAAATCAAACATTTTTATAAAGGCGGTGTATATTTGTAACGTAGTTAATTTACGCAAAATTTAATATATTGAAAATTGTAGACCGACTCGTTGCCAAGTCACAATTTGTAGATATGTCCAGGTAATAGTTCATAATTGACAAGAACTTACCCGAAGAACCCACGGGATAATCGATGTCACTAAATATTATGCAAAATAAAATGACTCAAGGCGTATATGAACTAAGGGGAAACAACTACGTCTTAAGTTGAGGCAGTTTTTGAATTATGTTTATAAATAATTACCAACCATGAAAATTGAATGATGCAAAACGAATAAACAATAAGAAGCATGTGCTGCTGTAATTTAGATATAAAAACTATTCGTAAATGAAAGCCACCATTTTGTCACACTTACATGTGAAGACTTACCTAAATCGTATTTAACCCTTTCTTACTTCAGATATTACAAATACATCTCAAAAGCACAAACTGTTCACAATGCTATAATAACAAATCTAGATTTATATTCAAAGAAAAATGTTGACGGCACGATGTTACACCAGTGAGATACAGCGCGCAAACATCACATCAAAATGGCGGCTATGCTATGCTTATAGATGTGTCAACTCGATTTATTAACTTGAGTTAACTCGTATAGGCTTAACTCGAATTAACTCGAGTTGATTTCTTCTAACTCGAATTGGTTTGGCGCGGCAAATTAATGAATATACGCGATCGTTTGTTTGTAGTGCGTAATGGCGTGAAGCGTAAAGTTGGCGGATCATTTGTGATTATATTCATTGTCAATCAAATGTGACAGAATTGCAGATCACAAAGTAGATTAGTTGCAGATTTGACTGATTTGAGGTTAACTTCTTGGTGCCGGTTAAAAGGAAATCGTTTGTATGCGATGTATTTGAATCGTCAGTTAGTGGACGTGTTAAGTGTAAACAGTGTTCGCATTTATTCAAATATATTGGAAATACGACAACATTGTTAAACCATATTAAAAAGAGGCACCCAAATGTTGCCTTCGTAAAAACTAATAATTTAAATTAGACTTCAACTTTATCGTCAGCAAATCGATACGGCATTTTGAACGGGTCGTCTAGTTTATTATGAATTTGTTTCGATTTTTGAAATGAAAACTTCTTTAAGCGCGTTGAGCACTTTTTGGGGTGAATAAAAATCATGGAACTCAGGTCATAGTCACCGAATGCTCCGATTTTCTTTAGGCACGTTGATTACTTTTTGGGTTAACAAAAATCATGGAACTCGCGTCATCGTCATCGAACGCTCTGATAGAAGTGAAAACTAAGTAACTTGTGAATTGTATAGTCGAGCTATTAGATTATTATATTTGAATTATTTTTGGTTTAATAAAGAAGTGTTAATGACCAGTATTGTTCGATACAATTCGCAAGTTATTTAGTTTTCACTTCTATCGGCAGTCCACAAAGACTGCCCCGCATGTTTTTTTTTAAATACAGTTTGGAGGTTAGTTAATTAAATTGGTACAAATAAAACCAATCATTCTTCACTCCGTTTCATCCATTTAACCGGAGTCACGTAACTCCAGTTCAATTCGAGTTACGAGAATTAAAAAACTCGAGTTAAATCGAGTTGTGTTTATCACGAGTTGGCACATCTCTAGATATGCTTTTCTTTTCTTCACAGACTACTATTACTACTTCTTTTCTTTCTATTATTTCTTTGCCTCTTTGGTAATTTGTCTATAGTATTGTCAGTGTTTTTTTTTTTATATTATGGCTGTGGTAGACTTCATAGTCGCCACATTAGAAACTCCTTAGAGTTTCGTAATATTTTTACTTATAATATTGTCATTATCTCTAATAATACAATGTCACATTTTAAGTTGAATAAAGCCAATATTTTTGGTAATTAAAGTTATTGTAATTTCAATTTATTCAACTTAAATAAAGAAAATACTAAACCATAATCATGAAAAGATTTCTTAGGCCAACTATTCTGGATTATGGATATCGATCCAACCTCGTCAATGGTGGCTCAAGAATGGAATCATTGGATATTTACTTTTGACAACTTTATAAAGGCGAACGAGGTGGAGAAAAAGGTCAGTGACACTACAAAAATGCAACTTTTAATAAATCATATATCACCGAAAGTGTACGAATATATTAGCGAATGTACCTCATATGACATTGCTATAAATACACTTAATGGCATATTTATCAAACCCAAAAATTAAATTTTTGTCCGACATGTTTTAGCTTCTTAAAAACAGCAAAGTCATGAGAGTATACATCAATATGTACAACAATTAAAAATTCTTAGCAAAGATTGCCATTTTAAGGATGTTAATGCAGAAAACAATAGTCACGATTTTATTAGAGACACTTTCATTGCCGGCATTACTTCAAATAAAATTCGTGAACGATTACTTGAAAACTTCACCTTGACTTTGGATGCCGCGGTTAGTCAAGCCCAATCAATTGAAGCAGCTCAAATTAAGCACAGCTACCATCGAAAATGACTTTGTCATGGCCATGCCAAAAACGACACCGATCGAGAAAAAGTATTCATATGAACCAAATGCTCCATTGCGACAATGCTTTTTCTGCGGAGATAAAGTAATTCATCGTCATCGAAACTGCCCTGCGTTCACTGCTAATTGCCAAAATTGTCAAAAGTAAGGACAGTTTGCTAATGTTTGTAAAAGTCCTAAGACCAACCTTAATGGTATTATAAATGAATCTACTGAAGATATATCAAACCGTAACGTTATTGCTATTGCTGCTCCAGTTAGTTTAAAAAAGTCAGTTGTAACGGAAAACCGGCTAGTGCATTGATCGACTCTGGTAGCTCTAAAAGCTTCATTAGCTATGACTTTGTTTCAAAACATTCGTTTAAAAATAAATTGGAAACTACCGAAAGCATGGTAATGGCACATACGACATATACAATAAACTGTGAAGGAATACTTCTAGCAATAATCGTCCTGGATGCTAATATTTACAAAGAAGTTTCACATCTAATTGTAAAATATCTTTGCGCTGATATTATCATTGGACATAATTTATTAAAAGAACACTCTAAACTTGAAATTATCTTTGGTGGCTTTCGAAAACCTCTTCAAATATGTAATGTGCCCGCTTCATGTATACCACCAATACCATTATTTTCAAACTAAAATCAAAGTAAAGAAAGTATAGAAGTGATGATATGAAATTTATTGAAAATGAAATAAATCAGCTTCTAGCAGATGGTGTCATCGAAGAGAGTAGATCACCATAGCGAGCACAAGTCTTAATATCCAAAAATGAATATCATCGCAAACGGTTAGTTATTACTCCCAGACGATTAATAAATATACACATTTAGATGCATATCCTTTACCAAGTATTGAAAAAATGATAAATGATATTTCGAAATATGAATTCTTTTAAAAAATTGACTTAAAAAGCGCCTATCAGCAAGTGTATTTTCTAGAATCTGAAAAACAATATGCGGCATTTGAAGTATGTGGCAAATTGTACCAATTTTGTCGAATTCCGTTTGGTGTAACGAATGGAGTCAGTAGTTTTCAACGAGTTATGGACTGGTTAAAAAAAGAAGACCATTTGACAGATACATTCTGTATTTGGATGACGTAACTATATGCGGAAGAAATAAAACAGAACACGATCAAAATTTACAAAAAATCATGAATGTAGTTGATAAATACAAACTTACTGTTAAAAAAGACAAATCAATGTTTTCTATATCTACAATAAATCTACTTGGTTACAATATTTCAAAACGATCTAATAAACCAGATCCAGATCGACTCCAGCCATTGATGAGCATGCCCTTACCGACGAATATGTGTTCACTAAAACGAGCCTTAGGCATGTTTTCACATTACTCTAGATGGATACCAAGGTTTTCAGAAAGGATTCACGCTCTTATAAATCCAGTTTTTCCATTAAATGATGATGCTAAATCCGCTTTCCAAGATCTGAAAAATTGCGTAGCAAAGTCAACAGTCTTTTCTATTGACGAAAACAAAATATTCACTGTAGAGACTGATGCTTCTGACAATGCTACAGGAGCTACGTTAACACAAGAAGGACGTCCGGTAACATTCTTTTCACGCACTCTGTCCTCAATCGAGAAAAGGCATTCAGCCGTAGAAAAAGAAGCTTACGCTATCATTGAAGCATTAAGAAAGTGGCGACACTATCTCATTGGTAGACCCTTTCGATTAATTGCAGATCAAAGATCAGTTTCTTTTATGTTTGACCGCAATCATACAAGTAAAATAAAAAATGAGAAGATAGAACGATCGCGGCTAGAATTATCTTGCTATGTATATGATATTGTCTACAGACCAAGCAAACAAAATGATGCTGCCGACGCGTTGTCGCCCATATGTGCTATACACACAGACTCTAAATTACAAGAGTTTCATAACGAGTTATGTCATCCCGGTGTGACTAGAATGGCTCATTGGGTGCGAAGTAAAAATCTACCATTTTCTATACAAGATATAAGAAAAATGACCAACACATGCCCGACATGTGCTATTGTGAAACCACGGTTTTTAAAGAACAACAGTTTTCTAATTAAAGCTACTTCGCCGTTTGAAAGATTAAATATTGATTTTAAAGGGCCAGTGCCGTCATTTTCCCCTAATAAGTATATACTTACAATCATTGATGAATATTCTCGATTCCCGTTAGCTTTTACATGCAAAGATGTCTCGGCTGAAACTGTCATAAAACATTTATCTACTCTTTTCTGTACTTTTGGATTGCCAGCTTATATACACTCTGACAGTGGTGCTGCTTTTATGTCAAGAGAACTAAAATATTACTTACACAGAAGGGGTGTATCTACAAATCGAACAACAGCATACAACCCACAGGGAAATGGACAAATAGAACGCACAAATGGTGTTATATGGAAGACAATACAATTAGCTCTTAAATCACAAGGACTACAAATCGAAAAATGGGAAATGGTTCTTAACCAAGCTCTACATTCAATGAGATCGTTACTGTGCACAGCTACGAACTAAACTCCACACGAAAGGATGTTTGTACACAATAGGAAGTCCAATAATGGACATTCAGTTTCAACATGGCTCCTAACACCTGGTCCTGTCTTACTTAAAAAGCATAACAGGTCTTCTAAATACTCTCCTATTGTTGAAGAATTTTAATTATTAGAATCAAATCCTGACTATTCTTTTGTTAGACTTAGCAACGGGCAAGAAACAACTATATCTAACAGAAATTTAGCCCCAACAGGTGTTGAAGATGAAGGTGATATGGACCAATCAGTTGATTCACCGAGTGATTCGTCATTTGTGTCAATAGAGAATGACTCACCTGACCCTCCTCCTATTAGGCAAAGTACTAGAAGCCGAAAAGCGCCTACGTACCTACAAGACTGTGATACCTTGGGTTAGATATTAACTAAAGCGGGGATGAATGTGGTAGAGTTCATAGTCGCCACATTAGAAACTCCTTAGAGTTTCGTAATATTTTTACTTATGATATTGTCATTATCTCTAATAATACAATGTCACATTTTAAGGTGAATAAAGCCAATATTTTTGGTAATTAAAGTTATTGTTATTTCATAACAATAGCTACTAAGTTTGAATATTTGCCAATGACTTATTTAGGGTATATTTCTTCTTCACAGGTAAGTTTCATTATTCATACTTGAAATAACACAAGTTTAGAGAAATATGAGCTAGTGATTGATAGATCAATTAGGCATGCCTTCTTTTAAAACAAACAGAAAAAATAAGGGCATAGCAATCTACTGAACAGATCTGGGGGGTTAGGCAGAATCTCATATCTCACAAGTCGATCGTATAGTCTCGCTTGTACGATCACCGTGATTGGCCAACGGATTATTGTGACATCACATCATTAGGGCACCTCCTTCTGTTTACAACTCAATGGTAAAGCCAATACGCATATAAGATGGCGGACGACAGCCGACTTAGATATAAAACCTAACAGCCGAAGTAAGTCACTTTTATAATTAAAGCGCCTCCGTCTGTTTACAGCTCAGTGGGGGAACCGTGGTACCAACACGCTTACGTCAGTATATAGGTACTATCACAGACTAGTAGTGTACTAAAGTACCATAGAGCAACGCCGGGGGTCCGGCGAACCGGAATGTATTTATATATTTTGGTCTCTGTTTAAAGTTTCAAATCTTTGTTTTATTTACATTTAACATTAAATTGTTACAGTCAAGCCATTTTATAATCTGTTCTAACGTATTGTTTATGTCAGTCTCCACATCTTTTATATTATTCCCAGTAAATAAAATAGTAGGTACAGTCGTCGGCCAACACAGTGATCTTATTATTAGTAACCATGGGCATATCATTTATATAAACTAGAAAAAATATAGGACCCAAAATACTACCCTGCGGTACACCGCAAGTCACACTTTTGATTTGTATTTTGTTCAATTTTACTATTAATATTGACTCGTTTTATTTCAGTAAGCTGTTTCCTATCTTCGAGATACGATTTTATAAGATTAAAGACATTGCCTCTTACTCCATAAGCGTACATCTTATTCAGAAGAATAATGTGTTTAACTCTGTCAAATGCTTTTGACATGTCCATAAATAATGCTACTGCTGGTAATCCTTTGTCAATTCTAGTCATGACCTTATATAGAAAGTTATATACTCCTAATCAATATGGATTTATTTTTCCTAAATATGGTTGACTAGGAGTGAATAAATTATATTCTCTAAGAATGAATATAAGTATTGTTAAACGACTTTTTCAAATACTTTGGCAAATACCGACAGTAATGCGATGGATCTATAATTATTTATGTCCCTTTTATCTCCTTTTTTAAAAACAGGTTTAATTTATAGTCTTTATTTTCAAGTAATAAAATATCTGTATATAATATCGAAAAAGTAACTGAAAAGGGTGGAAAAGGTCAGATTTGAAATTAAAAAGACATTAAAGACTAGTCTTTTTATTATGCATTCTGCCTTTACACTTATTGGCGAATTTATCTGAATCTGGTTTCAGTGAATTTCCAGCAAACTCCGTCGTAGTACAATCATCAATCAATATGTTGTTGTTGTTCAAGTTTTACAAAGCCGGATTATTTACAGCTTTAACCATAACTGAAATCTTCATTCACGTCTCGGAAAGGCAATGTATACCTTACAGCTAAATAGTTCATCCCGGAACCCAACACTTAAATTAAATCCGACATGAACATATTCCACGAAAACACCAATAGACCAATATCACTAACAAGCACGAACGATAGATATTTACATAAATAAACTGATTAGTGCTAACCAGTAACGACACAACGAAAACTTTGGGTTTGAAAACTATATGTATAACTGTCCGAATAAATAAATAGCAATATATAAAATAAAAACAAACAAAACAAGGGATTCAAAGGAAACTTGAAAATAAAGACAATAAATAAGAAGAAAGTGATGATTATTACTCTGTCTGGTCTGTGGTGGAGTGATCGTAATTAAACGGAAACGTTTTCTCTCTTTCGCCGAGCGCGTCTAGTTGGGACACACTAATTAGTATGTGCGTCTAGAGTATCGAATCGAATTGTCAAATTGGTAGCATTAGCATTAAACCATCTTTTTAAAACCGATATTTGTCAATATCGCTGATATGAATATATTCTTCAAGCAATATCATGATATGTAAACTAATATATGAATATCACTAATATTTAATACGGAGGATATAGAGATATGCCGCATATCATAATATCATGTATGCATATCAGTTAGTTTGTGCTATTCGTTTCAGAATAATGTCTAACTATCAATATCGCTTATTCACATTATATTCACATTAATATCTGTTTAATATTGTTACTTGTTTTAATAATGGTATTCTATAGCATTATTAAAACAAGTAACAAATTAAAAAAAATCCTTTATTAAAACAAATACCAATATTAATAACTTGCTGTTTAGGTGTTTTAGGTGGACACTTTTTTTCAACTTATCCCATATACAAGACGGTCCTCCTTACTTCTACACTCCATAATAGATACCACCATTTTTATTTCAATGATACGTACGATGTTCTCACCGATATGATACGTACGATGTTCTCACCGATATGCGATTCTATCTAGTCTATGGATATGGATATAGCAACACACCCATGTTCAGTGGTCACTGTTCATCCGAGATGCGCAAACTAAATCACCAATGAGATCAGGGATTTATAAATCTTTTTCTTCGAAAGATTTAAATCACTCTTTTAAATCTTTAACTCTTTTAAATCTTTGGTTACGAATGACGTTATTCATTCGTTGATCATAAGTGATGCAAATATCTATTGATTCATATAGTTAATCTCGCATTCCCTTAAGTCGCAACTGGTTTTGAGCTTTTTACTAAAACGACAGAGAGTCGTAAGTTTCTGTGTACCTATCGTCATTGTATTTCAAGAGTCCGTTTGTGCGTGCCTACAACTTATGTTATCTCTTTTCAATTCACAATATCCTTTATCTATTGTCTCATTCTAAATCTACGTCCATCATTCCATCTATTCAATCCTAACGTAGTGAGCTAGTGAGTTAAAGATGTATTTTCGAAACCAAAGATTTAAAGATTGATTACGCATTTTGAAAGGATTATACATCTTTTGTATCAATCACTCCTGAGTTACACATCTCTACTGTTCATCATAGAGTAAAGTAATCATGCTGTTCATGTTTACGATATAGTGAATATGTTATATTAGCAATACGGCCGTATTAGCATATCAGATTGAGTCGGATTACTGATACATGAATACCTCCAATATCACTGATATCTTAATGGATATGAATATATCGGTTCCATCTTTAATTAGCATTAGGATTTTTTTCTATGAAGATACCATGCTATGGGTACTATGTCTGTTTCCTAGTCAGTGCAAAACTTGTGCTACATGCATTGTGAGTTGTGTAATTTGAGAGATGTATTGTGTAAAACATTTAAAATGAAAGTAATGGGACCTATCAGTAAATTTCTAGGGATTGATGTCAAACAAAATTTTGATAAGGGGATCACTGTTATATCACAAAAGGATTATTTAAAAAAAAAATTGTTGTCTCAATATAATATGTTGGATTGTAAAACATTACAGTTACCTATTGATAAAAATTTTAATTTTCATATCTTAAAAGGTGAAAACTCAGAAAGTACTGAAATATAAAATAAATGTAGAAGATTAATAGGGAGTTTGATGTATGCTGCTACGGGCACAACGCCTGATATTTGTACAACTGTAAACATTTTAAGTCGTTATCATAATTGTGCATCTAAACTGTTATATAAACTTGTGTTAAATGTTTTGAGATATATAAAAGGAACTTTGGATTTGTGTTTGATATATTATAAAGAAAGTAATAGCGATGTTGTTGGTTATGTTGATAGTGACTGGGGAGGTTGTAATGATTGTAAATCAACTTCAGGGTGTATATTTAAAGTGTTTGGATGTTCTGTAATGTGGTTTTCAAAGAAACAGCCCACTGTGGCTCTATCGTCATCAGAAGCAGAGTACATTGCTTTGTGTTCAGCAACTAGTGAGACTTGTTGGTTAAAAGATATTATGTTAATATTTGGGTTTAATGTGAATATAATGAAGAAAGAATATATGAAGATAACCAGTCCACTATCAAGATGGCTCAGATGGCTACTGGTAATTCTAGAATTAAACATTTAGAGATAAAACAATCATTTATTAAAGAAAAGTTAGAAAATAATATTATATGTGAATACCAGTGACCAACTTGCAGATATATTTACTAAAGCACTAGGAGGGATATTGTTCAAAAGTTTTAGAGATAAATTGTTTAGTATTTAGTTTTAAGGGTAAGCATATTGTTAGGGGAAAGTTTTTATGGGTTGTGTTGCTAATTAAAGTACTAGTTGTCTAAATATTTTATTGAGGGGAGGTGTTAACGTATCAATAAGAATATTTAGTTGAACACATAATTAATGTAAGTTGGCAACACAGATCTTCTCTGTGTGTAATGGCGTAATGGCGGACGCGTATATTGAGTTTATGTTGAAACACCTAAAATAGAATTACATTGTGCAGCTCTAGAAGAAATAGACTATTACTTCACAAATCCTAACAGAGACGAATATTTTTTTATAATTTTCATGTATGAACATTTACTTAATTACTTAAACCTCTTGTCCTCTCTCGTCTCGTAGAGTCTCGACACGAGAGCACACCATGTACACACTCGTATCAATCAATTGAACTTCGGATTCGGATGCCCGTCGCGATGGACGTGTAAAAAACAATTGCGGCGTTTATTGCATCTACCTTCTATTCATTTGTTGCATAAAGTTTAAATAAATAATATAATTATAAGCATGACTATAACATAGGTCTCCCCTGCATTCAAAGATGCTGATCAGACATATTTGTTGGCTCATGCAAACAAAAAAAAGCTAAACTATAGTTAGAAGTCAGAAAATAATAAAAATCTTACATTTGAGGAAGGTTACTTTATTGTGACTGACAGTTTTTTTCTTAATTTAGTTTTCGTGAACTGACTTACTTCTGAGTTTTAAAACTTAAGGCTTAGATTTGAATGAACCGGAAAAGATAATTTATTGTCACCCTAATTGTTCTATAGTAAGGCTTAGCACGCACTGCAAAATTTCACCGGGCGATTATTTTTCTGGTGGTTTATAATCCGCGTTCAGAATCATAATTAGGACGCACTGCGTATAAAATTCCTAGCCATTTTTCTGTGTTTCTACCCAGTCCCCAACCGAGACGTACGCACCTAAATGGACATCTGAACAATAACAAAACAAATCTTGATTTGATATTTAGGTATTTTTATAAATATTTTTAGCATTTGACATGCTTACTAGTATACATTAAACACAAAGAATGAAAATGTGAAATCGAAAGTTATTTTCGATTTCATATTTTCATACTCAAGTCACCCAAAACGTTAAGTATGAATGTGTTAACGAAATTAGCAGTCAGGAGCAATTGTCACGGTGACTAAATTGGCAAAGCATCTGGACGGTATCGAGACACAGTTCAAATCCTGCTAGTGATTGTTATTTTCGACTTCACATTTTCACACTTTGTGTTTAATATATATGGCTAAGCATGTCAAATGCTAAAAATATAGTTATATAAAAATATCTAAATATTTAAAGTGTTGCGTCATTATTAGGTAAAAATCTTAGTTGCTTCATAATCAGCTTCGTACAATTTCCATGAATGTCACAGAATTTTGTTGATAAATCGCGTCAATTAAACTCGCAGTGTGTGCTAAGCCTAAGAATTCGTGTGTCACAGGAAAGGGACACCGTCACTCCGTACTAGCGGTCTCACCTGGCTCGCTGAGCTTTTCATTTGAAATATAAACCTCTATTAAGTATAAAGTGTATTTTTGTATACACAGAAATACAAAGTGCACAGTCCTGTTGTATGATAGGTCCATGGGTACTGTGTAACCTAGTTGAGATAGAGATAGTTTGTCAATGAGTGCGTAATAGGGTTGTCATATCATTACTGCTCATTAGAGAAGTGGGTTAGTTTGGAGTGATTGAACACTTTTATCCTAGCGGGGAGCGAGTGTACCATGATATTATAATCACTAGAGCGTCGGTGTGAAATGTCTGTAGACGATCCTATAACATCACGCCTGTATTCCCCGAAGGGGTAGGCAGAGGTGTATTAAACACCCACGACTCGCTAGCTATGTTTCAGTCCCACATAATAGGGGGCGAGCCTATTGACGTCTACCGGGCACATTTCCAAACTCCGGGCTGCTACTGAGAATTTTTCTTTTTAGGGAAAAACTCAATAACATTGCCCGACCCGGGGATCAAACCCGAGGCCTCATGATTAGCAGTCGCATACACTACCGCTACACCACGGAGGCGGTTACGATGATCTATCACGATCCTATGACTTTCCATTATGACGGAAGAAGGCTTCACGGTCATGTTTTAGTGTGTATTGTGGCTCATGAACTGGACACAAGAGTCGAGCCTATATGACATCAAGCCCGACACTCCCTCTGGATTCTGTTGGTACCCCAATGACGTGCGTAAACTTGCATTTTGGACCGTGGTAACAAAAAAAGGACTGCTTGTTGTGGCGTTTTCTTAGGGAGACCTATAATGTTTAGCAGTGGATGTCGAATGAAATGACTGATGGATGGAATAAAATATTATTATGAATAGGTACTTGTTTTTATTTACCGTAATAACTCACTTTCAAATCTTTTTCTCCTGATGTCATCACATCACAAACTTATATAGGTTTGTTTGGACTTAGAATGAACGTCTATACCCAGGATCAAATTTATTTCTTTATGCTTTTTACAACACAAATCTGTTCAATATAGTGATGTGTCCTTATTTTTTTCTGTTCGTTTAAAAAGAAGGCATGCCTAATAATTGATCTATCAATTAATAGCTCATATTACGGAATGGATTGGGTTGCAATTTAACACATATAGATATAATTATACAGGTAGATAAAGATTTACGCAATTTAAAAACCTTTGTCCACCCAACAATCTATTGATCACTTGAAGGACCGAAGTATCGATATCGATACTTTTTACGCGCTTCCTTAGCAATGTCCGTCATTTTCAGTTCTAAGACTTAGAAATGGCACGGTAAATTTGTAGTTATTTCTTCTCCTTCTGTTTCCTACCTCAGTGATAACTATTGACTTGCTCTATTTTAGTACTAAGGATGAAGAAGAAGGAGGCACATTATTAGGTCATAGCAAGAGTGAGCGAGACACATGTATAAGTGCCTTTTCGCGTATGCATTATTTTTTTTGGGACCCAACAATAAGTTGGCCAACCGTCCCCATCATCGGTAAGTAAACTTATTTTAATATTTGCATAAAAAAAATATTCCCTAATCACGTTATATACGCTAATGTTAGACGTTCTAATACATTGTAAGCAAAATTCTTCGGCTACAACATATTTTATGTGATATTTTTACAGACAGATGACAGGTATACCGAGATTCGCTACAGTGGTTGGCTACGTCAGTGTGAATGATAACGCTATAGGGCCGAGTACTGTGATCAAAAATCGTGCCGAGCGAAACATAAAACCAAAGCGTGGCATCTCTTTCTAATAAGGGCAACCATAATTAATATTCTATCTGTATTTTTAGCACATGACATGTTCAGCTATTTTAATTACAAATTATTTCTAAAAGTGGAAAAAGGGAACTGTAAGCAGGATTTGGACCTGCGTCTCAACCAATCCGGGGACGTGCTCTAGACCGCTAAGCTATTGCAGTCAAGGTCTCGAAGGATCTAAATAAAAAAAGGAAAGTACAGATTAGGGAGAGATACTACTAGTCTACTAACTATGGTCTAACCGTCTAACGTCTAAGGGAGTTTTGGCGGGACCACGTTGAAGATCATGTCGTCGCTCTGCATTATTTTCCTAAACTTGTGTTATTTCGAGTATTAATGTGTAAAAGTGGTGGCCTTTTGCTTATTAACTATTTGTGTATTTGCATAAGTGTTTTCAAGTGATGTAGTGCGACATAACGTGTTCTTTCCTGTTGTCTCCAAAACTCCATAGAACCTTCAATAAGATCACCATCGTCTTACTGGAGCGGGACTTTGCCTTGACTGACTAATTTTATATGACTGACTTCGACTACGACTTGTTTTATAAATTAAACTTACGTGTGATGAGAGAAAAACGATGTTTGTTACTGTTAGGCTGATGGTTCTGCCAATGCTTTAAACAAATTAATAAATAAAAAATAATAAATAGGTAATCTAACGTCTAATTCAGAAGTTGTCTGTGGTGTTCCTTAACTCTACTTACCCTTTAACTGTCGGTTTCTCGGTTTTTATTATCTGCTAGAGCTCTGTTTGTCTATCAGTGATTCGCATTTCGTACAGAAATAAAGAAGTAGAAAGATTGATTTCTATAATTCACAGTGACACAGAAAATCAATAATTATTATATGCGTAAATGTAAGTATTCGTGAACCCTAGTATTCATGTAATTAAATCTAAAGTATGATGTCAAAACACAACATGCTCGCGTTGTCAATGATCAAGTAAATATCCCCATATTACTACAATTTCAACGAGTGTTGAATCAGTAGATATAAGTTTACGTTCAGCGTGCTGCTTTTGAATTACATATAAATATTTTTGCCAAACAAAATAGTTTGGCAAGTTTTATATGAATGTGTGTGTGTGTGTTGTTGTAAGGATTCTTTTATATATACTCATATGTATTTTAACTAATGAAAGAAAACGATTTATTATCATCCAACTGTTTACTACCTTGAGCTGCTTTAAATGTACAATGATATATTTTTTCAGTATAGGCAAGCTAAATAACTAAAAGACTGTACATAATAAGATTTAAACCTCAATATGTTTACACTTGAATTGTTAAAAGTGTTTACATTTGCTTCTTCATATTTTTCAAGCATTGTGTTTAATTATTTTTTAAATAATGATAAAATTATTGTCTGTAATCATTGTAATTTTCAGATCTTGCTGAGAGAATACATAGTATCTTATTAAACTACAATAAAATTTGATTTGATCATTTATTTGTAAAATAATGAAGTTATAGAAGTAAAATTGCTCAATATTAAGTAAGAAAGTAGTGTTATTTGTTTAGATACAGTGATTTATAAGTATAATAAATGTGTGAAAGATATCCGGGATATTTGTTTGGCGGGACTCCTGTCAGCAGCTGGGACAGGGGTTTCAATTCATTGGAAAATGTAAGTGTTTACAATTTTTTACTGTATTTAAAATTTCTGCAACATAATGAAAAGTTAACTAAACTACAGAGACTTCATCAAGCTGATTGGGGGTTAATGTGTAATTTTTTTTTAAAAAGAGGGTCTTGATTAATATAATAGTGTGTCTCCACTAGGTGTCCTTGGATACCTAAGGTTGAAATAAATCTCTATACATATCCATTATTATTTGGCTAGATGTTTTAAATAACAGATCCTTTAAATTCTTAAATCTTATGATACCTATGAGATTGATTATCTATGATATATATTAAAAAACAGCCTCACACCTGCACCCTGAACGGGATGGCAGTGGTGTGTATCACATACCCACGTTTTGCCGACTATGTTTAAGTTCTGAGTATTAGATTAAGTTTTAAGTAACTAGGCAAGCCTATTGCCATCTATTAGGTGGTACATTACCAAACTTGCCTGCTACTGAGAATAATTCTTTTACGAAAAAAAATAGTAACACTGCCCAACCCAGGGATTGTACCCGAGACCGAGGTTTTTTAATCAACCTGCAGTTGTTTTATCAATTTCAAGATGAGTTTTGCTTTGTTCAATCCCATTTGTGCTGCTTGTATCGACGCGCAAGTGCTGTCATACATAGTCATGGGTACTTATTTCGTAGTGAGAGATCATTTTACTAGAACTCCAAAATACTACTACTACTAGTTATCACGCCATTTCCCTTGCGGGGTAGGCAGAGAGAAATCCCAAAATATTAATTAAAATTTTTTTTATTGTTTTTTTTTTAACTTAAAACCTTAATAAAATAAAGGTTCTGATAATTGTTCCTGAAATAGAAAAAAAAGAAATTAAATTAATAAATATTAAATTAATATTTATGAAAAAAAATTTAATCATAATTAATTACTTAACAATATAGATATATACAATTAGGTATGTAACATGATACAGGTTGAAATGACCTGTCAAAAATGCCCCTGCATTCTGAGTTAAGCAAGGCTCTACCACCAGTACCAAGTCAAACAAGGAAGTAAGTAGTTTCAAGAAAGTAAAAAAATAAAAATATGTTTGATTATTTGTTATGGTTCACTATACAATCGGTGATCATAGACGATTAGCCAGGAGCGTGATTACTAGAGGGCTCTGACATCACTTGCAATTGTCGAGGGGTTGTCCACTAATCACGTGATATTTTTTTAGCAACTTTGTAACATATTGCAGGTTTTTGTTGTTTTATGGATCTTTATAGAAAACTCATTCCAGGTGCCTTTCGGTAAATATGAACGCATCATCGATGTTTTGAGCCGTTTTTTAATCAAAATAAAAAAGGCAGTAAAATCGTGACAAATATGGGATATCCCACAGTTGTGTTAAAAAACATCAATCTACCAAATCTGTACTGTGTGTATTTCTTGATTGATATTGAACTTTATTTGTTGGAATGAATCTGAAAATTGGATGATTTTTTATAAATTCGTCTGTGCGCGAGACAGTCCGGTTTGGTCTAGCCAACTAAGTGTTGTCTGGGGAGCGTGGAGGTAATTTAAATGTTGCAGGCGTATTATTTTAATCCGTAGCTCGCTATTCGCCGTATACCTACAAATGCAAAGGTAACCTAATGCAGTAATGTCTAAAAATAAATTTGTATTTTCTTTTAATACAGAAATTACTCTATCAATAACAACACTGGCTAGCAGAGTCGAAATGGTGTCAGGTGCGGCAGGCGAGGAAGTCGTTGCCTGTCATAGGCGAGTCCAGTTCACGTGCCGCTATTAAGTTGTGATATTTGGTGTTTTTTCCGAACTCCCATCCTCCCTTTTGAGCCTCACGTGATTACTGGACAATCCCTAATCGCAATGATCGACGAGTTGTCAGTTTTTATGCACACTCCAAAGGGATTTTCAGGTACTTGCGTTGACGGGCCCACACGATCTCTGTATGTGCGAATCGTGCGTATATGTGCTGACGTGTCACGGACGTGTCGTTTCACTATGACAGTTACACATTAAAGTAAATAGTTGTAGCATACATACCTACATAGACTTACTCTAGTTTTCCAGAGGGGTAGACAGAGACAGCGGATTAGTCCCACAAAGACGACATTCTGTTATAAGATTTTGGCTAGGTTCTCATGACCACCGAAGGACTGTAACATAGTTCCAGTGGCCCGCCAATAAAGGCGGAGAGACGGCACACGGCGGGTTTCTTTAGTGGGTGAGGGCCCCACACTACCCTGTTCGTTGCCCCGAACGACGGGGTGTGCGGTTAGGTACATTTTTTCCCGCCTAAATAAAAAAAATAAAATAAAAAAAAAAGGTTACTTTCTCATGCAGCGGTCGCATTTTCCAATAGTTTTGGAGATGAAATTAGCATTTATTTCCTTGTTTCAAAGGGTATTACCATGAAACAATCATTTCGTCATCTGTACTATGGTAAAGCTGTGACAGAGTAACGCAACAGACGTTCGAGCGAGAACGAGAATACTGAATGCATTTTTATGAAACCTTTTTTATTTGTCAGCTCTTGATTAGGCTTAAAAACTGGTATATATTTTATCCCGCTACTATATGGGGAACCTGAGATATAACGTAAAGACTAGTTTTTGGCTGCCGTGGGCAAAGGCTAGTAATTGTATATTTTTATAGATTGTTTCTTATTTTAAAAAGGATATAATAATGTATTTACTATTAACTATTTTTTGTAATTAATATCAGCCTCATAGATTTGTACTGTGGTGTGATTGTTAATCTAGATGGCCTAAATCTTTAAAATGTACAGTTTTTGTTGTTTGTTTCTAGTGTGAGGTCTCACAATTTTTAATTCTTCACTTTATTTAAATTTTCTCTTGTTCCATTTCTTATTAATATTACTTGTATAGTTAAGATTTATTTGTGAACACAAGTTACCAGCCAGATTCATTGTGAAAGGCTAGGCAAGTAAGTCTTAAGGTTTTTTAATTCACTTTTTATAATGCATTCAAATAAAATTATATTTGACTGTGATATCAATAAAATAAATAACTGCCTCGGTGGTGTAGCGGTAGTGTATGCGACTGCTAATCATGAGGTCTCGGGTTCGATCCCCAGGTCGGGCGGTGTCATTGAGCTTTTTCCTAAAAAGAAAAATTCTCAGTAGCAGCCCGGTAGACGTCAATACCCCCTATTACGTGGGACTTAAACATAGCTGGTGAGTCGTGGGTGTGTAAATACACCTCTGCCTACCCCTTCGGGAAATACAGGCGTGATGCTATGTTGTGTTGTTTTATATCAATCTTATCATGATGAAGATGAATGAATCATCTGTTTTTATATTTTTTCTCATAGACTATTGAGAAATTGCGAGTTTACGGAAAATCCTATTCAAAAAATATCTAATGACGCTTTCAGTGACCCATTATTAGGAGCTCTGTATCAAACGCTTCAGCAAGGGGGGCAAGTTTCAATTTACATTGGAAACATGCCAGCACGCTTGTCGACACCAAACTAGCAAAGATGTAGTATACTTAAGTTTTGGCAAATACGTTATCGTGCTTATAGGTTTTAATGCTCTAAAAGTCTAGATGGTTATGCCGCGGTAAAACTCTGAACCTCATCAATACATCAAAACTATTTCTAGATTATAGATTTAAAATTCGTCAGAATAGTCAGTAATAGAGCCTTGCTTATACCAGCATGAATGGGCTCGACCGGAGAAGTATCACCCTCTCACAAAAGATCAGCGTGAACCAACAGTAGTGGTACCTGCTGTTGTGTTTCATATGATGAGTGAGAGTTTCCTTGGAGATGGCGACGCGCGAGCCACGCCTCTGATGTTGCTAGCGTCTATAGGCTACGGTAACCGCTTACCATCAGGTGGGCCGTATGCTTGTTTGCCCACCCACGTTTAGAAAAAATATTATACCTATCGTGTGCCGTTGTGTATGTATCCGTGTGTGTTTCTTATCTGGTCCATTTATGCTGTCCACAGTAAGGCTTCCTTGAGAATAATCGGTCAGAATCTTGTGGACGGATTAGAAATATCTATTATTATTTACTACTAGCCGTTGCCCGCGGCATCAAGGTCTTTCAAATAAAAAAAGATGCATCAAAATCCGTTCAGTAGTTTTTGCGTGATGGGCGAACAAACAAACGGACAAACAAAAAAAATGTGTTTAGACACGCCTTTATAGGTAGCCTATTACAGTAATTTTTTCTCAAATATCTTACATAAAATTTGTTGACACAGCTCTGTTACAACTTTAAAATACGAGTAGTATAGATGTACCTATATTACCGGTAACAGACCAAAGTCGTAATAATAGATGCAAATAAGTCCGCAAGACAGCGCAGGCCACCATTCAAGAAGGTGAGAAAGATTGTGTTATGGAAATTGATGGCCCCGAGTCAATGTCACAAATAGCTCAGTTATTAGAACGTATGAACGGTAATCAGAAGACCTATGTCCAGCAGTGGACGATAGATAGATAGGTGACGTATGTAAATTGGCCCAATTCTGGAGTCCACGCACACTTTATAAGCTAGTTATCTATAACTTAGAAGCCTATTGTAATATTTGAGGTAAAACTAGTGACTGATCTGGTAGTATTCACAGAGTACAGATTTTTGGGTCATGGTCGCTGGATTGCCCGCTTTTTTGTTTCATTGTGAATTTTGTTGGCACTTGTTTGTTGTATAACTTGATCCAGCATGCCTTCGTTAACGAATATACAGAGGTATTTTTGATACGCTTTTCTTAGCTCGATATGTAGGTACGTATCTATAGGGGTTTTTCAAGAACTTTGTTTTTTAAATCAAAATAAAACAATAAATTTAGATGATAATGATTAAAATTTTTATTGTATTACAATAAGTAAGGTTTGGCAATTATGAATGACAAATAATATCTGATAAATGTCCACCACGACCACGGTTACAAAATGTCGATTCTTTCATCAGTTTATAATGCCTTTTTGGCAAAATGGATGGGTTTATTTCGTTAATCACTTCACGAATTTTGAGTTTTAAGGCTGCAATCGATTTTATTGGCTTCGTATAGACTCTGCTTTTAACATAACCTCACAAAAAATAATCCAGAGCAGTGATAAATTGTAAACAAATACACGCATAATTACGAAAAATGTATGGAAAAGTCAGAGGCGTGTGCCGTAAGAGGACCTTGAACTGGGGATCGAACTCGATACCATTGTCTTTGCAGTCCTTAGTTTAACCATTAGGCTATCACTGCGTTATTATTTTTATCTGTCGCATTTATATTAGAACTAGCCTTTGCCCGCGGCTCCGCCGTAGCCAAAAGCTAGTTTTTAGGTAATATCTCAGGTCCCCATTATAGTAGCGGGATAAAATGTATACCACTTTTTAAGTCTAATTAAGAGATATCAAATAAAAAAGTCACATCAAAATCAGTTCATTAATTTTTGCGTGATGCGCGAACCAACAAACAGACAAACAAACAGAAATAAAGAAAAAATTGTTTTGGCTTCAGACACGCTTATATAGCCTAATATGTACAGTATTATTTTCTCAAATATCTAAAATTAGCCTTTGGTCGCAGCTTCGCCGCAGCTAAAAGCTAGTTTTTAGGTAATATCTTAGGTTCCCGATATAGTAGCGGGATAAAATGTATACCAGTTGTTAAGTCTAATCGAGAGCTATCAAACAAAAAGTTGCATCAAAATCCGTTAAGTAGTTTTTGCGTGATGCGCGAACAAACAAACAGATAGACAGATAAAAAATCTAAAACAAAAATGTTTTGTGTTCAAACACGCCTATATAGCCTAATACAATATTTTTTTCTCAAATATTACAGCTTTATAATAGTATAGATATATAAGTAAGTAATATATAAGTAAAGTAATATTAGTAATAGTAAGGATTTCCAACAGAAGTGATTTTTCGAAAAAGATTATGGTCGTTTTCTATGTCATTTTCCCTGGCTCAGTTTTAAACGGCTTTTCGTGAGTTTCTTTCCAAAACTTTATTACTTATTACAAAACTGACTGTCGTGGGCGGTTCCAATTCTTGAATTTGAATTTACTTTGTAATCTACAACTGGGATTTATGACAGTAATCCAGTTTTATTGGCATGGTAAGCACGTTTGATGAGTGTGATCCCCAAGTGATTATTAAAATTACGTGAGACAGGTGTTCGAGGAGTCTTCGACAAATCTCAATATCTATTTGGCAGCCGATAGTTTGCTAGCGATGAATAGTGATAGTGTTTTTATCATTAAAGGATTTTACTGAGATTGAAAAATCTTTCGGCTTCAAGGCTTCAAGTAGTGCTTTAATTTTAATGCTTCCATTGATTAGCTGTAGTACCTTTAGTAATAAAATTAATATAGTGTAAAACTGTAATATAACTTTAAATACGAAGTGAAAAATGTGAAATCGAAAATAACAGTCACGAGCAGGATTTGAACCTGCATCTCCTGGATACCGTCCAGATGCTTTGCCAATTCAGCCATCGTGACAATTACTCCTGACTGCTAATTTCGATAACACATTCATACTTAACGTCTTTGGGTGACGCCTGCGCCATCTGTCGGCAGTATTTTCATACATTATACCGACCAGGTAAACTTAATTTTACAATTAAGATTTTTACCTAATAATGACGCAAACCCTATAAATATTTATATATATTTTTAGCATTTGACACATTAAACACAAAGTGAAAATTTTTGATACATTAAACACAAAAAAATTTTGATACATTAAACACAAAGTGAAAAATGTGAAATCGAAAATAACTAACTAATATTTTGTGTTTAATGTATAGTGCTAAGCATGTCAAATTCTAAAAATATGTATAAATATGTAATATAACTTTTAATGATGTATGACTGAATAGTTCCTCGTAAAAGTTCTAAGAATAAATCTGTGGTTAATTATACAAGGCCCTGGGGTTGAAATTAGACGGCGTTTACTTGTTATAATTTTATATCAATGAAAATCACACACGATAGGTAACATGTATCTTAAATATAATATATGTGTATTTATCTAAATAAGAAAGGAGTGCCTTGTCAAATCTTGCATTAATTTTCTAAATCATTATTGATTTAGGCTTCACCTATAGCAGATAGATGGCGCAACAGGTTATTAAAGTTACATAATTGTCCAGTCTGCTGTCTGTAACTTCCAAACATTGATTCACAGTAACAATTTGTATACTTATCAATTTTTTTTGGCTTTTTAATCAGTATGATTCAATATTATATCTTATATCTAAATTAACATTTCATTTAAAACATATTCGCCCTTTAAATAATATATTATGAATAACTTAGGAGAACAAAAAGGAAAACTTGCGTGATACTTATTTAATTTCATTATTGTTGAAGTTACGGCACGGGGGCGGATATTGGGACGGAAATGCGAGAGGTGCTCAGGTGTACGAAGTAATTTTTTAGTCAGTAATTTGTTTTTTATTTCTTTCTGAACACAAGTCTAAAGTCGCGGGCAGTACCTAGTATATATTTAATAGCGAGAACAATAGGACTGTGTCGTTACGAGGCGCCGCGTCGCTTTTCATGTTTTTATACGATATATTTGTGCGTTTTTTTTATATTCAATATAATATTATGATTGACTAATTTTTATTCAATTAATTGTATGCATATTATTGTTGATACTACGTTATTTCGTGTTAGTTAATGATACAAAAAATGTCTTTAACCAATAAGCGATTTAATTGGTCATTTCGCTATTGGCTATATCACTACTCTTTAAGCACAAAGTCCCGTTCATTACATGTTATAGTTCATATAACACGTACCTATATAGTGGTAGCTTTTTCAGCTTATCTATTACAGAAAATGCTCAAGTTTTACTTCTAAAGACAGTTCATACAAGTTGTGGTAGATAACCTATGCATCACAAAATATTTAGGTAATGTCTTCTAGCCATAATTGAGTTGAAAATAATAATCCCCCTCCCCTATATTCTCTTTATTATTCTTCCTATTCTCTCTTTATTATCCTTTCTATTCTATCCTTGTTATCCTCCTATCGCTTACCATCAGGTAGGCTATGTTGGTACTCTAGCCACAAAAATAAATTAACACAAATTGAGTTAGGTACCTTTAACCGTGTTTTTTTTATGAAGTTCATCGTCTCACCGTCTGATTATGTGGTATGCAATTTCTTTACAGCATACCCTCTATAAAAATATCCACCTGGTGCCACACAGCACGCACGTTGCACTTGTACATAGCGAGCGACTTAACGCCGCAGCAACAACGCTCAGACACCGGAGCGGTGTGTGGTTTTGAAGGGGTCACACACACCCTTCGACGAATTTTTTTGCGGCGCTTTTTTTGTTTCAGTCATTCTAGTCTTGTTATATAATAATATCTATTAGCATAGCTATTAGCTATATTCGAATTGGATTTCAAATAATAAATTGCAAGCTGTCTTCGTTTTTAGAATTCCACGTTAATGTTCATATTGGAATTTGGAATAGTTTCACATTCAACTTGCGCATTTTCTAAGTAATTTCTTAGCTCTGTAGTGAGATAAGATATACGACGTGATTCCGTTCCACGATTTTCGGAGAATTCAGTCCAGTGGGAAAGTTGTTTGCTATTTTTAGACATTCGGAGTAGGTATTAGGACTAGGTTATCGATTGTTCTATATTTTGAATACTACTGTGTCCCGATATAAATACATTACATGCATTATTGAGTACATCTATTCAGGATTTTATTTTTTTAAGCTTTCACTTAGTCATTAGACTGTACATTTTGAGTATATTGGCTAGTTTTAGTTCATGAATAAGAATCTCAGAAGAGATATTTTTTTTTTTGGTTTTTACTGGCAGGCCATTGGAACTGTGTGACGTTAGTTCAGTGGTCTCCCGGTGGCTTACCCTTACGGGTCCTCTCCTGAGCGGCGCTTCCGCACATCAGAGCTCAGCTAGGGTTTCATCAGGCGCAGGTACTCGCGCCTGCGGCGCTCCAGTTGCCGGCGGCGGTTTGGGTCAGCAGAAGGATCGTCCTCCCTGGACCTCTCCGCCTTTTCCTTCTGCGATATGACCTCCCCGCAGAAGGCAGCGACCGCGGCCCAGCTCCTGTCGTCACCGAGCATCGCTCTGACGACGCTCGGCAGCGAGAGTTTCTCGCCTATTGCCGTGACGAGTTCACGGCGCATCTCAAGAGATCTTAAAGTTCAAGCAATTTTAATGAAAAAATTATTTGTGAATGTGGAAAAAGAGAAGTTTATTGCGAGCGGAATGAACTTCTCTTTTTCCATATTCACAAGTAATTTGTTCATTAAAGTAGATGAGCATGTCGAATGCTAAAATACAGATCAAAATGTTTAAGCTATTTTTTTATATGATCTTACAATATTGAAATAGTTTAGTACCGAGTGAGTTCTTAATTGTTGCCGGAACCGAACCTTCTTGAATGGTGGTTTCATGGCGTTTTTGAGCTAAAAACGCCGCCGTTATGGCCATAAACGTTGATAACCATTAGAAGATGGTCATGTAAGCCTGAGACCGTACGGCCAGTTATTTGGCACGGGAGATCCCTTTTCGTTACCTACACCTACCTATGGGATAAAATAAGTTGCAAGTGACATCAGTCATAAAGTTTTATAGAATTTCTTCCGTAGTACATATCAATAGAAATAGATAATAAATAGGTATATTATTTACAGCAAATTCAACAGCAGTACAGAGGACGTGGGGGCGCTGCCCCTCGTTTTTGGGGCAGCATGTCGGAAGGAGGGGGAGTGTCAGCCGCTGGTGGCGACTCGTGCAAGACCAATCTCATAGTTAACTATCTGCCACAGACCATGACTGAAAAGGATCTGTACGCAATGTTCATGGCTATAGGACCAATCGAGAGTTGTCGGATTATGAAGGATTTTAAGGTACTTTTTGAATATACACTATTAATTTTACAGCCTATATATAATATGTCAAAAGCAAGTGCCTCTGCCAAGTGAAACCGTATCATCCAAAATCCTCTACTAGGAACCCACCTGTGACGTAAGGGGGACAAGGGGGACTTTACGAACATACAATTTAAATGACTAAAGTACACCCAGACTGAACAACCGCTTGTGGAAAAGTGGGCAGCAGTAGGCCGCTTCATGATTAGAGGCAATCCGTTGTCCTATAGGACACAGCTATGATGTATGTAAATATTTAAACTGGGGGGTTAGAATGTATCTCACTAAATAGTATCGACATCGCATCGTGTGTGTTGTTTGGTTGAGAGATCGCCGTGATTGGCCGAGGGATTATTATATCACGCGTCGGTTTCTCTACCAATCACAAGCGAGACGATGTCGATACGAATTAGTGAGTTACATTCTACGGGTCATTGTTTGTTTGATCTAGTTACTATAGATTGATCCAAGAAAGTTCTAGTTATATATCCTCACGTTGTATTGTGATGTTAATTAGTACTACTATATACTAGTATAGTAGTACATAAGAGCGCAGGCATAGACATAGACTGTTTGGGCGGGCAAAGCAGGTCTTATATGTCAATGTGTACGAGTATATTGTTTATGGTAGGTATAGGTAATTGAAAATTTCAAAAAATTATACGCGCTCAAACTGCTATGTTTAAGTAGTAAATAGATTAAATGATAAAATGTGTGTAATTGTCTATAATATTAGCCTTTACCCGACACAGAAAAATGCTAGTTCTTAGTTTATATCTCAGGTTCCTGATATACTCGTAGTACACTCGGAATAACATTTATACCAGTTTTTAATACTAATCGAGAGCCATCAAATACAAAAGATTTATCAAAATCCGTTTAGTTTTTGCGTAGTGCCCGAAAACACAAACAGATACTAATTAAAAAAAAAACAGTTTTTTTGTTCAGAGACGCATAAATAGTTAAATGCATTGTTTTTTTTTTATCAAATATCTTAAATGTACCTACAGATAAAGCTCTGTTACAGCTTTATAATAGTATAGATAGATGCTATTATTAATTCTTTCTTTCATATAAATATTATGTAATACTGACGTATATAATAAGAGGTGATCCATTTCGAGGTTCCCTACTTTTTTAAAGAAAAAAAAACCGAAAATTCATATTTAATGGAGAATGTTTATTATCGTTTGAAAGAACATTCTTTGGCATTTATTTTTTGAAGATTATGTCTATCAAATGTTGGCCGTTGCTACGTCGCAGATGGTCCATCCGTTGAGTCCAATTTTCGGTGACTCGTTCGAGCATTTCGACTGGTAACAACAAAGTAATGAGGCCCATTTCTGGCTCAATGGGTATGTAAACAAACAAAATTGCCGCATTTGGGACGAAGAGCAACCTGAAAAGATTCAAGAACTGCCACATCATCCAGAAAAAACAACGGTTTGGTGTGGTTTGTGGGCCGGTGGAATAATCGGTCCATATTTCTTTAAAAATGATGCCGGTGCGAACGTAACCGTCAATGGTGACCGTTATCGTGCCATGATAACCGACTATTTCATGCCTGAAATTGAAGCTCGTGATCTCGGCGACATTTGGTTTCAGCAAGACGGCGCCACTTCCCACACATCGCATCAATCAATGGATTTATTGAGAGAACATTTCGGTGAGCACTTAATTTCACGTTTTGGGCCGGTCGATTGGCCACCAAGATCGTGTGATATCACACCGTTAGACTTTTTCCTGTGGGGATATGTAAAGTCTAAAGTTTATGCGGACAAACCCGCTTCGATTCAGGCCTTGGAGGAAAACATCACGCGCGTCATTCGCCAGTTACCAGTCGAAATGCTCGAACGAGTCATCGAAAATTGGACTCAACGGATGGACCATCTGCGACGTAGCAACAGCCAACATTTGATAGATATAATCTTCAAAAAATAAATGCCAAAGAATGTTCTTTCAAATGATAATAAACATTCTCATTTGTATTTTCTGTGTTTTTTTTCTTTAAAAAAGAGGGAACCTCGAAATGGATCACCTCTTATTACAGGACGCATTACTCCAAAGAAATTACTGTCATCTCATATATTTTACTGATTTTTATTCACAGACTGGCTACAGCTATGGGTTTGGCTTCGTTAATTTCACGCGGGAAGAGGACGCAGCTAGGGCAATCGATACCTTCAACGGCTTCCAGCTAAGAAATAAACGATTAAAGGTACCTGTATTTGTTAAAAAACTTAATATTGTTAATATTTACGCGAATACTTGTACGAAAATGTTGGACGTCTAATATCTCAGTCCACCCATGACCATGAATACAGTATTCAAAACGTCAGGTTACTAGCAAATTAAGTAGTCGCGATATATTTCGTTAAAGTAGTTTTATTTCATAATTAATAGCGCAATGTTATTTTTTTACTGTCCATTTATTTCCTACTGAAGTGTATGAGTATCTTCCACACAGGACGAATTAGACCTATTGTAGAGTATATTATAGACCAGATTTTCTGAGATGGGCCTTCTGCTTATCCGATATCACAAAGAAATTAAATTTAATTGTGACATAGAAGAGCAACAACGGCGGTTAGAATGTAATACACAAAATCGTATCGTGTGATTGTTGATTGGTTGAAGGATCACCTTGGTTATCTGAGGGATTATTGCAATATGATGTACTACTGGAACACTTATAACTATATTTCATCAAACGTTGACATTTAAGCGATATGGCCAGTGTTAGCTGGCCATATCATGAAGTGGCCAAACGTGGATGGATATTTCATCAAACTTTGACATTTAAACGAGAACTATTTCATGAAATGGTCGGTCACATTATAAATTTTATTTATTTATATTTTACTAATCAAATTAGCTGTGGTTTCCGCACTAAGCTCAAGGCTTGTGTTGATAAAAAGTAATTCACATCAATATCGGTAATAGAATTATGGATAATAAAACATTATATAAACATTTAAAAAATATAGTAAAAAAATAATAATTAAAATAAAAAGAAGTGACAAATTCTATATAGATATGGCTACGGCATCTCTAACGAGGGCCCGTAGAATCTAACTCACTAAATCGTATCGACATCGTATCGTCTCGCTTGTGATTGGTAAAGAAACCGACGCGTGATGTCGCAATAATTCCTCGGCCAATCACGGTGATCTCTCAACCAATCACAATGACATGATGTCATGTCGATATGATCGAGTGAGATACATTTTAACCCCCGATAATACGCTGTCGATACGATTTTGTGATTCACGTTCAAGAAGGGGGTTGGGTGCTTTTTTTTTTGTTGAAGAACGTGTTTCGTCAAATGTTTAACATGGTTAAAGTATGCTATAATTATACTAAAATATTTATGATACCTAATTTATTTATTTTATTTATTTATTTGTGAAGTAATAATTAAACTATATTGGAATACAATGTATGCAAATACATACGATAGATGGCGTGGGTTCATTCTAATGCTCATGTTAATAATTTACAGGTGTCATACGCCCGGCCGTCAGGTGACGAAATAAAAGAAACAAATTTGTACGTGACGAATCTCCCGCGTGCTATCACTGAGGATCAGCTAGAGACGATATTCGGAAAGTACGGCAGGATAGTGCAGAAGCACATACTGAGGGATAAGAGTAACGGCACTCCGAGAGGAGTTGCATTTGTCAGGTGCGTTTTGTGTAGATCTACTTATTTTATTTTTGTACTCTTCCCCCAAGGTGTAATGAAGGTGTCACAGCCACATTTCGCCTATATAACTTAATGACGAAATCACACAGTTGTGGCTGGAAAATTATGTAGCCTCTGATTGCGACTGAGACAGGCGACCGCGACACGCAACATTGAAATGAGACCGTGACACGTCTACCTTATTTGTCTATTACCTATTACTATTATAAAATTTTCACAGAGCTGTCTGCACATTAAAGCTATTTGAGAAAAAATACTGTTATTCAAGCGCGACTGAACTCTTAAACAATTTTTATTTACTAATTATTTGTGAAAGTGGAAATAGAGAGATTTACTGCGAGCAGAATTCGAACCTGCGTCCCATCCCATTCGGGGATGCTATGGACCGCTAAGCTATCGCAGTTACCTAATGGTGAAACCTAATCTCCACTTCACATTTTCGATGTCTGTCTTTAAGACCCACGCCATCTATCGTATGTATTTGAATACATTTTATTCCAATATAGTAAGTTTAATTATTACAATTAAAATGGATACTAATCAATGGCGCGGTTTTTTCAATATTGTGATCTGTATTTTACATACCTATGTCCTATTATTTTTTGTTACGCGCCACCAGTGTAAATTCAGCTCTAGCGACAACCGCCAAAGAAAGCTATAATGCATTTTGTCAATTGTATTCGACACGATCAACCTCACGATTACGTAATCTTTTATAAGTAATTCAATTATTGGGGCAATCATTTTCTATCTATAGATTCGATAAACGCGAGGAGGCACAGGAGGCGATAGCCGCACTTAACAATGTTATACCAGAGGGCGGTACTGAGCCACTATGCGTTAAGGTATGTAAAATAAATTTTCGGAGAATTTAGTGCGCTAACATGTCATATATGTAGGTTGTGTGGTTATCTTACTGCGTATATTGTCGTGTGCTTATATAACTCTTTACTAGCATTCGGTACACAGCTTATAAATATACACTACACAAGCAAAAATAAAACACTACTAGGAAAGTAATGTTTTAGAATAGGATATACATCGCTTTCTTATATTTGGGCTCAGAGGTTACTAATTTAAAAACTTGTGGACATTCTTTTGAAAACAGGCTTTTCATTTTGACGATATTTGGTGACAAGGAGATCCTATGACTTGAAGTCAAAATGAGGTTATTATATATATTTCAGGAGTCTAGCTTACCCATTTTTTTTTGTTAAGGTGTGTTAAAATGTTCCTAACCGCACACCTTATTGTTCGAGGCAACAACTAGGGTAGTGTGGGGCCTGCACCCACTAAAGAAACCCGCCGTGTGCCGTCTCCGCCTTTATTGGCGGGCCACTGGAACTATGTTACATTCCTTCGGTGGTAGTCTAGCTTACCCTTCAAATTTATAATAGGAATCCTACGTTTTAGGCAATTAAATTAATATGTACTATTATAAGTCTGTAACAGCAGAGCTATATCTATAATAAATTTCAGATATTGGAGAAAAAAATACTGTATGAGGCATTTCTAAACACTAAGCATTTTTTTTTATTTTCTGTTGGTTTAGCTGTTTGTTTATTCGCACATTATTGAAAAACTATTGAACTTGTTGTTTTATAGCTATTAATTAGACTTGCTGTACGTTTCATCCCGCTACTATATCGGGAACCTGAGATATAATCTAAAAATGCGTCAGTCAACAGCTGGTATATGACTAGGTTTATACATAATTATAAAATGTGAGTGATGAATACTATTCGCAATTGTATTTAGATTTCATTCTATGATATTTCTTTTTGTTAATTGTTATTGATTTATTATTAGCGATATTTTAACTTCATTGCTTGTTAATCTTTACATCATCAACTTTCAACTAGACGATTCTTACTTTAACTAGACTATATTTTACATTATAAATATAGCCTCCATTAAACCACATTCTCCGGTATTATTCAACTTTACCTCTGGGCCCAAAAGAACTATTTATAGCAAACATCGTACATCGTAAAATTAAAAATCATGTTCAATTTCTAATACACATAATGTTCTACTTTTTCTCTGAACACTACATAATCTTTATTCAATATATCTATACTGAATTAATAGGGGTGTTGACCGTATTCAAATACAACCATAATTTTTACATAGATTTATGAAAATATAATATTTTATTGAATTGGTTTTACGTGACTACTTGAACATTGAACTTAATACTATTTGGAGTTTATGACGTCATCTCCTGCTAAACATCATCACATGCTGTCAAAAAGCTTGTTTCCTCTCCTTCTGCATTGATTTGTTGGGTGTTTTGGAACATATGACGTTACAGTGGTCATGTGATAAGTATATGCGCTTTGGTGTGTTCAATTAATAACATCAGTTTTAAGGCTTTAGTTATATAAAAAAAAAAAAAATCTGCGGATACATTAGGTACTAATTCGGGATTTAAAACATTTTTCAAAATTAGTCAACATCCCTATTGAGGCATGGTGTTCTATCGCTTGATGTATTGGCCGGGGTGGGGTCTAAATTGTAGTGTGGTGTTGTCTGACAGCCGACTACGTGCGGGGCGCTGTACCAGCGTGCCACGTCTCTGTCGCGGGCCAACAGTCGCCTGCGCCTGTACAGCGACACTACGGTGCGCCGGGCTTTTCGGCTGGGGACACAGAGTCGCGATTATACTGCGACCTCTTTACAAAAATTAACTCTGTGTTACTAGTTGGAAAGCTCGAAATCTTGCAATCGCAACCCAATCCACTTTGCCAGTGTTTCGTTCTTATTACTTTGAACTTTTCTGTCATGTTTATTTGGTAAATGTAAAATACGCTGCTAGCATTTATTTGTTATAACGATTATGTTGCAATTAGTAGGGTTGGCAGTTATGATTTTAATTGGCCTGCTTACTGCTCGTAGGATTTCATTACAAAAACTTAAGATCATCAAGTTGACTTATAAAATTTCCGAACAGAGTAAGTTATTAAGACCGAAAATTTAAAATTCTAATCGCCAACTTGAGTTCGACGCTATAATACTGGCACTATACCTGGCGTAGCAGATTTTTTGCACCGATATCTTATTGATATACTCGTTATATTTGGGCAGAGGAACCATAGGCCAGATACTGGCTGATTCTCTGGAGAAGGAAGGCCTCATGAATTCCTTCTTCGGGAAGCAGCCACAAAGGAAATGGAACTGGATCAGCCTTGACGGTTCTGGGAAAAACGAGATAAACTTCATCTTGTCACGCCATATGGACAATGATGTCCAGTGATCAGCAGGATTAAAACTGGCAATGTTCACGGGTGATTCAGGGGCATCTAGAATCTTAGCATGAAAGTCGAGAGAGGCATTTTTCTAGTGGTAGAACCTTGCTTATCACAGCATGAACTGGCTATCTCGATCGGGGAAATACCACCGTCTCACAGAAGATCAATGTGGAACAATGGCAGGTACTACCATGATTGTGTTTCGTATGGTGAGTAAGTGCACCGGAGGCACAAACACCCCTATCTGTCCTCTCCTCATTATCCTTCCTATCCTCACCTTATTATCCTTCCTATCCTCACCTTATTATCCTTCCTATCCTCTCCTTATTATCCTTCCTATCCTCTTATTATTTCTTGTCTCCACTTTCTATCTTTTTCCTTGGAGTTAGCTAGGGTGGGTTTCCATAACCATCAGGTCCGTATGCCTGTTTGCAATTCGCATTATATTAAAAAAGAAAGGTCACGCTTGCGAAGTCTATGTACCGACCAACACCTGCGCAACATCGGAACCCCGAGAGCTCGAACTATAAAATCTCTTACAATGTCTAAACGATGGACACATGCGTAACGGAAAGGCACCGGAAGAAATTGTTTAATTCCGTCGTTTTGGGCAACGTTCCAGAGTCATGTCATCATGAGCGCGATGGAGTTGTTGTTTTTAAGGAAGGATGATAGAGCCTTCTTAAAGAATTATTATCTTGCGCCAAATCTCGTTCTTGAGCCATGTCTATAAGTTGTTTTCGAGGGTCATTACAAATGGACTTACGTGCAAGCTCGACGAATGCCCATGCACCGGTTCTAGTCGGCAATGAGGAAAACTAAGGAAGATATTCTCGTTTAAAATTCCGCAGTGTCTGAAAACGAATGTCTATGGCCTGTAGGTATGTGTTACCAAGACATTACGGAAAGTAGACGTGTTCTCTGAGGCCTTGTATTAAGGTTCAAAGTCGCTTAGCGCGCTATGCTCGGTATTTATCTACGTGATCGAATACGGAGATTCGTAGGAGAACGGGAGTGACTGACAGAGCCCGCTGGGTTGACATGTTGAAGTGGCAGGCCACATCGCTTGACGAACCCACAACCGTTTGGGAAAAAAGGTTCTCAAGTGGCGATCACATATCGGACGGCGCAGCGTCGGATGGCCTCCCATGAGAGGAACCGACGATCTGGTCAAAGGGCTTGGATTTATTTACGAATATGTACTTATGAACATAGCATCTATACTTCATATCATGAGGTCTCGGGTTTGATCCCCGGGTCGGGCAAAGTTATTGAGCTTTTTCCTAAAAAGAAAAATTCTCAGTAGCAGCCCGGAGTTTGGAAATGCCGGTAGACGTCAATAGGCTCGCCCCCTATTACGTGGGACTCAAACATAGCTGGCGAGTCGTGGGCGTGTAATACACCTCTGCCTACCCCTTCGGGCAATACAGGCGTGATGCTATGTTTATATACGTTGAATTGTACTAACAAATAAATAGGCAAGAGATACACACTTGCCTTACCCCCTAGCATCTTGCCTTTCCAGGCACTGGGGTTTGTAGTCAGGCACATTTTTTATTAAAATGCTAAATTACTAGTGAGTTGAGCACGTCAGGTTTAATGCAAGTATTGTAGTCGCGAGACAAATGTCCCCCACCCCCCTTAGGCATGCCCATATTACCTGCCATAACAATCGTGCTTGAGGTAATGAATCTTATAAAACAATAATGTTTTGATTAATTTCTTTCTGGATCTTCTGTTAGCGTAGTTGCGTGAAATATATAAATTTGTGTATTGCAGGTGGCCGAGGAGCATGGTAAGCAGAAAGCAGCGTATTATGCGGGATGGGCGGCTGGGTTCCAGCATAATCGAGGTAAGGTTGCATCAACAACTTTGTTATGATTATGTAATTGATAGAATAATTTATTCGAGAATTCTCTTTTGTAGTTATAAAAATCGCATCTCTGAAATTAACACATTAGTAACGGATTTCAATATTGTTTATTGAAATAATAAATTACCAGAAATTTTCAGCATAGTGAAGTTATATGTTATGTTTATGTTATATCACTTACCAGATACTACTTTTCGAGTAAGTATTTCTAAGTAAATAAAATACAACAGAAAAGATTTAAAAAAATAATGTGAATAGTGACATTGATTATGTATATTTTGTACCAACCTTATTCGCTTCTACTTCTATTTCAAATGTACTAAACCAGATGGCGCCACTGAAGCTAAAGGGTACCACTACTTGAGCCACTATACATTTAAAAAAATACAGGTTTAAATAAGAAAAGGATAAGCATGATTAATTTTTACCAACAAAGATTTGGATTGTAGATAGTTCAGGCTTTACCCACCAGCAACACTAGCGCCATTCTGGTAATTTATGGAACCTTTAATCGCTAAAAATGTGGTTGAAGATCCTAAAAAATATTTTTCCTTAACCTTCCCCTCCAAAATCTGAACTTGCATAAAATAAATGTAACGTACACTTTTGTATGTATATTTACTACTTTATCACAGTTATACTATGTCTTATCCAATTTCTAGTTATTAGGTTAGGTTGTACATTTTAGGTAAATATATTTTCATCTCATAACACTCGAAGAAATTGGAACTATCACAAGCTTATAATAAATTGTCAAATTGTCAAATAAAAAAAGATTACGTATAGTAGGATTTAGTACCTAACATTCTGGTTAGTTTTCAATTGATTAGCTAGTTTACGGGTGGAAATGTGTGGCAAAAACTGGCGGTTTTGTTCAGTAATGAGAGAGAGAGAGAGAGAGAAAGACTTGTTATCGAACCTGAACGGATATATACTATCGTCTTGTCCGCTGTAACAAGTCGTGAATCAACTTGGTTATTTTAGTCTGTAGAAGAATGACAGACCCACATACCTTTTTCGCAGATTGCCTTTATAGATTCTCCTACACTTAAATAGCTGGGTCATTGGCTCGTAAGCGACTGTTTGTATTCTGCCGATGTTTTTGTTATGTAGGTCAAATCTACTATAAAGTGGGAGGTATGATTAGTTTTTAAATTTGCCATAGGGAATTTATTTAGTTCGGGTTTATATACTCTTTCAGTGGTATGTCTTAATATTACTTTATTATTATGGAATGGATATTTTAGGAGGAGAGCCTACCACTCACCCACGGATTGTCAATCCCGGTTATCTTTGGACACACACAAAATAACCTAAGATTGCCGATCCGCACTCTCACAGATAAAGGATAATATGATGCACGATAATGAAAAAAATGTCTCCAATACACACTACAAAATTATACAAATTATCACTGCTCGATGAAGGAAAACATCGCGAGGAAACCTGCATGCTTGAGAGATTTTCTCAGAATTGTAAATTAATGGTCTTCGAATTGTTGTTGGTTAAACGTAAAATTGATTTACTCTCGAGTAAGTAGCGATTTATTCAAGGAATAAAATTTATTCTTGTCTGGTCGCGTCCGCCTTTAGCGGGGTTAGTAAATCCACTTAAAATCGGTTCAAATCATAATTGTACTTGTATGTATCTGTGTCTCTTTCATTTTTATATGCCTATCTCCTTACTACTGGTTCATGGAAAAGAGATAGATCAAATTAATTGCGAGCGAAGCCACTGGTATAATCCAGCATTTATGATAAATGTTACTTACCTTTATGTTTTTAGCTATCGTCATAATCTTTTTCTATTTGACAAATTAGTCTAGAACTTTAGACGCTTGAAGCAAAAAGGAATCATGACATTGAGAATCCCATCTTAATTGTCTATCGCTATTCACGCTGCCTATGGACGTAGCATCGATGGCACCACAACGACACCATAGCCTCGACCAACTGGATATGTTGCACAGCCGGCAAGACTACACGGCCAACTATGGAATGTACAACGCTCTTCCCAATCGCTACCTTCGCCGCGACTATTACAACCAGCCGTCTTATATGAGTCACCATCGTCCATTTTGAAAAGGACTTTATTGTAAAAAGTTCCGTCTATCCGACACGAGGATATGAGACGGAGGGACTTTTAGTTTCAGTAGTGTGATGTGGTTATTGTTTTAATCGTGGTTGTCTGTATAGGGATTTTTGAGAGATCTATTTAACTATCTAGTTCAATATGGTCATTGTAGGTTTTGGGTTGTGAGTATATGTGCAACAGTGTATGGTGGACTTGCCGTTGCTCGTAATACTAATTAAAAACAATCACCTTCCTAATCATTGGACTCCAGAGGACGCCCAGTCGACTCTGAGAGCCTTTACGTTGACCTTACAAGTTCTTTCAATAGGCACCTCATGGGAATGGAGTAACTTTAGAATGCTTTGCTCATTGTGCCCTCTACTGCGGATATAAAAGAACACGCAGATCACGTTCCGTCGGCTATTAGCTGCAGTTTCCCAAAGAACATAGAAGGTACTGTCGCTAGTGCTTGTAGGATGTACCTCGGCCATGTTTCAGGGCTTGTAGCCCATTGCTTTATATCTACACTTTACTTACCGCTCTTATACAAGGCTAGCCTTTGTACGCGGCTTCGCCGCAGCCAAAAGCTAGTTTTTAGGTGATATCTCAGGTTCCCGATGTAGAAGCGGGATAAAATGTATGCCAGTTGTCTAATCATTCATCTATAAGATGCATCTAAATCCGTTCAGTAGTTTTTGCCTGATGCTCGAACAAACAAACAGACAAAAAATCTAAAAAAAATCGTTCGCCTATATAGCCTAATAAAGTCATTTCTTCTCAAATATATTAAATGTACAGACACAGCTCTGTTACAGCTTTATAATAGTATAGATACTTGGTTATATATATATTTTTTTATACTACATAAGTGGCGAACAAGCACACGGCCCACCTGATGGTAAGCGGTCACAGTAGTCTATAAACGCTAGCAACACCAGAGGTATCACTTGCGCGTCGCCATCTCCAAGGAAAGGGATAGGAGGTGGATGGGAAGGATACCAAGGAGAGGATAGGTAGGATAATAAGGAAAGGATAGGGAGGGAGTTTGGGCCTCCGGTGCTCTCACTCACCATACGAACCACAACAGTAGGCTTAACTACCGTTGTTACACGTTGATCTTTTGTGAGAGGTAGTACTTCCTCGATCGAGCCGGTCCATTCGTGCTGGGATAAGCAAGGCTCCACCACTGGAAAGTTCACAGTATTTTAAATATTTTGTATCCCATTTTGCCTCGTGTACTTAAAAAAAATGGTCATCTAAATTATAATAAACGTCGAATCATAGAGTACTAGTTATTATATTCTCTCAAAAATCCTACGAAGACACTTGTGTGAAGAAAGTTTACTTAAGTTGCTACTAGTTCCCCATCCATTGTTAAAATCCTGTGCTTCTCAATAATTCTAAGATAGATAGATATATATAGGACTCCTTTGACGTAACTTACGTGCAGTAGTATTGCCAGTGAAACTGCATCGTTTTGCCTGATTGAAAACAGGCAATTCGTTTGTTTAACTCTGGCTGCGACTGAGGTTATTAATCTAATATAGTACTAAAATGTTTGTCTACACTTTAGATGTATTTTATTAAACATTGTCTTACTCCATAGTCAAGTTCATCATCAAAAAGCTTAGTTGGGATTAAAATTACATTGGTTTTTTAGCGTTGGAACAATTGCTTTTTTTGGACCTAAACATAAAACCGTCTCACTTTTGTGCACAAAATTAACATTCTAGGCCTTTATTTGTTATGACATACACACATTTCTTTTTATTAAAGCGTGAAAAAATGTACCCGTCGTGTCTCTCCGCCTGTATTGGTGGACAACTGGAATTGTGTGACATTACTTAAGTGCTATAAAATATACACCTAAATGTTTTTAAATTCGTTATGATTTTCAATCTTATTTCTGTTTTTAATGTTTACTGGCGAGAGAGATGGGTTGCACGAGCCACAGTGAATCTGGATTTTTTCGGTATGTTATGCTATTTGATTGCCAATTACCATCTGGGAGGCGGTGGCTATCTGTCATCGTTGTTAATAGTCAAGAAATTGTTAAATGTGTGCAGGGACACATAGTAGAAGTGAAACTTTAACAGACAAGCGGATATTTCAAAGAAAAATATAAAAGAAAATTAAAATAAAAAATATTGAAACAAAATTATGTTCACAATAAATATATATGTACTTACTACTTACACACCGCGGAGACTACCAACAGAGCAGATGTAACACCTCTATATACGTATATATGTTGTGGACCGTAACGCTTTTTCGTGACAAGAAAAAATCCTAATAACCTTCTATATAATATATAGAAGTTTCACTTCAAAAAAACGGTTCTTTCTCTTTCTTACCATAAAACTGTTATACTACAGCACACAATATACAACATTATCAATGCGTTCCACTTAGGGCTCACAACCATCAAACTCACGAAAGTGGTTTATCCAGTAGCTTGTGACCCTATATAGTTTGAAGCCGCTGTTTGAGAGGTGCATTTGAAAATAAGCAAAAAAACTCGTCGAATTAACGTTATAACTGGAAAACCTTATTTACATTAAAAAACCGGCGATTTATTTCTAAACGCTCTCTTTAAACCATCTCTTAAGATGGGTCACTGCGAGCTTGGCGTGAGCGATAATAATGACGTCATTGATGTTTTCACTGCGACCACAACGGTTATAGTTGGCAAGTGGAACAGCTTAAGGATCGTTCTGAGCATTGTGAGCGGTTTGTGGAACGTGCCCTACACAACCAATCCATTTTGATTGCGGCCATAATCATTTTGATCCCTTCAATCTAAAGAAACTTGGCTTGAATATAACTTGGGTGTGCCTCGGTTGTAACTGAACTGTGACAGTAAAAATTATTCGGAATGTTTTGTGATGATAGCACATAAAGGTCACTTCACCTTTACTGAATGTAGATTAGGCATTGTATTGTAATACAATTGTATTGTGAGTAAACGAAACTGTTGACTTGTAATATTTAAAATTAATCTACCTAAATTTTTAATTAAGTAGTTTATTATTACTTTTTGTAATCCACGTTCAGGGCCTTTCAAAACATTTAGTCATTTTTTATTATGATTATTGCTAGATTAGTAAAAAAAACAAAGAATGTAAAGTACTTCATGTCTGATAAAGAAACGAAAATATTTTACTATAACGTATGTTGTGCAAATGTCAATTTACTAATTTTATTTGTATCTACATTTATAACATGAACACACAAAATGTTACCAGTATCTATGATGCAATACTAATATAACTAAAAATAAAATAAATATCTTTTTTGTACTATAGTTGATGAAAATTATGACGACTATTAAAAAAAAACAAGCCGTCACGGGACGTCTCGCGGATATGAAAACATAAATTTTCTTTCTTCAAATATTGTCTTATATAATTCTTGGTAAGCGCCCTCTCGTTATCCATGTTGAATTAAAACTTTTATTGGTGATGGTGAATTAAAACTTTTATTGGTTTATTGCTTGACATTATACTTCCTAGTTGGATGATTTTGTCAACAGATGGCGTTAAAACCAATTAAGTAAATTGGCGTGGCGACCGGATTTGCCCTCCCTCCGCATAACATGTTTTCACATAAAAAAATAGGCAAACGCCAATATAATCAAGTTTGACTGATATTTGATACGAGTATATTTTATTTTAAATACCTCACATAATTAATTCCTTGCACTGGTAAAGTATACAACAAGAATTTAAAACAAATGTATTTATATTTCATATAATATGTGTATTTTATTGGCAATATTTTGTGTGACCAATGTTACCAGTTATTGGCTTATGAAAACGTATCACGTGCTCAATAGAAATAAAATATTATTGTCTGTTTAACAGCATTTTAGCTAATTGTTTGTAAGACAAGTTTTCTGATTAGCTTACGTTATCATAGTAATATGGTTAAATGAAAGTTGATAGACTATTTAGTAAATAATAAGTTCTTTTAGAACAGTTATTCTAGAAATTGGAAAACCTGTTTGTAAAGTTTTTCTACTAAGCATTATTATCTTGTTTAGTAATTCCTTACAATAACTGTAAAATAGTGGATGTTAATTGTATGTAAAATTTAAAAAGCATGTACTATTGTTAATATACCTAAAAAGATGACTGTGTAGGAATAATACTACTTTTTAACCCAGTAAAATGCACTACATGTATATGTATACGTAACATTGTCGTCTCTATAGCCGCCAGCTTTAACGGAACAATCTGTTTTTTTTTAAATAAAGTATCTCATTAGATACATTGTAGTCAATATGTATATTATAACAGGCACGAAAATATGTATACATCATACCGACATGATGTGAAGTTGCCATACAACATATTTTGTGCGAAATACGTCTTAATGCCAGAAACTAATGATGCGTTTGTAGCGATGTAAGTTGACAATATTACATTACGTGTGATTCGTATGTTCAGTAGACGTTTCGCTGTATGTTATTACTCGCATTCCTGTAAGGACTATGTTCCTATTCAATGATGTGATTTGTGTCTGTACAACTAGTACAACTCCGTACGACTAGTTCTATAGAAAATTCATAATTAATTTAAATAATATCTGCCAGTACACAGTAATGGTAACGTGGTGATGCGATGGTCACCAAAGCACTTACCCTCTAAAAAATTACATGAATATAAAATTAATAAATATTATGATATTCAGAAGTATCTAATAACTGAAAAATATATTATATTTCTGTAAAAATATTGGCTTTTTATGCCTTATTATTTAAATTCAAAATCACATCAAAACGCACGCCATTTGTCATGACGTCACGCATCAGTACGGCAACAGTTTAAACCATGTATAAACATTAGACTGAAAGAGAATCTAAAGAGCAAATGACGTCACGTCTTAGCATCGTCATTCGCTCTGATTGGCGTTTAAGCTATCATGGCGGATTGTTGTATTTTGTAGGTTTATTTTATCAAATATATTATTAATCTCGCCATTAAAATAAGAATGAATACATTTTTCGAAATCCTTGAATCCTATTTCATTAGATCACTTCAATATTTTGGTGATATTTTATTACTGTCATCAAGCCTATTACTAGTGCAGCAAATTTGTAAAGATAAATTCAGAAGTGGGGCTGTCCAGGTCCCAAATCACATGATTTTTCATTCCGTTTTGATATACTGTACGTACCATAAATAGTTAATCAGTCAACTCGAGTTAGTGGTGCTTTTAGTGAACTATGTATATATTTTTCAAATTAACTTTCATTAAAACTATTTTGTCACTTACATTTATGTTATGAACAATGTATGTTCACATAGGTACAGTAATACAACATACTGATTTATGTCGATTGATTGCTACTTAGTTGGTATTTAAGAATTTTGTTCATCTATATGTCAATAAACACGATGCGTAGATATATAGAATGCTAGAACTAGTCTCCAAATGTGAATTGTGCCTAAACAAAGCGTAACTTCTAAGTGATGTACTGTTGTCGTTCACGAAATCTAATGTTTGAGAGTTTTAAAACTTGTTAAAAGTTCTAGTGTATAAAAGTGTGTAAATAAAGTGCTGTTCTAAGAACCAGTTTGAATTTAAAAGGCGTTATAATTAAGAGAGTGGCACTTAGTTATGGTAATTGTAAGAATATTATAATTATGTGGAATGTGTTTACGCTCAGCTAGATACAACAAGACAACAATACTAGCCACGTGGGATTGCGTATAAAGGGCACAGCTAATAGACCCCGTATTCTTTCCCGCGCAAATTATTATCTCCATATGACAGAGCATAAATGATAACTTATTTCTTGTAATAATCAGTGTGTTCATTAAAAATATACATACATTTAATTCCCATCCTGCTGCGGTTGCATAGACGCGAATAAAGTTTTGTTCTACTCTGTGTTAGATAATAACACTCGAAGAAGAAGGACAAGTATAATATTTAATTGTCTGTTTCGAATGTAAATGTGAGAGAAATTTATTAAAAATAATGTATAATATGTAGAATAAATTTGGTTTAGAATATACGCTGCACGTCTGGTTAAAATGACTTAGATACTTTGATTGATATATTGATAACTATAGGCTCTTTTTATTTCAGAAATAAAGATGTTTTCCTTTTAATATTAAAATTTCTTATTGTCGTTCTATTATGCAATTGAAGATACTATCTTTTCAAAAGGGCTTTTTCTCATTTTGGAAATATCTTTTTTTCGTTAGTGCAATTCGGGCCCAACTCCGCATGCTGACTGATTTTCAGTTGTATTATAGTGTTTTATGTTTTTATAAGAACTTTATTTCCTCTAATAAATTATCTTAAAAAAGCATTCTGTTCAGAGTCATAGAGACTTAATTCTTAATGTCTTTGTCCGTTTAATCTCTCTCTCTCTCTCTCCTCTCTCTCTCTCTCTCTCTCTCTCTGACGAAATAAGCCCTTTTGAAATAACACTCCACAATCGTAGTTTAAACTATAATTCAAGTTTAAACTAGTAGATATTTAATTTTATTTAAATATATGTTTAGTAGGATGTTAAATTCCTTCTATTGACAACTAAGCGTGTCAAATAATAATTAAAATAAATAATTTAAATTATTTATCTCTCTATACATCGATATTGATCTTATTAGACGTGGAGCATCGACCAGTTGTATCGCAATTAAACTAATATATTTCTCTTTAGATTTCTGTATTTGTTATAATACACTGGTTACTAAAATATGATCGCTCAAGTTGAATGATTTCTATATTACAAAAACTCTATATGTTGCTTTTAATATCTATCATAAATATTAATTATTTAATTATAAATAAAGTGTGTAATTTTAATAATTTCTAGAATACAGACTACCGAAGTAAGTTAATACAAATGAACCAGACACCTTTTTCTGTCATTGAGTACAATAGCTGGTTTTAATAGTTCTTTATACAAAATGTTGTTATAGATACTTGAACCTGTCTAGTACATTTGGTAAAGAAAAATACACTTTATTAGTGTTACAATGTACAATAATATAAATACTTCTTATTGTAACAACACTAACTAGTATTGATTCACATTAAACTTTAGGTCGATTGAAAAAGCAAAAGTATTCTTCCATACTTCGGCCAAATGATAAATAACTAATGATGTATAAATAAACAATAATAATGAGTTATTGCATTTTTAATATTTCTGCACTTTGACATACACGAGTTTAATAAATTCGGTTTGGTTTAATATAGCTGTTTTATGTCGACAGGTGATTACGCCTGGACTTGCGGTACATGTATGATGCCAGGAGATCCATGGGAAAGGTTCTCTTCACCCCCTCTGCCTGGTAGTCACCCTACAACCCCAAGAAACGGATGTCGACCAGGAGTATGCGTCAACAGTAGAGTGTACCCAAACTACCCTACTAAAGGAAATCGCCCAAATCGAGGTCGAAACCTCCCATGGGGTCCAAACTTTGGGAACGAAGAGCGCTATAAAGGTCAACGATGCAGAAACGCGCCGGCGCCATATTGGTAAACGTTATTTTATATAATATGGCGTCCAATTCCGCGTTTGAAATTAAAACATAACGGTTTTATTTATAGACTGATGATGAAATGTTTCAAGGCTTTAGCCTAGTAGTAGCTGTTTATTTATAGATATACAATAATATTAATGATTTTGTGATCATTTAAAGACAGTATTGTGTGTTTAAAAGTAGTGGTTTCATATCCATCCTTTAGTTCTTCGGTTAAGCAGCGTTTTTGCCAGGTTTCTTGACTGTCCCATGAAGTACAAAAGTAGGGTTCGTTGTAGTTTCGAGTGTCAACAGTGCGCAAATTGTGATTTTGATCTCAATTCTCGTATGTGGTGTGAAGTCGAACTGTGTCTTAAGTATACCGAAATATTTATTATAAAATCCTTGTACTTGGTCCATTCAATAATTACTGCAGCAAATATAAGTTTGTACTGGTAGTTAGTACGAGTGTTAGGCGGCCAACGGCACATTCTCTGATCTTTATAGATGTCTAAATTTATATTGAATATTTTTTCTGGTGTTTCAACAGACGGTAGTAGTTTCGACTAGCCCTGTAATAATTAATACTAGAAACTCGTGAGCCAAGTATTAAGGGCACTAGAATTGTGGTGGCATATTATTGTATGGACCCTGCGCAGACTATCTGGTTTTAATTTGTAAATAATAATGTAAAGTGTGTTTTAAGCTTGCTTTAGTTTTATTTTTAAATAATATTAACAGGCATACCGTTAGTAGATTTTTTAGTATTGCGCTAATGTAATAAACGATTAAGCGGTGTGTTTGTGTAGATCTTTAGTTTTATTTTTTAATGTGGCAATATGTTCACATGAGATGACAGTGGAAATCTTATTGTGTTTACGTTTGGTGAGTACTAAGTGTTTTTTTTTTTTATTTCAGATACAATGTTGGCAAAGTCGACAATTTGTATAGCTACACAAAAAATAATGTCACACATCGATTACTATAATTTTTTTCACTAGCTCTTCTTATCAGTTTGTTTAGGGAGATTTGTTTAGTTTTCTCATATTTTTTGATGACGCCATTTCATTCTAATAATAAAAATAATCGTCTGGTTTATTTTTAAATTAATAATTTTAACGTTTTAGTTATTAAAGTAGAAGGCTGTCAATTCATTCGATGCGATGATGCTTTTTGTAAGATGAATTTTATCACATGAACACCAAATTTTCTCAGTGTTTAAGTTTAAAAATTTATTAAATGTAAACAATATTCGGCTGATTTTGAAATACTAATAAATTGTAAGTATTATCGTATCGAATGGTGACAAGGGGCTGCATAAATGTATTTATTATTTCTTTTGTGTAACGTAATTTTTTTACATTTATGTATTTTTTTTTAATTATTAAAGTTTTATTACGTTGCATTGAGTTTCTTTATTTGTACAACTTCTATTGGTAACATTATAAACGTTATAATAATGATTTTGTTTATTTCATTTGTTTTTATTATATACATAGTAACCTAGCAACCTCATAGCACTCATAGCCTAGCGGTAAAACCGAGGACTTCAAAGACAGTGGTATCGAGTTTGATCCCGAGTCCAAGGTTCAGAGTTCGTATGGCACACACCACTGACTTTTCGAAATTATGTGTGTATTTGTTTAAAAATTATCACTGCTTGGTGAAGGAATATATCGTGAGTTAACCTGCATGCCTGAGAGATTTTTTCGACGGCTTATGAAGCCTTTTTTTGTTTGTTAAGGCGGGAAATATGTTCCTAACCGCACACCCGGTCGTTCGGGGCAACGAGCAGGGTAGTGTGGGGCCTTCACCCACTAAAGAAACCCGCCGTGTGCCGTCCTCCGCCTTTATTGGCGGGCCACTGGAACTATGTTACATGCCTTCGGTGGTACGGCTTATGAAGCCTGCCAACCCGCATTGGGCCAGCATGATGCATTATAGCCTAATCCCTCTCACCATTAGAGGAGACTCGTGCCCGATAGTGGGCCAGAAAAAGGGTTGAAAAAAATAAACTGATTCATGGCCCAGTTGAAGGCACTAGGTAATAGCTGCTCGTGTATTTAGTAATGGAAAAACACACGATAATTACCGAAAACATCTACACCTACTCTTCCTATCCTCTACAAAAAAAAAAGCTGGCGTCTAGTTGAAAAAGTTTTTTTATAACTGCCGCACTAAGGAATAATTCTTGTAACGCCGGGGAGAAGAAACATAGTATTTACTTCCTTATCAGCGATCTTCCTTGCGGGGTAGGTAGAAAGAACATACTATTTAATGCGAAATACACACAGACGCAAACCAACCATTTGTCATCACAAAGAGTTGTTCTCTGTACGTATCTAACTCGCAATACTCGGGCGGGAGGTTGGTATCCACTCGGCCATCTGTGTTGTCGCGTGGACCAATGTGGTGGTACCAAGCCGCTAAAAAGTTAAAACTAATTGGCGCAAACTTCTTTCGATTTTTTCTCTAACAGTTGAATTACCTTTTTTTAAATGCGGCGGGTAAAAATGTACATAACCGCACACTCTGTCGTTCGGGGCAACGAACAGGGTAGTGTGGTCCCTCACCCACTAAATAAACCCGCCGTGTCGTCTATCCGCCTGTACTACCGGACCTTCTGGAACTGGGAGACTGCAGTGGTAATGAATTGTACTCCTAAACTTTACTAATGAATCACTCCATCTACTGCAAAACTGCAACTGCATTTAAACCTTTAAGACAGAAACACCCGGCACTGGGACATTATAATTGTTAGATCCTGATTGATATTATCGACCAGCACTTTCGTGTGTGTTGTTAAGTTATAAATGAATTTCTGGGTAAATAAAATTGAAACATATCTTATACAAATTCATTTTTACTTTTTGTTTTCTGTAAGTACAATTGGCTCATAATATTTTATGTTTATCAGATTTCACAATATCGCGAGGGGCCATTCATTATTTACTTATGGGTCCTAAAGGGGTTAAAGAAAACTACATGACCTTATCTCGGAGGAGAGGGATGTAAAAATCATTCTTACGTAATATTTTTTAAATAGTAATGTGCATAGGCCGTGTGGACTTTAGAATTGTCCCACCCCTCCAACCATGGGAGTCGTAAAAGCTGACTGAGGGAATACCGAGGGAGTGGCCAGCAGCACTCTTTTTCTTTTTTTATTAACAACATCCACTGCGATCGCCAACCCGCCTGCCAAGCGTGGCAATTACGGCACTATCCCCATTCTTGGGGAGGCCTATGTCCAGCAGTGGGCTTTAAAAGGCTGATGGATGGATGGATGGAATGTGCATAATAGACATTTTTTATTAAGAGAAAATATCCGTACAGCAATGTCTCAGCTTAAAAATGGCCAAAATCGTCCTTACGTATGTAATGAATGGCCCCTAAATTATAGTTCTCTTATGTATAACACTAAAGTAATTAATCGTAAATTAGTTTATTATCATTTCAAATATACGCCATCACACCACATCTATTGTCAGAAGTTACGTTATTTCGCTGAATTTAAACAATATTTTAGAAATTATTTACATTCACATCTAGAACTAAAACCTAAGAACCCGCATACAAATAATTGAATTAGGAGGAACACATTTTAGTAGGTAACCTACACAGAAGTTAGATTGTCTTATTATTTAGTACCTACTATGGCACCTTCTTAAGTACACAGGTAGGTATCACTCATATTTCGTATCTCACCATACTAGTCTGTATAACTTAGGTACATGACTGTGGTTTCCTAGTACCTAAGTCGATAATAATAAAAAAAAAAAAAATTTGGTTAAATTTACTCGTACTTGTAATGGAAAAAATGCTAATGTGGATTGTTATTAATACCTATCTACAAACTTAAATTATTAGATAGGTACTTATAGAAATTACAGGAGGTTGGCCAACATACTGTTTTTTTTTTAATTTACGGGGGGTTTAGCTAAGGTATGGCTATTCGTCAAACAACTCCATTAACAAAGAATGATCAAGTTGTACTTGACAGAGGTACTACTACCGTACTACCGTATTCGTATCTTAACTACTTTTATATCAATCACTGTTAACACGGAGCATACCAATTTAAGCGAACGGATAAAAAATGCCTTGTTCGTCTCTTCTTAGAGTACCTAATGGCTCTGGACACTGTCGAATAGTCGCTGGCGACTCGGTCTCTCGGCGACCAAAACATAGGCAACTAGGGCCAGTAGACCAAGCCGAGCTCTCGGCGTATATTGCTGTATGTATCAGTACTTTGGTGACACGGTCTTTACGACAGTTGCTCGCAGTGCGAATGCTTTCATTTGAGGCCGTGCTCCTATTGGTTACCAGCGACTGGCAGACGCTTGTGCGTTGCGTTGCGCGGTGAGTCGTCAAGTCGCCCGGGCGACCAACAACCAAGAGCGTAAACATCTATTTAAACTATAGTAAGTCACAGTTGCCAGCGACCGAGTTGCCGGCGACTAATCGACAGTGCGTAATGGATCTTAACTATGTTACTGAATTATATTATTTTGATCTTTATTTTAGCACTTGACATGCTCAGCTAAGCAGAGCAGTAAAGCTATCTTTTTCCACTTACAGAGATAATTTGTTCTATCTGTTACTAGATAGAACAAATTATCTCTGTAAGTGGAAAAAGAGAACTTTACTGCGAGCGGGATTCGAACTTGCGTCCCTTCCAATCCGAGAAAGTGCACTAGACCGCTAGGCCATCTCAGTCGCTGACGGCGACACCCAATCTCCACTTCACAATTGCTTTTAGACGTCTTTACGACTCACGTTACCTATCGGATGAATTTACATACACATACAGACAGACATCTAAAAGTGTCCCGTATCCCACTCGCAGTAAAGCTCTTTTTTCCACTTAATTTGTTCTTTAATTTCTTATAAGGTAGGTATATGTTCTCATTACAGAAACAAAATATTTTTCAGGTTATAGGCTAGTTAACGTTTTTAAATAAACTTTAGGTACCTATCTACATTACGTTTGGTTCACGTAAAATGTCTCATATATTCATAATATATTAATATAATAATATAATGTAGCGGAGGTGTATTATAAAATGGAGTTAGGAGGAGAAATAGTTACAGAGCTTTTCAGTTTTGTTAACACTCGTATTTTTAGGATTTAGTCATTTATTTAAACTAGGTTCAAGCTGTAACGGTTTTTGTGGTTTGAAAAGCATTTATTTTTGTATCGAATTCATAGTGGCATCAATCGTCAATTACACAAATACAATAATATTAATAATCATACACATTTTGTTTTACCCATGGCAAGAATTTGGCTATATCCGTGAATATGACGTAGTGTGATGGATCGCACCGGTACTCATTCTGCCTTGCCACTGACAACGATACTAAACCTCGTAGGTACCAAATCCCGTTATTTTGGAACACCATGCCGCCTCCGCTGTCACCGTTGCACACAGATGTACCTATAAAATAACAACAGGCACAGTGAGTATTTAGATGTCTGCATATAAAACAATCTCAATCCTGTTAAAATAGACTCCGTACATAGAAAATACAATAAATAGATATCAACCTAATAATGTCTGGATTCTCATCTATTAAAATAATATTGCGGTATTCGAGAACTTCTGAAGCCGTGACGTTTCATAGGAAAGGTTTGTGTTATCTCTATATATTTGGTACGTATCAAAATTAGGTACCTACTTACTTTACGCACTTGAAGAGAGGCCGTACACTCCGCGCGGCAATTTTAGGGGCGGCAAAATTTCACAATGAATTCTAACAGTATAGGTACATATTGTAATCTAAAACACTATTTTATTTTCTAGTAACAATATGAAATAAACAATCATTGTTTTATATTAATTTCTTGATATAGATATAATATCTAATTCATTGTTACCAAACAGTTTTTAGGTTTTGAAATTATTAATTCTTCCAGTAAAAAATGTACCTAGTTATCTAATCTAAATAAAGGGGCGGCAAATTTGCTTCAGACGCGGGCGGCTGATACACACGCTACACCACTTAAATATTTAAACATACCATTTTCTCGTAAATTAGAGTAGACTTTGATCCCAGTAGTGACTGTATCCACTACTTATTGGGTCAAAAAAAGAAAGAGATAGATTTCGTCGTTTTTTTAAATTAAATTATTAGGGTACCTACATAGATAATTTTGGTACCTACTACCTACCAACATCAATAATGCATTGTCACTAGAAAATATAGAAAGCGCTAAGTCTATCCTCACTATTCTGCTTAGCGTACTAGTGGATCTAATCTAATAAAATGGTGGGTGGGTCGCGGATTGGCCAATTTTAGTATTGTTACGAGTAATATAAGTCGATACATGAGCATCTACTACTTATTATCGAGTACTTAGGTCGTGCCATCATTGTCAATAAATATAAAATATGAAGAACAATCTGTATATTTTTTTTCGTCGGCTGCATGTGAGGTGAAGTTATCGCACTTCTAGCTGATCTAATCTCATTAATTCAAAGTCTATATTGTACTTTTTAATTCTTAGATACGATAATGATGATGAGATATGAATTATTAGGTCTCATGCTGTGGCAAAGCTGCATGACGAGCTGTATGTAGGACAATATAGGTTTACATAAAATATATTAGTTAATCGATGCTAGTTTAATCTGTTAACATTTTAAAACCTAAACAAAAGATAACCTGATGGAAATCTTTCTTCATAATTTAGTTAAAAGGCAGTAATTACTTGTTAAAATTAATATAAAGCAGTAGTAGGATTATAAGCATTGATACCTCATATAATTGCCTATATTTAAAATATATTCGTTATACATATTCCGATGTTGCATTAGAAATGATCTTATATTCTAAGTTACAAATAACATTTTAATTAGGTAGGTTATCATAAAGTGGTAAGTATGTAATTAAATGCTAGTTGCAGCCATTACCTAGTTAGATTTATAACAAAAAAAATTGATATTCTAACATACTTTGTTTAATACCGGTCTGTTCATTGTAGACTTCTGCAAGTAACGAAGAGATTTGTTAATTAAACTAATTTCTAACAAATAATTTAGGTACATAACAAATATAAAATTAGACATTATATTTCGAAAGAGTCGAGGTAGTTCTGGATTAGCCTATAAGCTATTTAAGCAATTGCTTAGGGCCTAGGGTTACCAGAGACCACCGAGAAAAAAAACGAGCACACGAAAGTTAAAGCAATGTCACAATCGTTTAAAATTTTAGGCCCGGTCGTAAAAATATAGCCGAATATTAGGACAACATGTGAAATCATGTTGTGACGACCCCACCTAGCGTGGGATAAAGGCCGGAAGAACAACATACATATTCTACCTACGATATCTACGTATTAACATTTTTTTTTAAATTATTTTTTTGTAGTTCACTTAAGGATAGGGGGGCCCACAGGGGAAGATTGCTTAGGGCATCAAGCTACCTTAATCCGGCACCGCTGTCGAGGTCGAGAATTTAAGTAAGAGATAGAAAGAGTTTTGGCGCTGAAATTATCCAGAATTTCATTCAAGGTTTGTTCATTATAGATAGAAAAAATAATAGTCTAATACTTGTATCTTAAGCAATTAAGGAAATCATATAGGTAGGTACTAACAAGAGCCGGCCATCGTTAGCTGTGATATGCGTAGGTGGTTGGTATTAATAATGATATTGTGCACGAAGGTGTATTTTAAGACCTGAGTGTCAAATAAATGTTGTCAAGTATCTATTGCCTCAGTACTTTAATATAAAAATGAATATTAAAATGTAACTCTACCTTTTTTATAGAGGCCACTAAGATGTATTAATTATAGAGAAATAGGCTACAACATTTATTTTTATTTAAACGATATGGTAGTTTTAACTTAGCGGATTAAAAAAAAATAACATTGATTTAAAAAACTGTAGCCGACAGATAGTTTTTCAATTTCTGTAAAATTTTCAATCTACCTACTTTGTTTAAAAGGGAATAAACAGTATATTAGGTAAATTAGTGCTATAGAACAGTATGTTAATTTTTATGAATAGGGTTTTATTTACAGAATGTCATTGTAGGCGGGCCACTTAGACGAGCTGAGCGGGCCGCAGTGTGAGTATGGGGGATCTAAATACCTACTCATAACTGGCGTATATTATGAAAAGCGTGTATTGATGCTCGACTACACCTAGGAAAGCATGTTTACAAAATTATACCTATGTACTGCCTTATCAATATACTTAGATACAACACGGTTATAATATGTACAATAGTAGGTACACACATATACCTACAAGTAGGTACAGTATACCTCACTCGTTCTCGTGCATATTGGAAGAATTATTTAGTGTTATACCCATAAGTAAATAGTAAAATCCTTCTTACCATCTCGATAACCAGCGCAGTATGTATATGCAGAGGTGAAGCGTACAAAAAACTCGTTGTACGAGCGCAAGCAAGTCTCTTGATCGACTACGGGCATCTCGACCATCGTTAGTTCTTCAGTCGCTATTCCTCTGTCATCGAAACCCCAGCCTACCACCTAAGACCACACACATAGTAGGTACATTCTGATGTTCTTGCCAATATAAATATATTTTATACCTAGATGAATTATAGTACCGACAGGTGAGCTTAGTATAATCTAATTCATCCGATGACGGACAGAATTCGTTGTGTTGATTTGATTCTCCCAGGTGCAATATGAAAAAGCAAAATATATGCCTAATTTCCTATATATTATAATCATCGCAAGAGAAGGAGGCCTTCAACTAATATTCTATACCTACTGGTTTTAGTGAACAAGTGAAATGTGGATGACTTGTTGCCAGGTAATGTTTAGATACAAGGGATGTGCGAAGGTGGGTAGATATTCAGGAACCGGAGTCGGCGGCGAAATTAGGGTCGTAGGAAACACGACACATTTAAGAATTTAAATGAATTTAAGTAACTTAAAGCTGCGAATACTAAATTTACAAAATATTTAAGCAAAAACTTAGTAGCTTTATGCCTTTCTTTTTTTGTTAAGGCGGGAAAAAATGTACCTAACCGTACACCCCGTCGTTGTGGACAACGAGCGGTAATGTGGGGCCCTCACCCACTAAATAATGCCGCTGTGTGCCGTCTCTCCGGCTGTATTGGCGGGCTACTGGTACTGTGTTACATTGCTTCAGTGGTTAAGCCGCCCCTGGCGGACGCTGTATAATATTAGTCCATTAGTTAAATAATTTATTGAACGAGAATTTTCCGGGGGGACAAGTAATTTCTGAAACACCCAGTTCGTTCAATGTTCGTTTTAATTTCGGATTAGAAATTACTGGAGTTCAAGTCGAAATCTGATTCTGTTATGAACTTTCAGTCGGATGCGAAGCTCCATACCATCCCTAATACATAACCATGGTTGCTTGCAGGAGATGATATTAAATTCTCTATAAATAGGTATTCTAACTTATCACTTAGGTGTAGGTAATGGTATCACCGAAGGAATATAACATGGTTCCAGTGGCCCGCAAAGGGTCTCTAGTGGGTGCAGGCCCCACACTACCCTGGTCGTTGCCCCGAACGATAGGGTGTGCGGTTAGGAACATTTTTTCCCGCCATAACAAAAAAAAACAAAAGGGTGTAGGTAATGGTGAGTATTGACAGGCTGAAAGAACCTGTCAATACCTTGGCTGTATCTTTGGTATTATCTAATACTATTACCGGACCCACGAGCACCGGTTCATAATTAGTATCGCTGGCCAGTTCGGTCACACTTAGCAGTAAAAATAAATTAGGCAGTAATAAAGCCTGTATTATGTATTTACTATTATTGCGCAGATGGCGGAGTGGTTTAGACCCGAACCGATTATTGTGGGTTCGATTCCCACACAGGGCAACTCTTTGTGTGATCCACAAATGGTTATTCTGAGTCTGGGTGTACTTTGAAATTGTATGTTTGTAAAATCCCCCGCGATACATACATTCCTTAGTACATGGTGTTTGTTGTCTTCAAAAAAAATTAACTAATTCGCGATTACAGGTGTACTATTGTGCACTATTTGTGTGTTCCTACGAGGGTATCTTAGTACAACACGTCCGCCTTGTATCTGCACCATTAACAGCTGGATAAACATCATGCAATTAAAACTTCCAAGTTCTAAAACCTCATCTTCAGCAACCGTAGTACAAACTATAAACAATGTTTTTTTTTTGTAAAAGTAGTCAATTAGCAAGTCCATTAAACGTGAGTAAACGACTCCCATCTATCTATCCAACATTGTAGGCGGTACAAAATGTTCAATCTGTGCTAGTACCTACTGCTGCACTTTGCGGAACCTTAATTGGCTGTCCAGATAATTAATTGTTTGTGAACGGGGATTTTCTCTTCAATTTGTAATCGATATTATCTACAAATACTTTGTTTTGGAATTGTTATATAAAAATTGCTTATTTATTATACATATGACTATTCCTGGGAATGGGAGCGTAAAAATATACATATAAGTTTCTTTGATACTTGAGATGCACTCCAAGAAAGTATTTTACGCAAATCCTATCCAAAATGGAATATTTGCATCAACATCACTATGACGCGAGCGAAGTCACGGATAATGCAGTAGTTTATTATAGAATCTATGCAAAAGAAACATGCCTGTGTTGTACTTCATCGTTGCGTAAAAATATTGGCATTTACAATACGAGTAAGAAAAACAGATTACACATTGGTAAGGAAAACGTCACGAGGAAATTTTCATGCCTGAGAGATTTTCTTGAGGGTTTGAGGTCTGCCATTCAAGGGCGGATTCATGAGGGTTATGGGGTTATACCTCCCGCTCCCCGGGATTAATCATGGCAAACACATACGCGAATCACATCCATATGCCTAAATCCTTGTTATATAAAAAAAATATTTGTGAAAATGGAGAAAGGGAACTTTACTGCAAGCAGGATTCGAACCTGCGTCCCATCCAATCCGGGGACGTGCTCTTGCAGTCGCCCAACGACGATTACAAATCTCCACTTCACATTTGTCTTTACGACCCACGCCACCTATCGAATGCATTTACATACATCATTCAAATATAGTAAGGTTAAAGTGCAAATTATTTGTGAATAGGGAAAAAGAGATTTTTTGTACTAGCGGGAATCGAACTCGCGTCTTTTTTTTCTTCGAACAAGTTCCCCGGATTGGAAAAGAGGCGGGTTCGATTCCCGCTAGTACAAAAAATTCACAAATAATTTGCACTTTAAAAAGTGGCGGAGCATGTCAAATGCTAAGAAATATAGATCAAAAATAGTAAGGTTAATTTTGCAATTCATGACGCGATTTTTTTAACATTTTGATCTCTATTTTTAGCATTTGACATGCTCAGCTACTTTAAATAAATTATTTGTGAAAGTGGAAACAGGGAACTTTACTGCAGATCAAAACGTTGTTACTATAATATTCTTTTTATCGTAATCGCATTTGAAGTCTGTCTCAGTAGAGTTTGACTATTTGACCCCTGTTTGGTAAGCTGGAATCGCAATTGTGCATATGGAACCAGCTTGGTAATCTAAAGCCTATTTTCTTCTCATTTTATGGAAGAACTCTTGCCCAATTACAGTATACTATAAAATAAGTAAGTTGAAAAGAACATATAGGTACAATATACTTACAGAGCCTTTCCTTCCAATAACATTCTGTAAATCGACTTCGTTTTCAAGCCAGAGGCACGCTGGTCTCACCCAGTCGGAGTACTCAACTGGCCCTTTCAGCTCCAAAATTGAGAGGTCACGGCTGTATGTGAACACGTTGTATTCTGGATGCACAATTATGTTCTCAACCTTAGAAAATAAACATAATTTTGAATTAAGGAATCGACACGTAAGACATATTTTATTTGTGTATAATTATGATAACGGTATTAGGTAATTAGACGGGCCTCCTGGCGTAGTCAGTAGTGTAACCGACTTCCGTGCACGAGGTCGTGGGTTCCATTCCCTTAGGATAATTATTTGTGTAGCGTGTGGGGCCGGCTTTAGAATTGTCCCACCCCTCTCTACCCACGGGAGTCGTAAGAGCCGACTGAGGGAATACCGGAGGAGTGGGCAGCAGCGCTCCCTCGAGTATTAACAACATCCACTGCGATCGCCAACCCGCCTGCCAAGCGTGGCGATTACGGTATTATCCCCTGACTGATCCATGACGGGACCGCTCGTTGTGGCGTTCTCTTGGGGAGGCCTATGTCCAGCAGTGGACGTTGAAAGGTTGATGGATGGATGAATTATTTGTGTGATGAATACAGATATTTGTACTGCGTCTGGGTGTTTTCTATCTATTATATGTATGTATTTACAAAAAAAGTAATATATGTATTATATCCGTAATCTGCTACCCATAGTACAAGCGTTATGCTTAGTTTGAGACCAGAGGACGTTGTGCGAAATGTCCGTGAATATTTATAAAAAGAAATATCTTTTTTGATTTTTTTATTGCTAATGATGGATAAAGAGCAATGCCCTACCTGATGGTAAGCTCAGCAATACTAAGCCACCTGATGGTAAGCTCAGCAATACTAACCACACAATTTCATTTACGCGCATGGTAAATGAAATTGTGGTCGTCTATCTTCCAATGTGCTTCATGGTCGGTCACAACGGCAGACGTTGGTACCGACCCGCTCGGGCTCGATAACAAGTGAGTAGACATTTCCCCTTGGTACCTACCCAACACTAGCACCAGCCATGATTTTGGTGATAACTGCTTACTTCGCTCAGTTGCCCCGCAAAAGCCATTCTTTTGAGTAGGTACTGATAACACTTGCATTCTTAATCGCACACCACAGCACGGACCGTGCACTATGTTATTTTGTTACAAAAGTGATCTAAAATTCATTATAATAATGCAATATGTACTATTGGATGTTTGCCTCTTTGGTCGGACAATATATCATTTGTTTTTTACCACGTGGGTGGCAAACAAGCATACAAAGGATACTAATGAGAGGATAGGAAGGTTAATAAGCCTCCTCTTGATAGCAAGGATTTTTTATTGCTTATGGTCACAGAAGGGCAAAAGCCCACCAGATGATAATGGTCATCGTCGCTCATGTACTCAACTATACCGAGAGCATTCTCAAGCTGCTGCTCACCATTTTGTTTGGCAGATATTAAATTAAAGACTTACTAATATTCTTCATCACTCAGAATTCGTTTTTACTTTCATTGCCAACTTTTTACTTTCTTTATGTGAGCGCTTAACAGTGATATGGTGTTTAGTGGTAATATAATCCCCAGTTTCTTCAGCTGCAGACAGTGATTAGGCTTTTAGGTCGCTAACATGATTGCGGAGATACTCCAAAAAATCTTATGTCTAATTTATTGGAAATCAGATTGTCTATTAGTTAAAATTCCCAGAAAATCAACATCAAAGGAATTACCCAATCGATCGATCAGACTTGTAAATTGAGAAATGGACACGATAAACAAGCAAACTTCTAACAATCAGTTAATTAAACTTGTCGGTTTCTGATCCTGTTCGGATATTCAACGTCCGCCCCGACAAAGGACCGCAATCCATTTTAACGCAGATCTGATTGAAGAGCCTTCGATTGTTTTCCAATATACCTACGAGTGGCCAAATTAGAAATATAAATGGCTTAAATGACTCTTTGTGATAGGTTATCGATTTTGGAAATATTCATGTTTAATTTATGACTTTTTCCAAATTACATAGCAACTCCAAGTTACATAGCAACTAATTGCAATTTAAAAAGGAATAGTTTAAATTCTACTTGGATATTCCTATCAATATAGGTGGTCATTCTGAGGTTGAGTGAGTGTGTATACCTAACAAATCCAACTTCGCGATATTGTCCGTGTGGTGATGGACTAAGAATACATGTGTCCTCACCCCATTCTTTCCCACGGGTGTCATACGAGGCGACTAAGAGAAGTAAGCAATTATCACCCATTGCATGACTGGTGGTAGGGATGGATACTAATTGGGAGAACTCACTTGCTATCTAGCCCGAGCAGGTTGGTACCACCATCTCCCGTGCGACCGGCCATGAAGCACACCGGTGTATTTTGGTTGTAGCAGGATAGCCGTTAATTATTTCCTTTCATATAAATCTGTGAAATGGTGAGCAGCGGCTTGACAATACTCCCGGTATAGTTAAGTTCATGAGAGACGGTTACCACTTACCATCAGGTGGGTCGCGGCTCCAAATGCAATAAAAAAACATTAAAGTCATTGCCTTGTGACTAATAACATCGTGAGGAAACCTGCACGGTATTCTTGAGGGCTTCTGAACTCTAAAAACCGCAGTGCCCTGGGCTTGGTCCAACTTGTCAAATCTTATTCTGAGAAGAGACCCGTGCTGAATAATTAGTCAACAATAATAATTATTAAGGCCTGCGAAAAAAAATCCTTCCCAAATAACAGTTAGGTAATAATACTATTGGACCCGGCTGAAGTTGTCGTGCCCGAACATAGGTTATTTTATACTATTGCCACTATTGGCGGGGTCAGAATGCTATTTTACGTTATTATATTTTTAAATAAGAAACTTGTGACACATGTTTCCAGTGCCACCTATAGAATACAATTGTGAATATAAATCATCCAAGGGCACACTCAAAAACACACAAAAAAAAATTCATCAAAATCGAAATAGCGTTTAAGAAGATTGGTGACAAACACACAAAAATAAGAAACCAATTAGAATACAGCTAAAAAGCATTGTTTATAATGTAGCTTATAATATATTTAGAGGTTTTGGAAGTAACAACTTAGCTACACAGTAGGTAGCGTTAGTGTTTTGAACGAATTCATTTGGATCCGATCACGCAAAGAGTCCATTAATCTCCTTACAATATTTTTTTACAGGGTTAGTTGTAATGCCCTTCAATGCTAAAACAGGAATTGTTTCGAGGTTTATATAAATACGTTAGGCTACACGTAGAATACGTACTGGCAGGTTCCAGAAAATTAACATTAAAACGAGCAACGACAGAACAAAAGCAATCAGGATATTTGTAGAGTTTACAACAATTCAAACTACCTACTCTTTCGAGAACTTTTGTTAGAGAAATAAAATCGGTGATTCGCTTAAATGGCTTTAGGTAGTAAACGCTTCTTTAGGTTACTACGTATGTTCAGGCAGGCTGGTTTGTCACTCCCGCGAAGAGCAGGGTACCCGAACGGGTAAGCCGCCGGCGGACCACTGTGTAATGCCTTCCAGTCCCAGTGGTTCGCCAATAAAGGCGGAGAGATGGCATAAGGCGAGATTATTTAGTGTGGAGGGCCCCACACTACCTTGTTCGTTGCCCCGAACGATGGGGTGTGTGGTTAGGAACATTTTTCCGCCTTAATAAAAACAATCTGGTTTGTAGCTATTATCAATAAATACCTTTTGGTTTTCTAATCGGTAAGTAAGTAAGTACTTACATATAACTCTAATTTATTTACAAATTATTAGAGTTATTTATAGTGAACCCTTTAAATAGCTGAGCTTTATTGAAATGGTTTTGTTTTGGCATGTTCAAATGCAAAATGTAAATGACTTTTGTCAAAGTGTACAATTCTAGGACAAATTACTTAAATTCTTAGGTCTGTGTCGTCCCGTCCCAAAGCAAGGAATTTCAGAACAATGTCTGGAATCCAAGTCACTGAATTATCAGGATCATGGCTATAGGGTAATAAACACTGCAAGTTATTGCCCCTCTATTAATACATAAACCGAGTGGTTTGAAGAAAATATATTACACTTTTTATTGCATATGGTATCAGATGAATCCTGGCCCACCTGATGGTAGGCTAATGGACTCTATTATACTAAGAGTAGGTACTGTAGGTACCTACTGTACTAAATTGATAAAAAGTGTGAAAATGTGACATCGAAAATAACAGTCATGAGCAGGATTTGTACCTGCATCTCCTGGATAGCGTCCAGATGCTTTGTCATTTCAGCAATAGTGACAATTGCTCGGGACAAAAAATTTAAAAAGAATTGTTTTGTGTTCAGATACGCCTATATAACCTAATATAGGTTTTTTTTTCTCAAATATCTTAAAGGTACAGACACAGCTCTGTTAGAGCTCTATAATAGTACCTAGGTATAGGTAGATAGAGTACAAATTATTATTTGTAAATGAGGAAAAAGAGAACTTTAGTACGAGCGGGAAGTTAAGAAAAATGTGATGGGGAAATTGAGTATGATCGCAAGGTAGTACGACAGCTCAGTGGTTAGAGCACTTCCCCGGATAGGAAGGGACACAGGTTCGCTTCCCGCTCGTACTAAAGTTCTCTTTTTCCTCATTCACAAATAATTTGTACTCTAAAAGTAGCTGAGCATGTCAAGTGCTAAAATATAGATCAAAAAGTACCTATAGATTATTAGGAAGTATAGATGGAACAAGCAATGTCGGCAGTTTGGCCTGATATATATACATTTATACAATGTGTGCAAACATGTCCGATAGATGGCAGTGACATCTGACGATAAGTCTTTTAATTGAATTAGAATTTTTCAGTTTTAAGTAGAATTTTCTGCTAATACATCCACGTGACCAGAGCAAGACCAAAAACTACATTCCTATAAATCGAAAAGTTTGGTAAAATGAAGATCAAAGTAAAAAAAAAGCTAACCTACCATTACCTGTTAATTTGTATTAACAAATACGAGTAGATACTTACAAACTTAATCTGTACTCCATCGACGGAGGTTCTCAAGTTGTGCTTCCCCAAGTAAACCGTCAGAGTGTTTTTTTCCACTTTTTGCATGGACTTCTTTTTTGTGACGCAGTGCGCTGCTGTGATGACGTGGCGATGGCTCACAAGCGTTCCACCACATATGTATTTGTTATCTACAGTCTGGAAAACAAGACAATAGTGGAGTGGGCTTATTTAAAAAAAAAACATTAAAAAGCAAGATGCTTTGATGCTGAACAAAATGTTTTTGTAGAGTTTCTAGAGAAAATGAGCTGTTATAAAACACTATAACAGCATCGAAAATCATTGAGAATGTGGAGTTTGGACCGAATTTCACTATAGGAAAGAGCTTTATAACCGACTTCAAAAAGGAGGAGATTCTCAATTCGATTGGTATTTTTTTCAAAATGAAATAGTAAGCCCGTTTGAAAAGACACTCTTTAATTAATAAGAGGTATTTTTTTAAAAAGACTGTTGGGCTGTGTTACTGAATATATATAATACTAGCCTTTGCCCGCGGCTCCGCCGCAGCCAAAAGCTGGTTTTTAGGTTATATCTCAGGTTCCTGAGATAGTAGCGGGATAAAATGTATACCAGTTTTTAAGTCTTATCAAGATCTCTCAAATAAAAAAAGTTGCATCAAAATTCGTTAAGTAGTTTTTGCGTGATGCGCGAACAAACTAACAGATAAACAAACAAACAGACAAAAATTATAAAAAAAATTGTTTTGTGTTTAGACACGCCTATATTACAGTAAAGACACAGCTCTGTTACAGCTTTATAATAGTATAGAAGTAGGGTGAAATTTGGTGTTTATTCTCATTAGATGTTTCCGAATGTGACTGAATGTCATAGACTATTTTGTATTCGATTATACTAGGGTATAGCAAAAAAAGAAGTTAATCTTAAGATGGCGATACGTTGCAAAGGTAGTTGTAAAAGATTTTTATTAGAAGTTTTAAGTAGGTAATTGTGCTGATTAGGTTTGCTATTACCAAAAATATTCCTACATACCTTGGATAAAATTTAATATAACTTCTATTTGATCGCAGCTACATTTATATGTACAAATTTACAAACATTGAGATTAGGGGCAAATACAAACAAAATCATGCCAAAACAAAGTGACATAAATCACAAGTGCTACCAGAGTATGATTTAAAATTACCCCAAATCCCCCAAATCGCTCGACGATTTCGTACGTACATGAATACGTTGTCAACGCCATAATATTCCCTATACGATTTGCTGTAAACTTACTTTATACTTTTACTATTCCTTTATGTTTTAAACATAGAACTTTTAAGAATTTATCAATTTTATAGGGATCTTTTCTTTGCGGTGACAACACTTTCACGCACGCACGTACACATCTTTAAAAAAGTGGCTTCACTTTTTAGTTGAGAATGCAGTGTCTTTACCTTTTTGTTAGTCTGAGATTATAATATATATCACGGTAGCTTCTGTCCACGGTTCCGCAGCAGGTTTACATTTTTGTACAAGTAAAAACAAATACCATTATAATAACGTATGCTTACCTGAGTCTGGTATAATGCTATTTGCCACGGCCACTGTCCCTCCAACGTGGGAGTGCCATTCAATACCAGGGGGTTCGGATTATTGCGTACCACTCTGCCACATTGACCCTGCAATTATAAAATATTTCTCTATTAGTTTGATAAAAACTACTTTTTACTGGTTAGTCGTGGTAATAGTAGAATATTTGTGTATTAACTACATATTATTTGTGTAAATACAAATGTGTTAAATTGTGTGTTTACTATTCTACATAATCTATTTGATGGTCGGTGAAATTACTTTATGAAATAGTGACAGTTTTCTACGTGTGAGTATGACAGAGATAATTATTATAATTAATAAGTAATAAATTAATCACAACCTTAGGTACTACCTACTTTAGATAAATTCCTTTCACATATTACTCTCTTACCGATTAATAGGGTAGGTGCATAGAATATCATTATTCTACAGTTGTATGACATAACTAATACTAAAAACAATTAATTACTTTTTTTTAAGGTCATGTGAAATATGAGATATAGAGCACATTGTATCTGCTAATCGTATTCGCCTTTGGTAGGTATTATTAGCCGATTAGTTGTAGGTATAACGTAAATAATATCCCACAGTTCAATATTGGTACATGTTGTAAGCCGAAATGAGTGTAAATCTTAGTAAAATGACGCAAAATTAATGAATGCGTTCACAGTAAAAAAAGGAGAACTCACGGGACGCCTGGCAGATGTGATATTATCAATCATCATTATGAAAGGATGAAATATGACATAATCAAAAACATATTGATATAGTTTTTGATCATGAATATTTTGTTTTAGATTATGGTTAACCAACAATAAAATGTTCAGAGAATTATTTATATTAAAATAATTTACTAATTATTAAAAACATCATTTTTTTAGGTAACACTGTACTAGGGAATATTCTAAAGAATAGTCTAAGTATTACAGCAGGAGATTTTACAAACTTTCAAAAAATATACGCTCTAGTGCATTTTAAGAAATAAAAATGCGATTATATGTGACAAAATAATTTTACAAACTTTCAATTAACGGACACAAGTACACCCAGAATCAGAAAAAAAACATTTTTTTTTGATACACAAAAATACAAATAATTATGCTGTGTGGTAAGAATCCACAACATTCGGCACGGAATTACAACGCCATCTGGGTAGTCACATTGACGATCATAAAGTTCCTAAACGACCCGAGCACGTGATGAATTGATGACATTCGCTACACTGACCACACCAACAGCCGCTACAATAAAGATGATGTTGGGTTTTTATCCAGCCAAAAATCTGACACTAATTAATTTATTTTATCTCTTACTCATTAAGTTTATCTATAAGGAATTAACATGACATAATGTATGTCTTTATCAGAACTATAAAATAAACCAGATGATAAAATGCAACTGACCCGTTAAATTGTACGTAATAAAAATGATTAACTCAATATTTTTAAAATATTAAACCATTCATTCTCAATTTTCAAAATTAATCAAATTGCAATTTTACCTAAATTATCGAAGAAACATTAGGAATATATTAATGTCCACAGGAAATTCTCATTGAAATGTGAATAGACAAGAGTTCTGTAGGAATACTCAAGAGAAGAACCTTAAAAAAAAAGCCTTACTACGGTATGCGGCCACCGCGATATTGCGGATGCACTTGCCTCAAGCGCTCGTATACGACGACGACATCGACGATATCTATAAAGTGCTATATTCTATAAAGTGCTATATTGCTATATAATAAGCCTATTAAATAAATATATTTTTGAATTTGAATTTATTCGACATATGACACAGTTATAATAAGCTGAGGTTTATAGAGATTTTCTATTTTAAATTGTGTTTCAAACGCTCAACCTTTTTTATATGAGATTTAATAATTTGTAAGTTTCAAATTACTCTGATTGCCTCGGTGGTGCAGCGGTAGTGTGAGCAACTGTTGATCATGAGGTTGTGGGTTCGATCCCCGGGTCGGGCAGTGCTATTGAGCCTTTTGCGTAAAAAAAAAAATTCAGTAGCAGCCCGGAGTTGGAAATGTGCCCGGTATACAGCAATAGGCTCGCCCCCTATTACCTACGTGGGACTTCAACATAGCTGGCGAATCGTGGGTGTGTAATACACCTTTGCCTACCCGTTCGGGGAATACAGGCGTGATGCTATATTTCAAATTACAGCTACGGCGACTAATGTATAAATAATGATGTTTCTTGTAATAACATCGGTATTAGTGTTATAATGGGTATTACGGCTACTTACTATTAAATAAATAATTATGCGATATACAAGGAGAGATCTGCAAATTAATCCTAGAGCAAATCCAATGCTACAAAGTGGACGGCCCAACTAGAGTGCCTCTGAACTACATAATTTTAGTTAAAAGTGTATAAATGTTACAAATACAATATTTACTTACCTACCTAATACGAGTAAGTTACCATTAAAGAACAAATTATTTGTGAAAGTGGAAAAGAGTTTTACTTCGAGTGGGAATCAAACCTACGTCCCTTCCAATCCGGGGAAATGCTCTAGACCGCTAAGTCATCGCAGTCACCAACGGCGATTCCCAATCTCCACTTCACAATTGCTTTATGTCTTTACGACTCACGCCACCTATAATGATGCATTTATGCACGCAATTATTCCAATATAGTATAGTTTGATGGTGCGATTTTTTAAATGTTTATTATAATTTGTTCTATAGAGTAGCTGAGCATGTCAAGTGCTAAAATATAGATAAAAAAGTTAGTATTACTATATAATAAGTCATCTAGGTGGATTAGAAGCTTATTTTTAAGTAAAAAATAGACAGTCTTCTGATGTCAAAATAATAATAAATTGGGGTTTAAAAATGATAAAGTACCTAATCAGCTTTTCATACACAACTGGATTCTAGTAACAGAACTCAGAATTCCGAGTTAATACTTTTTAAAAGAAACATAATTTCTAATAAGTATAGGCTAAGAATGCAAGTGTCACTACCCTATTTCTGTGGGTGCCGTACAAGGTGACTAAGGACCATCGTCTTCTATGTGACCGACTGTTTAGCACCTCAACGTGGGTTGGTTGTAGCAGAAGATAGTCCTGTCATGTCACTCGCGAAATGGAATGGTGAGCAGTGGCTTGGCAGTATACTTAGAATTGGCGAGGGCAATGAAAAATATCGTATTAACATGAAAAAGATCAGGATATTTTCTATTATAGAGCTGAAACAGAGCAATGTTTGTACATTTAAAGATATTTGAAAAAAAGAAAACTATTATATTAGGCGTCTCTAAACACAACAATTTTTTTTTTGAATTGTGGGTCTGTCATCACGCAAAAACGACTGAACGGATTTGGATGATGATTTTTGTGTGATAACTTAATTAGACTTAAAAACTGGTATACATTTTATCCCGCTACGACGGGAACCTGAGATATAACCTAAACGCAGTTTGTGGCTGCGGCTGAGGCGCTGGCTAAGGCTAGTAATTTATAACTTTTTCCTGTATAACGGTTAAAAGGCGCGGTGTGAATGTGTGTTAAAATTAAATTTTTTATCATCCTATAGCTATCGATGTGATTTGTTATTCGGGATTTAAAGAGTTTACTGTTCTGTGGGCCTAGCCAAGTTACATTCTATGATCGCTAACGCTATAGAAAACTATCAAAATGTATGGGAATTTGACATCTCTAACGTTAAGACATGACTCATGACATGAGCGTTATAGATGTTAAACTTCCATATATTTTAATAGTTTTCTATAGCTTTAGCGATCTTAAACTGCAACTTAGCTAGGCCCACTGATTATTCTGGATATTAGCTGTATATTGGCAGGAACACTTTTGTGAAGAAGCAACAAATGAACACTTATATGAATTTTAGTACACTTAGTCTAAAGTTCGTTTAAATGATCATAGGTAGTAAGTTTCATCACGCCTGTATTCCCCGAAGGGATAGGTAGAGGAGTATTACACAACCACGGTTCGTGAGCTATGTTTAAGTCCCACGTAATAGGGGCGAGCCTATTGCCGTCTACCGGTTCCAAACTCCGGGCTGGTACTGAGATATTTTCTTTTTACGGAAAAGCTCATAACACTGCCCGACCCGGGGATCGAACCCGAACCCTAGTAATTTTTATTTACATCTAAATTTATTAATATAGGATTCGAACTCACAAATAACTCTTGTTAGGACAAGAAGACACTTTATATGTAAGGACTTTGAAGGACTTTATATTTAAATTCTGGGCGGGAACCTAAGACATGATGCATCAGTAGACCGACCTCAGGCATGTTTGGCGTAACTTTAACTTTTTTTATATCAGTACACTGCATAACAGGATGTGAACATTGATATATCAGAAATATAAAGTTACATTAATACGTGAAACGATATTATTCACTTACTCATAACGTTATAAAACCGGTTGGTTAATCCGAAATCCGTGCGCGGTAAAGTCCCGTGATATTCTAGATTGTACGAATTGAGATCCGCTTCGAATTCATTGAATGTTTACGAACGAACATTACACACATATATTTAATATTCTGGTATTGTATTTTTGGATTGTAAAGTTGGCAAGACAGTTATTTAAAATACAGTTACTATTATTGAATAGTATTGACATTTTGATCTATATTTTAGTACTTGACATGTTCAGCTACTCTTAAAGTACAAATTTTAATTTGTGAATAAGGAAAAAGAGTATTTTAGTACGAGTGGGAATCGAACCTGCGTCCATTACTTTCCGGGAAGTGCTCTAATCCACTGAGCTACCATACTATTTCTAGAAATAACGAATTTCCTCATCACATTTGTCTTAACGACCAACTACTACTAAAACAAAATACTATAAACTAGTGCTAAAATATAGATCAAAATGTTTAAAAAATCACGCCATCAAATAGTATGAATTTTAATTGCAAAATTAAACTTACTACATTGGATGAATGCATTTAAATGCATTGACGATAGTTGGCGTTGGTCGTTGAGACAAATCCATCCATCCATCAGCCTTTCAACGTCCACAGCTGGACATAGGCCTCCCCAAGAAATGGGGGATAGTGCCGTAATCGCCACGCTTGACAGGTGGGTTGGCGATCGCAGTGGATGTTGTTAATACTCGAGGGAGTGCTGCTGCCCACTCCCTCGGTATTCCCTCAGCCGGCTCTTACGACTCCCGTGGGTAGAGGGGACAATTCTAAAGCCGGCCTCACACGGTGAAAGACAAATGTTATGAGGAAATTCGGTATTTCTAGAAATATGTAGTACGGTAGCTCAGTGGATTACAGCACTTCCCTGGAAAGGAAGGGACGCAGGTTCGATTCCCGCTCGCACTAAAATACTCTTTTTCCTTATTCACAAATTATAATTTGAATAGTATTGTTTCGAGCCACTTAGGTAATGACTACATAACTCAGAATAATAAGGTAATTATATTAAATAAATTTTAAAGAACCGCAGCGCAATCGAGTGATCATCTCGCTTATCCTGAGGGTGAGCATTTTATATGCTTAATAAAAATATAAATTCCCTAAACCCTTTCTTGGCGGATGCTTATCTACTGGGTACTTAAGTTATATACCTAAATAATAAAATATTTTATTTAATGTACCATGTTTTTATAACGAACTAAAAAGTACGAAATAACGCTATTAATGCATTAATTATCTGCTGCGTGCGCCCATGTTTTTCGTTTCCAATCTTACAAATATTTTAATTATTTTATATTTTTATTAGTGCATTTTTTTTATTTTATTATTACTTTCTGCTTTTTTGGGTTATGTTCTTCTTTTTTTTTACATTTTCATGCATTGTCATCCACCTCTAGGCTATGGTCCAAATTTCAAGTATCTAGCTCATCGGGAAGTTAGTTTAAAATCAATAAAATAAACCTATATACCCAAATTGTAGCTGTGTAGTCTCGAACTGACTTACAGACAGACAGACAAACAAATATTCTAATCTGATGGTTAATGGTAACTGCTGCTGGCAAACAAACAATACCAGGGGCCTACCATACGGATCCCACTATACTCTAGGATCTAGAGAGTCTATTTCCTTTCCAAAATGTCTTCTGATTTCGTCACACCACGACCTAATTAAGAAAGAAAATTGCTTCTCATTGACAACAATACTAAGGGTAACACCAAACCCTTCATGTTAAGCAGCGACTTTATAACATTGACCATTATGTTCTAAGCTGTAACATTTAGTATTGTGTAAAATATAATTAAAAAAAAATCTAAATAAACATACTTACACAAACTAAAAAATAGAAAATAATATTATAATTAATATGTAGTACTATTTTTATTTTATTTTACAGAATAATTTATTTCCTTCTTTTTTAACAAAAAAGTGCGAAGTTGTGATGCAATAGGGGAAAATCTCTCGCTGCCGAGCGTCATCAGAGCGATGCTTGGCAGTGACAGGAATTGGGCCGCGGTCGCTGCCTTCTACGAGGAGGTCATCTCGCAGAAGGAATCGGTGGAGAGGGCCTGTGAGGCGAATTCTTCCGCTGACCCGAACAGCCGCCAGCGACTGGGGTGGCGCAGGCGCGAATACCTGCGCCTAATGCCGCCCTAGCTGACGCTGCGGGTGGGAGGACCGGGGAACGTTTGCAACCCGTAAGGCTTCCCGCGAAGGTGAGACGCTCCGGGTGTGGATGCGTTGTTCAGTAGACGGTATCCGAAAGGGTAAGCCGCCGGCGTACTACTGAAGTAATGTAACACAGGAGAGACGGCATACGGCGGGTTTATTTAGTGGATCAGGGCCCCACACTACCCAGTTCGTTGCCCGAACGACGGCTGCTTAAATTATTGTACCTATAGCGTTGTATTTTCATCGGTCATTGATAAGTATTATTTGTTTTGTTAATAAGTGTGCAGTTTCAACACACGAGTTTGCCAATGTTTTAAAGTGTGGTAAAACCTTCAAAGATGCTGTTACATAGATCGGTAGATATTTGAAGAGATACAGGCGAAGTTAATATAAAACGTGTTAAAAAAGCAAAATTATTAAATACCTATATTTTGAACTTTAGATCACCGCAAGTGCGATTATATTTCGGGCTTTCCTTATTGGAGTTATTTGCTTGTTTTCCTTTGTCGCCTTTTACAACATTTATGGTAAAGGAAATCACATAGTAGTAATAATCATAGTAGCATATACACATATATATATTATTTTTTAATTTTACTTAGTTTTTACGTGTTTACCAACGATAATTTAATTCACTTTAAACATAACTCTAAAAAGCGTTTCGTGGAAATTGTTTCTATATTTGACAAAATAAACCTGATTTGAATAATATAACTACTATGCGAAGAAGCAAACATCATTTTACTAATTACTTTGATCGTTAAAACACCTGATTGTATGCGTATCTCCCAAGTACTATATCATGCTACTTCCAGATAAATATTATTCTACGTTTCAGTGGAAAAGTTTACGGAAAAAGAAATATTTATATATGTGGGGTAATACACAATTAATTATAGTGAGTATACCTACTTGGTTGCAATTATAATTTGTGTTTTATATTTTTAGCATTCTGTATTATGATATTTAGCGTTTGACATGCTCGGGTACTTAAGAGCCCAGCCTCCTGAAATAACATTATTTTGTGAAAGTGAAAAAAGAGATAACACGTTTGTTACTAGATATATCGGAACAAAATTTATGCAAATACAATCGGTAGACGGCGTGGGGTTAAGATACGTAAAGTTGAGATTGGGAGTTACGAATAGGTTTCTGCAATAGCTTAGCGTTAAATTACAAATAAATTATTGTGTTAAAACCATTGGTATGTATCTTATTTGCATTTATAATTAAATTTAAAGGCAGGTAAATAATATTACTGGTTGTATCTTTAAAGCGCGATATTTTCTACGAATTGCCTGATTTTTGTATATATTATGCATTTAATTACGAAATAGTTTTGATTTTTTTTGAGTACTACGAAAAGCCAGACTATTGCGCAAAAAATTTTTGCAATCTTTGGTCGAAAGTTTCATATTATATATTTTTTTATTTTATAGTAACAGTTCTTTGTCATGGTTTTGGCTCAGAAGATGAATTTATTTATTACCACATACAACACTAACAACCTAACTTATTTCTTGTGAGTTTATGAGTAGGAATGTTAACATAAGTACTGATGCTTGCCAAGTTAAGTAAATTTTAATTAGCTTGTGCAAGCATTGTATAAAAGTATTTGTCCCTCTGTGTTGGAAGGAATTATAACCTGTTCCCCAGAGTCCAAGTGCATTGATCTTTACGTACTTACACGTCGTGTAGAAAGATATAAATAATAATGGTCAATTATAAATCTCAGGCTGTACTTTCTGCCGTGCGGGGCTTAGAAAGGGGGGGGGGGGGAACGGGGCTTTAGAATTGTCCCACCCCTCTCTACCCACGGGAGTCGTAAGTGCCGACTGAGGGAATACCGCGGGAGTGGGCAGCAGCACTCCCTCGAGTATTAACAACATCCACTGCGATCGCCAAGCCGCCTGCCAAGCGAGGCGATTACGGCATTATCCCCCATGACGGGACCGCTCGTTGTGGCGTTCTCTTGGGGAGGCCTATGTCCAGCAGTGGACGTTGAAAGGCTGATGGATGGATGGATGGATGGACTTATCTTAGGGCTGGGTAAACGAGTACATAGTATTGAGTAGATTCGCTATTCGCGATCGTCCGTTTGTACACTTTTTTCTAATAATTTCATGGAACGTATTTTTAAAATAGTTTTCAATGTCGTTAAGATAATTTCCCAAAGATAAGGATATTATGTTAACATCGTAATTACTTTTTAAGTAATGAAATTAAATATTTTTAATCAAGTTAAGTTACGGCATACGCTGGCTACATAATATCATTTAAAATATATTTTCATTAGTCAATTGCATCTGTGTGAATCGGCGTCACTAATACTCGATAAAAATATTTTATTTTGAATTACGTGGTATTTATTCTACTTCGACGTAAAAAAATTATCTTTTTCTCAATTTATAAACCCCATATAATAAATTAATTACTTTTGATATCCCTTAGCTCTATTTCCTAATCTATGTTATTTATGCAAACTCATCCTATATTTTAAAATTTGCAATCCGTATTACTGTAGTCCTACTGTCTAACTTCCCATAGTATTACTTTACTCTTTGTGTCTAACCTCAGACGAGCTAAAAAATAAAAACACCGCATTGAGAACTTAAAAGTGAAAGCACTTTTTGAAAGATGTGCGCATGAAAGTGTTGTCACCGGAAAGAAGTACTTTCTGTAATTTGGGTAACTTTTTAAAAGTTTTATGTTTAAGACATAAATGAAGTAAAAGTATAAAGTAAGTTTACTATAAAACACATGGGGAATATTATGGCGCTAACGACGTGTTCATTTACGTAACGTGCCTATACGAAATCGTCGAGTAATTTGGGGTAATTTTAAATCATACTCTGGTAACACTCGTGGTTAATGACACTTCGTTTTGGCATGGTTTTGTTTGTGTTCGTGTGCGTGAGCGCGTGTAATTATAAGTTTGACATGGTTTTATATGGCTTCACTGGATTGTTCGTAATGCTTCGACTATATTTTTTAGTTATAGTCTAGTCAGCAAGTGCCTTTAAGGTTAAATTTTTTCGCCGGCTCCTAAAAATATGGTTGAGGTGTTATTAGAGTCAGAATCGCATGTAGAAAGTTTTTGAAAAAATTCAAGATGTGCTCGCAAAAATTACTTAAGTTATTAACTGAAAAAAATAAAGGGGTTTGGTTATTTGCTTATATCTCAAAAACTATTTGAGATATTTCAAATCTATAAAAAGATTGAAAAAGAGAACGAAATTTCCTAAAAAAAAAGTCTCAACTACCGAAACCGTAGGATCAATATTTATAATTTTTACCAAGGGCTGAAATACGTCCGATAACGGGTACTTGGGTTTGCGCAAGCTACATGCTCAATCATATTTTTAGGAATCGGCGAAAAAATTTTGACCTAAAAGGCATATTGACAAGACTATTAGCCTGAGACTCAAACCTAACCTCATATTTATTAGTCCTGTTTGAAATTCTTATTCCATATACACTAACCCACTATTCCTGTTGTTGTAGTGCCACTATTACTTTTATTTCCATTACAGTATTCTGCTTGGCTGAGCTCAAGTCGGCCTAAAGTCAATACCTACAAGCAAATAACGTCATCTGCCTGAGGTCAGGATTGAATTAAAACTATGGGATTGAACAAGAGTTTTCTTTTAGATTCAGATTGATCGGTAATTTCCTAACCAAGAATGAAATATTGCGCCAGCCTTTTTTGATATATACTGCTATAAAATGAAGTTTAAATAAACATTAGTGATAATTCGATAGCTATAGGTATATAAATAGCCGAAAATATATATTTTCTCGTTTATCAACCAATTTTTGTATTGTTTTTTTTTAGCTATTGACGAGTATAATATTAATTATAAAACAGTTTTAAAAAAACTAGATAAGAATGATGGAAACATGTAAATGAATGTAGGTAATGTTCACAATAATTATGGTCAGACGACTGTTGGGCAAACATTAGAATTTATTAAAAAGTAAAAGTTTAGTTTAGAGTATGTATTTAACTTACCTGTCCCCCGCGGTTATTAGTGTTAGTACTACTCGAACTACTTGAAGGTATTAATAACACAGGTTGGCCACCCTCAAAGTAGTCAGTGTCCCCGACGTTACTGAAAATATCAATTTATTAATGACCTGCCCTCTCAGTTATTTTGCAAATATAATTGAAATACGGTTCGTTACGAAAATGATTGCCAAATATATATTTTGATATTCTTTTTAGCATTGGACATGCTTAGCCTTATAAATTAACACAAAGTGACAAAATGTGAAATCTAAAATAACATCCTGCTCGTGACTGAATATATGTTATATTTTCAACCACAAAGTTGAAGTTTTTATGGGGCTTCATTGGGGTTCGTGCTTATTCCATACCAATTTAATCAAAATCGGTTCAGTGGATTATCCGTAAATGCGCAACAAACAGATCTCACACCTTTATGGCAGTAAGGTTAAGTAGAAGTCTATCATATCCACGTAACTTCTTTCCAAAGGCCTATTAAATACCAGGTACAGTTCCAGCCTCCGTAGTTAAAGATTGGTGCATATTAAAAAAAGTCGTATTGGTATCAGGGAGCAGCTTAGGCCGTAGTCCATCACGACCACTGAAGAAAATGTAACATAGTTCCAGTGGCCCGCCAATACAGGCGGAGAGACGGCACACGGCGGGCTTATTTAGTGGGTGAGGGCCCCACACTACCCTGTTCGTTGCCCCGAACGACGGGTTGTGCGGCTAGGTATATTTTTTCCCGCCCTAACAAAAAAAAGGTCATAGTCTACCACGCTGCATATAGATATTGAACTTTCTTTTATATTGGTTTTATTAATCTTTATTCCTCAGATATTTTTATGTCTTTAGAGATGAAAGCTGACTGAATAATATATAAATAAACACGAAACTAAACAGGTATTACAGTAAGTATAATAAATTAAGTCAAAAACAGTTGTTTGTCTTTGATCGTCTAAATTGATTTTTATTTAAACATTTTAGATCTATTTTTATGCCGTGTGGGGCCGGCTTTAGAGTTGTCCCACCACTCTCCACCCATGGGAGTCGTAAGAGCCGACTGAGGGAATACCGGAGGAGTGGGCAGCAGCACTCCTTCGAGTATTAACAACATCCACTGCGATCGCCAACCCGCCTGCCAAGCGTGGCGATTACGGCATTATCCCCCATTCTTGGGGAGGCCTATGTCCAGCAGTGGACGTTAAAAGGCTGATGGATGGATAGATCTATTTTTTTAGCAATTGACATGCTCCGCTACTGTTTATAAAGTATAAATTATTTGTGAATAAGGAAAAAGAGATTTTTAGTAGGAGCGGGAATCGAACCCGCGTTTTTTCCAATCCGGGGAAGAGCTCTAAGCCACTGAGCTATATACTGATCTTTCGATCATCCCAATTTCCTAATCACATTTGTCTTACGACCAATGCCATCTATCGGCAAGCATTACACTTTTTATTTCTTGAAGGCATTCATTCTGTCTAGGTCAGAGAGAAAGTATTGTCACCGTCCTGCAATATCAACGAATGCAATGATCATGACAAACGATAAAAAAAAATATTAAATCTAACAGTCGTTAAAAGAGGAATCTGGCTTCGGTTTTGCTCTAAGGTCACCAGTTTTACCCTTAGCTACTATTCAGGTCAGATAGGCAACCGCTCCTTTTAAATATTGGTGGATTAGTTAAAACTGAATAGATCCGAAACCTAACTTAACAAAGCCGTGGATATGGCTAGAGAGATGATGATATGTCGTTAAATAGAAAGTTCCAATGCATTACAAACCAATGCCATAATTATCTAATCAAGCGTGTATTTAGGTTGAATCTTCAGGATAATGGAATAGCTTGGTAAAGCGAAAGCCTAGAAGGAAGACTGCAAAATTGTCTAATTTCATTTCCACGGCGCGCATCTCAATTTTATATTGTAATGGCGATATTTACTGCCATCGTTCCACGGCAGATGGCGTATTATCGACATGGCCATTGAAAACTGTGATTTCTATACATCTATACTATTATAAAGCTGTAACAGAGCTGTATCTGTACATTTAAGATATTTGAGAAAAAATGACTGTAATAGGCTATATAGGCATGTCTAAACACAAAACATTTTTTTTAGAATTTTTGTCTGTTTGTTTGTTCGCGCATCATACAAAAACTACTGAACGGATTTTGATGCAACTTTTTTTATCTTTTAAGTCTAATCAAGGCCGATTAGACTTAAAAACTGGTATACATTTTATCCTGCTACTATATCGAGAACCTGAGATATAAAAATAGAAAATTATTTAAACTAGATTTTGTTTTAGAATTTATTTAAGAGAACTGCTAGATTGATTTTGATGCAACTTTTTTTATTTGAAAGGTCTTGATTTGACTTAAAAACTGGTAGACATTTTATCCCGCTACTATATCGGGAACCTGAGATATAACCGAAAAACTAGTTTTAGCGCTGGCAATGGCTAGTATTTACTAAAAGTGGAAAATGTCGCAAAAGTTTTATGGCTACATAGCATTTTGTCTTTCAATTCTTGAATCTTCCAGGTACATTTTAAAGATATCACAGCGATAGTTGATCAGCGATATTATCACTGATCAACTGGATTAAACACAAAAAATAGCAAACAATTCTCAGGCAAACAAAGCAACTACAATTTTCCAGTGGCTATCTCGCCGATAGCGCCATCTGCGTTTAGCTTTGCACGTGGTCCCTATTAGAAGCAAATTATCGCCTATGTCTCTTTCCTCTCTCTCTCCGCCTCGGGAAGAAACAATCGCTAATTCTTATTCTCCCTACTTACTATCCTCAGATAAATTGACCTGGTCCAAAATATTGTTATCTCTTTGGGTAGCAAAAATATATGGTAGTGGCGCTCTCTCTGGTTAAGTTGATATTCTGCCAAATTCTGTTAGACTAGTCGATTTCAATACAAGGTCTAGGAGATTGGGCACTAATTATAAAGGAAAATATGGACTTTTAGAACATACCTTACGTACTCTGGTACTTCCGGCCTTCTCCGCGGCGGCGCGACCGTCGCTTGCGGACGTCTGTTATTGTTGGGTCGTCCTTGATTATCAATGTTTTGTGAAGAGTCACCATCCACACTGGTAAAAGTTGTTTTTAAATATGACATATAGGGATATTTCAAGACAACATATAGATATTTTTCTTTATTAGGCGTGACTAGGCGGTCTTCATAAAATATTAAATAAGTTCTTCACAGGCTCACTAGACGGCATGGCGCGGGATGGCACGGCAAAGGATTTTTGTAAGACGAAATGTATTTGAATTTTATTTTAATACTATTAGCATACAAATTTCATTGATATCGTTACAAGTAGACTGAGAGTACCGCCGCATCTCGCGGGCTGGTGCGGCAGGCCACGGTAGACTTCGGGACTTCAGTACGCCTCCGCGGGCTTCGGCACACTTCGGCACGTATGTATAGACGCGAGCGCAGGTAGCGCGGTATGGATGGCAGTTCAAGACGGTCATCATTTAAATCATTACTAGTTACAAATTTAACTTTTTGTACATCTTTGTCTTCATAGCGTAGGCATGTCCCCAGAATTGTATCCGACGGCATCCTTTAGACTGCCACGGGATCCTTCAGCATCCTCTGGCTTGTCACGGGATTCTTCGGCATACCGAAGCCTCCCTCGGCGTTCCGATGGTGTTTTGCCGTACCATCCCGCGCCATCCCGTCAAGTGAGCGCCGGCCTTTATGGTTTAGATAAGTTGAGGTCAAATACAAAGCATTTTTGACATTTGTGTATAAAATATACTTTGGCTGCTAGACTTAGCGGACTCGTAAGGCCCAAAACAAAGTGACCCACCCAAGTTGCTTTGTTTTAATTGTGTTTTCTTGGTTGATGAATCAACGAAAATAGGTAAGTAATCAATTACATTATTTTCTAGAATATCATTGTCTGTAATTAACATCTTTTATATTACTAATATTAAATAAATTTATCATCTTGGTGGTGCGATCTAATTTGTAGAAAGCGTAACACGTCATTATTAATGGATGTTGTAATCAAATGCTCATTATATACAGAGACGATATTATCACCCTATTTTCTTGCTTTTAAATAAGTTGCTATGTATGTACCTACATTAGAGATGGTTCGATTGTGATTTTAACCGAATACGAACTTCAGCTGAACATTCGGTAAAAAATACAAAATTCGGCTGAAGTTTGGCCTTCTAGTATTTCAAATTATTGTGTTTATCAATTTCAGACTCCTAATTTGCGAAAAAAATCTTTTATACATTTTAATTTATACATAATTATTGTAGTTTAACAATAATAATTATAGTTGAACAACTGATCATGATTAAATGACTCTAGAGTATTGGTATATGTGACTTATTATACAGCAACGGCAGATTTGATTTCTCAAAATTTTAGTAGAAACCTTACCTTATACCGAATGTTAATGTTTCTTGGACTTATTTTGGATTAAGCCCACCTTTGTAATATAAGTTTTTTAGTTTAGTAGAAGCAATGATAAATTTGTGTTTTGATTCTAACGTTCAAATTGTACAATATGCCACCAGAATCCAAAACAACAATGAACTTACACTATTTCAAAGTCTTGCAAACTATCATCATACATTACCCAATAGATCAATTTCTATATCGTCCTAAATATGATTTTTTTTTTTTTGTTGAAAAAAAATGTTCCTAAAAATGTTTCCTTGCCTTTATTGGCGGGCCACTGGAACTATGTTACATTCCTTTGGTGGTAAATATGTGTGTACCTACTCGTATTTCCTACATCTTATTAAGACTATGTTTTTATAACATAGGTTTATATTTTTATCATTTTACGGGAGCTCTCCAATTGGATAAATATAAGTAAGCAACGCTAAACTATATTTAGCGGCTGCAGGTGAGAGGATCCCTCCGGGATAAAATAACAATCCTATCCCCTTTTTTATGAACTTACTCTGGAAAATATCTGGTAGTTACCTATTACCTCATAAGATTCTATATTAACGATAAAGGGAGGCCAATTTCTACCGATTTTATTAAAGTCCTCCATGTAGTTTGAGTCTAGCCCGATATATTTTTAAATATTATGTTATTATTTATTATTATAAAGCCGATCACACACGTAGCTGTAATATATATTTTAATATATCATACTATGCCCTTGCTATAGTTTATATTAATATATATTATAGCTACTTGTGTGATGGGTTTGAGAATACGTTATTATATATTTCGTTTGCGGACATGTTTGGACAATGTTGTTTTCTTTCAATTATGGCATAAGGAATTCTTATCAGTTTTTACGGATTGCAGTGTTTGGTACTGAATTAGAGTTATTGTGGAGTATTAAATCTTATTTAGGAGTTTTGTTGAATTAAGACAGAAGAACAGGTAACGGAGGAACTGCGTTTCATCTGATGATAAATCACCTTAGACTGAAATATACCGAGAGGCTATTACTACAGTTTAGGCACAGTTGCTTAAAACTGTCAAGATGATATTGATGACGTACTTACATGCTTGAAGGATTAGGAGCAAAATTATCTGGTCTGACATAAACTGGTCTTGAGTGTTCGGAATCGACAGGCCGCACTTGGACTGGCCTGGTTTCTGGGCGGTCTTCCGGCCTGATTTCTGGAACAGGTCTCACTGGTCTAGACGTCGGTCTGGATGCACTTGTCTCAGGCCGTCTGACATTCGAATTATCTATTATATCAGGCCTATCTACTGCAGGTTGTGCAGTATTGGCATTACAAATCTCTCTGCCGTTTAGCCTGATTGCTTGAAGTCTGGGCGTTGCGTCTAAGGAACTGTATTGCACAAAGAAACGCATAGCCGTCGCTGGTCCAGGGCTTATTTTTAAGGTTGTGTTTTCTATTTTGAAATCTACATTGTCTGTGGTCGTTACGTCACCTATCCAGTTCTGAAGCATAATAGGATGAAATTTTATTAAACAGTTTGCTCTTGACTAATAATGTAGGTATATGTATATTCGTGTATCATTTGGTACCATAATTTAAAAAAAATTGCGGGGCAGTCTTTGGGGACTGACGATAGAAGTGAAAACTAAGTAACTTGTGAATTGGATCGTCGAGCTAAGAAATGTTAATGACTAAAATTTTTTTACAAACCAAAAATAATTCTAAGATAATAAAAAATATAATATGAGATAATATCTCGATGATACAATTCACAAGTTACTTAGTTTTCACTTCTATCAGAGCGTTCGGTGACGATGACGCGATTCCCATGATTTTTGTTCACCCAAAAAGTACTTATCGCGCCTAAAGAATATCGGAGCGTTCGGTGACGATGACGCGAGTTCCATGATTTTTGTTCACCCAAAAAGTGCTCAACGCGCCTAAATAAGTTTTCACTTCAAAAAGGTATACTTACACCAAGTATATCAGCCTTTCTGTCCAACACAATGTTAAGCCATAACGAGTGGAGAGTATTATCTGTGGACAAGTTAATGACTCCATACCACCTCGATGGTGGTCCAGCGTCTGTGGTAGGACGTTCATACTGGAAAACGTTGGGACATGGTGATATTGGAACAGACTGGACGTTTTGTTCATAGGTCGGCACTAAAATGGCGACAAGCAGGACCAACACTCCAATCTGCATGAAAACAATAAGAAAACATTTTATTTATACTTCTATACAGAATGTGGCTACATGAAATGAAACAAACGGATTTAGACGAAGGTATTTTTTCACCAAATTTCGTCTTGAAATATATTTTTTGTGGCAGTTATAAGTGAAAAACCAAAAAGTAGATTTTTTACATTTTTCGGATAAACTGAGGTTATGTGAAAAAAGTGTTAATGCAAGAGTTGTAGATGTTTTTATTACCTACAATTTTGCTATTTTACTTTTTTCGATAGGACTCTTAGTTTTGCCGTAAATCGTGATAAACCGTTTTTCACCCTTAAAATCTTACCCCACCCCCTCTTCCCGACCTCAAATCGCCCGTAAATTATTTTTCCTTTTATTTATGTTATATTTTCTTAATTTTTCAATGGGTATCATCCTGTTCTAAATTTTTTTGGTTTCGATAATTATCGACCCTTGCCTAATTTATAGTTTTTGCTTGCCTTAGCTGCCTTCATCATCTCTTAAGGCACCCGTGGAATGAAAACAGGTGCGCATTAATGTAGCAAAATCTTTAAAATAAGAGATGCTACTCTTTGTTTTTAAACACGTCTTGTGTTTGTGTTATTCAGTAGTGTTGTGATATTTAACGCTAAACACGGTTTATCGTTAGACTTACTTTTGTCACGAATCTTAGACCATAAATCACAAGTGCTGACACAGATGCAATCTCTATTATCTTACTCTTACAATTTAATCCGTCTTTAATAGAAAAAGAGCAACGAGTGCAGGAGCGTACCAAAAACTATCTAGCTTTTATTCGGGAGAGTAAGCGCTAATTACATTTTTGGGTCTATTCCAACGTTGTAAGAAGAGTTTAGAAGACGTATACCGGATAGCCGCTAGGCCCACGATTTGGAAAAACAATTGAAATCATAAAGATGAATTTATATGATGCATAGTCTCAATATACCTATTCTATTACGTATGTACCTATTATGTTTGCCGGCGCATAATTTGTAGTTTTATGAATTATGCAGTGCTGCGGATTAATTTATGTATATGAATGAGGAAATAAGGTTTCAAAGCCAAGAACATTGTTGCAGTGTAAGATGAAGTGTAGCATTGACATTTAGGTGAGTGTGTAACGAAAGTGTGTAGATTAATTACAATGTTTTTGCATAGTTTTATGAATGTAAAACTAGACCTAATATGCACTTATAAGAGTATTTCTGAGTGTATGCGATACACTAGTGTCATACAAAATTCATCCATAAAACTTGCTTGCGAGCCTACTGATTAAAATTTTGTGGTTGTAGGTATGTTCTAATAAATATGAAAAAAAATACTGGAACAGCAGCGCAGTGCCCTCTCAGAGTCCAATTGTGTAACTAAGCCAGGGACCCACTCTGAATTGGTCCAGCAGTTTGGGAGGAATTCAATTACATAGAAACTTATAAAGGAATTAGGTATATAGAGGATCTGTCGTAAATAATTAATAACCGGTTAATTGGAGAGAGCCCTGATGTCAAGCAGCAAGACAATCGACTTTTTATTTTAGGGTTGCCAAAGGTGTGAAAATGGTAAACATATTTATATACATATTTCGAAAATTTTACTTCTTTGCTCATTCACTTTTATCTACTATCTATTAGACTACTATTAGGCATTACTACAGTAAATTATTGTCAAAATTTATATTTTAAGTATTTTGTAAGTTAATTATTATATTTATATTAAGTTTATTATAAAATAAAAAGTCAATTTTTCTTGCAGCTTGACATCAGGGCTGCCTCCAATTAACGGGTTATATAATAACGATTGATTGAATGCAATAAAATTTTTTGGACGCGAAGTACGCGAACCTCAATCCAGACAAATTATTTCCAAATCATTTACTGTTTTATTCCATTCCATTTTTTTCTTTAAATATCTTATAAGAGTATTTTGGCTCGCTGGAATTACTTAGACTGATACATTCTAATGGATAATCAATATAATTTGAACGCAATGTTTTAGAAAATGTTTATAAATTGGCATAAGTATATTTAAAACGTTTCTTTGTTCACATTGCATAAATAATAAATAAATAAATATTCACGAACATTTTCACACAACGTCTTCTGGTCCCAAACTAAGCTTAACGCTTGTGCTATTGGTACCAGATTACGGATATAATTCATATACATTTTTTTGTTGTAAATCCATACATATAATGGATAGAAAACACCCAGATGCAGTAAGTATAAATATCTGTGTTCATCACACAAATAATTGTCCTGAGTGGGAATCGAACCCATGACCTCGTGCACGAAAGACGGTTACACTACCGACTACGCCACGAAGCCCATCATACATACATACAGACTCACGACTTTTTCCCAGATGGTTAGGCATAGACAACGGATTTCCACTGGTCATAAAACGGCCTTCTTAACCCGGGGGGATTAGACGTGACGTATGGCAAATGATATTAAAAATCCATTGCATTAAACATATCAGGTTGATTAATAGAACGTCAATAAGTATATACCTATATATATATATATATATATATAAGTATATTTAATAAATATATACCTATATCTGTTTAATAGTGATAATAGTCTCACCCGCAACGATCTCGAATCGGACAACACTAATAATGTTATTTGATAAGGCTTAGATAACCTTCAAACTTACTTCCTACTAGCTGGTACCCGTGACTTTATCGGCGTGGAACGTCGTTTTTTTTCTTTTTTAGGACAGAATCGAAAATTAAAGCAGTGATCCCCGTCCTGTGAGTCTCGTCCTAATCGGTCCAGCTGTTCAGGAGATTAGCCGGTGTATATACTTATCTATTTGAATCAGTATTCATTCACAATTTCATGGGGTTTGATGTGAAACATCTAATGCGGAGGGAGGGAAAATCAGCTGTTAGGGTGGCGACGCTTTTATTTTGCTTGTCCCGTTCAAATTTTGCAAGTTCAATTTGACACACTTCCCGGTTTCCGATTGAGTTGAAATTTTGCACGCATATGTATATCGCGTGACAATGCAATATTATGATGTCACGGAGCTGATCTGATGATGGAGCTGAAAGGTGGACATGGGAACTCTATAATGAAACGGCGCAACCCTGTCGAGTTTGGGCTTGTTTGATTCGTCTTGACGAGTACTTTGTCTTTAGATAATATCCAGGGTCTGATGATGGATTATTTTAAACATGTCAAAATTTTATACGAGCACACTGAAAAAATTATGATAATTTTATTTCTGCAAAATAATTTAGATGTTTTCACATCTGGTAGACGTCCCGTGACGTCTATTTTTTATTTTTTTGCACGGGACCCTAATTATTTTTCCAAAATAAAAGTATCCTAAGTTACTCCTTATAACAACAGCTATCTGCTAGTGAAAGGCCCTGTCTAAATCGGTCTAGCCGTTCCGGAATTTTATTCTTTCACAATATTATGCTTTTTTTACGCGGAACCTTAATTATTTTTCTAAGATAAAAGTTGCCTAATATACTCGCTATTACAACAGCTATCTGCTAGTGAAAGACCCGTCCGAATCGGTCCAGCCTTTCCGGAGATTAGCCGGAACAAAGAGACAGGCAGATAAAAATTGGTATTTTGTTATAAGTAGCGAATATACTCTTGTATACATTCAGTAAAAAGTTGTAATTTAGACATTACAAACAAACATTTCAATTTTATTTATTTGTATAGATAGATAGATAGACCACATCGTAAAACAATATTTTGTTTAATGTACTACATTTTTGCGATATGCTAATATTATGTGGAAATCGTATCAAATACACCAGTGAAAGTTGTTAATCTAGAAAAATACCGTAAGTATAAGATGGAAGATCTTTAAAATAATCTAAGCACCAATCCGTTGTCTCTATATGTATGTAAGTTGGCTAATTGCCTTTAGCTTTCGGTTACCTACAGTTTCGCAGTGATGTATACCTATCTTAGGTACTTTAAATTGTTAATTAGAAGTAGGTATATTGGCGCATACCTATGGTAAAAAACGATTAAAATAGTAAATCATGATAAGTGTCTGTTTATGTCTAAATAGCAGTTCTTTTTACGAAATGCAAATAAAAAATAATTATAGCAAAAAAAGAGTTCTTAATTTTTTTGTCGATCTATAGGTAGGTATGCCCGTTTGTTCCCAGTAATTACAGTAACAGCTGGAACAATTTGATTGAACATGACTGGGATGTCTGGTTTCATTAGGAGTAACTTAGGCTACTTTTATTTTGGAAAAAGAAATAGGGGTTAGCGCCAAAATAAAAAAATAATAAAATTACGGTAAATTTCACGAGGGCAGAGTCACGGGTATCTCAGCTATCACGAGTGTCAAGTCGTTGGCATATCGCAGTGTTGCAAGGCAGTTGTTTTATAATACGAGTTGAACCGGTTACTGTAGTGTGCGTTTAGTCCAGACATCATCATCATAACGGTGCACTGGATTTGAACTAGGAATCTTCGAATATGCTAAAGTAAATATATGACTAGTGTTAATATACTTATTTCTTTTAAATCTCTTTAGGCTTATTATGTTTTTATTATGTTAAATACATACTCTTTGCTATACAATATATATTTTTTACAGTGGCTGTGGTGTAGACAGATGATATATTATAATAGACTCGCTACTATTTTAATACTAAGGATGAAGAAAAGGACGCAAATATTAGGTCATAGCAATAGTGAGTGAGATTCATGAATGAGTTTTTTATCTTTTTCGCGCGTTATTTTTGTTGGGATCCAATTCGACTGGGTCCCAACAAAAATAAGGTGGCTAACTGTCCCCATCATCGGCGAGTAAGCTTGTTTTTGTTATTGCGTAATAAAAAATGTTAATTAATCACGTTATATACGCTAACTAGTTAGCACTAGTTCTAATACATTTTAAGCAAAATATAAGCATAACTGCAATTTCTTTTGTAGTATCCGGCTAAAACCGGTGGTGCATTTTTAGTTTACAAAGTTATAATCAATCTTCTAAAATTATTCCGGTTATCATATGTCAAACTATCGCTATCGCGACACTGCATTCTCTGAGAACGTGTATATTTATATCCTCTGTCTACGGGCTGTGGCTTAGTTACTGACCATTCTATACTTGTACTATGGTCGCAAGAATAAATAATACGAGATATGGGTTCAATAGCTACACAGGACAACGAAATAGTTGTCCTAAGTGTACTTTCTGTTCGTTAATTGTACCTATGTCTAGGAAATCCTCCGCACATGCAGGGATTCACTGAAGTTGACTTTAAAATTAAATTGTAGGTGATTCAACAGTCGTTTTTGTTCAGTAAATCGAAACATTTTTATTACATATATATGACTCATAGGGGAAGAATATTATTTTTACAATTCATACTGGTTTGTTTTTGCTATAAGACTTGTATGATCGTTCGACTTTTGTTCGGAGTTTTTCTCTCGCATTAACATTTTAATAGAGAATGTTCCTGAAATAAATATAGGTACTGTATGTTATAATATAATGCACATAAAGCAAGCCGTGGAGTTTCTATCTACATATATGTATACTCTATAGTATCTTGTAAAGTCTATATAATATATATATATTTTCTTTAATTTTATCATTTATTTAAGCATCACACAAAAGTTTTAAACATATCTGTATGTTGAGGCCTTCTTTTAAGCATGGGGATGCCTGTGGCAGGATACCACACTCTTCCTTAACAAAAGTAACTTTTAAGAACTAAGATTTACAATTTTAATTTACTATTTAAACTATAGAGACAAATGTGTGTGTGTGTGCGTATGTGTGTGTACGTGAGTGACACTTATATTTTTATATAATCATTTGTAACATTGACTCAGTCTCTTCATAACTCAGGGTTTTTAACCAGTCCTTCAAAACCTTTTTACATTTACGATATGGGTTTGGAAATATATTTAGTTTTTTATTAATGGTGTTGTAGAGATATGCACCCAGTGCAGTATATTGCCGACTAGCAAATGTACTTCTCACTTTGTCTGTGGCTATTACAGATTTTTTCTTTCTTTTAGATGAAATGCTTGAGTCAAATGGCAAATGCTTGTGCACTCTTAAGACAGAATTAAAAACAAATAGCTTTCGCACTGACAATAAATCACAGAGTTTATACAGCTCGCCGGTAGGAAATCGATATGGTTTGAAATAAATAGTTTTTATTAGGGCTCGTTGAGCCCTTTCTATAAACAAAAATTTGATTTTTGAGGCTCCACCCCAAATAGGAACGCAGTAGATGAAAACTGATTGAGCTAGAGTTAAATATATTTGTTTTAACAATTTCTGATATGCTACATGTCGTAACTTTTTAAAAATCCAGATAAGTTTACTTAAATATGCTAACTACCTCAATATGGCTATGTCAGGGCATTCGCTGATCCAAAACAACACTTAAGTATTTAGTTTTGGATACTTTTTCAATATAATTTAAGTTGTTTTCTCACCAGGTGAGCAGGATGCAAGATATTAACAGTCGCGACGATAATTTCTAAGCACCTCTTGCTATTTGATGCGCTCCTGGTACTAGTATATATTTTCGTTAATGATTTAAAATAAATATCACTTTTATTAAATAAAGTTCTATAGATTCACACACGTGTCTATTCCTGACGGAGGTGGATTGTAATATACTTTTACTAAAATTTTAAAGCTTTTGTCTGTTTGTCTGCCGGCTAACCTCCGAAATGGCTGAACCGATTTGGACGGGACTTTCACTGGCAGATAGCTGATATTATAAGCAGTAACTACGGCTACTTTTATTTTGAAAAAAATATTATGGTTCCGCATAAAAAAGAAATAACTAAATACCACGCGGACAAAGTCGCGGGTAGTAGCTAGTTATACATAAATATGTATGTTGGTTAATATATCCATTTTAAATAAAAATTTGCACTAAATAAATTTCGGGCTTACCCTAAATAAACAGGGTTTTACCCCATTATCATCAATTAAAACAAATTGATGCTATTAATTAACATCTTTACCTACTAATATTATGATAAATGTTTATTTTGTTACTATATTTTTTTTATTGCTTATAGTGGCACACGAGACACGGCCCATCTGATAGTAAATGGTAACCGTCGCCCATGGACTCAACTATACCACGAGTATTGTCAAGCCGCTGCGCACCATTTTTTTTATCAGATATTAAAGGAAAGAATAAACGGCTATCTTCTGCTACAGCCAAAACACACTGACGTGCTTCATGACCGGTCACACAGGAGACGGTGGTTCCGACTCGTTAGGGCCCGATAGCAAGTGAGTACTCTCGCTTGGTATCCGGTCCTACCACCAGTAATGCAATGGGTGATAATTGCTTACTTCCCTTAGTCGCCTTGTACGACACCTGCGGGAAAGGATGGGTGGTATTCTTAGTCCGTCACCACACGGATAAAATTTGATTAGATTTGTTTGGAATAATGTATGTAAATGCATCCGATAGGTGGCGTGGACCGTAAAGACATCTAAAACAGATGTGAAGTAGAGATTTGGAGTCACCGTTAGTGACTGCGATAGCTTAGCGGTCCAGAGCACTTCCCTGGGTTGGATGGAATGCTGGTTTAAATCCCGCTCGCAGTAATGCTCTCTTTTTCCACTTTAACAAAAATTGGTACTTTTTGAGACATTTGATTTGAACAATTTGATATAGTACCTACTATAATAATAAATCGTGAGCAATTTGTAGGTACATTTTGATCTGTTATTTTTTGCACTTGACATGCAAATATTTGTGAATGTGGAAAATGAGAACTTTACTGCGAGCGGGATTCGAACCTGCGTCCCTTCCAATCCGGGGTAGTGCTCTAGACCGCCAAGCCATCGCAGTGACCGACGGCCATACCCAAGCTCCACATCACATTTGTTTTTACGACCCACGCCACCTATCGGATACATCTACATACATTAATCCAATTGTAGTAATGAAGTTAATTTAGGTTCTTATACAATCACAGCACAATGGAAAATTTTCAAGACAGACGTTAACATTAGGTACTTACACACGCAATCTAACAAGTAAGCCTCTTCTAAAATAAGAAAAATAACTATACTGTAATATGAATCGCCCGAACGACGAGATGTGCGGTTACGGATATTTTTTCACGCGTAAACAAAAAATGGGCCGTGTTGGGCCGGCTTTAGAATTGTCCCACCCCTCTCCACCCATGGGAGTCGAAAGAGCCGACTGAGGGAATACTCCTTCGAGTATTAACAACATCCACTGCGATCGCCAACCCGCCTGCCAAGCATGGCGATTACGGCACTATCCCCCATTCTTGGGGAGGCCTATGTCCAGCAGTGGACGTTAAAAGGCTGATGGAAAAAAAATACTTTGGAAAATCCAAAACTGCACGCCTCATAATCTTAATTTTTCACAATAAAATTGATTATTTGATAAGTAGGTAACTAATAATGTATTGGTCTTACTAAGTAGTTTTTAATAAATCACATAGATAGCGCTAATTTCAAAAAATACTAATGAGTTTCTCATGTCTTATACGCCATTTAGCGCTAATTTTAAGAAGTATTAATATAATGGTCTATAGAAGTAGTTCTCACGAAATAAGGTATAGCCGGTATGGCGCTGGTTTTAGTGTCAGTCACTGTACCATCGAGTCGAGCGTAAATATTGACTATTTTTTTGTTTATTTAATAACAATCAAACCACATCGAATCAGACCGTGAAAAGTAATAGGGCTCTATTCGTAGTTATAGTCAAGTTAAAAAGAAAAAAAGACTCGATTAGTAAAGTATTTCGGTCGTTATCGTGTTAACATACATTACCTATAACAAACGGACGTCCAAGACAGAAATTTTTTAAACAGTTTTTTAACTAGTTTAAATAACAAAAATGGCATCAAAAATATCATGAGTGTTAAAAATAGTGTTTTTTCTTGATATGTGTATGTATATATTATTTTACAAGTGCAATATATGATAGATGAGACATTTTAAGTTTGAAAAATTAGTTTCCCGTGTAAAACGGGGTAGTACCCACCTCAACGCTTCGCTTGCGACGCGTGCAAAAGAAAAAAAGGGCCTGCAGAACCCAGAAAAAGACAGGCTTTTATCCCTAACGGGCCTCGTGGCGTAGTCGGTAGTGTAACCGACTTCCTTGCATGAGGTCGTGGGTTCGATTCCCACTCAGGACAATTACTTGTGTTGAACACAGATATTTGTACTGCGTCTGGGTGTTTTCTATCTATTAAATGTATCTATTTACAAAAAAAAAACAGTAATGTAAGTATGTATTATATCCGTAATTTGGTACCCATAGCACAAGTGTTAAAGCTTAGTTTGGGACCAGAGGACTTTGTGTGAAATGTCCGTGAATATTTATATATTACTTAGCTTGTTCTGTAAAGAGTCCTATCCTAGTCCGGAACATTTGCTGACAATAGCAAGAAAAGATTCCAAAGTGGCTTACTATTTCCTGCATATTTTTTGTGTCAGCGTTTTTTGCTTGCTAGGATTTTTGTTTTATGTAGCCACGAAAAGGATATTTCACATATCTACATCTAATATATAAAATTCTCGTGTCACAGTGTTTTTCGCCCCGAAACGGCTTGAACGATTCTTATGAAATTTTGTGTGTATACTTTTATATATTTTACATACCCCTAAGTGATAAGGGTATCCACCCCAAATTTTTATTTTTTGGACTAAAATTTAGGAAAAAATTTAGGAGGTGAACCTAAAACCTTCTAAAAATTTTTCGGTATTAAAAATTTTTCGTTTGTTCAAACGTTTCGGTCTGGTAATATTCTAAAAACGACAAACTCTTTGTTCGATCAGCCACTCATTTTGACAGAACTAGACGTGCGTTTGCCGCGAGATCACAGCGGCTACTAAGTGCGCGCCAACGTATGAACGCGTCGCAAGCGCTTGCCGCAAGCGCCCTTTGATCTGTGTCCAAAACCCGACACTAGACCGGATCGAATACAAGCGTCCACAAGCTCAAGCAAGCCAAGCCAAACGCCCTCTTTACACGCTTGTGCTTGTGGACGCTTGCCGAGCCTTGGCAAGTATGGAAACGCGGCTTTACACGCATGTGTATATCGCGTGACAATGCAATATTATGATGACATGGAGCTGATCTGATGATGGAACTGAAAGGTGGACATAGGAACTCTATAATGAAATGGCGCAACCCCATCGAGTTTGGGCTCGTATGATTCGTCTTGCCGAGTACTTTGTGTCTAGATGGTATCCAGAAATCCAGGGCCTGATGATGACGTTGGAAGGTGGCCACAGTAACTCTATAATGAAACGACGCAACCTCATCGAGTTTGGACACGTTTGATTCGTCTTGATGAGTATTTTGTCTTTAGATGGTATCCAGGGTCTAATGATGGAGCTAGAAGGTGGTCATGGGAACTCCGTTATAAAACGACATAACTCCATCGAGTTTGGGCTCGTATGATTTGTCTTGACGAGTACTTTGTCTCTAGATGGTATCCATGGTCTGACGATGGAGCTAGAAAGTGGCCACAGTAACTCTGTAATGAAACGACGCAACTCTATCGTGCGTATACTCGTTTGATTCGTCTTGAGGAGCACTTTGTCGAGTTATGATCATTATTTCTACATAATAATTTCGATGTTTTCACGTCTGCTAGACGTCCCGCGACGTCTAGTTTTTTATTTTAGTTTTTTTAAGATTCGGAATTAAAAATAGATAAAACCCTAAATTTTCACCCTTCTACTGCCAACCCCTATTTTTTTATTAGTGATATTAGGTCCTTAAGAATTTTGATTGCAAAGTATTCACGAAAAAAAATATGGCGTTCCGAAGTTCGCCGGGTGAACTAGTTATGCTATAAAATGTCTGCAGCAGATGCAAAGGTCAAAATGTTGACATCATCAACACATTCGACAGCTTTCTCCAATAAATACCCACACGAATACACAGAAAATACATCTTCCACAACCGTTTGTATGACTTTTTACGTATATATGGGCCAGTTTTTTCGTATTTGTGTTCGATATACACTTAATAAATTATGTCTGCGTGCTGCATATCCGACGGGGTAGGCAGATAGGTAACATAACGATGTATCGATGTATTAATTATATAACTTGGCAGTAATAGTGTCCTCCGTGTGGTTTCTTGCAAGAGTTCGGATATGAATCTAGGACAATACGTACTTCCAAGCCAGTAAATGACCCAGCAAAAATGTAATAAACTCTCTGGCATGCCCTTGCGATAGAGGTATGCGTAATGCATTTCCCCACGTAAAAGAAAAGGTACGTTTACGTTATATAGGTACTTACGTCTGTGGTATCGGTATTTGAAGTAATTATTAAATCCAAACATAAACTCCAACTGTCCATGTAGCTAGGTATTTAATAACGTAACTTTATTCGCTTTATGGCCTTTGATTATGAACTTTATATAAGTGGCTCCCAAAGTTGAATGGACTGTGACCCATTTAGCAGAAATTTCCAGAATAGAGGCTCACCTCTCAGTTGTAAGAAATAAAAAAGGGCATATTATATGAGTGAAGGACTGTGTAAATAACGCAGTGGCCTTCCGTCTGACGGTCGGCCCTGTCAGTCAATGTATCGTCCTATTATTCAGACCTTATCCAATATTTGCTCGCGACCCGTCAATAAATCGAGTATTAGTATAGAAATACTTTGAGAAATGCTGGGATGAAGTTTTTTAAAATTTTGATTATTTAACTTTCATATTTGGGCCTCAGACTAACTAAAAATATAGACGGAGTATTACGAACAACCCAGTGAAGCCATATAAAACCATGCCAAACTTGTAATTACACGCGCTCACGCACACAAAAATAAATAAAACCATGGAAAAACGAAGTGTCCTAAACCACGAGTGTTACCAGAATATGATTTAAAATTACCCCAAATGACTCGACGATTTCATACGTACGTTACGTACATGAATACGTCGTCAGCGCCATAATATTCCCTATATGATTTGCTGTAGCTCACTTTAAGTATACTTTTACTTCCTTTATGTTTTAAACATACAACTTTTAAAAAATATCCAAATTACAGAGATTATTTCTTGCCGGGGTGACAACACTTTCAGGCACACATCTTTCAAAAAGTGACTTCACTTTTTAGTTGACAATGCGGTGTCTTTATTTTTTAGTTAGACTGAGATTAGGGCCCCTGTCCCTGTGCATCCGCTCGAATTTTCTTAGCTATCTACTACATATTCAGCTATTAGTGATCATAGAGTGATGTCAGGCATTAGATTTTAAAATGAGTAAACATTTTTGCAAATCGGACCAGTACCTACATCCGTGTTTTGACGTCAAGAACTAAGCAAAAAACACAAACAAATTCTTCAGCGTTATTAAATTATAATAGATTAATATAACGCGTAGGTTTAGTGATTCATGTGAAACAATGGAGGTATACACAATTCTCAGTATTTACAGATAATAATCCATTAACTCATTAATTTGTATCTTTAACGTTGCTAGCTTGCTTGCTGTACGCGTGATATTTACCTTAATATTTTGAAACTAGCCTTTGCCAGCGGCTTCGCCGCAGCCAAAAGCTAGTTTTTCGGTTATATTTCAGGTCCCCGAGTCCCCTCAGGTCCCCTCAGGTACCGGGATAAAATGTCTACCAGTTTTTAAGCCAAATCAAGGCCTTTCAAATAAAAAAGTTGCATCAAAATCCATCTAGCAGTTCTTTTAAATAAATTCTAAAAAAAAATCTAGTTTAAATAATTTTCTAGTATTTCCCGTTATATCTCAGGTTCCCGATATAGTGCGGGATAAAATGTATACCAGGTTTTAAGTCTAATCAAGGCCTTTCAAATAAAAAAAGTTGCATCAAAATCCGTTCAGTACCTTTTGTGTGATGCGCGAACAAACAAACAGATAAACAGACAAACAGACAAAAATTCTAAAAAAAAATGTTTTCTGCTTAGACATGCCTATATAGCCTATTGCAGTCATTTTTTCTCAAATATCTTAAATGTTCAGACACAGCTCTGTTACAGCTTTATAATATATAGATAAGGTTATTTATTTCTGATAGGAAACCCATTTATAATGAAAGCCTATATTCTGCTCCAAGGTAAGCTCTAACTACCCTCATACCGCATTAAAATCTGTTCAATAAATGTACACTTACAAATAAACATATAGATATCTTCAAATATGAATGTTGTACTACCATATAAAAAACAGATATTAGTGATTTTTAAATACGTAGATAGTTTTTTACTAGTTCCGTCAGATAGGTACCTATCAGCATCTTAAAGCATGACGACGAGGTTAGGTTAGGTTATTCTAGCATCGCCTCTAATTGGTGCAAACAACTACACTCTGGTTACGACGTAGTTATTCTTAAATTGTAAGATTGATTTTGTTTTAACAAGAGAAAGTACCTACCTACTTCCTGGCGCAGAATATAGAATTGAGTTTATTGTAATACCATTTGTGACATAATAAAAAATGCCAAGGTTTTTGACCCTAGAGAGCCCAGGCTTAAACTCTCATGAGCCCAAATAAACCATTTCTGAGAGTGCCTCGCATGAGATGCATGTTTCCGATACAGGTTTTTGTGCAGTTTACACATACAGTTTACTGATCTTGATAAAACATGTTTTATTTATACAGATGTTGATTTTTAATTATGTATCCTTCAAAATTGTATTATTATGAATTCAAATACTTACATAAAAATACCCTTGATCGTTGACAATTACCTATAGATAAGACACGAACGTCCACAACTATTTCGTGGAGAAACTACGACATTAGTACAGTAATTTACAACAGTTTGTATCTATTTATTTCTGAATTTTATCTGTGACTGCCTAGTGCCTGTCTGACCTCCATAACCCAATTATAAGGACAGATTGTGACCTCAGACTAAGATCGAAGGCAGATTCTAATTCCGGATTCTGACAAGTTATAACGCTGGATGCTAGACAGGCGGGATCATCGCTAAACGTGTCTTCCGTACGGAAGAGGTCAGGTGTTCACTTAAGTTCATATACAAGTAGGTACTATGTGCACATCTAGACTACGATTTCTTCATAAATAGGTGATATTTGGGAGTTATTTAAATAATTTGATATTACCATTAGTGAATCCCAACTAGCAACGTCACAACAATAAATTTATTAATGAATTTACAGCGAACTCCATTAAAAGTTATGCTTTTATTCCTTTATACGTTCATGGCTTTTATTTCAGCTGCTTATTGTTTCTCAAATTTTGTCGTCGTTTTAGTCAAATTTACGACTTTTGTATCAATAAAAGCTTTCCCATAATCAAATGAAGGGCGTTCTTGGGAAAGTTATTTTTAATAATACCTAGCACTTAAAGGATTGTTTAGCCTAAAAACACCTTAAACAGATTACAAACCGGTCCACCACCATTTTGATTATCACACAAATGACTATTAATACACAACACATAAAAATAAGTTTCTTACACGAATTAATTACACAGAACAACATATTTGCACAGTTACGATGAACACAACACTAACATTATTATTTATCACAATTCTTACCATTTTTTAAGAGGATTTTTTCCAGTAATTATAAAAACTATTTGTATGGGCACACACAAAAAATATTTATTGGCAACGAACGCCATTCACGGCGGAGTCTGTAAGAATGACAAAAGAAAATCATAGCAATAATAATCATAGAGGTCAAGTTTACGATAGCTAGTAGAGAGAGACAGAAAGAGATATATAGTGTGAGTGAGGAAGTCTGATGTATGTTTCCAAGTTCATCGTATAAACTTGCAAGTTTAATTGAGGGTGAGCGCCTGAGCGGTGAGCGCACACGCAAACTCGTTAGCAGTGATCATCGGAACTGTTGCGATATTCTCCTGTAGTTAAAAACAATTGTCTTATTATTAAGTATAATATATACATAAATGTGTTTTACTCAGAATGTAGATTGTATGCACAATACATTCTAAGGAATTATCCTTCTATCGCCGAGGATTTCTACATACCTACCATTACATACATACATAGTACACACACCCACGGTTCGCCAACTATGCTTAAGTCCCACGTATTAGGGGGCGAGCCTATTACCATAACAGTACTTCCGACAGATGGCGCAGGCGTCACCCAAAGACGTTAAGTATGAATGTTTTATCGAAATTAGCAGTCAGGAGCAATTGTCACGATGTCTGAATTGGCAAAGCATCTGGACGGTATCCAGGAGATGCAGGTTCAAATCCTGCTCGTGACTGTTATTTTCGATTTCACATTTTTCACTTTGTGTTTAATGTATAGTGCTAAGCATGCCAAATGCTAAAAATATATATAAATACCCAAGACCTCCTGCTCAGCAGTCGCTCACGCTACCGCTGCACCACCGAGGCAGTTACTTACATACCTATCATTAGTGAATACCAAAAAATTGCAGAACTATTAATTTAATATTAGATTTATTATTTATTAGTATTTACTAGGATGGTACCAATTACTAGCATTTACTGATAGGAATAATCTCTCTAGGTTTTTGTAGTAGTTAAGAAAATGAAGGTGCCAAACACACTAGTCTATGGCAAAACACGCTTGTCCTGGCTATGGTATAAAGGGCTATCTCCTGGAAATCACCTGCTTTTCAGGATAAAAATCAGCACGCCCTTTTCGGTAGACGAGATTATATGTACCTATGTAAAATTTCATTATAATAGGAAGAACGGTATGACAGCGCTAAGATACGAGCAAGCAAACATTGATTTTTATATTAGGTTTTAGATTAACAAGACGACCATACCGAGATTGAAAATATTTCGAATATTGTAGAGCATTACTATCAGCAATAATGCTCCAGGCATTTTTTACCAGCCAGCCTTAGGGTAATAGAGAAAACAAAGCTATTAGCAAGTGCATTGCATTTTTTATCGCTTTGAAAGGAATATTAGTGATGGAGAAGAGGGCTGCGGGATATAAATAATAATCTAGATGCATCTTATTCCCCGCTATAAATTAAAACAAGAGCTTTTATCAGGTGGTTATTTGAGCAGAATCAAGTTTTATTTATGGCATTATTCTATAATATCGTTGTTGTTATTGTAATTATCCCGTTTTGTTTGAGGTAGGGTAGGTATATATTATTATTAGCGTTTGTCAGCGGCTCCGCCGCAGCCAAAAGCTAGTTTTTAGGTTATATCTCGGGTTTCCGTTATAATAACTAGCGGCATAAAATTTATACCTACTATAGGTACAATTTATTTGTAAATGAGGAAAAAGAGAACTTCAGTGCAAGTGGGATTAGAACCCGCGTCCTTTCTCAATCCTGGGAATTGCTCTAAGCCACTGAGCTACCGCACCGGCCTTTCGGCCATACCCAATCTCCTCATCACATTTGTCTTTACGACCGACGCCATCTATCGGAATGCATTAATCCTATATAGGAAGTTTAATTTTGCAATTAAAATTCATACTATTTGATGGCGCGATTTTTTAAACATTTTTGATCTATATTTTTTAGCATTTGACATGCTCAGCTACTTTTTAAAGTACAATATATTTGTGAATGAGGAAAAAGAGAACTTCAGTGCGAGCGGGAATCGAACCCGCGTCCCTTCCAATCCGGGGAAGTGCTCTAAGCCACTAACCTGTCAAATGCTAAAAAATAAAAAATATAAGTACTAGTTCTAAGTTTAATCAAGACCTATCAAACTAAAAATGTTTCATCAAAATATGTTCAGTAGTTTTGCGTGAATCCAGAATAAACAAATGGAAAAAAATATAAATAAATTACTTTGTATTATGAGACACCTAAATAGCTTAATGCGTGATGCGCGAAAGAACAAAGATACAAAAAATCTAAAAAAAAAATCTTGTTTAGACACGCCTTTATAGCCTAATAAAGTATTTTTTTCTCAAATATCTTAAATGAGCGGACATAGTTCTGTTACAGCTTTATAATAGTAAGTAGGTACCTATTGATAGATATTAGATATAGTATTATTGAGAGTTTGCTCTTGGTAAACGATATTGCTATATCTATTATATGTATTTATATATATTTTTAGCATTTGACATGCTTAGCACTATACATGAAACAAAAAGTGAAAAATGTGAAATCGAAAATAACAGTCACGAGCAGGATTTGAACCTGCATCTCCTGGATACCGTCCAGATGCTTTGCCAATTCAGCAATCGTGACAATTGCTCCTGACTGCTAATTTCGATAACATATTCATACTTAACGTCTTTGGGTGACGCCTGCGCCATGTGTCGGAAGTATTTTCATACATTACCGACCAGGTAAACTTAATTTTACAACCTTACGCAAACCTTAAAAATATTTATACATATTTTTAGCATTTGACATGCTTAGCACTATACATTAAACACAAAGTGAAAAATGTGAAATCGAAAATAACAGTCACGAGCAGGATTTGAACCAGGAGCAATTGTCACGATGACTGAATTGGCAAAGCATCTGGACGGTATCCAGGAGATGCAGGTTCAAATCCTGTTCGTGACTGTTATTTTAGATTTCACATTTTTCACTTTGTGTTTAATCTATTATATGTAGTATATAATTCCAGTGTCACGGGCTGAACCGCAGCTAGTAATAATATAAAGGACAAATATGTTGAATTATCTATGTAGGTATTATTTATATTAACCATTTTCAACCGTTTTTATCATAGATATAGTATATATATCTATGTTTTTTATGCTAAAGGTCCGTTGTAACCACACTTTAAAAATAAAGAGAATAGTGGGTAACAACTGATTTATTACGTCTACACTTCTTAGCCAATCGCCATTCGAAATACAAAAGTAACGGCTGTATTGAAGGCGGCCATAGATCACAAATATTTTTTATATTGTTGAATCAAAACCGTAATAAAGTTGATTCACGGGCTTTGGAAAACTGATTCCTAATAATGAACACTTCGCTAATACTATGCCTTTCCTCAACATATATATATATGTTTTTTATTTCTTGTAGTGGCAGATGAGCCACGGTCCATCTGATGGTAAATGGTAACCGTCGCCCATGGACTCGACTCTACTGAGAGTATTGTCAAGCCGCTGCACACCAATTCATTTCACAGATATGTAATGAAATATAAACGGCTATCTCCTGCTACAGCCAAAACACAACGATGTGCTTCATGGCCGGTCACACGGGAGATTTTGGTACCAACCCGCTCGGGCCAGATACCAAGTGAGTACTCCCACTTGGTACCCAGTCCTACTACCAGTCGTGCAATGGATGATAATTGCTGACTTCCCTTAGTCGCCTCATACGACACCCGTGGGAAAGAATGGGGTGGTGACACTTGTATTCTTAGTCCGTCACCACACGGACATCTATCTTGCAAAACACCTATTAATTTAAACGAAATCCTTTTTTCAATATCTGTTTCAGTTCTATATTTTCTACAGATTAATTTGAACGTGGTTAAATGGCTGTCGCTTCCAGATGATGACAAAGTCGCAATTATAATACACTATTATTGTATACAAGTTACAGAGGATAATGAATAACTCCACTCATATTATATCATAGGCAAGGTTTCTAGAGGTAGGTACTTGTTTACTTATCTTAACTATTATAAAGCTGTAACAATGGTGTGTCTGTATATTTAAGATATTTGAGAAAAAAATTACTGTATTATTTTTGATCTATATTTCTTAGCATTTGATATGCTCCGCCACTTTTTCCTTATTCAAAAATAATTTGTACTTTAAAATGACTGTATTAGTCTATATAGGGCCTATATTATAGGCGTGTTTGAATACCAAATATTTCTTATTTTGTTTGTTTGTTTGTTCGCGCATCACGCAAAAACTGCTAGACGGAACTTTGATGTAACTATTTTATACGATAACTCTTGATTAGACTTAACAACTGGTATACATTTTATCCCGCCACTATATCGGGAACCTGAGATATAACTTAAAAACTAGTTTTTGGCTGCCTTAGTCCTGAGGCTAGTGATGAGAGCTATTGTCGTTTCACTGGCAAAGTTTCAGATCTACCAACACATTTTTGTTGCACGACCCTAGATTCAAATCCAAGACCTCAACTGACGAGGCGACACTTGGCGGAAGTCCATTGTTATTGTAGAATGTAGAATGTACCTATATTGTAGAGCGAGAACCCAACACACATCCACGGACTGTCTATCCCGTCTATCTTAGTACCCACACAACAACTAAAGATTGCCCATCCGCACTTCTAACGGATAGAAGGTAATACTTACTAGCATGCACAGCAATGGACAAAAATCTCACCAAATAGGTATATAATATACAATACTAGATGACATGGTAAACTTCGTATCACAATTTATTTTATCAGCGATAGTGTAAATGAATTAGAAAATATAACCACGACATGCAATATTTCACAACGTTGCCTTTTTTTAAAATAAACTTGCATTGAATCCTTTAAACATGTCAAAAAGAAAAAGGATTCAGATACTCTTATATTAATAATCTAAGCACCTACTAGTACATAAGTAAACAAGGCATTCACTGAACAAATGTATAAAATGGTTCATCAAAACAAAAGGTGCGAAATGAATTAACGAGGTATACGAGAGGCGGTTGTCATAGCGACGAGTGGGAGTAGGCTGAAATATGCTGGGAGTGACAAGAGCAGCGTGATTAGGTTGACGAGTGACGTCTATGGTGGAGAAACAGGCAACGTGTTAGTAGGGTGGATGGGTGGGTACGTAGATATGCACTGGGCCTTATTTGTAGTACCTAATGTGGTTGAGTTAAAAATTATAAACAAATTTTTACGGACAAATATTTTTCCCTGGTACTTTTGATTTAGGATCTTTGTATACTACTTGAATAATATTAGGTAATTTTGAGGTGTATATATATATATATTTAGCGTATTTAATTAATACAACTGCAGAACACGAGAGGAAAATAAGTATGCTGGCTATTAGGGGCTGGCACAGGATAGCTCCTCCACTCCTAGATCATAATCCATCTAGCGGTAAAATGTATTTAACAGCGTAATAGAGCAAATTTTGCCTTAATTTAGTTTGTCTTTTCAGCACTACGGCGTTACAACCAAACAGTTTGTTCCTTCCTTCCTCAGTTATTTCCTCCTTTGTTTTTCTCTTTTTCCGTACTCCGTAGGTTGAATTGTCTGTGGTTCTTGGTAAACTTTGACGATTTTAAATGCTGTATAATAGCCCTATGAAATAAATATATTTTTAAATTTGCTTTATACTTAGAAATACCAATGGAACAGCCAAGATGATATCGAGAGAATCTACCGCAATCCTTCGTATAGGGTTTAAGAATGAACCGGCTTTCCCCATAAAGGGCATAACCTACCCAACATATTAAAATCCTCTCAACTCCTTTTTGAGTTCATACCCTCCGTATTTATTTACTTATTATATAAAACTTTTAACATCACTCATCGGCTTTAATATTTTGATGGCAGATAATCAATCTTGAAATTATCTCCAATGACTGGCTTAGTGATCATATCTTTCAAAATGTAATGAGAAGCTGGGTCAATAAAGCCAGCTTTATTTACTGGCCTTCGGCTTTGTTCCTTTCAAATTATACTGCACCCTTCGCTATTGAGTTCTCATCTTATATTGAACCCTTTGATTGCTTCCTATAAGGGTCCAGGTATCGGTTTGTATAGACTAGGCGAGAGTCGTCGGTCGCTGGTAAGAGCTCGTATATTGTAGAATGAAACTAACAAAGGTACCTTTTTCTATATAAATTAAATGATAGAGGTTTATCGATCGTCGACACACATCACGAAAAAACTATTGGATAGATTTCAATTAGGCCTTTTTTGTTTAGGCAGGAAAAAATGTACCTAACTACACACCCCGTCGGGGCAACGAACAGGGTAGTGTGGGGCCCTCACCCACTAAATAAACCCGCCGTGTGCGCTCTCTCCGCCTTTATTGGCGGGCCACTGACACTATGTTACATTGCTTCAGTGGTAAGGCCATAGGTATCTAAAAAATTATTATGAGACTTAAAAACTTGCATACATTATTTATATTTATCCCACTACTATATCAGGAACCTGAGATATAACCTAAAAACTAGGTTTTGGCTGCGGCGGAGCTACTGGCAAAGCCTAGATAGACTTTGACATACCACTGTTAAACTCTGGATGCTTTGTGTTTTATGTGACAAACATTTACCATTTTGTGAATAAAGTTTAAAATAAAGTTATTAGTTTTAAGAAACGATTATTTTTATAAGCACCACGTGTTCAGCGATGTATGTCTCCCTGCCGCGGAGAAATAGATGAGAGGAGATAATAAGCAATGCAGACGAAGTCGTGGGTATCAGTTGTATTAAATAAAACGACTGGCCCTAGCAATGAATATTTTGATATTCATTGGGCCCTAGCTTCGCATAGATGCAATTCTTATCTATAGGTACTATTATAAAGCTGTAACAGAGCTGTGTCTGTACATTTAAGATATTTTAGAAAAAAATACTGTATATATATAATAGCCTATCTATATAGGCGTGTCTAAACACAAAACATTTCTTTTTAGAATTTTGGTCGGTCTGTTTATCTGTTTGTTCGTTCACGCATCACGCAAAAACTATTGAACGGATTTTGATGAACTTTTTGTATTTGATAGCTCTTGATTAGACTTAAAAACTGGTATACATTTTCTTTGGCTGCTATATCGGGAATATATATAACCTAAAAATTAACTTTCGGCTGCGGCGAAGTCGCGGGCAAAGGCTAGTTAATATTATAAATGCGATATTGCGTTTGTTTTTTAGGCTTTCACGCCATAACTATTCACCCAGTCATTATGAAATTTTGAATGTATAGAGTCCAGAACACAGAAGAGGATGTAAGCTACTTATTTTTAACCCGAAAAAAAATTGTTTCTGTGGGACATGGATGTATAAAGGAACGGACAGCGCCTCGCTAAGACAAAATTGAAGATACGTAATGGCGGTGGCTATCTATGTGTGAATGAATTTAGGGTTGACATGTTAGCCAAATTTACCCTTTTTATTATACATATTAAAAAAAAACAGGTTGGCAGATAAATTTATTGGAAATGTATATGAAATATACCGTACTATTTGAAAAGGTTAATAGTGCAAAAAACACTATTGTACTGTATTTATTTAAAACTCATCATCATCATCATCATCGGCAGATAATGGGTAATAAAGGATAACATAATTATGTGGATAAAACGGGATTAACTTGCATGTTTGTCGAGACTACAGTGGCCAAGGTGTCTTTACTGCTTTGACAATTAATGTATGTATGTATGTGTAATTCCGAGGAATCCGATGCAGTTGTAATCGGTAGAGTTATTGTTCTAGCGCACATAATTCTAGGAAACTATTGCTCTTTTTTGAGGTGAGCGGAATACACAAAGCTTATTGTTTTAAACAGTTTTATGTTATCTATATGGGCCGCTACAGTTTCTAATTGTAAGCAGATATATTATTATTAAAATAGAATATTTTTAAGAGTGGCTAGAGGTAATTTTGATGATTTCGTTTTGGTGTTAGATAACGCTTTTTATCACTCCCATGAGGTAGAATAAAACTGCCACTACAGGGTGGCGTAAGACCCAGTTCAAAATTGGCTAAACTCAAAGAATGTAAAAAATTAATAAATGAATACACTGATTAAAGCAGAATTACTGTAAATCATTACAAAAGAAAAGACATATTATCAAAAAATGTAGTTGAGGAGTTCACTGTTGAGTATGGTGTCGACATCTCAAAAGACTTCCTTAGCACTGTAAATAAAATCCCATATAACTAGTATGGGCACAGGTAAAGGGGCGTGTCGCAAGAAATAACAAATGTTTTAAAATGGCTGAAATTAAAGAATTATTTACTGAGGGCTAAAGTTGTTGACACTGCAATGGTAGTTGAGATATGTCGAGTATGTTATTATACTAAAGTAACGAAATAAAATAATACTACTCGTTCACCTTATTGATAATGTAACAGAAAGATTCTTAGTAAATGTAGATTCTGAAAGTAATATTTCAGAAATAAATTGTGATTAAGAAAGTTCGGCTTTAATTTTTTCCATTTTAACTAAAATGATAATAAGCAGACAAATAGGCATCTACGGTGGGCATTTATCAACTTATTTGAAGTCGCTTTCGTTAAATGCGATTTTCTTATGAACATAAATAACACTCGCAAATGCAATTTTATTACGTTACTAGCCTTTCCTCGCAGCTCCACCGCAGCCAAAAGTTAGTTTTTTGGTTATATCTCAGCTTCCCGATAAAGTAGCGTATAAAATGTATACCAGTTGTTAAGTGTAATCAAGAGCTATCAAATAAAAAGTTGCATCAAAATCCGTTCAGCAGTTTTTGCGTGATGCGAACAAACAAACAGATAAACACACAAAAAATTTAAATAAATCGTTTTGTGTTTAGATACGCTTATATAGTCTATTACAGTCATTTTTTCTAAAATATCTTAAATGTACAGACACAGCTATGTTACAGCTTTATAATAGTATATAAAACATATTAAAATAGGTATGATTACTTTAATTTAGATTTTGTAAATGCTACAATAATAAATTCATGCTACTTATACTACTTCAAATTAATAAACCATCAGAAAATTTATTATAATAAAAAAAAAATATATTAATTATGTGTTTTCGATAACAGACTACAACAACACATTAATGCTACATGGCAATCAAATATCATTTTAGTCAACAAAATAAAAAATCAAAGTATAGTAATTTAACCTAAACCAATAGTACCTCATAAATATAAACTATAAAATTCCCATATTTCAGATAATTTCCACTAGCGAATATGAGCAATACTGGCATTGTGATGAATTATTTTGTTCTGGTGAATTAATAATATAAATTTTAATGAATAAAATCGGGAATTAAGTGATTAAATTATTCATTTACCTATGAAACGTGACTCCTGGATTTTTTTCTTTCTGTCATACGGTTTTTCACCATTTCACCACACAAGATATGCTGTATTTTGATATTTTTTTGCAGCGTAGACGTACCGACTGTGATAACGTTTACTTCGCAATGGCCGACTAAGGTGTGAATGTGTGCGTGTCGGCATGTACGTACAGCGAACTGGTCGACTCTGAGTGACACAATCTTTTGTTAGCAAGGCTCAGTCCGTTCTTTTTATTAAGTCCATGCTGTGGGATAGCAGTTTTTGCACAAAGTGCATTAGTGTGCAAAAGTACGTAAATATCTGTGTATATATATTTTTTTAATTCATATAATGGCAGACGAGCCACGGCCCATCGGATGGTAAATGGTAACCGTCGCTCATGGACTCAACTATACCCAAAGTATTGTCAAGCCGCTGCGCACCATTTCATTTCACCGATATGAAATGAAAGAATAAACGGCTATCTCCTACTACAGCCGGAGATGGTGGTACCAACTGGCTTGGGCCCGCTGACTTGGTACCCAGCCCTACCACCAGTCATGCAATGGATGGTAATTGCTTACTTCCCTTAGTCGCCTCATACGACACCCGTGGGACAGAATGGGGTGGTGACACTTGTATTCTTAGTCCGTCACCACACGGAAATTATATTCTTGAGTTCACGCGAACAAATTTGCCGGCTGAATCTAGCTTGCTAATAAAGATTGTTTTTAGAATTTTTTGTATAACTGCAACTTTCTAGTACATTAAGTTTATTTATTTCATAATACATAAATAACCGCTGTGTGGGACCGGCTTTAGAATTGTCCCACCCCTCTCTACCCATGGCAATGTTAAGAGCCGACTGAGGGGATACCGTGGGAGTGGACAGCAGCGCTCCCTCGAGTATTAACAACATCCACTGCGATCGCCAACCCGCCTGCCAAGCGTGGTGATTACGGCATTATCCTCCATGACGGGACTGCTCATTGTGGCGTTCTCTTGGGGAGGCCTATGTCCAGCAGTGGAACGTTGAAAGGCCGATGGATGGATGGATGGACATAAATAACCAATGTGTGTCGCAGATTGTTGTTTTCACGACTTTATTATAAAACATTAGGTATCTATAATAGTTATTTTGATATTTTTACATATTTGTTGAGCATTTGACTTGCTTAGTCAGTTTGTGTTAATTATCTATTTAGAAAAAGTTTAGTAAAAACCTACACTGAAAAAAATGTAAAGAGAAAAACTTATAACAAACTAGTAATATTTTTGATCTATATTTCTTAGCATTTGACATGCTCCGCCACTTTTTAAAGTACACATTATTTGTGAATAATGAAAAAGATTTCGTTTCCCGCTAGTACAAAAAATCTCTTTTTCCTTATTCACAAATAATTTGTACTTTAAACTAGTCATAGATTAATGAGGCTAGTAGATTAGTTATAGATTAATTATAGATTAACGAGCACAATAAATAAATATTACCAACTTTAGCTAAACGTTGTGAATGTTGAACATATAAATAAGATATTTTAAACTAAAACTAGAACGTTTAAAGGGCGGAGTTAGAGTTGCCTTCTCTAAAATATAAAGGGTTAACCACATGTCTAGGTTGCCCCGCTGACAGGTGGTAACTGATGTACCCGCTGTAGCTGGAGGATTGGGTAGAAGTTCTCGAGTTATGATTGTGAAACAAAGAATATCTCGTGATAAACAATTCACTGATAATATGAACTGATGACTCAGCGATATGACATTTTGTGGAACTCTTGATGAAGGCCAGTATCAGTCCAGTAGGAGTCAATGAATTGCTGATAAACGCGTATAATCGACGGAGAATATCTATAGTATAATACATATTCATTATTCATCAAGCATGAGCATGGAGCCCATGTGAAATTTTCTCTACTATTCAAACTGCACAGATGGTGGAGTGGTTTAGATACGATTACGATCTCGTTTCGAGTGTTGTGGGTTCGATTCCCACACAGGTGTGGTGACGGATTAAGAATACAAGTGTCACCACCCCATCCTTTCCCACGGGTGTCGTATGAGGCGACTAAGAGAAGTAAGCAATTATCATCCATTGCACGACTGGTGGTAGGGCTGGGTACCAAGTGGAAGTACTCACTTGGTATCCGGTTCGAGCGGGTTGGTACCACCATCTCCCGTGTGACCGGCCATGAAGCACATTGTTGCGTTTTGGCTGTAGCAGGAGATAGCCGTTTATATTTCATTTCATCTGTGAAATGAATTGGTGAGCAGCGGCTTAACAATACTCTCGGTATAGTCGAGTCCATGGGCGACGGTTACCATTTACCATCAGATGGGCCGTGGCTCGTCTGACACTACATGCAATAAAAAAAAAAAAACAGGACAATTCTTTGCATATCCACAAATGGTTGTTCTGAGTCTGTATCTATCTTAAGTCCATTGAATCGTACATGTGTATGGTCCCCCATGATACAAATATTATTCCTCAACAAATTGTGTTGTCAAATAAAAACGTATATACGTAGTATTTTACACAATTTTTATTTTTTTACTTTATTTGGAAGGAACGCAGGTTTGAATTCCGCTCGCACTAACATCTCTTTTTCAACATTCATAAATAATTTGTTCTTTATTTTACACAACTTATTAATATTCAAAATTCCAGTTATAAGTATACCTATTATACACATTTAAAGTTACTGTAGCGAGTTGAAATTTCGCAACTACCTTAATAAAGCCCAAACATTAACGTCAAACTGAGTTCATTGGATCGGAAGCGCCCCGTCCTGTCCATCAATCTTTGTTATCGTTGCCATATTCAACCCTCAAATAATTTTTCTGCATTTGTACCTGTATTGAAAAAATGTCAATAACAATTCGCGCCTCTAGCTGGCCCGCCCCAGTTTTTGTAACAGCTACAAATGTTATTCATTTTTTCCAAAAGCTAAGAAAATATCTGTTTTTTATTAAGATCAATATATACTAACTCCTTTATCTACATAATAAGCTGTCACTTTATTTGAAGTACATACAGCTTTTACGATATCGTCATGTCTTTAGTATCTAGTCGCAACGGATCTTTGTGCCTGTGAAGTTAGGCACAGAGCAAGAAGTGGGGATTGTGACGGAATCATACGATTAGTGCTGACCAATTTAAATGTTATTACTCGATTAACAAAACAATCCAATGACATCACAATGTCTTCATATCTAATTGTTTAGGTTTTAATTCTGACTTTTATATTCAATAAAAAGTATAGAAGCGATTTGAGTGAATTAGCTTTAATCTAGATATAGCAGAGCGTCCATATCTTTTAATACGATCTATAAATAATATGATTATCGGTTACAATTGTTCAATTATAATATATCGAACATTTTTCGATTAATGTAAACTGTAGAAGACGCACATCCCTTGCGACAAAAATATAGCGCAGCGTCTTGCAGCCAACTTCAGAAACACAAAGATCCGCTGCGACTATTGTAAGTACCTTTATTATCTTGAAACTAGACGTCTACGTGCATAAAATGAACGGAACAGAAAACACTATAAGGAAAATCTTTAACGATATTTCCTGAAGGATGAAGTGTGCATACCCGCCACTGCAAACTTTTCGTGTTATATCTTTTTTGGGCTTTCTTGTTGGGCAAGACTTCTCTGTAATATTTGATCTATTGTAACATGCTGGCCCAAATGTTTTGACACGATATTTTGTTTCGATGTTATCTTCTGAAGTCGTATGATCTGCTTTATAATTTTACTTGTTTTTTCTAGTGGTAGAGCTTACTTATACCACAGCACGAATGTGCCAGCTCGATCGGGGAAGTACCACCCTCTCACAAATAACAGTGAGTGGAGTGAGAGTGTAACAACGGTTGGCACTCCTATCGAGTGAGAGCACCAGAGGCTCAAAGCTCCTCCCTATCCTCTCCTTAGTATCCTACCTATATCTCCTTAATATCTTTCCTGTCCACCTCCTATCCCTTTCCTTGGAGATGGCGACGCGCGGGTGATGCCTCTGGTGTTGCTAGCGTCTATAGGCTACGGTAGCCGCTTACTATCGCCGTAAGCTTGTTTGCCACCCATGTTATTATAAAAATAAAATCTTAGTTGGCTCATATGACAACCATAAAATGGTACAGCACGGTTAGGACACCTCACACATTCACACAAAGTTTATTGATACTTTAACGCAAAACATTGATTCAAATATATTAATTCCTACTAGAAATTAGGGATATTTGAATAGGATACGTGGTATCTAGAAGGTGACAGAGAAAGATTTTACCGTAAGGAAATATTGCTTATAATCTTTTTTCAATTTTCATTATTACTTTTTATTTTAATTCTTACCTTTTAAGACTTCGTGGGATTATCGCGGTACCATCAGCAAAATCATTATCGTTTTTCATTCCTTAAATAAATGAGAGGCGAAGCTTAAAATATTAAATCCGTAATCAATGTCAATAGATAAGTACTTATCAATTAACCATTTATCGTGATCTGTGGTGACAGATACTTGGATTATACATTGTATAAAATGCAAAGATCTTTGTATACTGGTTAAATTTAAGAAAATTGTATTTGAAGATCACTTTGTTCCTTGTTCCACTGATATCCTAAATTCAAATCTATTTCAAAACTGATAAAGCACAAGTTTCTATGTTACCATTAATTTACTTACAGAGTCTAACAATGGATATTGTGTTCTAATTTGTAGTTGACAAGGTGTATTGTTGATTACCCTGCTGCAATGTCTTTGCGGCTACTAATCAGTCTGATCAGATGCTTTCTATCCGTCTCAAAATGTCGATGAAAGATTAGTGGCGCTAGAGTAGAGATGAGGCTTGAAATCTGAATATCGATATGAATAAGCTTAACTTTTAATATATTTTTCTATTACTTTTGAAGTAAATACTTATTTAGTCGCGACTTGAAAGTAGCTCCATCTTTTTTCAACGGTAACAGTTTTAAACGGAAGTGACGTATAGCAAAATAACGAATAGTAGGTACCTTTACGGGAGTATCCTAACTAAAGTGTGAGCATTTGTGTTATTTACGCATTCATTTATAATTTTCAGTAATAAATTATACTACATATATGTATTTAGATAAAATAAAATAAAATTTTATTAATTTATTTAATTTAATTTAAATACTGCGACGTAATATCTTAAGAAACAGTCAACGACACGCGAATGACGGGGGAAAATTGTATTTGACGTTTACAGACTAAAAATAAGATATTATAATATAATATTATGTCGCCATATGTAATAGGAATGACAAATTCACGTTCCACTATTTTCCTATTTTGTTGTTGTGTGGTGACATTTGAGTAAAGATTACATGCACTCATTTAATTTTAATTAAGTGATTGCTAATATGATCCTACTGGTAGTATAAGAGTTCAAAGTGCGAAATTCCATTTATTTTATGATTATTAGTTTTAGTAATATCAACCATAAAATTCAGTCTTACTTCAACCGCACGTAAAGGTTACAAGCACTCATTTAATTATTTTTGAAGTAAATACCTACTTCTTTACACACGCCTGACTTGGAGAGTAAGTTGGTGAACGTGTGACGTCAACGTTGCGAAAAGTGCTGATCGGGCGAGGCGAACGGAAGTTGAGAGGGTAGTGAAGAGAAGCCGAAGAAGTGAAGATGTCTTATCCCCAAGACCAACAAATCATTAATACTGTATGTCAAATGTAGGGATTAGTTAATACATGTTCGGAAACGATAAGTAAATTGTGACGTTTTCATTGGTCATATGTCGATTGTCACACAAGTTTAAATAAAATTAACGAAATAGTTTTTTTATTGTAGCCTCTAACTGTCACTACTTATTTTAATTTACTCATTTTAGTTAGTAAAAGAAAACACATTTTTTATTTAATTTAATTTATTCAAAGCTTACAGTTTTTTAATAATATATATATTTATTGTTAAGTTTTACTTCAGTCGTGTGGTCTAAAGCACACTCGTTTTTTTTATACTACGTGGTTGGCTAACAAGCATACGGCCACCGATTAAATCAAATATACTTACTACTTACTTGACACTGAAGGTAAGCGGTTACTGTGGCAATAGAGGCATCAATCACTCGTCACCCTCTCTAGGATATTAAGGAGAGGAGGTAGGAGTGGCCACCGTTGTTTTACGATGATCTTCTGTGAGAGGGTGGTACTTCCCAAAACAAGCCGGCTCATTCATGGTGAGATAAGCAAGGCTCTCTCTACCATTAGCTAAAAAAGTAGTTTAAAAAATATTTTCTCTGCCACACTTCATTTTCCACACATTTTTCTATCACAGTAAAGCAGTAGTTTAACAAAAATAGACTTTATATGAATCCTGGTTTATGTGCAGTCAATAAGAAATTACTTCCCAACAAAATTACCCGCTTAACTGAAGCAAGAAGCTTCTCTGTTTGTAGTCGATAGTGATGTACTCTGTGCTTATCGATTTCTACATAATAGTGTTTTGCTTTTGTTATGATACAATGACTAGTACAACAATGCATGTGGTCAATAGCTGGGGTTTTCTTTATGAAAAAATATGTACACATAAGTAAACGCTTCACTGCTTCCGAATGCAGATTTCTTCTATCTCTCTTTTATATCTATCTTTTATCCCTTTTCCTGGCATAGACTACATGCGTGTGTTGTCTCTGGTATTCATGGAAGCCGTTTACCATCAGACAAACGCGTTCACTGTAAGGAAGGACGCATTTGTCGTGGCGCTTCAGTTCCAAGGAGTAGCTCTCCCAATCTCCGGTAGAATTGGGATCCCTGGCATCAACATTTCCAGCAAAGTCCAGTTCGGGAGGCATTTGGAGGACAAAGCCAAATTGGCGAGCAAAAACTGAGCGTCCTGAACCGAGCCAAACGGTATTTCAATACCGAGGCAGAGACTTGCGCTAGATAAGGCACAAGTCTCACGTGAAGTACTGCTCACACCTCTGGGCAGGCGCATCAAAATACTGGTGCTGGTATTTTGGTGATTCGAACAGCAGGTGTTTACAGGCAAAGACGTGCTGTTCGAATTATAGATGATCATCAATCTCATGGATGGATTGGAATCGCTGGAGCGCCGGAGAGACTTTGGATCGCTTTTGGTGTGCTCTATGGACTCTTCAATGGGGAGTGCTCTGAGGAACTGTTTGAGGTATCAACATCTACTTTTTACCACCGGAGCACGAGACGTCGTAGCAGGGTTCATCCACACCACCTGAAAACGATCTTGTCTAAGACTGTTCGTTTCCAGCGCTCTTTTCTACCATGCACGTGTAGGCTCAGGAATGAATTTCCTGCTGCGGTGTTTCCCCAGCGCTAGGACATGTCCTGCTTTAAACGAGGTTCTACTCACGAGTAAAGTGCTCTTCTCAAACCTAGTAGGTAGACGGCGACTTGGCTGTGCGCCTGGTGTTGCCAAAGTCCATTTCCACCGTTGGCAATAAAAAAAGGCATGCTTGTTTAAGTTGTATTATGGTATAAGACAAAAAAACTGTATGAGATATATCATAACACAGTGGATGAAACACAGGAACATAGCTAATTTAAAAGTAATTGGCACAAAACGTATTTGGTCCAAAACCCTTCTTAGGGTGTGCACTATCATTTGTCCTGTAAATTGAACCCAACACAACTCGACAAGTAAAATCATTAATCAAAACACAACACAATCTGTGCAGATCTCGCTGAATATGAGTGTAACTATTTAATTTGCACTTATAATGACAGAGTTTTTGCCAGTTGTTTTTTTTTGTGAATCTGGCGGAGTGTGCCATGAAGAAAGCTTTAGTTATAATTTCAAACAAAAAAACATAATATGGAGATCCGTAGGAGAATAAAAGTGATCGAGCTAGCCTAAAAAATGCGAAGTTAAGTAGCAACAGGCAGGAAACATCAATATTTATTTATCTATCCAAAGGTTTTTGTTAGGAACCATGTACGAGGCAGCGTAGTATTACCTGCTATTTGGTGGATGGCCAATCTAATGAAAGGCTCAGCAAGCAGATAGATGTAGGTACTGTAGTTGCTTTCTTACAGAAGACTATGGCCAACAATAGAAGATTAGAAGATACCTAATGGCTTAATGGCTGGGTTTACGACAAATTTTGGCATTAGAAGAGATTGCAAGTACTGGGCGTGAACACATAGGTGTCATCGTCTTGTTAAATTGTCATCAGAAATGCCTTTAAAATATCATCAGATACTGGATTTTATCCGTGTGATGACGGACTAAGAATACAAGTGTCACCACCCCATTGTTTCGGGTCCGGTTTGCGGGTGTCCGGTTTGCGGGTGTCGAGGTGACTAAGGGAAGTCAGCAATTACCACCCATTGCATTACTGGTGGCAGGGTTGAGTTCCAAGTGGGAGTACTCACTTGCTGTCGGGCCCGAGCGGGTTGGTTCCACCATCTCCTGTGGTGTGCAGAGGCTTGACAATACTCTCGGTATAGTTGAGTCCATGAGCGACGGTTACCATTTACCATCAGGTGGGCTGTGGCTCGTCTGCCACCACACGCAATAAAAAACAAAATGATTACGAACGACCTTTATCATTTACCATCAATTATCCGTTGGCTTATCTGTCTCTAGAATCAATTAAAAATGTTAATCTACAAGATTAGAAATAATTGAACCTTTTTCTAATCACTCAAGAATGTATTCAGTTGCATGTGCAGTGTAATTGCCAATAATCACTAACTTCATGAGATACGGTTCAAACAGAGCTAATACTCAGTGTAGTGAAGATGAGGAACATAGTTTTTACTATTTTAGCATTTGTGGGTAAATATTTGAATTATTAAATCAACTGTACAATTATCATACTAATAAAAGATGTCTGGATTTAATACACTTTTCATGTTCGTTCGTTTTGAATTGCTTTTTTATATCTAACAAAAATGCATTTTTTTATTAATATATAATTAAATATAATTATGTACGCATGTCTTTGAAATTTAGCTGTTCCGATGAACTCATTAGATATGAATATTCTTTCATCCCCCTATCTTCTAATATATAAAATTCTCATGTCACAGTGTTTGTCGCCGTTCTCATCCGAAACGGTTTGACTGATTCTCTTTCTTTTTCTTGAAATGTTCTGTGTATATTCAGTAGTTCTGAGAATAGGATGTAAACTATTGTTCATACCATTATAAGTAATAAGGGTGGTCCACCCCAACAATTATTTTTGATGTGAAACATCTAATGCGGAAGGAGGGTAAATCGGCTGTTAGCGTGGCGACGCTTTTATTTTACTTGTCCCGTTCAAATATTGCACGTTAAATTTGTCACACTTCCCGGTTTCCGATTGAGCTGAAATTTTACACGCATGTGTATATCGCGTGACGATGCAATATTATGATGACATGGAGCTGATCTGATGATGGAGCTGGAAGGTGGACGTAGGAACTCTATAATGAAACGGCGCAACCCCATCGAGTTTGGGCTCGTACGATTCGTCTTGCCGAGTACTTTATGTTTAGATGATATCCAGGGTCTGATGATGGAACTGGAAGGTGACCACAGTAATTCTGTAATGAAATGACGCAACCCCATCGAGTTTGGAACCATTTGATTCGTCTTGACGAGTACTTTGTCTTTAGATAGTATCCAGGGACTGATGATGGAACTAGAAGGTGGCCATAGGAACTCCGTTATAAAACGACATAACTCCATCGAGTTTGGGCTCGTATGATTTGTCTTGGCGAGTACTTTGTCTCTAGATGGTATCCAGAGCCTGACGATGGAGCTGGAAGGTGGCCACAGTAACTCTGTAATGAAACGACGCAACCTTATCGAGTTTATATTCGTTTGATTCGTCTTGAGGAGTACTTTGTCAAGTTATGATCATTTTATTTCTTTAAAATAAAGCCGATGTTTTCACATCTGCTAGACGTACCGCGACGTTGTTTTTTTTATTTTTTGGACAATTTTTTTTTGTGATGTGGCTTAATGCCTAAATAATATATATACAACCCTAAATTTTCACCCTTCTACTGCCAACCCCTATTTTTTAATAGTGATATTAGTATTGTTATTTTTATAATCCGTCATCGTTCACAGAGCTCCATCCATGCCTCTTTCACTCATTTACCACATCCTCACAAACTTACAATAAATTAGTTACCTACTTTTTTTACGCTAGAAATTCCCTAAGAAATGTCTAGACCATCATTTATATGACAAAACAACGTTTGCCGGGTCAGCTAGTATTCATATAATAGAGTGTGCGTGCATAAAATAACCTTTTTATAAATTTAGTTTGAACATAATGTGACCCTTATCCTAGGAAAGCTGTTATGGAATCCGGAATTTTGAAATAAAACTACGTTTAGATGGTAGATTTCCATCTAAGTCTACCCGTGATCATGAATGCTGTAAAGTATTCGAAACGTCGGGATAGTAGAAAATCAAGTAAACGCGATAGAATCCGTAAACGTAGTTTTATTTCAAAATGTGTAACATTCGCGTAAATATCAGAAAGAATCTGGAATTATTGATAACAATGTGTAGTCATTTTAAGAATATATTTTTTTTCCATCCATCCTTCCATCAGCTTTTTAAAGTCCACTGCTGGACATAGGCCTCCCCAAGAATGGGGGATAGTGCCGTAATCGCCACGCTTGGCAGGCGGGTTGGCGATCGCAGTGGATGTAGTTAATACTCGTAGGAGTGCTGCTGCCCACTCCCCCGGTATTCCGTCAGTCGGCTCTTACGACGTTGGGTGGAGAGGGGTGGAACAATTCTAAAACCGGCCCCACACGGCATATATTTTTTTTACAGTTAGTGAATATTGGTCACAAAATATAGAGCGTAGAACCTCATACGACGCTTATACTATTGAAGATTTTATTGAATATAAAGAGTTGAATTCTAGTCAGTTATATGCTGATGGACAGCTACGAACACTTCCAGCTTTTGAACAAATATGTTATGATGCGCACATAAAATGCACTACTGCTATGTAAGTTACTAGTTTCGTACCATCTCATCTCGTTTCACACAGACGTCCAATTTTTCATATATCATAAACATTATTGACAGCATAGATGGCGGAGTGGTTTAGACACCGGCGTCCCGCTCGAGTGCTATTCCTTAGTGCAGGGTAAAAAGTTATAGACTGTAAAACTCATGCATATCATATTTCATCTGTATTCGTTACTTTTCTTACAGAAAAATAGATCACTTAGTATGTGCTCAACACGACAAATACGGTCTGGTCAATTTTCCACGTGTCTGTGAACTTCGTTTTTATAATTGTTTGGTCAAAGCATTGGAACAAAGAAAAGAAAACAGGAGTAGCTCTGGTGAGTAGCTCTTAGAATCTGCTAAATTTAAAAACGTTATGTGAAGCTCAAAATTGGTATTATTATTTCGATGTGTATGACGTTAAGCTTACAGCTAAGCTATTATGCAGAACGAACCATAATAAATTGTGGTAGAAGAAAGGCGCGAATATTCAATCAAATGCAAAAAAAATACTCCAATGTGATAGATAGTTCCAAAAATTAGCATGTTTAAAAAAGCCAAAAAACTATTTAGTTTTATTGTACGTGTTTTAGTATCTATTGATTACGATTGCAGTTCTATTTCGGCTCCTACTTCACTGTAATGAGCGAGATAATCATCATCATGTTGATATAATGTGGGTTGGCAGTTACCTACTCATAAAATTGTCAATTTTTGTTAGATGAATTAAGTAGCAGTGATTGCCGATAAAACCAAGGACTGCAAAGACAGTGTTATCGAATCCGGAGAGATTCTCTCGACGCCTTGTGACTATTTGTCAACCGTGGAGGTTGCTTTTTTTTCTTTCACTTTGAAGAAGTCTTTGCCCATTAGTGGGGCAGTAATTGGCTGAGAAAAAATAGTAGGTTTAAATATGGGTTTCAGGTAAAGTCTACTACAACGGAAGATTGAAAAATTGTCGTTATTACATTAAGAGAGCATCTAACATCGAAGGCGCAGTGGAGTATTATTTTAAAGAAGACTTAGATTATAAGATAAAACAATATGAGCAATATAAAGCGAAGATGGAGTTGTACAGTGACTGATATCAAGGCAATTTATCACCAGTGAATATCATCAGTAGGTACATTTTTTTGCTGACTCGCGATAAAGTTACCTCAAGGCATATTTTTTACTTGTTTATTTTCCCTCCTTAATATAATTTCCCATGAGAAAACAAAATACATTATAAGACTCTCGCAGAGAACTCGATGTACTCGTAATTACGTTTTTTGGAGAAAACTCCCGCTTTAAGAAACAACCTTATATTGAAGAACCTTATCAAATATTATTTGAATAGACCTAATGTATATATTCCCTCTTGAATCAATTTCCATACTTAAGTTTATAATATGATATGAGTGAGTTTTAGAGTATCTATATGATGGTAAAACATATAACATAGATGTAACATCACTCCTGTATCTCCGAAGGGTTAATCAGAGGTGTAATACACACCCACGGTTCGCCAGCTATGTTTAAGTCCCACGTAATAGGGGGCGAGCATATTGCCGTCTACCGGGCACATTTCCAAACCCCGGGCTGCTACTGAGATTTTTTCACATTTTAACATTGCCTGACCCGGGGATCGAACCCGAGATCTCATGATCAGCAGTCGCACACACTAGGTACCGCTACACCACCGAGGCAGTTGATAGTACGTAGTTGTTTATATGATGATGTATGTATATGAAAAATTGGACGTCGGTCTCGTTGAAACGAGAAGAGATAAAGACTAAAGTTGTGACTTCTATGTAAGTAGCACATTTTATGTGCGCATCGTAACATATTTGTTCAAAATCTGGAATTCTTCGTAGCTGTACATTAGCAAATAACTTATTAGAATTCAATTCTTTATTTTAATAATATTCTTACAATGACAACACTTATATACCTATACTTACGCTTTGCAATCAACTTCATAATATCGTTTTTGGGATCACATTATGTTCAAACATAATTTATAAAACATTATTATGCAGACGCACACTCAAAGATAGACGAAAGAATGTTCATCTTATCAGATCATTAAAACAACAAAATTTAAAGTAAATAAGTTTAATTGAGTTTAAGCTTTACATATTATTGCCCGATTAACTTCAATATGCAACATGGTGTACCAACTTTATTTTGAAAACTAATTAATTTTACCGATTAATTAAAGTTAAATACCCTTCAAACCTGCTAAATACGTTAGTAGTCGACAATAGCAACATTTAGTTGTAGTTTGAGAAAAAATACATAATTCCCACATGTGATCTTTTATAGAGACGAGTAGGTGTAACATAAGCAAATTTTGCAACATAATCTAACTCCAACCTTTTTTTTTGTTAATGCGAGAAAAAATGTGCCTATCCGCACACCTCGACGTTCGGGACAACGAACAGGGTACTGTGGGGCTCACCTCACCCACTACATAAACCCGCCGTGTGCCGTCTCTCCGCCTTTGTTGGCGGGCCACAGGAACCATATTACATTCCTTCAGTGGTAATCTAACTCCAACCTGATAGTGCGTCTTAGAACAGTTTCGTTCAACCTCATCATGAAAACCCGGTATTGTAATAGGTACTATTATTATTTTTGGTTAAATAGATTATAAGAGGTGATCCATTTCGAGGTTCCCTACGGCAATTTTGTTTGCTTACATACCCATTGAGCCAGAAATGGCCCTCATTACTTTGTTGTTACCAGTCGAAATGCTCGAACGAGTCATCGAAAATTGGACTCAACGGATGGACCATCTACGACGTAGCAACGGCCAACATTTGATAGACATAATCTTCAAAAAATAAATGCCAAAGAACGTTCTTTCAAATGATAATAAACATTCTCCATTAAATTTGAATTTTCTGTTTTTTTCTTTAAAAAAGTAGGGAACCTCGCAATGGATCACCTCTTATAATGCGTAAGTGGAAGGATGTAGGTACAGGGGGAGACCGAGAATCACCTACTTAGACTAAAATGGTCATGTATTGAAGGAAGGTGGAGTCAGGAGTCTCCGAAACCGGCGAGCATGTATGAAGAGAATTATGAATTTTGAGGAAGCGAGAGATGTATGCAGGATTAGAGCCTTTTGGCACTCAGTTCTATCTGCCTACTCCGCAAGGGAAATGGCGTGATAATAAGTAAGTAAGTATAATTATTTATGAACGAAATATTATTCGAATTACATAGACTGCCTCTATGGTGCAGCGGTAATGTAAGCGACTGCTGATCATGAGGTCTCGGGTTCGATCCTCAGGTCGGGCAGTGTTATTGAGATTTTTCGTAAAAAGAAAAAGAAAAAATTCTCAGTAGCAGCCCGGAGTTTGGAAATGTGCCCGGTAGACGTCAATAAGCTCGCCCCCTATTACGTGAGACTTAAACATAGCTGGCGAATCGTGGGTGTGTAATACACCTCTGCCTACCCCTTCGGGGAATACAGGCGTGATGCTATGTTTTATGATTCGAAGCCAAGACCTCACTAGGTCTGACTTTTTACCACTGTAAAAAGTTTTGTACTAATGCCGCTAAATAAAAGAGATAAAACATATATTTGCTAATAATGTAGTTTTCAGTATACCGTTCGGAAGTAATTTGTCTTGAAATCTCGAGGCGTATTTCACAAATTTCTCTCCTTATCGCCCGAGGACAGCTCCTCGTGTGGATAGGCTAATAGTGATTGATCATCGTCAGGGTCTTCGATTATTAAGGTTATCTTTATAGGAGGGCACACGAGCGGAGAATAAGTTTTATGAGGAGATAAATGAACTATACAAAGAATAATCGTAAAATATATTCAATACTATAAATATAGAATCGCTTCAGAATGGAAGTAGTATGCCTAAACATATTCTACATAAAAGTTGCATCCCTGTCAGTTTGTTTATTTAGGTAGTGTAACCGACTTCCGTACACGAGGTGGTGGATTCGATTCCCACTCAGGACAACTATTTGTGTGACGAACACAGACATTTGTACTGCGTCTGGGTGTTTTCTATTTATTATATGTGTGTATTTGAAATATTATGTATTATATCCGTTTTTCGGAATTAAAAGTAATCTATGTCCTTTTCTAGGCTCCAGTCTATATGTTTGCGAAATTTCATGATGATTAGCAGAGTAGCTACGTCATGAAAGAGCAACAAACAAACAAAGTCACTTTCGCATTTGTAATATTTGTAAGTAAATCCGCTTCGTTTCTAGATAAATCACACCCTGTTTTATTGCAGTTGTAACTACCTCTATTATATAGGGTTTTTCAACATAAACTCTGTTTTTTAAATTAAAATAAAACAATAAAATTAGATGATAATGATTAATTTTTTTATTGTATTACAATAAGTAAGGTTTGGCAATTATGAATGAAAATAATATCGGATAAATGTTCACCACGACCACGGTTACAGACACCGAAACAATGAATTTGTTGCGAACTAAAATTGCCGATCGCATAATTTCACGAAATTCAACTGTTAAGTGGCCAGCTCGAACATGTTAAAACACACTGCTGGATTATTTTTTGTGGGGTTATGTTAAAAGCAGAGTCTATACGAAGCCAATAGAATCGATTGCAGCCTTAAAACTCAAAATTCGTGAAGTGATTAACGAAATAAACCCATCCATTTTGTCAAAAAGTGATTAAAAACTGATGAAAGAATCGACATTTGTAACCGTGGTCGTGGTGGACATTTATCAGATATTATTTGTCATTCATAATTGCCGAACCTTACTTATTGTAATACAATAAAAAATTGTAATCATTATCGTCTAAATTGATTGTTTTATTTTGATTTAAAAAACAAAGTTCTTGTTGAAAAACCCTATATTTCCTTCAAATATATCTATTCGTTTTGAAGTTACTACCTGACTTTTCTAATAAGTTAATACAGATAAAGGTACTCGTAACTTAGCTTTTCAAGTGTCAAAGCAATTTAAGAATAAACTTTAGTGACGTTTTAGTGTCTTTTCAAATTAATGAAAAGTTAGGGAAATGGTTAGTCGAAGCGGATAATTAACTGACTTTTATAGGATTTTAATTATTTATCTCAATTTAACTTTATTCTAGGATATAGCTAATAAAGTATTGATTCTACATTTTTTTAATTGCACCATCTCTTTGGTTGCTGCTGATAGACGGCAGAGCATTCGTAGAAAAAAATAATTCCGAATCTAGTTAGACTTTGCAAGCTGATTTCCAATTTTGCAAATAATTATATTAAATGTTATATGGCCGTGTGGGGCCGGCTTTAGAATTCTCCCACCCCTCTCTACCCACGGGAGTTGTAAGAGCCGACTGAGGGAATGCCGGGGGAGTGGGCAGCAGCACTCCCTCGAGTATTAACAACATCCACTGCGATCGCCAACCCGTCTGCCAAGCGTGGCGATTACGGCATTATCCCCCCTTTGGGGAGGCCTATGTCCAGCAGTGGACGTTAAAAGGCTGATGGATGGATGGATATTGTACTATCATAAAGCTGTAAAAGAGCTGTGTCTGTACATTTAATATATTTGAGAAAAAAATTACTGTATTAGACTATATCGGCGTGTCTGAACACAAAAATATGTTTATTTTTTTTTCTGTTTGTTCGTTCGCGCATCTCGTATAACTACTGGACGGATTTTAATGCAACTTTTGTATTTGATAGCTCTTGATTACACTTAAAAACTGGTATACATTTTTTTCCCGCTACTATATTGGAAACCTGAGATATAACCTAAAAACTAGCATTTCGCTGCGGCGGAGCCGCGGGCAAAGCCTAGTATAATATACAACGACGAAATTTACAACGTCTTTTTTTAAATATTTACAATATGTTTTTATTTCTATATATTTTTATAGCATTTAAAATGCTTAGACATTTCGAGTTTAATTATTACCAATGATGACGTAGCGCTTTAAATATTCTATATATGCTATATATATATAATTAATTCTATACCTACTGTTATATATTTGTACATAGTTACATCTGTACCTTTAAGAAATTTGAGATTTTAAAATGAATGTATACATATTTAGCTATTTAGGTATATCTGAACTGATTTAGCTATTTAGGTATATCTGAACACAAATATATTTTTTAGAATTTTGAAATAATACTACGTTTACGGAATCTATCGCGTTTACTTGATTTTTCTACTATCTCGACGTTTCGAATATCCATCCATCCATCCATCAGCCTTTCGACGTCCACTGCTGGACACAGGCCTCCCCAAGAGAAAGCCACAACGAGCGGCTGTGTGCGCTCATATGGGAGGATAGTGCCATAATCACCACGCTTGGCAGGCGGGTTGGCGATCGCAGTAGCTGTTGTTAATACTCGAGGGAGTGCTGCTACCCACTCCCCCGATATTCCCTCAGTCGGCTCTTACGACTCCCATGGGTGGAGAGGGGTGGGACAATTCTAAAGCCGGCCCCACACGGCGGCCATTTCGAATATAGAACATATCATATCAGCCTTGGACGTCTATCATCTAAGTCCACCCGTGATCATGAATGCTGTAAAGTATTCGAAACGTCGGGATAGTAGAAAAATCAAGTAAACGCGATAGATTCCGTAAACGTAGTTTTATTTCAAAATAATCACATTCGCGTAAATATCAGAAAGTATTATATTTTTTTGAATTTTGTATGTTTATTTGTTCGGGCATCACGCAATAACTATTAAACGGATTTTGATGAAACTTTTTTGTTTCAACTCTTGATTAGAATTTACATTTTATCTTTATTATATTAGGAACCTGAGATATAACCTAGGTAAAAGCTAGCTTGGCTGTAGGAAACCTTGGACAATGACTAGTTAGTTTCTATATATTTTTTAAGTATTTGACATGCTGCTTTGTGTATATTTATATGGCTAAGCTGATCATGAATTCATGACAATGTATATAAAAACATGCAGCAGATGGCGCAGTCACCCTTCAAGACGCTAAGAAGGAATGTGTTATTAAAACGTATAGTCCCGAGCAAAAGTCACGATGGCTTAGCAAAGCATCTGGAACGGTTATCTGGGAGACACATATTCAAATCCTACTCGTGGCTATCATTTTCTATTTCACATTTTCGCACTTTATGTTCATATATATCTTAGTTAGGTATACTCGTAAGAGCGGCAGTAATCCTTAATAATAATAATTATGAATACAAAAGTAGATGTAGTTTGTTTACGTACGCTTTTACGCCTTAACTACTGAACGGATTACAATGAAATTTTGCATGCATATAGTCTGGAACCCAGACAAGGTCATAGACTACTTTTTATCCCGGAAAAAGGAACAGTTCCTATAGATACCTGGCTATTTTTGTAAATAAGTAATTTAAGAATCGTGGAGTGACGTATTTATATTGTACCGAATTCTGACGGCCACTGTCCGCGTAGACTACAGAATATACTTACAACACTTGCAGCATATGCCCTATTCCGGGTTCTAAGTTTTATTTAGGTATGCTTAATTAACCACCGAAAGAATGTAACATAGTTCCAGTGGCCCGCCAATAAAGGCGGAGAGACGGCACACGGCGGGTTTCTTTAGTGGGTGAAGGCCCCACACTACCCTGTTCGTTGCCCCGAACGACGGGGTGTGCGGTTAGGAACATTTTTTCAAGTCATAACAAAAAAAAATCAACGCGGACAAAGGCGCGGGAAAAATCAATTAATCTCGTTTGCTCAAATCCAAGAAGTTTCTTGTCTAAAATACTCTTCTTCATCTAAGAGCCTAAGGGAAATCTCAAGGGCGAATCTAGAGTAATGAGTTTAGTTCGACCTAGGAATAGCTAGAATTTGCATATTTATGACACTAGCAAATCGTATCGGCTATCGTAATTAATAAATTTGACTGTTAAATACGGAAGGTAAACTGTGGTTATGTATTCAGCTCTGCAAGCCCTTTCTACGTCCCTCTAAAGGATAATTATATTAAAAGCTTAGTACCCAGCAATTCAAACAACAGCCGTATAGTTGAAATAGTGTTACAACAGTACGAACTTTCTCGTGCGCAGCTGTCGCGGCGTGAGTTAAAACTAGTTTAGTGTTTCATTGGGAGCATACTAGAATGCAAAATTAGAGATTTTCTGGATGATATTTTGCATCACGTACACGAGAGAATAATTGCTCGGTACTGACTTATATAAGTACTATAATAAACGTAAGTATCAAAAATACAAGGGGATTTGGATCAATAACGAGAATTGATACAAGTACATCATCCAAATACTTGACTTGTGTGAGATTGTAAGCTACACATGGTATGACAGATTGTTATAGGTCATCTTGTTACAAGCAACTAGTTAATCGTGATATGTCTTAATAACAGGCGTGTAGCTATCGCTGTATCAGCCGTCTCAACGACACGTTGGAGCCCCCAAGTTACAGGAGTTTCGACTATACATCAAAATGACCCTAAAATTTACGCTCTATGGTTTTTAAAAAACAACATGTATGACGGTCTCTCGTAAAATACTGATATAGAGTCCGTCGAGGGCAAGCTACTGTTTTAATAATCATTAATTTAATATTTTACTATCTGAACAAGCAAAATCTAGCACCTGCCTGTAATATAAATACGTCATCATCTATTACATAAATTGCACCTGCATGAAAATATCTATCCCATAGTAACCTAATGTAAAAACGTTGAATTGTTTCCAGCTTAGATAAAGAACCTAGTTTCCAGAATAAACTGTATGCCAAATTTCATACTGATCTGTCAAGTAGTTATGGCGTTAAGAAGTAACAAACTAATAAACGCATTATTACATTATTTTAATAGTATTAGGCTATTAGGTAGTAAGGATTTTGATGCAGAGGACGTAATAGGCTAAGTGTATGTCTGTGAGTATGACGACGTAGGTGCCCGTGTAGACTAAAATCAAATAAAGTGGCAATATTGAAGTTTTTTTGTCCGTGTGGTGACGGACTAAGAATACAAGTGTCACCACCCCATCCTTTCCCGCGGGTGTCGTACAAGGCGACTAAGGGAAGTAAGCTATTATCACCCATTGCATTACTGGTGATAGGGCTGGGTACCAAGTGAGAATACTCACTTGCTATCGGGCCCAAACGGGTTGGTACCACCGTCTTTTGCGTGACCGGTCGTGAAGCACGTTAGTGTGTAATCGAGAAATGAAATGGTGCGCAGCGGCTCGATAATACTCTCGGTATAGTTGTGTCTATGAGCGATGGTTACTACTTACCATCAGGTGGGCCGTGGCTTGTCTGCCATCATGAGCAATAAAAAAGTTTAAAAAAATTATTTATTAATTTTAAAGAACAAATTATTTGTGAATGTAGAAAAAGGCAAGCGGGATGCGAACCTGCGCCCCCTTCCAATCCGGGGAAGTGCTTTAGACCGCTTAAGCCCGCTGGCTCTAAACTTTTCATTTTCCACATTCACAAATAATTTGTTCTTTAATGTAACTGAGAATATCAAGTGCTAAAATACAGATCAAAATATTTGCTAATTGTTAGCTTCAATATTCTCATCAGAGTATAAGGTTGTATTTTGTTTATAATACATGGGTGGCGAACAAGCATAAGGCCCACCTGATGGTAAGTGATTACCGTAGCCTATAGACGCTAGCAATACCTACGACAGAGGCATCACTCGCATGTCGCCATCTCCAAGGAAATCGATAGGTATATAATCATAGCATCACGCCTGTATTCCCCGAAGGGGCAGGCAGAGGTGTATTACACACCCACGACTCGCCAGCTATGTTTAAGTCCTACGTAATAGGGGGCGAGCCTATTGACGTCTACCGGGCACATTTCCAAACTCCGGGCTGCTACTGAGAATTTTTCTTTTTAGGAAAAAGCTCAATAACATTGCCCTTCCCGGGGATCGAACCCGAGACCTCATGATTAGCAGTCGCATACACTGCCGCTACACCACCGAGGCAGTTCGTTCAGTTTATCGATATATAGTGGATAGGAAAGATAATAACGTTTGGGCCTCCGTCGCCTTCACTCACTATACGAAACACAACGGTAGAAGTAACTACCGTTGTTACACGCTCATCTTTTGTGAGAGGGTGGTACTTTCCCGATCAAGCCGGCCCATTCGTGCTGGGATATGCAAGGCTCTACTAGAAGATACTATTTAAGGCAAAAGTAAATATATAGAAATAAGTTTCTTAGTGACACATCCATATAGCATCTTAGGCCATATCGCCTACCACTCAAGGAATGTAATATGGTTCCCGCCAGTAACGGCGGAGAGACGGCACACGGCGGGTTTATTTAGTGGATGAGGGCCCCCGCACTACACTGTTCGTTGCTCCAAACGACGGGCTGTGCGGATAGGACGAACTTTTCCCGCCTTAACAAAAAAAAAGAGGCTATATCGCCCGATTGGGGAAATACCACCCTCTTACAGAAGATTGGCGTGAAGGAGTACCTATTATTTTTATAGTTCATCTCTTATTTTCTCTTTATCATTCTTCCTTTTTATCATCTATCTTTCTCAGGGGCTGGTAAAGCTTGTTGCCTCTGGTGTTGCTAGCGTGTATGGGCATACAGTACGAATAATATAGTATAGTAAACCGGGTCGTGTTCTAGCTTGCTACTCTCAAATATACAAGAAAAAAATGTCAGATGTGATACATTATCACACCTTGATTGAAACTAAATTTGCTTTAAAAAAAACAAAGCGGGACTTACATAATTAAAAACCAGTCTCTTTGAATATAGACCACTAGACGCTAGACGTACCGATGGTAAAATGCGTCCAGACTCACTCTGTCAAATCCTAATCACCTAACGTATAATGTTATAATCATCGATTTGGTAATAAATATGTTGAAGTATGACTATTATAATAAAATCATAGAGTAGTATATCTATCTCATCAGAACAATCTGCTACGAAAACTTTTGTCGTGTTGAAAGCCTCATGTTTACGACGTCATAAACTGGACACTGATAGCAGCAGATGTTTTCGTCGTTTTCGGCCTCTCGATTTTTACTGCGATAGTTCCCATTCAACAGCTCAAGTATGTAATAACTTGAGTATAAAATAAAATATCTAGTACATGACACGTGTATAACAAGAAGTGGTTTATTTCGAGAGTAGCTCATAGTTTCATATTGTTTATATGATCTCAATGAAAATCGGTATTTATACACAGCATCACGCCTGTATTCCCCGAAGGGTTAGGCAGAGGTGTGTGTACACCCATGGTTCACCAGCTATGTTTAAGTCCCACGTAATAGGGCCGTCTATCGGGCACATTTCCAAACTCCGGACTGCTATTGAGAATTTTCCTTTTTACGAAAAAGCTCAATAACACTACCTGACCCAGGGATCGAACCCGAGACCACAAGCTCAGCAGACGCTCACTGCCGCACACCGCTGTACCACAGAGGCAGTTAATATATAGGTGAATAGTTAAATCGAGGATATATTTTTTTACTATATTTAATCGAGATTAACTTACGACCTGGCAACTGTCGGCCGATTTAGTTAGTTAATTTAGTATCTATATAATTCCAAATGCTTAACGGAATAAATCCATCAAATGGTAACTCTTTCTGGTTCTCTATAATATAAGTACATAATATGTAATAAATATAGGTACATATTTAATGGCACGGGCATGATATGTTATATACAAAAAAAGAGTACTTAAAATATCATTGGGCACGGGTTGATTTGAGCAACAGGAGCTCCATATTCATTCTGATTTATAAATTTTTGATTTATCTATTTTAATTATTTGAAATTCTTAGCTTATTAACTATAAAAATATTTTTTAAGATAAAAGATTGTTTGAGTGCACCTTTCATCTTGGCACCTTATTCAAAAGGTTTCTGCTAGTCTAGCGGCTATAGCGTCTTGTCATCAAATCTCATTTTCAAATATTATTTTTCCACATCATTTATATCCGCACTCATAATTAAATTCTGGCAAGATAAGCAGCTAGGGTACCAATTACGCCAATGGCCCGCCAATAAAGGCGGAGAGACGGCACACGGCGGGTTTATTTAGTGGGTGAGGGCCCCACACTACCCTGTTCGTTGTCCCGAACGATGAGGTGTGCGGTTAGAAACATTTTTCCCGCCTTGACAAAAAAAGGGTACCAATTACGCAATACCTGCGTGGATGTGTAGTTTATTACAAGACTCTGCAACTGGCAACTAAGATTCACGGCTCTCAATATTTGGGACACGCACGGGTGAGGTAATTAACCTAGTAAAGAAGGGGACATAGGACTAGATGAGCTATATTGAAACGACAGCGATCCTTAATTTCAGCAGTCCTAGAATTATATTTAGTGGTGAGAGTTTCGTGTTTTAAAAATAACGCTCTCGCGTCATAATGATAGTTTCTGTTACTCGTACGTCATCGTCATTGCATGGTCACGCGGCGCGGTACGTAATGTAAAAAAGAAGCCAAAAGTAACATATATATAAGAATATAGATATAGTATATACCGACGTAAAGTATACTATATGTAAGTGTATCAAAGATGTAGAAGATACCTAATTTTTTATGCAATAAATTATAATTACACCGACCGTAAAAGACCTCCTTTTTGTTGTGAGCGAGCGATAGCCGTCTGTTCATTTATATCCCATCTGAGTAACAAACTAGTCATGAGCAGCTTGGTAGTATTCTTAGTATTGCTAAGTCCATGTGCGGCGGTTACCTCTTACCATCAGGTGGGCCAAGACTGCTATCATCTCATATATAAAGTTCTCATGTCGCGGTGTTTGTTACCAAACTCCTCCGAAACGGCTGGACCGATTGTATGAAATTTTGTGTGCATAACGGGTAGGTCTGAGAATCGGCCAACATCTATTTTTCTTACCCCTAAATGATAAGGGTGACACTCATAAATATTTATTTTTTATTTCTGGATCAAATTTTTTAATTTAAATTTTAATATTCGACATTAAAATACATACAACCCTAAATTTTCATTGTTCTACTATCGATGTAGAAATAATTTATATGGCTAAACAACGTTTGCTGGGTCAGCTAGTAAGTAAATAAAAAATATTTCAATAACGCAGTATTACACCACACACGCTTTTCAACCAATCACAATATTATATCGTTTGTGTAAGGTGTAAATCATAATTATCGAAAAAAATAATATAAGCCACCGGCAAAATCTCTAAACCGTATACAAAAAGTAAAACTGTATTGCCGCAGGTATACAGTTCTGAATAGGTGTCTCTAAGGGAAATCAAGTAAAAATCTGATAATAATAGCGACGTTTATCAATAAAAGAAAATACGGATTATAAGGGTTAGGGTACGCGGGGTAGTCACAAATCTTTATCGGCGGTCCCTATTGTGATTTATAGGACACTGCGACGTACGATATAAGACTTGTGTGAAGGCCCCGGGGAAATATCTTTTAATTTAGGACCGTTAAGGATTAGACTCGACGTTTAGGAAAATTTAGTGAATGTTAGAAATTTAGTTCAGGGTAACATTTATTTTGGCTTTAGAGTTAAAATAAATTAATATTCACGGACATTTCACACAACGTCTTCTGGTCCCAAACTAAGCTTAACGCTTGTGCTATGGGTACCAAATTACGGATATAATACATTATATTACTTTTTTTTGTAAATAAATACATATAATGTATAGAAAACATCCAGACGCAGTATAAATATCTGTGTTCATCATACAAATAATTGTCCTGAGTGGGAATCGATCCCACGACCTCGTGCACGGAAGTCGGTTACACTACCGACTACCTACGCAACGTGGTATTCTGTAATATAGCTCCAAACTATACACAACTATGGCGTTACACGTTACAGGTAACATATTCGTTGAGATTGGACCGGTCATTTAGTTATTGATACAAGCCTAATTTACTGATAATACGATACCCCTGCCTAAGTTTGTGTGGCAGTCTGATATTCTGCAAATTTCAGGTGATGTTGCAACCTCATTTCAAATTTATTATAACCTTTTTATATTACAGAAAAATAACGAATTTGAACTCAATCTAACGTAAAAGGTGTTCACATTCTTTGATCTTAGAAAACAGTTATTAGCTTTCAAAAGAGTTTCTAGATATTTTTTCTAAGCTAACAACACTTTCAATCAAGACCAGTTGAAATTACGCGTTAACTTTATGAAAAACCTCAAACAGAATATGTTTTTCGTATTTCATTTTAAAGCTATGACCTTTTAGGCCCACTTGCGCATTCCAGTGTTAATGTATATAACTCCGAGCGTACCTACTGCTAACACAGGGCTAAATAATTATTTTTGCTTGCACTGCTAAGAGTTAACACTATACCAAGCGTAAAATAATTAAGTATTAAACCCGCCAAAGTTAGAGGGTTAAATGTCTATCTCTGTGTTTATTACGTCAAAATTGTGAGTCTACAAGTATACTAAGTAGTTTGTGTTTTGTATTTAAAAAACAACAAAAGAATAACATTGCATCGTTTATTTTTATTGTCCTGATGAGTGACTTTTTGGTTTCTGATGATGTGTTCATGCGTGGTTAGCCCCCCGCCATTTCTTTTTGTTAAGGCGGGAAAAAAAATTCCTACTGCACACCCTGTCGTTCGGAGCAACGAACAGGGTAGTGTGGGGCCCTCATCCACTAAAGAAACCCGCCGTGTGCCGTCTCTCCACCTATATTGGCGGGCCACCGGAACTATGTTACATTCCTTCAGTGGTCCGCCGGCGGGTTACCCTTTCATGTACCCTCTATTGAGCGACGCATCCACACACGGAGCGTCGCACCATCACTGAAGGCCTTGCAGGTGACGAACGTTCCCCGGTCCATCCACCCGCGGCCTCAGCTAGGGCGGCATGAGGCGCAAATACTCACGCCTGCGCCGCCCCAGTCACTGGCGGCGGTTCGGGTCTGCGGAAGGGTCAGCCTCCTAAGCCCTGTCCGCCGCTTCCTTCCGCGAGATGACCTCCTCGCAGAAGGCAGCGACCGCGGCCCAATTCCTGCCGCTGCCAAGCATCGCTCTGACGACGCTCGGCAGCGAGAGGTCCCCCCCTATTGCCGCGACGAGTTCAGGGCGCTGTTCGGCCCGAGCCGGGCACGACTCGAGCTTGTGCTGCGCCGTGTCCACGTCGCAGCCGTAGTGGTGACAGCCCGGAGTTGCTTCCCTCCTTGCGACTATGTGCAGATATTTGCTGAAGCAACCGTGCTCCGATAGCACCTGCACCAGTCGGAAGCTAAGGACTCCGTATTGTCGCCTTGCCCACTCACTCTTCCAGCACCGGCTGGAGCGACCCTACGGTCCAAAGGCCAGCCCGGGGTGCCTCCAGCCGCGCCCTCCAATGGGCTGTGGCAGTTTGGCGAGCGTCGACCTGCCACCCCCCTCCCGCTCTTGCAACGTCCGCCGATACACCTTGGCGAGCACCTCCGCCTCCAAGTCCCACGGGGGGGTTCCAGCCAACGCGCAGGCCGCCTCCGTCGACACCGTGCGGTATCCCCGTATAACCCTCGTACGACACTCTGTGGTCTCCACAGAAGAGCTCTGTTCAGTGCGTCCAGGGACTCCGCCCACACAGATGCGCTGTACAGCGCCATCGACCGGACCACCCCCGAGTAAAGCCGTCGGCACGCATTGTTGCGTCCATATTCGGCATGAGCCGTGCAAGGCTGGACGCCGCGCCGACGAGCCTCGAGGACAGTTGGCGGAAGTGCCCATGAAAGCGCCACCGCCCGTCCAGCACCAGACCCAGATACTTAATCTGGGCCTTCACCCCAATTTGGAACCTGTCCAACGTGATCGAGGCGCCAGCAGGTGGCCGACATCGGGGCCCATGGAAAAGTAGGGCCTCCAAATTATCCAGGGCCACCCTAAGCCCCAGCGCCCGGATCCTCCTGACCACCTCCGAGGTCGTGTTCAGCCCCCCTAGGCAACGGGATATGCTTATTATGTCGTCGTAAGATTACGTCCGTCGTATGTCAATTCCATACATTGATTATTAGAATAATTCTTCTATTCTTCTATTTTAATCTGTTCTACTAGCATTTATGCCACTAACTAACTAACTTATCATCATGCCATTTCCCTTGCGGGGTTTTGCTATATATATGTGGGAAACGGAATGAACCTAAGAGTGAAAGAGAGATAAGTATGTATGAGCGAGATAGATGTTAGAAAATAAGATGGCGAAAAGACTGTTTAAGACGTTGCTGTGTACGATAATTAAAAATAAATAATAATTGCTACGCGTTTGATTTCTTCGCAAGTTAGTAGAATATTGGGGGCTCGTCCGGGATACGGGAAGAAATAAATCAAAGTGGGAGCTTCGAGGATTGACTGTAAAAGGCGTTTGCAAAAATTCGTTCCACGTGGCGTGCGCAAGATTTTACGAAAACCAAAGAAGACGTGATGCAAAGCACCAAAGACGATACGATGACGACGACGACGGCAGCGGCACCGCGAGGGTTACCGCAGTTCACGTACGCAGACGATTTGATACCTACATTCACGGGTTGCGACGATACCTATGGCGTGACCAGTTGGGTGAATAACATCGACGAAAGCGCTGAAATCTTTGGATGGACACCGCTTCAGCAATTAATAGTAGCCAGGCGATCACTAAGCGGAACGGCGGCGTTGTGGTTCAAGAGCGAAAAAATCCATAAATCATGGAGTGAGTTGAAGCAAGCTATCCTCAAAGAATTCCCTGATGCACTTGATCAAAAAACTTTGCATGAAATGATGAGTACGCGTAAGAAAAAAGCCGACGAAAGCTACTTAAATTATCTATTTACAATGAGAGAATTGGGTAAGCGCGGCAAAATCCCAGATTACGTAGCTATTAAATACATTGTTGACGGCATTCAAGACTTAGAAATGAATAAAATGATGCTATACGGCGTAACTACATACAACGACCTAAAAGAAAAATTGAAGATTTACGAAACTATAAAAAGTAAAATGAAGGCGCGTCGAGATACGTCAAGACACGAACAAGTCAATCATCAACGGCAGAATAGAAATCAGAGAGTGAGTGCTCGCGAATTACGCTGTTACAACTGTGGCGAACTACATCATTCATCTTTATATTGTCCTCATAAAGAAAAAGGATTAAAATGCTTTAAATGTAACGATTTCGGCCATATTTCATCAAATTGTCCGATGACGCAGCAAGTGGGTACGGCGAGTACAAGATGTTGTTCGAAACTCATCGGGAAACTTCGGAGGCCGAGCGCGGCCGATGGCTGCCAGCGTCACGACGGATAACGCTAAGGTTGGCTCCACTGACAGGACTGAAGTCGGATTTGAATTTGACAACAATGACAGCTATGACACGAACAAAGAGGTTATGCCGGTTGTAAACAAACCAAAGAGTATGAAACAAACAATGTAAAACGATCATGAGTATTATTACAGAACATTTATAAGAAAAAGCACTTATAGACTCTGGAAGTGATGTGAATCTTATGTCGGAGCAGTTTTACTTTGCGATAGGACGGCCTTTTTTTTTTTTATTTTTTTTATTTTAGTTGGGCAAAAATGTCCTACCGCACACCCCGCTGCCTGGGGAGACAACGGGGTAGTGTGGGGCTCTCACCCACTAAAAACCCACCATGCGCCTCCACCCGCCCTTACTACGGCGGATCACGGGTACCGCGTCGTTTCGACCGCGATCCGCAGGCGGCAGCCCCTTCGGGCACCCTCTCTTGAGCGACGCCTCGCGCACTTGGGCGTCGCACCTTCGCGGTAGGCTTCCGCGGACGGCAGGGTACTCCCCGACCCCACCGTCCGCGGCCTCGGCTAGGGCGGCATCAGGCGCAGGTAAGGTCCGCGAGATGACAGCCTCGCAGAAGGCGGCGACCGCGGTCCAGGCCCTGTCACTGCCAACCATCGCTCGCGCAACGGCCGGCAGCGACAGGTCCACGCCTATGACTGCAACGAGTTCCCGGCGCTGCACATCCCAGGCCGGGCACGACTCGAGCGTGTGCTGAGCCGAGTCCTCGTCGCAGCCGCAGTGGTGACAGCCTGGGGTCGTCTCCCTCCTAGCGATCATGTGCAGGTATTTGCCGAAGCAACCATGCCCCGACAAAACCTGCACCAACCGGAAGGTGAGGATCCCGTGCTGTCGCCCTGCCCATTCTTCCAAAATCGGCTGGAGCGCCCCCACGGTCCAGAGACCAGCCCGGGGCGTCTCCAGCCGAGACTTCCACTTTAGGACGGTGGCGTGGCGGGAATCTTCCCGCCACGATGACATTGCGCTCGGCGAGGGGCGGCTGCCCCCCGCCCGCGCCGTCGACGCCCGCCGATAGACGTCGGCGAGCACCTCCGCCTCCAGATCCCACGGGGGGTTCCGGCCAACGCGCAGGCCGCATCGGTCGAGACCATGCGGTACCCGCGTATTGCCCTGACCGCTACGACCCTCTGTGGACGCCACAGAAGGGCCCTATTGCGAGCGGCCAGGGACTCCGCCCACACGGGCGCGCCGTACAGTGCCATCGACCGTACTACCCCCGCGTAGATTCGTCGACACGCGAGACTCGGTCCGCCCAGATTCGGCATCAGTCGCCCGAGGGCGGACGCCGTGCCGACGAGCTTTGGCGCAAGACGGCGGAAGTGCTCGTGAAAGTGCCACCGTCCATCCAATACCAGGCCCAGATATTTGATGTGGGCCTGGATTGGCAAGCCCACACCGTTGACCGTTATCGAGGCGCTGGAGGGCGGGCCCCGTCGGCGCCCATGAAAGAGTAGGGCCTCCGACTTTTCAAGGGCCACCCTAAGCCCCAGCGCCTCGATCTGCCTGACCACCTCCGCGGCACCTGAGGTGGCCAGCATTGCCGCCTCCTCGAGGGTCCAGCCCCGGGCTGTGACGAGCGTATCGTCTGCGTAGCAAATTACGCCCAGCCCGGGGGCTCCTTACAACGTCCCCTTCCCGGTCCACGAAGAGGACGCTGCGGCCGTCGAGGTAGTCCGCCACCAGCCACCTTAGGTAGAGGGGCACTCCATGGTACCGGAGTGCCTCCTTGATGCAGCCGAATGGCAGACTATTGAAGGCGTTGGCGATGTCGAGTGACACCGCCAACAGCACATCCCTCGAGGTGACGGCCTCCGCAGCCGCGGCCTTCAGGCGCAGAATGGCGTCGACCGTAGACCGACCCGCCCGAAATCCAAACTGGGCGTCGGACAGGTCGGGGCCGACCGCTCCTAGCGATAGGACGGCCTAAAGTGTACGAAGATAGCATAGTGTTATCAGGCCTCGGGTATAAACAAGTGTGTTCATTAGGTAAATTTTACGTGAATATTGTTATCGATGGACGATGTTACGACAATGTAATTTTCCATATTGTGTCTTCAGAATGTATGCCTTATGTAATAATATTAGGTCATGAGTTTCTCTCTGGTGTTACTATGTTAATGAATGAAGGCTGTATTCAATTATTACCTTCTGGGGAGGAATGGATGAGATGTTTTAATTGTTTTGCTTCAGGTGAGAATGTTATGGTGGGTTACCAGATTGATCCTACTGTAAAAAAAGACGTTCTGCGTTGTGTGGAGGAGTATAAGCCGAATCAAATAAAAGAAGCTCCTATCAGTGGCGTAACTATAGGGTGGCAGGGCTGGCAAAAGGCCACGGGCACCCGACCTGGCGGGGCCCCCAAACCGAGATGCAAACTTAGAATTAATTTTAATACCAAACTCTTTTGGAGCCTCCTTCCAGCCAATCCGAAGCCAGCTAGCCTAAAGAAATCTCACGAGTTGTTGGTCAGCCGTCATAATACCTAAATAAAATAAGGTCTAAAAGTGGAGACATTCTTACACAAAACACAAAATGTGTTAAGCCGATGGAGTGAATATTTTGATTCTTCTTTTGATATCGGTGTCACATGTGGTCTAATAGATCAACACTTGGTAGCGGCATCCTCTGTTGACATCAGTATGGATGAAGTTGAATGGGCGATTATAAGTTTGAAAAATGGTAGGTACCTTTTTTTTGTTAAGGCGGGCAGAAATGTACTTTATCGTACACCCCATCGTTCAGGGCAACGAACAGGATAGTGTGGGGCCCTCACCCACTAAGCACACCTGCCGTGTGCCATCTCTCTGCTTGTATGGTGGGCCACTGGGACTATGTGACATTACTTTAATGGTCCACCGGCGGCTTACCCTTTCGAGTGGGTACTCAAAAGGGTAAGCCGCCGGCCTCTACCGCGTAACGCATCCGCTCATGGAGCGTCGCACCTTTGCGGGAGGCCTTGTGAGTGGCGGACGTTCCCCGATCCATCCACCCGCAGCCTCAGCTAGGGCGGCCGCAGTGAAGACAGCCCGTAGTCGCTCCCCTCCTTGCGACTATGTGCAGATATCTGCCGAAGCAACCAAGGTAAGGACTTCGTGCTGTGGCCCTATTGTCTCCACCAGCACAGGCTGGAGCTCCAGCTGACCATGGCAGCTCAGTAGTTAGAGTAACAATAGGCAATGCAGTGCTTGTCCCAACACTATTAATGGAAGCGAGAGTTGGGTATGCAGGAAGGAGCATTAGAGAAAAATTAATACGGTTGATCGAAATGCGATCTCTGTGGAGTGACACTGACTGACCGCATTCGTTACGACGACGTAAGAGAGCGAATAGATCTGAAAGAGAATATTGTTGTAAAGATGCGAAAGGGAATCCTCCGAGGGTTCGGCCAAGATTGGTGAAGAAGATATACAATGAGAAATTGTAAGGATGTGATTACAGGATGAGACTGACACTAACCTACCTAAACCAAATCGGTCATGTATTGAAGGAAAGTGGAGTCAGGAGACTCCGAAACCGGTAAGCATAAAGAGAATTATGAATGCTGAGGAAGCGAGAGATGTATGCAAGAATAAATGATGTAAGTATATAGCCTTTTTCCATTGTGTTGTCTCTGCCTACCCTGCAGAGGAAATGGCGTGATGATAAGTAAAGTATTTAGAAACTATATGAGCCAAGACAGGCTATGTAATTTGGCTATTTTGTCCATTGAAAATTCTATAGCCCGATCTTTAAACTTTGATAACTTTTGCGGAACAGAAGCTCGGAGAAAAGATAATGCTAACTCTTTAACTCATAAACATAACCTAAATTATTTTGTTAAAAAACAACTTTTAGCATGATGTTACTTTAATATCTGTTTACAGCTCAATGTTTAATAACCACATCAATAGCTACCATATCAACGGTTGACATGTTATTGTGTGATTATTCTTTCCTAGTCTGTGTGTGTGATAGTCGGTGTCATTGTGATAATGAATCTAGAAATCTGAATAAGATAGCAGATAAAAATATATATTTTGGATAGGAGTTTCGTAAAATCCTTTCTTAGTGAGCGTCTACGTCATGAAAGATCTATGCAAAATTTCAAGTCAATCGGACATACGGTTTCGGAGATATAGTGATGAGTCAGTGAGTGGTAAATCGCTTATATATATATAGATGTACTTTAATAACCACGTCAGTAGTTACCATAGCAACGGTTGACAGTTAGTTTGTGTTGTTGGGATAATGAGTGTAGAAGTCTGAATACGATAGCAGATAAAAATATATATTTTGGATAGGAGTTTTGTAAAATTCTTTCTTAGCGAGCGTCTACGTCGTAAATGGTGCATCTATGCAAATTTCAAGTCAATCGGGCTTATGGTTTCGAAGATATCGTGATGAGTCAGTGAGTGGTAAGTGGCTATATATAGATAGATAGATAGATTATATCACAAAGAAAAAAACTGAAAATAGGGCCACGTATACAAGGTTTCCTTCACATTTCACAAAAGAATATAGATATTTTGTCACAAAATACACTCGAGATAGTAAATAAACAACAATTTGATATAATGACATATCGCCATTCAACATATACTAACCAAAAACACATGCAGCCTTATTAAAAAACATAGTCTAACTCCTAAACCAGGTCTATATCATCTTTAGACCACGGTTTAACAAAATTCTTATTACAAAATCAGTTTTAAGCGTTAAACCATGTACTAAAAGATAAACTACCGAAGTAGTTTAGGCTGGTCTAAGTCTAAATGTCAAAGTAATGTCAAATATTTTCATTGGAAGTTATGGTTAATATTAAATTATGATTTTATGTAAAAAGTGAATAATAATATGTTTGATTTGATTTATGTGAAAGATATTTGAGTGGCCACTCTCAGAAATGCAATGCCGAGCCAATATACCTACCTACACATAAATTCTTAGTTACAGAATTATCTCTTGTAGAATTGGATTCAATCAAGATAACATCCAAATTGTGTATGTGTTGTGAAATGTATTGAAAAACAATTAGTTGACACACATCTTTTGTGATTTACCTACCTTTGTACATAAAAGAAGATACAAAATGGAAAAGGTCGGGCAGGACTTTGCCAAAGGACAAACAGAGAGGAGTAATAAAATACAACAATGCAATATGACATTATACCTATACCTTCTACGTAACAACTATCACATTTGAATAAAAAATCCAATGGTGGACACTAAAGACAAATAGATGAGAATCAGCTAGCAATCTCAAGATATTAAAGTTTATATTTTATATAAAGAGTGAATTTGTATTAGGATAAATAAAATTTTACATCTATTTTTCTTGTATAATCAATTAATTCTATCTATCTAGTTAATATAACGGTAAAGCATTGTATTGTGGCAGTCGAATCATGCTCGAATGGGTACCTATACCTGAAAATCAGTGCTGCAGCAGCCAAATGTTAGTTGGCTGAGGTAGGACCTTGTTAGCTTCTACAAGTTGTATAATATTGCATAAGTATAGTGTATGTGATTTGAATGTTGTAGAAACTAAATAAATAGGTATTTATCTTTCTTTTCTTTGTTTTCCTAATACGTTACTTTCATTTCACTCAAAGGATTAAACTCTTCACATACCTATAGGTATGTTTTGCACAGTGATTAGGTATTAACACCCTGGTAAATAACTAAATGGCAATAATATATATAGAAAAATAAAACAGTATTAAATGATGCACTTAGTATTATTTTAATAATAATAATAACGTTTTAGCCTCACAATTATATTTATACAAAAATAATAATGATAATAATAGTCTTTTTATTTGTCTTCAACAAGATATACACAATTAATTGTCAGTCTTAACTAGTGTACAATACTGTTGCATTGCTCAATGTTTTGTTACTAAAGTGCCCAAACTAAGCCGAAGCTTGTATTTTGGGATTCAGTATACAGCCGTTTATGGTGCAACAATTAGTCTGGTGAATACAATTTTGTTAAGTCAGCTTACTAATTATTTAATTAGGTAGGATCTAAGTTTAGGCACCACCGAAGGAATGTAACATAGTTCCAGTGGCCCGCCAACAAAGGCGGAGAGACGTCACACGGCGGGTTTCTTTAGTGGGTGAGGGCCCCACACTACCCTGTTCGTTGCCCCGAACGACGGGGTGTGCGGTTAGGAACATTTTTTCCCGCCTTAACAAAAAAAAAAGGATCTAAGTTTAGGTAATTATTTTTTTTTTAAAACAAAAAAGGAACTACTCGTATATTATATTATTATGCAATGGGAATGCCAACGCGCGGGCGCGTGCATGTGCACGTATGTGTTTGCCTGCATACACACACATACACACACACATGCGCGCGCATGTGTGTGTGTGTGTGTGTGTGTGTGTGTGTATGTGTGTGTGTGTTCGCGTGTGTGTGTATGTGTTCGTGTGTGTGTGTGTGTATGTGTGTTCATATGTGTGTGTATTTGTAGTGTTAGGTTTAGGTTGTGATTGTGAAAATGTTTCCATGGTATTCAGTATTACATATTCACAACAGTTTTGTTTAATATTAATTTAATAAGATTCGTATTGTATCCTGAGCTTTTAAGTAAGTAATAATAATTCACTATGAAATAATAGCATGGTCCAGTGCATTCCAGAGGTCTACTTCAATTTGCGTACCATATAACCATTATATAACTTCGCTCGTTAAAGAACTGAGACGTTTATTAATAGGTACCTACTAGGTAGGTAGGTTGCACTAATGCCTAATGCACTCTGGTGGTATCTGTCCTCGAAAGCGCTTGAACACCACTTCTTACGGCCAAAAGTTTTCATCCAAGACTTTCTGCAGAAATAACGTTGGTATTCGCACCACAAACGCTTTGAAGTTTACGTTTCGGCGCGACTCCAGTAGCTGCACTCTGGGCTTGTACTCCAACTTTTGGTGCACGTACTCCATGATGTCCTCCGCCCGGGTAGTGTAATGTAGACGGGAGATGTATACCGGGGTGTTCGGTTTTGCGGCACGTATAGGGACTCTAGGATCCACTGGTGCATTGCCGCAACAGTTCTTGTTAGTTCGTTTACGGCGTTTCCTCCTTTGTACCGTCACAAACCCATCATCATTAGCCCGGTTCGTCACCATTGCAGGCGCAGGCTTAAGCTTAGTTTGAGCAGCAAATGTGCTCGCAGTGACACTAGCAAAATCTTGTTTTGATCGTGGTTGTAACGATTTTGCTTTGGCTGCAGTTACGGGCAGCGATTCCAACGGTCTTTTAAATAAGATAAAGAATAAAGGGAGCGCATAGTACTTACAACAATATTACTTATATATGTAGTAGATATGTGTATATTTTAATGACCCCACGTCACTTGTATAAATTGGCGATAAATTAATAAAACGATGGTTATTGAAGATGCCAGTAAAAATTGTATCGACTTCCCAGTCGGTGTCTTTACTGAACCACGTAAATCAATAGAGTAGAACTAACTAATTGCCTCTGTGGTGCAACGGTAGTGTAAGCGACTGCTGATCATGAGGTCTCGGGTTCAATCCCCGGGTCGGGCAGTGTTATTGAGACTCTTCGTAAAAAAAAAAATCTTAGTAGCAGCTCGGAGTTCTGAAATGTGGCCGGTACACGTCAATAGGCTCGCCCCCTATTACGTGGGACTTAAACGTAGCTAGCGAGTCGTGGGTGTGTAATACACCTCTGCCGGGAATACAGGCGTGATGCTATGTTTGTTTGTTTTGAAAGAGAGAGACAAGCAGAAAGAGAAAAACGAGTAGGTAGCTCATGGCCATGGGCATAAGCAAGTATATTATAATAGGTAGTTCTGTAACCCGATTTCATGGCCAACTACGTTAAGCACAAAATAATATAAGTAGAACAAATTATTTGTGAATGTGGAAAAAGAGAACTTTACGATTGGAAGGGACGCAGGTTCGAATCCCGCTCGCAGAAAAGTTTCCTTTTTCCACATTTACAAATAATTTAATCTTTAAAGTAGCTAAGTGCTAAAATCTAATCGAAATACAACAGAATATAACTAAAATTTAGATAAAAACCCTCTCACCTTTAATATCGTAAGTAGTTTTTATTAGTAATGAAATATAAGAGCATTATAAAAAATCAATTTTAATAATTAATTTCGAGGGTTTATCACTACGGCTGGAGAGGGATGCCAGGGGCAGCGTCAGACGAAGAGGCTGTTTTCATTCACATTCATTTTCGTGAAGCAGAATCGCACGCCGCACGTATCTAAAGTGGTAAAAACTAAACACCACCATGATGGAGAATAAGTAGAATACTGAAACAATAAATAAAAATGTTTAAAAGCTTTAAAACCTATTGATGACGTCAGTTTAGTTCTTGACGGGCCTCGTGGCGTAGTCGGTAGCGTAACCGACTTCCGTGCACGAGGTCGTGGGTTTGATTCCCACTCAGGACAATAAATTATTTAGTGTTTCATCACACAGATATTTGTACTGCGTCTAGGTGTTTTATAAATATTGTATGTACTCGTATGTATTTACAAAAAAAATGTAGTATATGTATTATATCCGTAATCTGGTACCCATAGCACAAGCGTTAAGTTTTAATTTGGGACCAGAGGACGTTGTGTGAAAATGTCTGTCAATATTTATTTAATTTAATATTTCATTTTGATGATGTTCAATTGTACTTCTTACTGTTTTATCGTGAATCTAATGACTTAATTGGGCTGATAATATTGGGTAAATGGGGATATGTAATAATGTTGTCTAATTACTTTAAGTGCTAAAAAAATTATCTAGCAAGACTAAGGCCAGTTTGACGTAAATAACCAAATAGTATAATTATGTCGTGACTGAATGGAAAACTTATCAAATGTTTTGCGAGTGTGATCTTCATTTTCAAAATACTTTTAGAATGTCTTCACAAAAAGTACGATGGATGAAGTAGTCACATGTTCTATTTTACAGTTAATTTAAATATCATGTGCTTATGTTAGGTATTTAGATACGATTGTAATGAATACCTATGAATAGGAACAGCTTTGACCTATTGATAAATTCGGTTTTAATTTACTTGAAAGTGTATGTATCAAAATATTTAGAGTGCATTTACAAATAGGGAGATGTGTAGCTCGTAATTAGTAAATGGATCCAGCTACTTTCATGATTGCTAACGCAATGTATACAGAGAAGTTTACATAAAACTGGTTATCTGTGTTCCATTTTTTTTTTGCTTATAGTGGCAGACGAGCCACGGGCTATCTCAAGTGGTAACCGTCACTCATGGACTCAACTATACTAAGGGTTAAACACAAAGTGAAAAATGTGAAATCGTAAAATAACAGTCACGAGCAGGATTTGAAACTGCATCTCCTGGATACCGTCCAGATGATTTGCCAATTCAGCAATCGTGACAATTGATCCTGACTGCTAATTTCGATAACACATTCATACTTAACGTCTTTGGGTGACGCCTGCGCTATCTGCCCGAAGTATTTTCATACATTATATCGACCAGGCAAATTTATTTTTAAAGTTAAGGTTTTGCCTAATAATGACGAAAACCCTAAAAATATTTAGATATTTTTATAAATATTTTTAGCATTTGACATGCTTAGCACTATACATTAAACACAAAGTGAAAAATGTGACGCGCATCATCACAGCACAGCATCTGGACGGTATCCAGGAGATGCAGGTTCAAATCCTGCTTGTGACTGTTATTTTCGATTTCGTTTAAGTCGTTTAAGGGTATTGTCAAGCTGCTGCTCAACATTATATTTCGTGGATGTGAAATGAAAGAATTAACGACTATCTCCCGCTAGAAACAAAATACATCGTGGAGACGGTGGTAGCGACCCGCTCGGATCCGGTAATAAGTCTGACTCTCACTTGATAGGTAGCCCCTACTCGCAGTATACCACACCCGAGGGAAATACTTCCATTTCTTAGTCTGTTACCACAAGGACAAATTAAATCATATAAGCACAGGAATTACAGAAATAATTTGAATATTGTTGAGTGTAGTTCTACTCAGTACTCTCAGCTGTATCATGTCAAATCTATGAGCAATTGTCTGGACTTATCCTTAAAGGTATGTACTTTTCTTTCGGTCTGTGTGTATTGCCAATAATATCAAGTGAAATATTGTTAAACATTAATTATTTATACCTGCTGTAACTTACTCTCAACTCATTTCTACCTCATTGTTAGGCACGGCTCCCAGAGAAGTAAGGTCTTAGTCTATAATGCTGGCCGTGTGCGGATTATCAGACTTCACAAGCCATAGAGTGAATCTTTCAGGCATAAAGTTCGTGTGGTGACGGACTAAGAATACAAGTGTCACCATCCCATTCTTTACCACGGGTGTCATATGAGGCGACTAAGGGAAGTAAGCAATTATCATCCATTGCATCAGTGGTGGTAGGGCTGGGTACCAAGTGGGAGTACTTACTTGGTATCGGGCCCAAGCGGGTTGGTACGACCATCTTCTGTGTGACCGGCCATGACACATCACATCACATCATCATAGCACATCGTTGCGTTTTGGCTGTAGCAGAAGATAGCCGTTTATTCTTTCATTTCATATCGGTGAAATGAAATGGTGAGCAGCGGCTTGGCAATACTCTCGGCTATACCGCCTTGTCAGATCTCGATTTCTGCCCCCTCCCCAGATCTCTCGGCTGAGACTGGGGATCGAACTCAGTACCCTGAATTTGCAATCTCTTGTGTCACTAGCAACTTAATTAATAAAAAAATAATATTAAGAATCTCACCGGCTCCCATGAATGTAAGGAGTCCGCTAACACAAGCCAAATTCGCCATTCTGTGATGTTCGTCTTTTATTTTAGGTGCTGAAATTAAAAAAATTGTTAATCTATATAGATGTCCCGGTGAACTTTGTATCACCTATAATTTATTTTATCAACAATTATCAATAGCAATCCTTAAACACAAAGTGAAAAATGTGAAATCGAAAATAACACTCAGGAGCAGGATTTGAACCTGCATCTTCTGGATACCGTCCTGTCGATGCTTTACCAATTCAGCCATCCTGACAATTGCTCCTGACTGCTAATTTCGATAACACATCATACTCAACGTCTTTGGGTGACGCCTGCGCCATCTGTCGGGAGTATTTTCATACATTATACCGACCAGGTAAACTTAATTTTACAATTAAGATTTTACCTAATAATGACGCAAACCCTTTAAATATTTAGATATTTTTATATATATTTTTAGCATTTGACATGCTTAGCACTATACATTAAACACAAAGTGAAAAATGTGACATCGAAAATAACAGTCAGGAGCAGGATTTGAACCTGCATCTTCTGGATACCGTCCAGATGCTTTACCAATTCAGCCATCCTGACAATTGCTCCTGACTGCTAATTTCGATAACACATCATACTCAACGTCTTTGGGTGACGCCTGCGCCATCTGTCGGGAGTATTTTCATACATTATACCGACCAGGTAAACTTAATTTTACAATTAAGATTTTACCTAATAATGACGCAAACCCTTTAAATATTTAGATATTAAATATTTAGATTTTTTCACTTTGTGTTTAATGTATAGTGCTAAGCATGTCAAATGCTAAAAATATATATAAAAATATCTAAATATCAATCCTAATCAATCTGCATCGTCTAAGGTTTGAATTTAGATTTCCACCGAAGGAATGTAACATAGTTCCAATGGCCTGCCAAGAAAGGCGGAGAGACGACACACGGCGGGTTTCTTTAGTGGGTGAGGGCCCCACTCTACCCTGTTTGTTGCCCCGAACGACGGGGTGTGCAGTTAAGTACATTATTTTCCTGCCTAAACAAAAAAAACGGTACATGTGAAGCATAACATTAGATTCTTACAAGTATATTCCAATTTAAAGAGAACAACCTGGGACAGGGAAAATTAAGAAGAGGTCTAATGTTTAAATAAAATCCCACTTCCCCTCTGGCTATATTTCCCACTAAAAGACACCAACATAATATATCTACATGTTACCAAATACACTTTTATTAAGCACTGTCTGTTTTGTACGACACAGTTTCATACATTTATATTAGGAGAACCGCCCATTTATTCCATGGAACCAAGCATCTTTAAAAACATATTGCAAGGCTTCTTAAAGTGCGGGGTACAGACCCCAAATTGACTCTGTCTCAAGTTAGAATTATAAAATTTAGAAAGAGTTCATTAGTTTTGACATGTGCATAAAAATACTTTCTGATATTTACGCGAAGATTACACATTATTTACTACTTTTATGGAAACTATTTTAACACGGGTGGCGTGACCATAAATGCTATAAAGTATTTGAAATGCTAGGATTTAAAAAAATGGAGCCAATGCATTAGATTTTGTGGGCAACAAGCATACTGTCCATCTGATGGTAAGCGATTACCATAGCCTATAGACGCTAGCACCATCAGAGGCAGCGCTCGTTGCTATCTCCATGGAAAGGGATGATGGGGGGTGGATAGGAAGGATAATAAGAGGTTTGGGCCTACGGTGCTCGCAGTCACCATACGAAACACAACGGTAGGAGTACTTTTTTTTTTAGGAGGGAATAATTGTTCGTAACCGCACACCCCGTTGTTCGGGGCAACAAACAGGGTAGTGTGGGGCCCTCACCCACTAAAGAATCCCGCCGTGTGCTATCTCTCCGCCTTTATTTGGCGGGCCACCGGAATCATATTACGTTCCTTCAGTGGACGGTGGATTACCTACCGCTATTTTACGCTGATCTTCTATGAGAGGGTGGTACTTCCCCGATCAAGTTGGCCCATTTACGCTGGATTCCATCTACTACTAGTGGTACAACTGTGTTTCGTAGGGTGAGTGAAAGCACCGCAGGCCCAAACTCCCTACCATTCCTCTCCTTAGTATCCCACCTATCTTCTGGTTAATGTCCTGCTTATTCACCTCCTATCATATATTTTTTTTAATTTAATCAAATCATTTTAGTCGCTTCTAGTAATACCGGTTGACTGAAATATGAGTGACACTATTATTAATCGCAGTTCATCGCGGTAATTACTGCCAAATTTGTATGAAATTAATTTTTCTAAAACGGCTTGCGCTTGCGAGGTTGGAGCGAAAAAGTTTGGGTATCACTGAATATTGGAAACCAATAGAAAAACGCAATGCCTAAAACAACTAAAATTTATGTAAATTGACTATTCCATGTAAGAGGAATGTTTTCATAAGAGCCAAGGGAAATATATTTGTGATATGTACCAAACATAAGGAAAAAATATTTATGAATAAAATTCAAGCAGATATTTATATGCTTATGAGAGAGTTTAGTTATTTAACAAGGGCTTCTTCTGATGGAATTAGCGAATTTCGTTATGGTGAAATAATAATGTTGATAGTAATAATATTTGTTGCTTTTTTCTAAATTAGCCGTTGCCCGCTACTTCATCTGCGATAATTGTTTTACGTTTTAAATTCAATCCCATATTTTACGCCCTTGAGTTACGATTTTAGAAATCAATGAAACACATGTTTCTGAGAGAAAAGGATTTAGAATTAAGAATAGTTCTTAATCCCAATATCCGCAAATTTGGTCCTTATGATTGATTTGGGCAGTTACGGAAACTATTGAAATATGCATTAGCACTTATACAATTTAAAAATATCATCTAATATTACGTTAAATACGAAACATTTTAAGAGTATTCTGTAAAACATTATTTAAATCAGTAATTAAATTAAGAAAAGTGAGTGTTACGCATTGATGTATATGTAGGTATTACGTATAATGGTCTTACGTAATTTTTAAACATGAAACTTGGAAATTAGCTATTGGCCTATCTAGGCCGATATATCTTATATAGGATATGTGGATAGGTTATAGGACTGACATACAGACAAAAATTTAGAAAATGATGGAATTGGAATCTTTAAGTCTTATAAGTGACTACCTATTACAAAATTTCAGAAAAAAAAGGAATTACAGACTGAGCCACAGATTTAATATAGTAACACGCTCTATAGCTACCCGGTATATTAAAAAAAAATCTTGTTGCATTTGACAGCCTGATTTTTGGAGAAGGTAATTAAACATTAGACGTCACGCTAAAACGAAGAAGATGTTAAGAACCAAGCAAAAATAAAAAAAGAAGAAATTATTAAATTAAAACTAAACTTTTATATGTCAAATATAAATGGAGCTTTTCTAAAAAAAGCTTTATAATAATGCGTGGCAATTTGCACCTGTCGTCGAAAGTTATAAATAACAACATGAAAATATGCTTATAAATACTATCCATAGATACTTTTAAACTATTATGATAGGTACTCTTAATAATTATATTCAAAACTAGCCTTTGCCCGCGGCTTCGCCGCAGCCAAAAGCTAGTTTTTCGGTTATATCTCAGATTTCCGTTACAGTAGCGGGATAAAATGTATTTATACCAGTTTTTAAGCCTAATCATGGCTTTTCAAATAAAAAAAGTTGCATGAAAATCCTTTCAATAGTTTTTGCATGATGCGCGAACAAACAAACAGATAAACAGACAAAAAAAAAACAATTTTTTTTTTATGTTTAGACACGACTATATGGCATAATAAAGTAATTTTTTCTCAAATATCTTGAATGTACAGACATAGCTCTGTTACAGCTTTATAATAGTATAGATATATAGATTATTTACAAATATTTAGATTTCTTTTAAATTAAAAGGGTAAAATTGCACGGCACAGCTAGTTATTTTATTTGCATCTTGGTCCTTTTATGGGGCCGTATTGGTGTGGGCCATCCTTACATAGCTTGGGTACTGAAGATTGAGTCTACGATCCCGGTGTATAATTCATCCAAGAAAACAAATTATTGTGATAATAGGAAAAATTGCTGCGATGCCGTACGTACTATAGATACAAACGTAGGTGTGTTCTAGTGGTAAAACCTTGCTTATCCCAGCATGAATGGGTGGGTTCGATCGGGGAAGTACCACCCTCTCTCGACTCTAAGATCAGCGTGAAACAACGGTAGGTACCTTTGTGGTTCGTATGGTGAGTGAGAGCGCTGGAGGCCCATACTCCCTCCCTATCCTCTCCTTATTATCCTTCCTATCCATCGTACCTATACTGTTCTCTTTTGAGAACAATTTATTTTAGTAAGGCCAAAGCATTTTTTTCTAGTAAATGTGATCAAGTGTTCAAACAAATTAACAAGTCACACGATACTAGTTATAACACATTTAACGGGTCTATACGCGCATTAAACTTATCAAAATACTATTATTTTGACTAACTACGGGGTTCCACGATAATGACAACCTAAAACCATCTCCTCGATTGAAATTTCGGTACTTTTTGATTTCTATCGCCTCACGGACCAGCCTTGGGTAGAAATGGCGTACCGTGGAGAGGATTTTAGGGTCGTGAAACACTATCCAGTGATTTGTACCGGATAATGAAAATAAAACGCGAAAGTTTAAAAAGTACTATTGCCCACACGATACTAGGTTGAGAAGCCCCAGGGGGTTCAGGCAGAATCTCATATCTCACATGTCGATCGTATCGTGATCACTGTGATTGGTTGAGAGATCACCGTGATTGGCCAACGGATTATTGCGACATCACGCGTCGGTTTCTCAACCAATCACAGTGATCACAATACGATCGACATGCGAGATATGAGATTCTGCCTAAATCCCCAGGACTGTATAATTCTTAATCAAATTTAGTCACACCCATCTAGACTGTTTTATCCATCCATCCATCAGCCTTTCGACGTCCACTGCTGGACATAGGCCTCCCCAAATTGGGGGTATAGTGCCGTAATCGCCACGCTTGTCAGGCGGGTTGGCAATCGCAGTGGATGTTGTTAATACTCGAGGGAGTGCTGCTGCCCACTCTCCCCGATATTCCCTCAGTCGGCTCTTACGACTCCCATGGGTGGAGAGGAGTGAGACAATTTTAAAGCCGGCCCCACACGGCCCTAGACTGTTTGGCTTTGTAGTATTTTTGTGTACTCTGCATCCTATTTATTTATTTATTTATACTTTATTGTACACCATATGTTATAATATTAAGGTACAAAGCGAAGAAAGAAAAAAAAATAAATGTTAAAACCCATAAGTGGGTAAATGGGCGACCTTATTACTAAAAGTAATTTCTTCTAGGCGACCTTTGGAACAAATAAACTACACCTACATACATACATATAATTATTACACAAACAATACATAAATATTTATAAGAAAAAAAAAATGAATATGTGAGGATGAGACCATAGCTTGATGGTAGGTACCTATATATTAAAATTCATGGTTGCAAGCTCGAATAGTAATTTTTTACTATTATTTTTCTCTGCTCGCCTTATTTCCACTGGCAGAGCATTCCACAGCACTGATAGTAAAAGATTTGCCATAAAAGTTCGTTGAATGTAAAGGCATTTTTAACTTCATATTTTCCGATGACCTTAAACATCTGCTATGTGTGTCATGGAGGTATTCAAAACTACCTTTGAGATAGGAAGGAGATAAAGGGTTAAACAGTACATTATATAGCAAAGAGAGAATATGAGTATCCCGGCGAAGTCGTATTGGTAACCACTTAAGCTGAGATCGAAATTGTGAAACATGATCATACTTGCGAAGACCAAATATGAACCTTATACAGAAATTTTGGAGGCACTCAAGTTTATCTAGTTAGTTTACGGCGAGATCCGGATAGCTGGCATCAGCGTAGTCAAGGATAGGCAGAAGCAATGAAGTAGCAAGCGTAATTTTGGTGGATGTAGGGAGAAAATTGCGTAGTCTCTTAAGCGACCCTGCAGATGCAAACAATTTTCGACTAACCTCTTGTAGTTGCGTCCTACTAACTATTCTAAATGTGAAAGGTTGTATATTTGGATGTTTGTTACTCAATTACACACAAACGGCTAAACAGAATCAAATGATATTTGGAACACAAATAGTTTTTTAAATGCATGGGAATTCTTAACCTCAGAAAATGCTCTTGGGATAGTTGTTTTTTTCATAGAGATAATTAATTAAACTGCCGTAGAATGACGTATGTAAGTACTTTTATTTTATTGTCCCAATTCTGAGGGCCTGGACGTAGTAGAAAGAGTGGGAAGTAGGTTATCTTCATACAAACGCACCGCGCGCGGCTTGTATATGTGCGCCATAGTATCGTACGCACACTCTAACAAAATCTCGACTCGTTTCTTAGTGCGCCAGTCGGGGCTAACACCGCACAAGGTTCGTGCGTCACGGCTTTTCGGCACCGCTAAATAAATGAAAAATGTGTGATAATCGCAGCAGAACTTATTGCTGTGTGTTTTGCTGTCTAAATAATCGCAGAATTGTCTCTGTTCAGATTACCTACTGAACAGGAAAGGTAAGGAAGTCACTTATAATACCTATAATTTTTACATGATGATGAGTGAGATACCTACTTATTTTTTTGTTGTATTAGGTAGTGTTTTACCAGACAGACGAAGTAGGCACGCCTACTTGCCCAATATGATGTATTACCTAGGTATTTTGGATCTGTCAAATTGATACGCCTCTGTTGCTTAGTTTACGTTTAGTCGTGTCAATTTCTCAGTATTGTAGGTATAGACTAAGTAATAACCGTAAGTAAAAATCCTAAGTTAAAATAATCTGTGTTGTGTCGTCTGGGTTCAGGGTTAGTCAGGTCGGTTTTACCTAAACGATTACAAGTAAAAAATACAACTTCCCGGCCCTTGCCAATTTCTAGGCACTGAATTAAAATTTAGCTAAAAGTGACAACCATGAGACAGGCAAGTATGGTAGGTAATTATGCTTCACTGCTCAATTCTCGCGATTAATATTTACTTGTAGTACTGTTTTCATCCGTTGACCATTATCACGAATTTTTTAGAGACAAAAGAGTTATAAAAAGGTAAGAAATTATTAAAAAAGCAAAAATATTAGTTGTGTTGACTTCCGCCACACTATGGTACTGGTGCATTCCTGTCCGCGATATTGTCCTCATTATCTGTTTTCGTGCAGCGGCCGTTACACGTTAAAATCGTAACTTTTACCCATAAATTTTATTTCAACGTATTTATAAAGTGCAGATTTCTTTAAACATGGGAAAGAAGAGGAAACACAGTGAACGGTATGACGATGGGTATACATTTTAAGGAAAATACGTAAATTAGAAAAAAGAATACAAAAACGCCGTCAATCGTGTTCACAAAGTTCTGAATCAACATCAGGTGAGTAATTCAACGAAAATAATACCGATTTATTAACACCGAAAATACAATATACGACTTTCGGGGTAATTTTTTATTTTTTATCAATTTATCAGATACCTACAGTGATGCGAATATTACATTGGGATTGTTACTTTCACGTATACGCGTCACGTATAATTATTGGTCTACTTTATACTTGCACACAAAAATGTTATGCGGGTACGCATCAATTTATTTAATATTTTTATTCTATTTTATGTTTATTACGTGATGATACCAACATAAAGTGAAGCGAACAGTACATGTTGGGACTGTTACCTTCACATATTTCGACATTACAGAAATTTAGTTTGAATATATTTGTTGGTTTTAGTGTGATGCGAATGATTTTAGGGATCATTACCTTCACCGTTTTTTTGTGATTTTTTCAGTATCACTACATCACTATAAATCTATTACTGATTTAGATTTCGAGCATGTACCAATGGAATATGGTGACAGTGCTGACGATATTGATGTACCCTCTGTCCGAAGTGTAATCTTACCTCTCGTGACTATACAAACTGAGCCAGTCCCATCAACTTCTACTGCTAATACGCAACCACACACATCTGAAACTCCTAATAATAATTTATCAGCAGTTGAAGAGGTGACACCTTTAGATTATGTGATACTTACATTACTTGGAGATGGAAAGGAAGACTGTCCTGTCGGGAAGTTTGTCCATTCAGATATTGCCAGCAGAATGGCAACTGTGTTACTAAATGGCTTAAAAAAAGAAATCAAGGATAAGCATAAGGAGGATTACCCAATACCAGGTAATTGCCAACTTTTTAAAGCTCCCACATTGTACCCTGAAATAAAAGCCGCAATTTCTGACATGTTGCACAAGAAATACTCTTCTTTAGCGGCAAGACAAGATCAGATTGGAGTTGTTCTGACGGCTTTAACAAAAGCAATGGAGATCTTAGTGGTAGACAAATCTGAAACCAGTCGGACGTCTTCTGAAGCATGTTAGTGATGCATGTCGAATATTATGCGACTCTAACTACATTGATACCAAAATAAGACGTAAGTTCTTGATATCAACACTTAATAATAAGCTCAAAGACACATTAAAGAAGACTAAACGAGATAAAAGCTTATTTGGCGAGACATTACCGGAAAACCTCAAAGCTATGAAGGCTATAAACAACATCAACACAAGCTACAAGAACAAGTCAAGACTTAAAACTCTCACGAGAGAAACCTCACAATAATAATAAAAATTATTTAAGTGCTTTACCAAGTACCAGTACTTTAAACTGGAGGCACCCGCAGTCGAGCAACCAGTTCCAGAATCGCAGAAAAACATCTTCAGCGCCTCGGACTGCGGTTATCGCTCGGAACGAGAGTTACTCGAATCAGACAATACGGCGGCATCTCAAAGATGCTTATTTTTATTGCCTATACACACAGATTATAAAAAATATTTAAGATTTGAGTTTAGAGGAAAATGCTACGAATTTAATTGCTTACCGTTCGGGCTAAGTACAGCCCTTTGGTCTTCACAAAAATAATGAAACCTGTTGTTGAGCACCTACGCCTCCACGGCTTTATATCTACAATATATTTGGACGACATGCTGTTGATTGGTAGGAGAGAGTGGGGGAATTGGAGCCATGTAAGGAAAAGTAAAAAAAATACCAGTTAAAGTTACAATGATTGTTTTTTTTTAACATTAATCAGTCTTTAGTTATCTTTCTTTCAGTAATTCCTAAGAAAAATAAAAAAAATATACCCTTAGCTATTAAAATCACGTTTTTATAGATATTACTTTCGCTCCCATTACCCCATACACTGGGTAATGAGAGCCAAAAAACCTCCATATGTGTAATGAGAGCCATCACATAGTATTAAACAAGATTAAACTTATTTTTATCCACATAACAGGAACTTAAACAATTCAAAACTATGAAGTAATCAACATAACATAATAATAATCAAAAGTAAAGCATTTTTTGAAGAAAATTTTCCTCTTCTGAGGGTTCAGAACCATTGTCACATACTTTCGTTGACAGACGATTCCTCAGTTGTACTGTCTTGGGATAATTTTCTGGTTGTTGTTGCGTTTTATGTTTTTTTTTTTGAAATGATTTATCTTTAATCTAGTGTTCGTAGATTACTTTTTAGAATTTTCTTTATTCTCTTTATTTATCTTTTTCTCTTTCTTTTCCTCTACTTGCCAAAACTTCTGAATGCTGCTTATTTCTATTACTATTTGTTGATTTTGTTAATGTTTAAGGACGAGGACTTAAAACATTTAATATATCAGCAAAACTTGTAGAAGCTATAAGTAATATCATTATTATTTGTTAACCTGTACCGTTTCTTCAGAGTGCTATAGGGTATTTGATATTGCTGTGCCGCTTTATTAACTGATTTTCCTTCAAGTGGTATATTGTATGTTTCTATTGCAGACTCAAACATAGCCGAAGTCCAACTAGACTTTGATATCGTTCGTTTTCCAGTTCGTGACATCTAAAAATAAAAAAATACATTAGATTAAAATTTTGCTTCTCGGAAGGGGTAATAAGAGCCATGGCGGGGTAATGGGAGCATGAGTAGCTCCTATTACCTGAATAGTAACCATCTCAAAATAATGAAACTAACCTAAAAAGAACATTGCTAAATTATCTATGATCCACTATTATCTTAAAGTTTATGAAATAATGCATATAATAGACCCAAAATACAACAGAATAATAAAAGTATAGATACTTACTTTGGTTGCGAGATTTGGCACTTTTAACAAAGTGTAACAAAACCGACGTGGTCTTGTCACCGCCATGCGTGCGCTACTGACCCGGCCAGCGGCGATCGCGTGATATAACCGAATGTTTCCGAAGCTATTCGTGTCATATTGGCGCGACTTGTACGATCCTGTCTGGGTATATTGTAGTGGCTCCTATTACCCGCTAGCTCCCATTACCCCACACTCCCCTACTCTTATCCCAAGTGTGAAGGTGACATATGACCATATCTGTGTAAAGGGTGGGTGTCCTTGGCAGGGTGATAGTATTAATCGCTTTGAATTGAGCAGCTCGCATAATAATGATAGAACTTCACGTACAGGTAAGTTCGTTTTATCATTAATTATCTATTTTACTTGCTCTGAGACCCAAGTCTTTTTGTAATAACTTTAATAATTTACACATATGTATTTTTTATAATTGTATTTTTTGTTATTTTATTATCATTTTTATTCTATTAGTCTTTATTTTCTGTTTTCTGTTGTTTTTTATATAATTTATTGTCATCCGTGACGTCACAACAGCGGCCTGACGGAAGATCAGCGCAGGTTTTCACAGTCTGCAAATGCTGAGTGAGGCTTGATTTGTAACGAGCATTATCGCCATGTTTTTTCATTTTCTGTTTTATGCATTTTGATATATATTTTAGCACTTGACATGCACAGCTAATCCGAGGAAGTGCTCTAATCCACTGAGCTACAGTACTATATTTTAGACATACCCAATCTACTTATCACATTTGTCTTAACGACCAACGCCCTCTATCGGAACGCATTTACATGCATTAATCCAATTTAGTAAGTTTAATTTTGCAATTAAAATTCATACTTCATTGATGGCGTGATTTTTTTAAACATTTTGATATATATTTTAGCACTTGACATGCTCAGCTACTCTTAAAGTACAAATTATAATTTGTGAATACGGAAAAAGAGTATTTTAGTACAGGCGGGAATCGAACCTGTGTCCCTTCCCTGTTTTATGTTCAACCATAACCTGCTTATTGTTCGTTGCGATAAACTATTCTTTCTTTCTTTTTTTTTCTGAAGCAGCTATTTCAATACAATTTTGGAATAAGCAGTAACTAGTAATTAAACTGACAAATGTATCGAATAGATCACGTATAGTTTACGATTCGTTGATTTCATATCTACGAAAAGCTGATAAATAAAATTACCGTCTTTAAATCTAATGCACGCTCGTCCAACCTTCGTCACTGCCAGCGATACAAGACTCATCCAAACTATAGCTGCTACGAGAAGATACACCTGTGAAATTGACAAATTATTTATTAACAACTCATGCCCGATTTCTCAAGGAATTTCTTAACTTTAAGTGTCACGCAGCGAGTTAGTGATAGCTTAGTGGTACCTAAGCCTTTTTTTGTTAAGGCAGGAAAAAATGTTCCTAACCGCACACCCCATCGTTCGGGGCAACGAACAGGGTAGTGTGGGGCCCTCACCTACTAAAGAAACCCGCTGTGTGCCGTCTCTCCGCCTTTATTGGTGGGCCACCGGAACTATATTAAATTCCTTCAGTGGTAGAGTCGATTTAACAAAAAATATTTGGGATTACAAATTCATTCTAACTCTGAGAGATGGCTTGTGCCTAACAGTAGGACAGTACCTAGATAATAGATTAAAAACAAAAGAGCATAGAGCAAAAGAAAAGATTAAAAACAAAAGAGAGAGTGACATTTGATGATTTGTGACAGTTACATTTGATGCCAATATTATATATATATGTATGTCGGAAAGCGTCATCAGGTGCGTAGAGACAAACAAGCACAGGTGCGCGCAGCTTCAAGAACACATGCACGCAGGTGCAAATACACGTGCAAGCCATCTGGCCGCCCCACCACTCGACTTATTTTGTTATCGTCTGTCGTAGCGGATATAAAAGCGGACGGTCGGTACGGCGAGGAACCAGATTAGCATCTTTGGTAAACCTATTCCTTGGAGTAGGCGAGCCAAGTACTTAGGTGTAATTCTAGATAACAGACTCACATTCGCCCGTCACATTCCGGTGGTACGCTCGCGCGCAGCCTTTGTCATGGGACGTTTGCACTATCTGTTAAACGCTAGGTCAAAACTCTCGCTTAGGAATAAGGTCAGACTCTACACTGCCTGCATACGTCCTGTCATGACGTACGCCAGTGTAGTATTTTCACACGCCAAGGCACACAGGATCCATAGATTACAAACATTACAGAATAGATTCATGCGCAGAGCTACGGGTGCACCGTGGTTCATACGCAATGTCGACCTTCACATAGACTTGCAATTGCCTACCATCAAGCAATTTATGAAACGGTGTTCACGTAGTTTCTTTGACTCCGCCATTACTCACGCCAACCCTCTAGTGGTTGACTCGGCTAGGTACAAACCCTCTAACATATCGCGCGTACGCAGACCGCGAAATAGCCTCGACGAAGTCGACGACGACATAACGCACGCTCAGATCAGAGCACACACAGCTCGCGCAGCTAATATAAGTAATTACCCACGGTTTCGTCCCCGCCGACGGGGGCGAAAGACGTGTCGCGGTCAAATCATAAACGTGGGAAATCCCACTTTGCCAGCAAGAGCCCGAGCCGAGGTCCTTACCCCAGAAGGGGTGCTCCCGGGTAGCGTTGCTTAAATATCTGGTTGAGAGCCCTCTGCGCTCACCAATATTATTGTCATAGCCATCTGAGGCTAACAACCAACGTCACACACAAAAACAAAAAACCGGCGAGGAAGAATTGGGTTGAGAGCCCTCTGCGCTCACCAATTGTCCGGGTAAGGTTGTCATAGCCATGTGAGGCTATCAACCAACGTCACACACAACAAAAACGGCGAGGAAGCATTCATTTGTGAGACACGAGAACGAACGGTCGTCACCGCGTTACGGTATAAAACCCATCTTGATTTTTGAATACTTTGCTATCTTTGTTAAGTTATGAGCCAGTAAATACAAAGTAACTGTTGATTAGTCCGTGTGTTATTTTGATGGGATCATGTAATCCATGTGTGACCATCCTGATAGTGACCCCTCTTTTTTCTAAACTCCGACATATATTTATTTTACATACCAGCATAGCTCTGCAGTTTTCAGTTAATGCTACTATGATGAGGAGTACACCCGCACCGGTGATACCACTCAATACGATGCCTGTGGCTGCACTGATAACTAAAAAGAAAATATAAATTAATGACGTATCTCTTCTTTATTTTTTTGTGCGGAACCCATATTATGTTTCCTAAATAAAAGTAAGTTCCTCTTTATAACGACAGCTATCTGCCAGTGAAAGTCCCTTCTAAATCGGTCAAGCCGTTCCGTAGCTTAGCGGGAACCAACAGTACCAATAATTTCAATATTCACTTTGTAAAAAGTAGTTATTTAGCTATTACAAACAGACAATTTAATTTTATTGGTATCGATAATATGCAACTGAAATTTATTCAACACAAAGGTTAACAAAATTAAAGGTTGTTATGGTTCTTATAGCACACTGTTCTCTCTGCCTAACCCGCAAGGGAAATGGCGTGATGATAAGTAGTATAGTTCTTATCTGTTAAGGTCATGTTTGAAAATAGCAGACAGTTTCTTACATTGTGTGCTCGGTGTTTTATGCATCTCATCATATTGTGGGCCATGTGTTAGTATTAGGGTTAACAATATCGAGCCGACTAGGACCTGAACGAACGCTATCAGGAGAACTCCTGGGAAAAGGTTGCAGATGCCACAGCAGCTCTCGAAGTGACACCCTGGCTTGTGTACGATGAAGTGCAGGGGCACCTGGTATTTAACGATGATAAATTAGATTAAAATTTTGATTGTTAATTTAAATATAAATTATAAGGTTGCAGATGCCGCAGCAGCTCTCGAAGTGATACCCTGGCTTATGTACGATGAAATTCAGAGGCACCTGGTGTTTAATGATGATAAATTAGATTGTTAATTTAAATATAAATTATAACTGATTGCACAGATGGTGGGGTGGCTTAGATACCAACCTTCCATCCGAGCGTTGAGGATTCGATTGTTGCACAAGACAACTCTTTGTGTGATCCACAAATAGTTACTCTGTCTGGGTGTACTTCGTGTCCGTTTTTTAGATATTAACATTAGCTGTTTGTAAAGTCCCCCGAGAGATAAAAAATATTTCTTAGGGCAGGGTATTTCAATAAACACACTACCCTGTTCGTTCCCCGAACGACGGGGTGTGCGGTAAGGAACATTTTTTCCCGCCTTAACAAAAAGAAAAGAAAAAAGGGTATTTCAATAAAAATATAATTGTAAACCAGGGGTGTCACACATGTGGGGGTCGGTTTATTATAAAAACTTGTTTAGCTGTCTTCTATGATGATGGAATTAAGTAAATTTAAGGACTGGCACTACATTTACAACTACTAAATTAAAGAACTCGCGGACAAACTTGCATCCTCTATTTTATCCATGTAAGGTATTGAAAAATAAATGCTTTCTTCGATTCAAGCTAACTCGAAGATTAATAATCAAATTTAATCAAAATCGGTTCAACGATGTAGCCGTAAAAGTGTCATAATCAGAGAGTTTCTTTCGCGTTTATATTGTGTCGAAAGAAAAGCCTATTCAATTTTGAAAAATAACCGTTATTGGTCCCTTTTCACGTTCGTAAACATCCTAATATTGTGCACAGCCTCCGTCAAATTGGAGGAGAAGAAAATTCAACTCCTGTACCACACTGCTCATGTGGCTTGGTAATGCTTTGCCACTGAAGTAATGTCACATAGTTCCAGTGGTCCACCAGTACGGCGCACGGCGGTTTTAGTTAGTGGCTGAAGGCCCCATTCTACCGTGTTCATTTCCCCGGACGGGGTGTTTAAGGTTAGTTCTTCCTGTACAGCCTTAACAAAAAAGGGTTAGATTTATTTATGAGAGAATTTATCCACTTATTTTCCATTAAAGAAACATAATTATTAATTTGCAACATTGTAGTTATTTCATAAAACTAAAAGAAAGAATTAATCGACTCATATAGTCCTTCAACATATTGTTACGATGTAACCAATTAAATAATAAAATAAATTGTAAAGTCGCATATTCAATTATAACGGATACGATATCCGCAAACTTAAAATGCGCGCGTTACCCAGACCCCCCTACTCAGTTATATCATTACCAATGGGTCGCATGATTCCACTCCCACAAAGGCAATAATCACATATTATTATTATAAAGAGGTAACGTTTGTGAGTTTGTGACGTTGTAAGGGGTAATCTCTAGATTTAATGAACCGATTTTCAAAATTATTTCACCAATAGAAAGCTACGTTATTGTGAAGTGTCATAGGCTATAATAATTTCCAAAATTAATTACGCATCTTTACTTAAACTTGAATAATGTAATCCAAGTTGTAAAAAAATTGCTTTCAACGCGTGCGCTGCGGAAACTATTGAGGATAGAACAAAACAATGTACTACAATATTAAAGAACGTATCAAAATCTGTAAAAAAGTCCGCAACAGCATATGCCTATCTCCTACAGATAACTCACAATAATTGCTTTTACTGTTAAAATTGTGGATTAAAAATAATTTTTGTGAAGCTTATTTAGCCCATATGATATTCATTTATATCTTTATAAGTATGTTTTAATTATATGGGACGAATGTACCATGAATCATAGAGCTCATATTGAAGCCGTGAGCCATACGCTAAAAGACATCAGAAACTCTGACGCTGATATGGGTGGTGTTACTTTTGTTTTTGCGGGCGATTTTTGGCAAATGCTGCCAGTAATAACAAAAGGAACACGCGCCGATGTCATCAGGGCATGCTTAAAATTATCATGCTTATGGAGTTCCCTTGAAACTCTCAATTTACGAACAAACATGAGAGCCCACTTGAGCGACAACTACGATAACGACTTTCTGCATCAACTACTGAATCTTGGCGAAGGAAAAATTTGCTGTCCTAACACCAACTCAGTAGGGATGACATTAAACTTCACAATCGGTTAGGTCACATATTACACAGGTTAGAAGATCTGATAGACGCAATATATCCCGGTCTTGAAAGTTTAATGGAAAGAGATTATCATTGGCTTTGTTCTAGGGCAATAAACTCACCCAGAAACGATTCAGTGAATGAGATAAATAAAATAATTTTAGGAAAAATTCCCGGTCAAGTTAAACACTATAAGTCCATTGCCGCGGTGTGTAATATTGAGGATACAGTGCACTACCCTCAAGAATTTTTAAATTCTTTGAGTCCTTCTGGCTTACCTCCCCACGACCTTATGCTAAAAGTTGGCATTCCTATCATGCTTTTAAGGAACTTGAGACTCCCCAACACGTGTAATGGCACAAGGCTGCTCATAAAAGAGTTGCGGGAGAATATAATCGCGGCGACCATTCTCACAGGGCCAGCAGTGGGAGAACTTGCTTATATTCCACGGATACCCATGATTCCACCTGATTTACCTATACCGTTTAAAAGGTTACAGTATCCCGTCAAGGTCTCTTTTGCCCTCACTATTAATAAGTCCCAGGGTCAAACATTTTCTCTGGTGGGCATTGACCTGAGAAAGCACTGTTTTTCCCATGGGCAGTTATATGTTGGCTTATCTCGGGTTGGAACTCCTGAAAGACAATATATTTTAGTACCAAATGAAAACATTATTACTAATATAGTATATCGAGAAGTTTTGAACAATTAAAATAAGTAAACATGATGTAAATAGTGTATATTAACATATTTTTATTACATCAAGTAATATAAATAACAGAAAAAAACAGTAACATAAAAAAATAAAACACAAAAAACAATAAAAAAAATAAAAAACAAAAGAAAATTTATCAAAATAACAAAAAAATATCTTCATCATCATAATTTTAATTTATCCCGAACTTTTAACCTGAAGTATTACGCGGGACAAACGGGCCGTGACAAAAATATTTCTAACGCGGAACGGAGTCCGCGGGCACTGCTAGTTACTATATATATGGCCATCATGCGATCCCGGATGCGAGCAGAGTATGCCAGGGTTTGAGAATGTTCTATGGCTACTCCAATCGCAAGCGTATAGATAAGAAAAAAAAACTAGACGTCGCGGGACGTCTAGCAGATGTGAAAACATCGGAATTATTTTGTAGAAATAAAATGATCACAACTTAAAGCACTCCTCAAGACGAACGAGTATAAACTCGATATGGTTGCGTCGTTTCATTACAGATTTACTGTGGCCAGCTTCCAGCTACATCGTCAGGCTCTGGATACCATCTAGAGACAAAGTGCTCGTCAAGACAAATCATACGAGCCCAAACTCGATGGAGTTATGTCGTTTTATAACGGAGTTCCTATGGCCACCTTCTAGCTCCATCATCAGACCCTGAATACCATCTAAAGACAAAGTACTCATTATTTGTGAATAAAGAAAAAGAGATTTTTAGTAGGGGCGGGAATCGAGCCACTGAGCTACCCTACTGACCTTGGCTTAGAGCACTTCCCCGGATTGGAAAAGATGCGTGGTTCGATTCGCGCCCCTACTAAAAATCTCTTTCTTTATTCACAAATAATTTGTACTTTAAAAAGTAGCGGAGCATGTCAATTGCTAAAAGAAATAGATCTAAAATGTTTGAAAAAATCGCGCCATCAAATAGTATGAATTTTAATTGCAAAATTAAACTTACTATATTGGATGCATGTAATGCTTGCCGGTAGATGGCGTTAGTCGTAAGATAAATGTGATTAAGAATTTGGGATGATCGAAGGGTCAGTAGGGTAGCTCAGTGGCTTAAAGCACTTCCCCGGATTGGAAAAGATGCGTGGTTCGATTCCCGCCCCTACTAAAAATCTCTTTTTCTTTATTCACAAATAATTTGTACTTTAAAAAGTAGCGGAGCATGTCAATTGCTAAAAGAAATAGATCTAAAATGTTTGAAAAAATCGCGCCATCAAATAGTATGAATTTTAATTGCAAAATTAAACTTACTATATTGGATGCATGTAATGCTTGCCGGTAGATGGCGTTAGTCGTAAGACAAATGTGATTAAGAATTTGGGATGATCGAAGGGTCAGTAGGGTAGCTCAGTGGCTTAGAGCACTTCCCCGGATTGGAAAAGATGCGTGGTTCGATTCCCGCCCCAACTAAAAATCTCTTCTACTTTATTCACAAATAATTTGTACTTTAAAAAGTAGCGGAGCATGTCGATTGCTAAAAGAAATAGATCTAAAATGTTTGACAAAGTACTCGTCAAGACGAATCAAATTATTCCAAACTCGATGGGGTTTCGTCGTTTCATTACAGAGTTACTGTAGTCCTTCCAGCTCCATCATCAGACCCTGGATATCATCTAGACACAAAGTACTCGGTGAGACAAATCATACGAGCCCAAACTCGATGGGATGGTGCCGTTTCATTATAGAGTTGCTATGTCCACTTTCCAGCTCCATCATCAGATCAGCTCCATGTCATCATAATATTGCATTGTCACGCGATCTACACATGTGTAAAATTTCAGTCAATCGGAAACCGGGAAGTGTGTCAAATTTAACTTGCAAAATTTGAACGGGACAAGTAAAATAAAAGCGTCGCCACGCTAACAGCCGATTTTACCCTCCCTCCGCATTAGATGTTTCACATCAAAAAAGTTCTAGAACTTAAAATTATCTACCAATGAGCAAGTCGGGACGCAATAGCGCGAGAAAGGGATGGCCATATAATTGTAGTGGGAAGTAGGTATCAGAATTAAAATATAAGAATTCAGGTCGGGTAGATTTTTTTTCACACTGAATTATTGTATGTGTTGAGGCAGAAATCTAGCACTGCGTATATTAAAAATAAAGTAAATAATTACAAGTAATTATTTTGCACAATATATAATTTTTGCCAGTGCATTCTTTTGTTGTGTTTCGAGGGACCCCTTTTTTTTTTTTTTTTTTTTTTTCTTATGGCGGGAAAAAATGTTCCTAACCGCACACCCTATCGTTCGGGGCAACGACCAGGGTAGTGTGGGGCCTGCACCCACTAAAGAAACCCGCCGTGTGCCGTCTCTCCGCCTTTATTGGCGGGCCACGTTTCGAGGGACCCCTAAGAACTGCTGTAGCGAGCGTCGTGTCTTATATATACCGCGTTCGCACATATAAAGATCTGAATATAAGCTCCTGGGTTCCTAGTCACGACCATTCCTGGTCTCGACCAGATCCTTGTTAAGGCGATTCCTTGCTCCGACATCACCTGCGCACCTCGATACTAGCCGTACCGGAGCACCGAAACCAGCTCACCGGGCGAGTACTGCCTGCAGAGCCTGCAGCGGTGCCACCGAGCTCATTCTACCAAAGCGCCAGTCCACGTGGCGAGAAGACTGCGCCCCGAAGTTGAGTACCCCCTAGCAACGGTCCGGGGAACCCCCTGAGTTGCGAACCACCCCCTGATTTCTCATCTCAATTTTTTTAAATTATTATTACTAATTTAATTAAATTAATTTTTATGGAAGGAAATTGTAAATTTTTAAATCTTCTTACGTCTACACTGCACAATGCAAAAGGCACAGGAAAAAGAATAAAGCGTTAGGTATACCTATCACTGACTGAATATCAAGCTAAAAAACTTGTTAGAAAATTTATTGTAGATATATTTTGATCTGTATTTTAGCACTTGACATGCTTAGCTACTTTTAAAGAACAAATTATTTGTGAATGTGGATAAAGTGCACTGCGATGGCTTAGCGGTCTAGAGCACTGCGTCCCTTCCAATCCGGGGGATTGGAAGGGACGCAGGTTCTAATCCCGCTCGCAGTAAAGTTCTCTTTTTCCACATTCACAAATAATTTGTTTATTGTAAAAAAAAACCGATGTTCAACGGTATAGTTTTTGTAATAAACTATAATAACTAAGAGCTCTTCAATAAATATTAATTAATCCATCTCAATTTAGCAAACATTGTTATACTGGGATACTTAGATGTTGTAGCCAGCCAATTTAGGCCGAAATGCATTATCACTCTTTGTGCAAATTTACAGCAGTGTATAAAAATGCAATTGTTTAACCTGTTGTGTACTTTGGCTACCGCTTCTGTCACTCTTGGCACTCCTGGCACTCCTGGCACTCCTGGGTTTCTCACTTGAACGCGTGTAATCATCAGTTGTAGTTTTCATCATAGCAGATAGACACAAAAGCAATACTAGAATTTTAAATTAACTTATTGTCTAGTTCTTGATCTCAATAAAAAATGATAAAGATCTATTTTTCAACTACTTGACGTTGACGCCAATATTAGTGAATCAAAGAGTATATACTAAAGATAGTGAATGATTTCTCTTTATGATACAAACTATAATCAAAAGAGGTATTAGTATGTACTTGAGTCTTTGCTCACGCTAGGCAGCCGCTTGGCTGTGTCCCTGGTGTAGGCAAAGTCAATTCATCGCCACTTACCACTTACTATAAGGTGGAACATTTTCTCGTTTGCCATCGTTGGAAATAAAACAAAAATGTAGAGTGCACACTTTTAAAAAATAACTATAATCTTCATTAATGTGTTTGTCCGTGTGGTGACGGACTAAGAATACAAGTGTCACCCCTCCATCATTTCCCATGGGTGTCGTACGAGGCGAATAACGGAAGTAAGCAATTATCATCCATTGCATTACTGGTGGTAGGGCTGGGTACCAAGTGGGAGTACTTACTTGTTATCGGGCCCGAACGGGTTGGTACCACCATCTCCCATGTGACCGGCCATGAAGCCACATCAGTGTGTTTTGGTTGTAGCAGGAGATAGTTGTTTATTCTTTCATTTCGTATCTGTGAAATTAAATGGTGAGCAGCGGCTTGTCAAGACTCCCGGTATAGTTGAGTCCATGAGCGACGGTTACCATTTACCATCAGGTGGGCCGAGGCTCACCTGCCACCATACGCAATAAAAAAAATGTGTACCTATACAGAAAAAGAAAATCCGGTTTACTGTTCTAATAAGGAAAAGCATTAAAAAAACTAACATTAGTTTTTGAAAGTTAATGATGTGTCGAAAATATTACTTCCAAAATCCACGTAAAATAGTTCTTTAGCGTAATAGTCAAAGGAAATACAAAGCTTTCAAATTTCAATTTGTAGATACTCGTATGATTAGTTATCAAAGTGGTTGGATATACCTCTAAATTATGGAACAATGGCTGAAATATTAGCAGACGAAATAATGCATCGGGTGTATTTAATGTCATGTCACTGTGTGTAAATGGATACCACATTTGATGCAACTTAAATTAATGCAAGTAGTATAATAAATATGTTATTATTTGCCGTCTACCAGCCACATTTCCAAACTCCGGGCTGCTACTGAGAATTTTTCTTTGTATGAAAAAGCTCAATAACACTCCTACAGCCCTGTAGGAGTGTTATTGAGAGATCGAACCCGAGACCTTATGTTCAGCAGTCGCTTACGCTACCGCTGCAACACCGAGGCAGTTATTAGTTTAGTTTAATATGTGTATAGATTTGCAATAAAAACTTTGCTTCCCCAAATGCTTTTAGAGGTGTACATAAAAGTCAGGGTACGTTCAGATACAAATTCAATAATATGAACGTGTCTGTAGCATGGAAAGAGGAACAAACATTTGTAATCTGCGTCAGCGGAAGCTTTGCAGGTAAACATCGAGTCGGAGATCCTTTGTTGTAGGCACTCAGGATAGCTAGTGTCACTAGGAATCTGCCTGTAGTAGGACAGTATTTTGTTAGCAGTATAATCTAAATATATATACGGGCCTCGTGGCGTAGTTGTTAATGTAACCGACTTCCGTATACGAGGTCCTGGGTTCGATTCCCACTTAGAACAATTATTTGTGTGATGAACGCAGATATTTATACTGCGTCTGGGTGTTTTATATGTATGTATTTACAAAAAAAAATGTAATATATCTATTACATCCGTAATCTGGGAACCATAGCACCAGCTTAGTTTGGAACCAGATGACGTTGTGTGAAAATATCCGTGAACATTTTTTTTTTTTATTATATATTATATACATAAATGTCATAGCCAGATCGTAGCATTGGCCACTTAATGATGTGGCCGACCATTTGATGAAACTAACGTAACAAAACCTAACCATTTCATGGTCGGCCACAACGTGAAGTGACTAATTCTAAGATATAGCTGACACAGAACTCTGATTTTTGTGATATACACAAAATAAGTTGTGCCTTTTTACACAAATCTTCTTCCTCTTACCGGTGAAGTTGTGATTATTCAAACATGGGTAAAGGTAATAATATGATACCTAATGGCCATTTCCATAAGGATTGGCAAAGATCTGTGAAAACCTGGTTCAATCAACCTGCTAGACGTTACCGCAGAAAACAAAACAGGATTAAGAAAGTTAAAGCTGTTGCCCCCCGTCCTGCAGCTGGTCCATTGAGACCTGTTATTTGTTGCCCCACTGTTCATTACCATACAAAGGTTCGGGCTGAACGTGGGTTTACTTTTTGTAAAATCAGAGCAGCTGGTCTGAATTCATCTTTTGCCAGAACTATTGGCATTGCTGTGGATCCTCGCCGCCCGTATCGGGAACTTGAGGTATAACCTAAAAACTCCTCTCCGCTGCAGCCAAAAGCTAGTATTATACTATTATAAAGCTTTAACAGAGCTGTGTATTTAAGATATTGGAGAAAAAATTACTCTTTGTCTGTTTGTTCCTTCGCGCATCACGCAAAAACTACTGACCGGATTTTGATGCAACTTTTTTATTTGAGAGCTCTTGATTAGACTTAACAACTGGTATACATTTTATCCCGCTACTATATCAGGAACCTGAGATATAACACAAAAATAGCTTTTGGCTGCGGCAAAGCCGCGGGCAAAGGCTAGTAATATATATCTGTGCAATGAAACGTTATCAAATTATACTTTTTACGTTTACCTCAAACAATTTTGTTTTTATGATCTCTACATTTTTATAAATATTGATTAGGAATTGATTGTTAATATTCATGTGCCAATTAGGTTGTCAATGTTGTATACATGTTACTTCCATGGTCAACACGTATTTGTATGGTTATTCCTCTAGTTTGTGATATAATGTATGTAGTATCGGAGTAAAGCGTTGACAAGTTTTGAAGCCTAATTAAGAAATTTTATTAATATCAGAAATAATTATTTTTGAGTTCAAAGGCACCTAAATAACTTAATAACGTATTTTTTATATACCTTTAATATATACACAGTTATTATAATTTTGTAACCGTCTATAGATAACGTTTGAGGTACGCGTATAGTTGAAGGTAGTATAATCTTTTATTTAGATACAGTAAAAAGTTTGGATGTCTCGTCAGTGCTTATTCTTACCTTAGATATATATCGATAACTGTAGTAAGTCTCCGTGAGCAATATGCAATACCATGGATATTAAAAACTAGATGAAATATTAGTCAATTACTTATTATTTCCATATATTTTTAGTTTAGTTTTTTTGGCTTGTTGTTGTAACTGCCGCTCATTGCCTTTAGCAGTAGGTTTCAGGGACACAGCCAAGCCGCATACCGTGAGAAAAATTGCTCTTCTTAAACCTCATTTAAGAAAATCTACATCAAGCAGATCGTTCCATATAGTCCAACATTGTTATATTAATAATAAAAGCAAACTAAATTTATAACTGCCTCTGTGATGCAGCAGTAGTGTGAGTGACTGCTCATCATGAGGTTTAGGGTTCGATCCCCGAGTCGGGCAGTGTTATTAAGCTTTTTGGTAAAAAGATTAATTCTCAGTAGCAGCCCAGAGTTTGGAAATATGCCCGGTAGACGGCAATAGGCTCACTTAAACATAGGTGGCGAACCGTGGCTGTGAAACACACCTCTGCCAACCTCTTCAGGGAATACAAGCGCGATGCTATGTCCATGACTAAATTTATTATATCGTGTTTCATAATTTTATTGATATTTCTGAGTATAATTTCTGAGTATAAGTACTGCCATTCCTTAAATTGTGGACACTATAGGTATCATTTCAATTTCGCAGCAGTGCATTGTACCCTGATTGTAGAGAAACTATTCGGGCGGTGATTGCAGGTAACTGAATTCCGGTACGCCTGTAGGGATTTATTGTAAAATCGTTAAATCTCTGTGATCACATTTTTCTTCTGACCAGTGCTTAGTTCACTTCATGCAATGTGGATTATACCTCCGGTAAGCAGATTTCCTCGTAATGATAATTTTTGTTGTAAGCAAGTGATAATTCATGTTTTGAAAAGTTGAAAGACACTCCTTAGTGTTAAACCGTTCGATTTTCCAAGGAATTTATGTGTATATACCTATGTTAAATTTGGAGCCGGTGGCTTCTTTTTTTTTGTTGAGGCGGGAAAAAATGTTTCTAACCGCATACCCCGTCGTTCGGGGGCAACGAACAGGGTAGTGTGGGGCCCTCACCCCTAAAGAAACCCGCCGCGTGCCGTCTCTCCGCCTTTATTGGCGGGCCACCGGAACCATATTACATTACTTCAGTGGTCCGCCGGCGCCACATAAATAACCTAAGACAGCCATTTTTTTCAAATAGGTATCTTAAATGTATAGACATATCTCTGTTATAACTTTATAAATAGTAGAGATATAGATTTAAATTTTATATATTTTCCAATGATGGCTTAGTTACTTGCATATCCATCATAACAAGAGATTAGTTTTATTAAACATTTAATAAAAATAATGTTTTACAACTATATTCTTGCTAACAAAATATTAATATAAGACCTTATTCTATTATCTTTGATACGGTCTACCACGTGGTGATTGACATATCTAGATAATCTTGGGTGATGAAGCGTACTAGCTCATTATATACTCATACTTAATAGTCTATGAAACTAATTACCTGCGAGAGGTCGTATCACTGGTAGATACATGTAGTAATAGATTCTTTTAGAACTTATACATGAAACTATATGTAACAGAAGAACTATGTGTGATTTTATTAATATTGCTAAGCTAATTTCAACATTCATACTTAACGTCTTTGGATGACGTCTGCGCCATCTGTCGGAAGTATTTTCATACATTATACCGACCAGGTAAACTTAATTTTACAATTAAGATTTTTACCTAATAATGAGTCAAACCCTATAAATATTTATATATATTTTTAGCATTTGACATGCTTAGCACTATACATTAAACACAAAGTGAAATTAGCAGTCAGGAGCAATTGTCACGATGGCTGAATTGGCAAAGCATCTGGAAGGTATCCAGGAGATGCAGCTTCAAATCCTGCTCGTGACTGTTATTTTCGATTTCACATTTTTCACTTTGTGTTTAACGATATACCTTTATCTTAATGGATGCTTATGAAGTTCGATAAAATACGGATACTTATTCTGTGCACGAGAAAATCACTTATCCGGACACATTGACCGAAATTCAACTTACGAGTACATCTCGACTATTTTTAAATGAATTGGTGAACGGGTTAATCATTTCGAGTAATACAAGTACATGGCACCAAAATTACTCTCGATTTTCCGACACGATGTGATTAGAAATTTGGGTCAAATGGGACAAAGGTTTCAAATTAGATGTTACACGTCTGCCAACCCCATCAGTGAGAAAAGTTTGAGAGGAGATGGATTTTTGGAGAGTATTTTTTTATTATAGGATTATATTGAATTATGTAATTATTGACCTATTTTTTTTAATTATTTATTTATGTACACACACATAGTAACACATATAAACTAAATTATTTATAAATATTTGAACAAAGGTGCTGCTTATTTCTTAAGAAATCTTAAGTTTGTACTAAATGAAGTAAATTGTGTGTAGGGACATAAACATACATACATACATTATAATTTTATCGAGATCAATATTTAAATTTAGACATTATTATATAATCATATACTTACACATATAAGACGTATCCATTATTTATATATACACACATACCTATACTTACATATATACATACATGTACACAAATACATAACTACATATATACTAGATACATAAATTATATTAAATACGTGGGTATTTATTTATAATATAACAATATTATTTATACATCACACCGTCACGAACGCACATGATTTATTGACAACAGTAGACAGGTAGTATTGACGAACCCTGCGCTTGAATGATACGGAAGTGGGAGAATCCCTGATATCCGCTGGAAGTGAATTCCATAGTCTTACTGCATACACAGTAAAAGAGTATGCATAGAAATCAGTTTTATGAGATGGAACTTTTAGCATGGTACGAAGATTGGTCCTACAGGGTGCATCATTGGTACGGGCAAAAGAGAACCGCTCCCTAAGATAAGATGGTGCAGCCTGATTATGCAGGATGTTATATAATACGCATAATAATCTAGAACTACTTTCTCTTCATAGAAATAGTTTAAGAAAAAATGGTTTATTTTAAACCATCAACGTAAACGGAGATGTGTTATGTCTCTCGGTGGCATCATAGCTTGCTAACGGCTGAACGGATGTTGATTTAAGTTTTTTTTTGTTTTAAAGGTAATTCAAACATAGAGAGTGATCTTATTAAAAAAAAACATATCAGCCATTTAAACACTATGAGCTTTTTTCAGCAACTTAGAGTAATGTAGCGATAGGGTTCTTTGGAATGGTCTCGTATATTTTATAGATAGAGGGTTACCAGGGTTTAATGATGGATTAAACAGAGAGGTTATAGAGGGTGGGAGGTTTTTAAATTTTTAGTTTAGTCTTCGTGAAGTCCACGTGCGAAAGTTCGTGACGATGTTTGGATGTTCATCCGTAATTTGCTCGTAAGCAACTGATCGGATTTGGATGAAATTTGGTTAAATAAGACAGTGATTTAACAGGGGTGCTAATTTGTCCGGTTTACCTCCTAGTGGTGCACCCCGGGCAACGTCGGCAGTCGCCGGCGGCTAAAATTCCGGACCGGACGGGTCTCCGCGTGTCCCTCTGACTCAGCAGAGGGCACAGCGGATAGACCAGGCGTCGGAGTCGGTGGGGCCAGACTGGCTCACCGGGCTCTGGAGAGGGGGGACAGTGGGGCCACAGCGGCCTCCCCCGTCCCAAATCGTAAACCTGAGCGCGTGCCTGTGGTTACGTCTCGCGGGCATACAGGAACGAGGGTCTTGGCTTAATCGCCCGGACCGCGAGGAAGACAACCTCTATAAAAAATTACCCCGAATCTCAAGCTCTGGCGCGTGGCGAGGAGATGCATGGCTGATGGGTAGTTCAGTCTCGAGCGCGGCCCCAGCCAGGGTACCTGCGGACCCCCTGTGTTGGGTCACAAATGTACGCTTACCCGGGTAATGGGAGCTCTGCCCGGGCGGACCTCTTTTCTCCCACACTCGTGGGAATCATATGGATTTGTCAAATTTAAAACCAACCACTTCGACGGAGTCGGGTAAGGCACCTGACGCCTCAGCCGTAAGGGGTCCGGCTGTAAATGCGGCCCCTACTAGTGCAGCTGCGCGTAAAACGCGCGGCGGCAAGAAGTCCCGCAAGGGCAATAAGAAGACGACCAAGGGAGCGTCCCAGTCGTCAAGGGACGGCTCGATAACGAGCAGCTCGGCCGGCACTTCAGCCGCCGAGATGTCCGCCGCTGAAGAGGGTGGCCTGACTGAGGCTGCCGAGAGTCAGCCATCGCGGTCGGCAGAGGTGGTGTCGGAGTCGCGGTTCTGGCGCAAGCGCACCCTATCTCAGGGGGGCGCTGCCTCGGACTCTGACCTGAGCTCGGCTGAGATGCCTCCCCCAAAAATACCCGCAGCGGTTAGGGGTCGAGGCATCGGCCGACCCGGGACACCGATCCCGCGTGCCGCCTCAGCGGCTGAGACGCGATGCCTGAAGAGGGTTGAGACGGTGCAACACTCAGAGGAGCGCTTGGCGCTCCTGTCTGAGAAGCTCCGTCTCCCCATCGACAGCGGCGGGCCGCCCACTGCGGCCAAATTCGCAGAAAGAGCCGCGGACAGCGTGGCCATAATCACGACGGTGGCCATGGGCTCGAAGAACCTGAAAGGTAGCTTCGTCCGGGGCCTCAAAATCGCCGCCACGGAACTGTCCAACGTGGTGGAGCGGCTTGTGGCGGAGGTGGCCGACCTCGGAGCGCGTAACCAGCGCCTGGAGGCAACGGTCGAGGAGCTGCACCGAGGGATGGCCAGTATGAGGGTCGAGCTTGGGCTCCCTGAGGCCACCCCAAGTGCATCGGCTTCCGTAGTGCGGGTCGAGCCTGCTCTCCCCGCGACTGCCTCGCCGCAGCCGCAGCGCCTCCGCCCCACCTCGGCGACCGCCTCGGCTCCGTCTGCCGCTCAGTCGGGCCCTGTCACTGGGCTTGACGACGGAATGCTCCGTGCGGTTATCGACCGCATGGATGCGGTCTTTGGCCCGCGGTTTGAGGCCCTAGCCGCAAGATTGCCGCCGGAGCCCCGACTTCGGCCGCCGCTTGCGGCTGATAAGAGAAGTGCCGCATCGTCCTCGGCACCGACACCCCTGCCGTGCCAGGATGGTCAAGTGTCCTTTGCTGCTAAGGCGGCCAAAGCACCGAGCCGGAAGAGTGCGCCGCCAGCGGAGGCGCAAATGACGAAAAAGGGCGCGAAAAAGGGCCAGGTGGGACAAGCCTCGAGGGGCCGGCCCCGGGAGGAGTTCCCGCCCCTGCCAAGTGCCGCAGCACCTCCACGTGCTGCTAAACCGCCACAAAAGACCACAGCCTCGCGAGCTGCGGTGGTTACGCCCCAGGATGCTCCAAAGTCCTCAGACGGGGGCTGGCAAGTGGTGGGGCCCCGGCGATCCCGGGCCAAGGGTCATGGTGCTGCCGCGGAACGCGAAGCGGCGCCAATGTCGCTAAGAGGGGCGCAAACGGGGGAGACCCCAAAGGCGCCTAAAAGAAAAAGGTCGCGCAAGCTCAAAGTGCCGAAGGCAGCAGCGGTGGTCATCACCCTGCTGCCCGAGGCCAAGGAAAAGGGCCTGACTTACGAGGCCGTCTTGAAGCGTGCCCGGCGGGATATAAACGTCTCAGACCTCGGAGACGTTTCCGCTCGATCCCGCCAAGCCCGGACAGGTGCTCGAATCTTCGAGTACCTGGGGCCAGAGGGCGCCAAGACGGCCGACGCAATGGCCGCGAGGCTACTGGGCCTGTTCCCAGAAGAGAGTGGTGTCCGGGTCGCCAGACCCGTGAAGTGCGCCGAACTGCGCATTTCCGGGCTGGACGATTCCGTGACGGCGGAAGAGATCCGGGAGGCGATCGTCTCGAAAACCGGGTCTCCCAGCAGCGCCGTCCGGGTGGGCACCATTCGCCCAGGTCCAGGTGGTGTGGGTGCCGTCTGGGTCTCGTGCCCTGTCGCGGCGGCCAAGGATTTGGTCGCCGCCGGTAGACTTCTGGTGGGCTGGAGCGCCGCGCGGGTAATCGCGCTGGAGCCCCGGCCTGCCAGGTGCTATAAGTGCATGGCGGTCGGTCACACCCGGCCGCTGTGCACTAACTGCTTCGACTGCAGCGGGCTCTGTTTCCGCTGCGGTCAGGCAGGGCACCAGGCGGCTGCCTGTTCTGCCACCCCACACTGCCCCGCGTGCGCGGCGGGCAATCGCCCCGCCAACCACTGTATGGGGCGAGTGGGGTGCAGGCCTCCGGCCAAGTCAGGCCCTAAGAGGGGGGTGGGCAGCCAATCGGCCCCGGCTGCCCAACCCGGCGCGGCTGGACCGCCGCAGCGCATGGAGGAGGATATCGTGGTCCAATAACGGATCACGACGCTATCCTCCTCCAAGGGAATCTCGGCCGTTCCGCCAGGGCGCAGGACCTCTTCCTGCAATCCATGGCGGAGCGGTCGATCGGTGTTGCCGTAGCCGCGGAGCCCTACATAGTCCCGGATCGCCCCAATTGGGCGGGTAGCGGGGATGGCTCCGTGGCGGTCGTCGGTTCGGCGGCGCCGCATTCCCCGCCCTTGTCACTCAAAGACCAGGGCACGGGATATGTGGCGGCTGAATGGGGAGGGGTCACGCTGTATGGCGTGTACTTCTCCCCTAGTCGTAGTCTGGCGGCTTTCGAGGTCCTCCTGCACAATCTGGAGACCTCGATACGGCGTATAGCACCGAGCCCTGTGCTCGTGCTGGGGGACTTCAACGCCAAATCAACGGCGTGGGGGTCCCCCAGGACGGACGCCCGAGGTGCGGCGGTCGAAGAGTGGGCGGCAGCGGCGGACCTCGTGTTGCTAAACCGAGGGTCCGCCCTAACGTGCGTGCGGCGCGGGGGCGGGTCGATAGTGGACCTTTCGTTCGCTAGCCCCGGTGTCGCCGCACGCGTAAGGAGCTGGCGAGTCCTGGAGGAGGTCGAGACCCTATCTGACCACAGATACATTCAGATAGAGGTCTCCCGGACCCTTCAGGGCGCCAGCAGGGGTCACGCGGCGGACAGAACTCCCGCTTTTCCGCGATGGGCTGTGGGTAGGCTCGACCGGGACCTGCTAGTGGAGGCGGCCATTTTTCAATCTTGGCTGCCTCCCCCCCTGACGGAAGACGTGGGCGCCGAGGCTGGCCGCATTCGCGGCATGCTTACGCAGATCTGCGATGCGGCCATGCCCCGCGTGCGGCGCCCGACTCGACGGAAGGGGGTTTACTGGTGGTCCCCGGAGCTGGCGGACCTCCGTGAGGCCTGTATTCGTGCCCGGAGGTCCTACACCCGCAGCAGACGTCGCCGAATCCGCGACGAAGAGCGGGAGGACCAGCTGTATGCGGCGTATAGCAGTGCGCGCGCCGCGTTAAAGCTGGCCATCTGTCGCGCCAAAGACGCAAAAAGGCAGGAGATGCTGGAGGGTCTCGAGCGTGACCCCTGGGGACGCCCGTACTGCGCGGCGCTTAACAAGCTCCGCGCCCAGGGCCCCCCCCTTACGGAGACCCTCCAGCCGGGCTTCCTCTCTGAGGTGGTCGAGGGACTTTTCCCCTCACGGGCGGTGCACACGCCCCCGGTCATGGCTCCGCCAGATGGTGACCGGGAGGCCGACGACGGGGAGGTACCGCCCGTGACGACGACGGAAATGGGGGCGGCGGCTGCGCGTATGCGGAGAGGCGCCGCCCCCGGGCCGGACGGGGTTCCCGCCCGAGTGCTGGCCCTGGTCCTCGACCACCTTGAGCCCCGCCTCGGGGAGCTGTTCGGCGCTTGCCTGGTGTCCGGACGGTTCCCTGACTGCTGGAAGGAGGGGAAGCTCGTGCTCCTGCCGAAGCCGGGACGGCCTCCGAATACGGTCTCGGCCTTCAGGCCCATCGTGTTGCTGGACGAGGCGGGCAAACTCCTCGAGCGGGTAGTCGCTGCCCGCATCGTCCGGCACCTAGGAGCGGTTGGCCCCGACCTGTCCGACGCCCAGTTTGGATATCGGGCGGGTCGGTCTACGGTCGACGCCATTCTGCGCCTGAAGGCCGCGGCTGCGGAGGCCGTCACCTCGAGGGAAGTGCTGTTGGCGGTGTCGCTCGACGTCGCCAACGCCTTCAATAGTCTGCCATTCGGCTGCATCAAGGAGGCACTCCGGTACCATGGAGTGCCCCTCTACCTAAGGCGGCTGGTGGCAGACTACCTGGACGGCCGCAGCGTCCTCTTCGTGGACCGGGAAGGGGACGTTGTAAGGAGGGCTATGTCGTGCGGCGTCCCGCAGGGTTCGGTTCTTGGGCCGCTCCTGTGGGACATCGGCTACGACTGGGTCCTCCGTGGCCGGCTCCCCCCCGGGCTGGGCGTAATTTGCTACGCAGACGATACGCTCGTCACAGCCCGGGGCAGGACCCTCGAGGAGGCGGCAACGCTGGCCACCTCAGGTACCGCGGAGGTGGTCAGGCGGATCGAGGCGCTGGGGCTTAGGGTGGCCCTTGAAAAGTCGGAGGCCCTACTCTTCCATGGGCGCCGACGGGGCCCGCCCGCCAGCGCCTCGATAACGGTCAATGGTGTGGGCTTCCCAATCCAGGCCCACATCAAATATCTGGGCCTGGTATTGGATGGACGGTGGCACTTTGACGAGCACTTCCGCCGTCTTGCGCCAAGGCTCGTCAACACGGCGTCCGCCCTCGGGCGACTTATGCCGAATTTGGGCGGACCGAGTCTTGCGTGTCGACGACTCTACGCGGGGGTAGTACGGTCGATGGCACTGTACGGCGCGCCCGTGTGGGCGGAGTCCCTGGCTGCTCGCAATAGGGCCCTTCTGTGGCGTCCACAGAGGGTCGTAGCGGTCAGGGCAATACGCGGGTACCGCACGGTCTCGACCGATGCAGCCTGCGCGTTGGCCGGAACCCCCCCGTGGGATCTGGAGGCGGAGGTGCTCGCCGACGTCTATCGGCGGGCGTCGACGGCGCGGGCGGGAGGCAGCCGCCCCTCGCCGAGCGCAATGTCATCGTGGCGCGAAGATGCCCGCCGCGCCACTGTCCTAAAGTGGAAGTCTCGGCTGGAGACGCCCCGGGCCGGTCTCTGGACCGTTGGGGCGCTCCGGCCGATCTTGGAAGAATGGGCAGGGCGGCAGCACGGGGTCCTCACCTTCCGGTTGGTGCAGGTTTTGTCGGGGCATGGTTGCTTCGGCAAATACCTGCACACGATCGCAAGGAGGGAGACGACCCCAGGCTGTCACCACTGCGACTGCGACGAGGACTCGGCGCAGCACACGCTCGAGTCCTGCCCGGCCTGGGATGTGCAGCGCCGGGAACTCGTTGCAGTCATAGGCGTGGACCTGTCGCTGCCGGCCGTTGCGCGAGCGATGGTTGGCAGTGACAGGGCCTGGACCGCGGTCGCCACCTTCTGCGAGGCTGTCATCTCGCGGAAGGAGGTGGCGGAGAGGGCCCGTGAGGAATCCTCCTTCGCGGACCCGATTCGCCGCCGGCGCGAGGGGCGGCGTGCGCGCGCTTACTTGCGCCTGATGCCGCCCTAGCCGAGGCTGCGGACGGTGGGGTCGGGGAGTACCATGCCGTCCGCGGAAGCCTACCGCGAAGGTGCGACGCCCAAGTGCGCGAGGCGTCGCTCAAGAGAGGGTGCCCGTAGGGGCTGCCGCCTGCGGATCGCGGTCGTAACGACGCGGTACCCGTGATCCGCCATAGCAGGGCGGGTGGAGGCGCACGGTGGGTTTTTAGTGGGTGAGAGCCCCATTCACCCCGTTGTCTCCCCGGGCAGCGGGGTGTGCGGTAGGACATTTTTGCCCACCTAAAATAAAAAAAAAAAAGACAGTGATTTAACATATGACACTCTTACCCCAAAAATGGATAGATCCTCAACGTTATATATTTCGACATATAGACCTAAATTCTAAATGGGTATGACTGAAATCTGTTATACAGATAAACTGTAGATAGGATAAAATATAGATATTTTTTAAATAATATATAAGGTGTTTCTGTAGGATACAAAGTGCGAAAATGTTTAGTCAAAAATAACAATCACGAGTAGGATTTGAACCTGCATATCCTGGAATACTGTCCCAGATGCTTTGCTAAATGAGCCATCGTAACAGTTTCTCGGGACTACGAATTGTATGTATTTACATACATTATTACGATCAGGTAAGCCAATAATATTTATTATAATTAAGATTCATACCAAATAATGACGCAGTCCTACAAATATTTTTATATAATATTTTTTAAACATAAAATAATAAATTTTATCTAAAGGGTATTTTGAATTCCACGCAGACCACGTCGCGGTTAGAAACTTATGCACTTGCACTATAAATAAATAAATAAATATTCTCGGACATTTTCACAAAACGTCCTCTGGTCCCAAACTAAGCTTAATGCTTGTGCTATGGGTACCAGATTACGGATATAATACAAATATTACTTTTTTTTGTAAATACATACATATTATTATAATAGATAGAAAACACCCAGACGCAGTACAAATATCTATGTTCATCACACAAATAATTGTCCTGAGTGGGAATCGAACCCACGACCTCGTGCACGGAAGTCAGTTGCACTACCGACTACGCCACGAGGCCCGTCAATATATAAGTATACCTATACATATGATGGGGAAGATGGCGAAGAACTATTGGTGATTTAAATAATGTGAATAGCCTGCAACGCGACGCCTGAGAGCGGTGAAGTAGCTACATATATCATTGCATTATACGTGGAATCTGAGCTTGCCAATAACTTTGTTACGGCTTTAAGTTTGTTCGTTACTGGGTATCTTATGCGAAATAAGGAAAATAGTATAGGTATTATGGAAACGATCTTAGGCTACATTCTTCGTCAAACACTGACATAAATAACGGAAGAATGAAACGAAGAAAAGTTCTAACTGTTGCAGTTAATAATGATAATAATTTGATAATTATCCATTCATTGATAGAGATATCAGTGACGCCGTGGGGTTATATGTAAATACCGTACAAATCAATAAAAAAGCGGATTAATTAAGATTCAATAACAACTATGATGACCAGTGAACTGGTTTAATAAGTTGTAAACATAAGTGTATGTTTGTCTCTTTTATACGTAAGGATATTATCCGGTTGTCCTTTTCTGACGCTTGAACCTTATTTTCCTTTTCTCACTTGAGTAAAAATTGGCGAGTGAAGCGTTCGTCTTTTAAATTTGCGTAGTGACGTTATTGGTATCATTTGTGTGTGTGGATTTTAAAAATGGTAAGATAGCGATGTGTATAGCTTTATGCCATTGAAACTACCCGGAAATTGGTTCGACGCCAGCATATTACTTTTGTTTACAACAATAAAATATATAATTCCTATCTTCATATTTTAATTTGTGATAAATGTTTTCCCAATTACACATTATTATAATACTAGGGGTCGTCCAGTGGTCAACATTCGACCATTCGCCGACCGTATATACGATCAGTCCTATAAAATGTATTGTTATTGAATTAATTGATATATAATGCATATTATCAACATTATTATTTCGAATGCATATTATATAAAAATTATGTTTCTGCACTCCGTCTCCATTTAAAGTTTAACTGCGCCAAATCTCACACTTCCCGGTGCGCGTAACCTGGTAAAAAAGGGGTACAAAGTTTTTTCTTCACGTATTAATATATAGATTACGAGAAATACTTTAGTTAATATTAAACAATATGAGAAATTTTGTGAAACCTTTTAAAATTAATGATGAAGATAATAATATTCGTGATGTACCGGTTTAAACTAAACAAGTTGCTTACAATTCGTGACAGTGATTCAATTTGAACTAAAAATTCTGATACAAAAACAGATCAGATAGATTCTTATATTCTATGTTTTTATTTCAGATTACATCAGTCTTATATTATTTCCGGATCAAAACTGTGTGGCTGTTAGCTATAACTTTGGCAGTAACTAGTCAAAGCACTACATTTGTAGAGCCTCCATCACCTTGTCCAAATGTGTTTAAATATGTTCCTCCAATGGATGATGAGGCACCAGGGCCTGGCACTGAGAAATGGTACGGAGTTGTCAACCTGACCACGGATATAACTCTTCACGCGTTGTGGTTGAATATTATTTTGGATAGAAAAGCCGATATACTTGGGGTAAATTTATTTACTTATCTATAAAATCAGCAACGCCTATTTGGCAAACAGTTTTTAAAGGGCAGTGTAGTTTGATACTATGTATTTGCTAAACCATGTTTGTAGCTATGTTGTTATTTGCTAAACCATGTTTGTTTCTAAGGAAACTGTAAATTAATCCCTACCGCGAGTGCCTATATAGGTACATGCATTCACATAAAATGCAAACATTTTGTTGAGTTCTGTTTCTTTCACCCATCAACGAGATAATAGATTGGTATAGCAGGCACTGAATTTACTCTAAAAAAAAACCAACAAAGATTATCCTTTTATGGGATATATGTGTAATTTATTTTATTATAGCATCTTAAAAATAACCTATTTTGTGTAAACGAGCAGAGCCCGTATTCTGTACATTTTATAGTAAATTATAAATTTATTTTATCTTTCAGAACTGGATTGGTGAAGTTACCACTGTAGATAATCTCGATTTCAAAATTGAAAATACTAAAATGAAAGTAGTACCTGAGGAACCCCTGTCTGTTCGCTTTTTCATTCAATATAACGCTAAAAGTACCGTACCTAAATTGCATACAATTTTATTTAATGGAAAGGAAATATGTAATGCTGATAATCCTCAACATTTAAAAGAAAAAAATTTAGCAATATCTAGTAATTATGAGTTAAAGAAAGAAACTAGTGTAGAACTTGGGACTAACAGGACAATTATACAATCCAGCACAGTAGCCTCAACAAAAAACCCATATGATCGATATCAAATAAAAAATTCGTACAAACAAGACGCATCTTTGCAACCCAGTCCAGTTAGGACTGAAAAAGCAGAAATTTTATTGGTGACTACAGATAATCCCTCAAAATCTTGGAGTCTAATTCCATCAAAAATTGAAAATAATCAAGGGGTTAAATCCCCTAGCAGTAATAAACAAACGATGTATGAAATCCAAGCAAGTTCTAAAAATAGTTCACAATCTAAATCTGAAACTTTGCCACAGAACGAATCTACAAACAATCAGCAACAAGACTCCAAAAAGGTTAAACATAAAGAGCAGTTGTTTCAACGTGGAGCATCAGTGGTATGGTCAGAAAATATGCAAGTTACTACGGAGAATAACTTGCAGGCAATGTATGACAGTGCATCAAATTCTCAACATACCCCGTGGCTTGATAATAACCTGACACAGGAAGTGATCGATAATAATAAACAGAAATCAGTCAATAGATATAAAATAGAATCGCAAATAGCACTTAATTCTAATGATAAAATCAGCTCTGACGGTAGTCAAGCAAAATCTGGCAGTTTACAAACAACTACAGAGAAAATAAATTATAACATAGTTCAAGTTTGGAGTCCTCCAGTGGTTTCAGAGATCTATCCAACTAAATTAAAGACCACAGATACTAGAACAGAAGAAACACCAATGGCCATTGTAGCAAATTCGAATTATTTTTCGGAATCTGATGGGCAAAAACTTCAAACAAGAATTGTTAATAAAGAACAAAACATCGAAAGAATAGGTGCTATACCAGAATCAGCAATTTTTGCGTGGCAGCCTGAAAAGGTTTCAGGACCGATAGATTCAAAATAGTAAGTTTTCAATTTATTTTGTTGCAAGGTTTACCGTACTCAATTTGTCATTTAAATTTTTACATAAAATATTATCCAATAGTGCTGAAGAAGATAATAGAGACGATCATTTTGATAACCGAAATAGACAGTCGTCAAACCAATACCAAGGTACTGAGGGACAGCATTATTCTGCATCACAGCCTTCGGTAGATGATTTTACGCATAATAATCCTACGTAAGTAAAACACATTTTTCTAATACTATAAAAATATATAGTGATATTAATCGTAGTTCATATCATAGTTTAATTATAAGCAGCCAAAAGCTAGTTTTTAGCTTATAACTCAAGTTCCTGATATAGTAGTGGGATAAAATATATACCAGTTGTTAAGTCTAATCGAGAGCTATCACACAAAAAAAGTGCATCAAAACCCGTTCAGTAGTTTTTGCGTGATGCGCGACCAAACAAACAGATAAACAGACAAACAGACAAAAAATCTAAAAAAATCGTTTTGTGTTTAGACACGCCTATATAGCCTATTACAGTCATTTTTTCTCAAATATCTTAAATGTACAGACATAGCTATGTTACAGTTTCATAATAGTAATATAGATACTTGCTTAGGTATATTATTTTGTTCGATTTAGGAGAATTTGATTGTAAGGGCCTCGTTCACCATCTTCAAGTAAAGCGTTGATTAGTTACTTCTTGACTAGTGATAATTGTCAAGTAATAGTTACGAGTATCGTCTGTTAATTTCACAAGCGAAAATAAAGCTTCGAGTAGCAACTTACTGGTTAAGTGAATGACGCAAGAAATTAGACGTTGCATTCGTTCAATATAACGTCAAAAACGTCGAAGTCGTTCGCAAACGTCATATTGCAGACACAGTTTACTTTATCTATAGTACCTATATATTGTTTCTTATATCGCGTATTATCGTGTGATTTTAATTTATTTTTAAGTCTAGTAATTGATATTGATAGTTGATGTTTTTAACCGACTTCATAAAAAGGAGGCGGTTCTTAATTCGGATGTTTAAATATATTTTTTTATGTATGTTCGGGCATATCTTCGTCATTATATTGACAGATTTGCAAAATTCTTTTTTTGTTTGAAAGGGGTTTATTCTGGAATGGTCCCATTTAAATTTTATCGAAATCGGTGCAATGGTTTTTTTAAAAAAATACAAAAATCTAAAAAAATGTGTACCTCGATGATATTTTTTCGTTTAGTCTGATTTTTTTTCGTTTAGGGTCTTGGTAGGTAGGGGTATCATGTACGACCTACTCTAACCCATGCACCTATTTTATAAAAAAATAGTAAATAGCAAAAAATAGACATTGTATAAAAAAAAGAAAATCGCGTTCAAACGCACCTGGGCCTCAGCTAGGGCGGCATGAGGCGCAAGTATCTGCACCTGCGCCGCCCCGGTCGCTGGCGGCGGTTTGGGTCAGCGGAAGAATCCTCCTCCCTGGCCCTCTCCACCGCTTCCTTCCGCGAGATAACCTCCTCGCAGAAGGCAGCGACCGCGGCTCAATTCCTGTCACTGCCAAGCATCGCTCTGACGACGCTCAGCAGCGAGAGGTCCCCCCCTATTTCCGCGACGAGTTCACGGCGCTGCTCGGCCCAAGCCGGGCACGACTCGAGCGTATGCCACGCCGTGTCCTCGTCACAGCCGCAGTGGTGATTCCGGCCAACGCGCAGGCCGCCTCCGTCGACACCGTGCGGTATCCACGTATGACCCTGGACGCAACGACTCTCTGTGGTCTCCACAGAAGAGCCCTGTTCAGTGCGTCCAGGGACTCCGCCCACAACGGTGCGCCGTACAGCGCCATCGACCGGACCACCCCCGCGTAAAGCCGTCGGCACGCATTGTTGTGTCCACCCATATTCGGCATGAGCCGTGCAAGGGCGGACGCTGCGCCGACTAGCCTCGGGGACAGTTGGCGGAAGTGCTCGTGAAAGCGCCACCGCCCGTCCAGCACCAAGCACAGATACTTAATCTGGGCCTGCATCCCAATCTGGACCCCGTCCACTGTGATCGAGGCGCCAGCAGATGGCTGCCGTCGGGGCCCACGGAAAAGTAGGGCCTCCGACTTGTCCAGGGCCACCCTAAGCCCCAGCGCTCCGATCCTCCTGACCACCTCCGAGGTCCCTAAGGTGGCCAGGAACGCCGCTTCCTCTAAGTTTCCACCCCGGGCCACGACCAGCGTGTCATCCGCATAGCAGATGACCACCAGCCCGGGGGGAAGCCGACAGCGTAACACCCAGTCGTAACCCATGTCCCACAGGAGCGGCCCCAGGACAGAACCCTGTGGGACACCGCACGACATGGGTCTCCTCACAACGTCCCCTATGCGGCTCTCATAGATGACGCTGCGGCCCTCTAGATAGTCTGCCACCAGCCGCCTCAGGTATACAGGCACCCCGTGATACCAAAGTGCCTCCCTGATGCAGCTGAATGGCAGACTATTAAATGCGTTGGCAATGTCAAGCGACACCGCCAACAGCATTTCCCTGCCGGTGACGACCGCCGCGGCCGCGGCCATCAGACGCATGATCGCGCTGACTGTCGAACGACTAGCTCGAAAACCGAACTGGGCGTCCGACAAGTCGGGCCCGACGTCGCGCAGGTGCTGGACAATGCGGGCAGCGAGGATTTTCTCCAGCATCTTACCCGCCTCATCCAGCAGCACGATGGGTCTGAAGGCCCCGACCGAATCCGGCGTTCGTCCCGGCATCGGCAGGAGTACCAGCCTCCCCTCCTTCCAGCAGTCAGGGAACCGTCCGGACACTAGACACGCGTCGAACAGTCCCCTAAGGCGGGGCTCCAGGTGGTCCAGAGCCAGGGCCAGATCCCGGGCGGGTATCCCGTCCGGGACGGGGGCGATGTTCTTGTAACGAATCCGGGCAACAGCCGCCCCCATTTCCGACGCAGTGACGGGTGGTACACTGAAGTCAGCCTCCCGGTCGATATCTGGCGGTGCCATGACCAGGGGCGTGTGCTCCACCCGTCGCGGGAATAGGCCCTCGACCACCCCGGTAAGGAGGCCGGGCTGAAGGGTCTCTGTGAGGGGGGGGGGCCTGGTTGCGGAGCTTGTTCAGCGCCGCACGGTATGGGCGACCCCAGGGGTCACGATTGAGACTGACCAGCATCTCCTGCCTTTTCTCAGTTTTGGCGCGGCAGATGGCCAGCTTGAACTCGGTCCACGAAGTGCGGTATGCCTCGTACAGCCGGTCCTCTTGCTCCCCATCGCGGTTGCGCCGCCGACTGCAGGTGTAGGACCTCCGGGTACGAATGCACGCCGCACGGAGATCCGCCAGCTCCTGGAACCACCAGTAGAGCCCTTTCCTCGGAGGAGGACGTTGCACACGGGGCATGGCCGAGTCGCACACCTGCGTGATCGCAGCGCGAAATCGACCAGCCTCAACGTCCACCTCCTCCGTCAGGGCCGGTGAGGACAGCCACAATTGAACGATGACTGCCTCCGCCAGTAGGTCCCTATCCAGCCAACCCACAGCCCACCGCGGGAACGCGGAAGTTCTGCACGCCGTGTGACCCCTACTGGGGCCCTGGAGGGACCGGGAGACCTCAATCCGGATAAACCGATGGTCGGACAAGGTCTCAACCTCCTCCATAACACACCAGTTCCTAACTCGTGCTGCGACGTCGGGGCTAGCGAACGAAAGGTCTACAATTGACCCGCCCCGTCGCCGCACGCACGTGTTGACGGAGCCTCTGTTTAATAAACAGAGGCCCGTCGACACCGCCCACTCAACAACCGCCGCCCCGCGAGCATTGGTCGCAGAGGACCCCCACGCCGTGGATTTGACGTTGAAGTCCCCCACAACCAGAACGCTGCTAGGTGCCAAGCGCCGCAACGAGGTCTCTAGGCTGTTAAGCCAGACCCCGAAATCAGTCAGACTCCGGTTGGGGGAGAAGTACACGCCGTACAGCGTAACTCCCCCCCCAGTCAGCCGCGACGTAACGGTACCCCTGTCTCTGATCGACAACAAGGGCGGGGAACGAAGTGCCGTGGAGCTGATGAGTGCCACGGAGCCATCGCGGCTGCCCGCCCAATTAGGTTCAGGAAGAGGTTTAGAAGGTTAGGGTCAGGAATTCAATAAGGCTCCGCAGCTACGGCTACACCAATCAACCTCTCCACCATGGTTTGCAGGAGAAGATCCTGCGCCCTGGCGGAGTGGTTGAGATTCACCTGGAGCAGGACAGCGTTACGGTTGAACGTTAAGCCGTAAACATATCCTCCTCCACCCGGCACGGCGGCAAAGCTGCGCTAGGGGGGGCAGCCTGGGCCGATTGGCTGGTCCCCCCTTTTTTTGGCCCTGTGGTAGCTGGAGGTCTAGACCCCTCCCGCCCCATGTAATGCTTCGCAGGTCTATTGCCTGCAGCACACGCGGGGCAGTGAGGGGGGGCGGTGCAAGTTGCCGCCTTATGCCCTGCCTGACCGCAGCGGAAACAAAGACCGCCTCAATCAAAGCAGTTAGTGCACGTCGGTTGGGTGTGTCCAACCACCATGCACTTATAGCACCTCTCAGGTCGGGGCTCCAGCACGGTAAACCGCGCGGAACTCCAGCCCACGAGGAGCCTGCCTGCGTCAGCCAAGATTTTAGCAACGCGACAGGGCAGCTCACCCAGACGGTACCCACACCGCCGGGCCCGGTCCTAATGGAGCCCACTCTGACAGCATCCGAGCATCCGGTTTATTCGAGGCAAGCCTCCCGGACGTCCTCAGCCGTCACCGAGTCGTCCAGACCGGAAATGCGCAGTTCAGCGCACTTCACAGGTCTGGCGATGTGGACTTCACTGCCTTCACCGAACAGACCTCGCAGCCTCGTGGCTATCGTGTCGGCCATTTTGGGACCTTCCGCCCCAGGGAACTCGAGGATTCGTGCCCCTGTCCGGGCTTGGCGGGTCCGGGCGGCGACGCCTTCGAGGTCGGAGACGTCAATTTCCGCCCGGGCCTTCCTCAAAATGGCCTGGTAGCTCAGTCCCGCTTCCGCCTCCGGCAGCATGGTGATCACCACCGCTGCCGTTTTCGGCGTCTGAAGCTTGCGCTTACGCGGCTTCTTTTTGGAGCCGGACTTGCTACAGGCTCCACTGCTTGGGCAGCAGCCCCACCCACAGATCCCCACTTCTTTTTACCCCGGGACTTTTTCCTCCCTCCGTCCACAGTCTGCCAGCCCTCATCAGAGGGTGCAGGTCCGGACGTGGTGGGTGGTGGGCCTTGAGAATCCCGGGGTATGTTTGCTGGGGCCCGAGAGGGCTGGTCAGCACGCGGAAGGGGAGGGAACTGCTCCTTGGGCTGGCCCTTGGAGCGTTGCCCAGCCTTCTGCACCGTCTTAGGCCTGCTTGCCTTGGCGGCTTTGCCCTGCCCCTTGGGCGACGTAGCAGCCGCGGCCGCGGAATAGGTGCCCACGCGGCCACTCTGGCAGGGAAGTGGCGTTGGGGCCGAAGGCGGCGTGGCCTGAGCTGGACAAAGTCTTGGCTCCGGCGGCACCCTAGTGCTCAAGGAGTCGATGTGCGGGTCATAGATGGCACTAATGCGATCGATGACTTGGCGCATCTGCTCCTCTGTAAGGAGACCAGGGGCCGGAGGCCCCACGCCCGCCGTTGAGGCAGAGGTTTTCAGCCCGGCCTTGGCGAGGCTTCGCTTGACTCGCCGGCCGGTGAGCTCCTTACGGGGCTCTGCCACCCCCGCTTCGAGGCACCTGCAGCGGCAGGGCACCTCCGGCTTCCCAGTCTCCCCCGGCACCGAGTACCGCCGGAGAGACTCCATCGCTCCATAGGCTACTGCTATTGAGGGCCGCCGCGAGACTGCCCCGAAGGCTCCACGATCCATTAGCTACCGTTAGAACGATGGCCAGGGCATCTGAAACCTTCTGGGCAATCTGGTCCACCGTGGGTGGACCGTCTGTCTCCGGAGGCTCCTCATGGAGCTTCGATGTTAGGAGGGTTACCTTCTCCTCCACCGAAAGACCCACTCCCAAACCCTGCAGTATGGCCTCATCCGCTAGGGTTGAGGCTCGGGTCGCCATACGCCTGGTAGCGCCTCGGCCCCTCTTGGCCGACCTTCCCGGCCTTCCCGGGGGGGGGGCATCTCTGTAGAGCTGCCCTCCGACTCCGATGACGCGCTCCTCTTCTCCGAAATCGGGCGCTTCAGAAGACGCGCTGACTGCTCGACCGATGCGGCTGGCTGCTTCGTTGACTCGGCTGGTTGCTCTTTCGATGTGGCCGGGCCCTACTTAGGCTTCGAAGGCTTCGGCAAGCAGGCGCTCGGCACTTAGGCAGACGTGTTGCCACCGTCGGACGAATCCATGTCGGCGGTAGAGCCGCCACCCATGGCAGCACAACTCGCAGATGTGGGTTTCTTCCCACGGGTCTTCTCCTTCTTCTTCCTCCTCCCTTCCATCTCCTTATCTTCGGCGTTGGTTGCCCCCCTCCGATACGCGGGGCTGACAGAGCCGGTCTTGGTACTCGGCCCTGTGAGGGATTCTCTGGACGTGTTGCGCCCGGTACCCTCCGGAGGTATACTGATGTTTTTAACGTCCGCCATATTTAAGTTTTGAGTCCTTCGACTATAGGGTGCCACCCTCGCGACTGGATACCCTCCAGCCATTCATCCTTCGCCGGGCGGCAGAGCTTAGATTGGGGTAATTTTTTATAGGGGTTTTCTTCCCCGCGGTCCGAAGACCCCCGGTCCTGTCCGTTCAGGATTACGGGTCGGGCCGAACGGTGGTCTGCATCATACCGTGCCTACCGCTTGCAAAGCAGTGAGCCCGTCGCTCCTCAGGCTGAAAAGCCCCGTCTCTATCTCCCAGGGCCGGGGGGGCCACTATGGCCCCGCTGGCCCTCCACGGCAGACGTTCGGCCCACTGCAAGCAGTGAGCCCGTCGCCACTTAGGCTGAAAACCCCGCCTCCGGGGACGCGGGGATCACTGTGACCCCGCTGTCCCCACTCCAGGGTCGGGGGGGCCACTGTGGCCCCGCCGACTCTCCACGGCGGACGTACGGTCTATCCACTGTGCCCTCTGCTAATCAGAGGGACACGCGGAGACCCGTCCACTGCTGGGATTCAGCCGCCGGCACTAGAGTGCTGGCGTTGCCCGGGGTGCACCAACGCGGAGGTATCCCGACCCGCACCCCTACGTGCTGGACACCTACTGATGTGTTTGAAGCCGGTGCCAAGTCTAAAAGTAAAAAAAACCATTCATAGAAGTAAATACTATTAGATAATATCAAAAACATCTTTGGCACCAGCTTTAAACACATCAGTAGGTGTCTTGCACGGAAATGTATCTAAATAGGTACCAATTATTTATTGCTTTTTAGTTCCTGGGTGCATTTGAAGGCAGTTTTTTTTTTACAAATTATTGTTTATCTATGATAAATAAAAAAACCTAACTGCGCTAGAAGTTGAAACTAGATACTAGCAGTGACACAATACAAGAAATTCATTATTGATTATATTTCATTTCATATATGAGAAATGAATTGGTGAGCAGCGGCTTGACAATACTCTTGGTATAGTCGAGTCCATGGGCGACGGTTACCATTTACCATCAGATGGACCGAGGCTCGTCTGCCACTACCTGCAATAAAAAATAAAAAGAAATATATATATTTTATAAAATATTTGTTATTTATCTAAATTTATTTCGTTGTTGTGCTATAAGAAAGGATATTTCATAAATTATTTACTTTATGAATTTGTGCACACACTGACTAACTTTTCCCGGTATAAAAAATTAGTATGTTTGATTTCAGGGTGCAACAGGAGGAAGGGTATTTTGGCGGAGGTATACCGACTTTATATATCCCTAATCAAACACCAGAGGTAGGTGATATTTCTTATTGTTGATATTAACTGTTAATGAGTATTTATTACATTACTTTCATTTATTTTTATGGTTCAGATGTAATTTATTTATGGAAAATCTGATACAATTTATTACAATGAAACTTAATAAAAAAATGTCCATTACGAGAAACCGTAGCATGGACGTCGTCGTTGCTACCTATTGCTCAAGGTGGGTGTATTTATAAACATATTATTTTATTACTGTTTAGGCATCATGCGGTAAAGTAACGAAGAAGGCACCCACATATCTTCCACCAGGATCCTCCACATCAGAAGGCCAGTGGCCCTGGCAGGCAGCGCTGTACCAGCAGCAGGTAAGCATTACCTGTATGATATCAGAGATTTAGTGATAGTCTTGCTTATGCCAGCATGAATGGGCCGGCTCGATCGGGAAATTACCACCTTCTTACAGAAGATCAATGTGAAACAACAGTGGGTTGTGTTGCGTATAAGAAAAGATCATCCATCCATCCATCAGCTTTTAATGTCCACTGCTGGAATAGGCCTCCCCAAGAATGTGGGATAGTGCCCTAATCGCCACGCTAGGCAGGTGGGTTGGCGATCGCAGTGGATGTTGTTAATACTCGAAGGAGTGCTGCTGCCCACTTCCTCGGTATTCCTCAGTCGTTACGTCTTACGACTCCCATGGGTGGAGAGGGGTGGGACCATTCTCAAGCCGGCCCTACACGGCATATAAGGAAAGATAGATAAGAATAATTTTATTCTCAATCTTTCACAAATAATTTTTATAAATATGCAAACAATCTTGCACATAAATTTTATAAATCTTTATAAATTATAGCTAGCAATTAGGTTAGTGATACCTATAGAAAAAAAAAATTATGTTTGAAAAATCAGTTGTCAATTTTTGTGAAGTGACAGTAGTACCCACCTCAACGCTTCGCTTATGAGGCGTGCAATACAAAGCAACGGGATTAATACTTTATGGTAGCTTAGTATGGCGATTGAGAGAACCGGAGGACTAAATCTCTTCCTTATTCTCCCCTTATTATGGTTCTTTTTCACCTTTCGTTGGAGTTCACACTGAATCGGATCCCTCATCATCACTGTGGTGCTTCTCTTGTTGCTTCTATGGTCGTCTTGACTGACTTCACCCACCATCGTCGTAAAACAAAAAATCATTTTACGTCTTATTACAAAGGGGGTGATAAGAAAAACTAATATAATTGTAAATTTAATTTTATTTGCTGACGAAAGGAAATTAGCTTGCAGAGATTCTCTAGACTATTTTTGAAGTCTAGTATAATACACATTCAGGACACTGACAGACTGTGACCTCTAACATTTCTTTGATTCTCTTCTATTTATTTTAAGAAGATACTTTTGTTAAACACAAAGTGAAAAATGTGAAATCGAAAATAACAGTCACGAGTAGGATTCGAACCTGCATCTCCTGGATACTGTCTAGATACTTTGCCAATTCGGCAGTCAGGAGCAATTGTCACGATTGCTGAATTGGCAAAGCATCTGAACGGTATCCAGGAGATGCAGGTTCGAATCCTGCTCGTGACTGTTATTTTCGATTTGACATTTTTCACTTTGTGTTTGTATAGTGCTAAGCATGTCAAATGCTAAAAATATATATAAACATATCTAAATAAAGATACTTTTCTCTAAGAATAGAACTGTAATGTGTTTACGTTTCAAAGTATAACTATTACAAGTCTAGTATTGTGGGCCGAGTCTCTGTCTTTCTAATAGTGTCCAATAAAGGGCCATTGGGCTTAAAAATGTATTCACTTGATTGCAGACTGTAGACTTCAAGTACATTTGTGGAGGCACGTTAGTATCTTATCGACACGTTATCACAGCAGCGCACTGTGTTGCCAGGAAAAACTCTAAGCGTGAAGTGAACAAAAACACATTGACCGTCTACCTCGGGAAATTTAACCTCAGAACTTCTGTTGAGGGAGTTCAGATTAAGTTTGTAAGTATATATTTTCAGTTGTTTATTATACAATTAAATTTAATGTCATTTAATGTCACTGCATACTAAGAACTCCTTAATAAGGTCTTGCTTTCCTTACGAATTGGTTTATGTTAAGCCGGAGTAGTAGCCTTTGAGTTCGTCTCTCAATGCAGGTTCAAAAGCAACAAGCTTAATTGATTGCGAGACATCGGTTCGTGTACTTAGCTGATTTGGTCTTAAACCGATTGATAATCCCCTTCGTACATTTAAAATTCTATTGTTATTACAAAATTCTAAGGTTCAAGGGTCATCAATGTAGAAAGTTTAACGCTTGATTCAATATTGTTTTAGTTTAGAATTGGTCAATCGGAAGGGTTTGCGATAACGGCAAAGTATATTACCGAAATTGAAATCCATGTACGCCTACTGAGGTATTATGTTAGGTACATGGTTCTCAATATGATTTACAATTTTGCACGTGTTTTACACATTTGTGACTTTATATAATCAATATGAAAATACAGATATTTGTAACTATTATAAAATTACAAACTAGGTGTAATTGTAGGACCTATTGTGATCTGTAGTTTAGCACTCGAAATGCTCATCTACTTTAAATAACATATTATTTATGAACGTGAAAAACGAGATCCTGCTCGCAGTAAAGGTACCTGTACTTACTTTATTTATAAACACAATAAAGATTTCTGGGTAGTTTTAGAACCATGCTTCATAATATTATTGAACCGAAAGAGAGTAGGTATAAAAGAGAGTATTGGTGTAAAGATGCGAAAGGGAATGCTCCGATGGTTTGGTCACGTGGAAAGAATGCCGGGACTGGTTAAGAGGATATTTATAGATACAATGCGAAAGTGGAAGTATGTAGGTACAGGGGGAGACTGAGACTCGCCTACCTAGACCAAATTAGTCATGTATTGAAGGAAGGTGGAGTCAGGAGTCTCCGAAACCGGCGAGTGTGTATGAAGAGAATTATGAATGTTGAGTAAGCAAGAGATGTATGCAAGAATAGAGCCTTTTGGCACTCTGCTCTCTCTGCCTACCCCGCAAGGGAAATGGCGTGATGATAATTAGTAATAGATAGTAGTAGAAAGTGAGTTTGTTTGTTTATTATACTTTTACGCCATCACTACTAAACCGATCTTTACAAGACTGCATAGGTATATAAAGGCATTTACTTTTTATTCCGACAAATGGACGGCTCCTTTGCAAAAACTATTTTTGTAAAAAGATAAGATGGGTCGTAAAGTGATATATTTATTATATATCAAACAAACTCTAAGGCCTATGCGAACGAAGTCGCAAGTAAAATCTAGTATGATACAAACCACGAAGTGTATAGAGATAAATAACCTTTACAAATTATACAATTGGTAGTTGGGGTCGAAGTCAACTACGGCAACTAGACTATCTTTCTTCATATGGACTCCTCTATCAATGATGCCTTTTTATCATAATTACTACTACAATATCCCACAATGTATGCATATTGTGGTACACTTTACTGAGAAACTATCACACTTTCAGATTTGGGCTTTGACATAGTAATTTCAATTTATTTCTAGATGTGTTATCTATCATAAAACATAGTATTTTATACACATAAAAAATATAACAATTTTTATTTATTAGAATTTTAGATATTGTATTCCTAACGCCATCTGTCGAAAATTATAAATTAAGTAGAAAACTTCGCGAGCCCTCACAAACCTCAGCTTTTTGTTATTATAAACATTCAAAATAGGAAAGAAAAAAGTAAATCCATCTGTATAAACAAACCAATGGAAGGCCAATGCAGGTTACTTATTATACGAAGGGGTATGCGGTCTAGGTATATTTTTTCCGCCTTCAAAAAAAAAGAAAAAATCAAAATATATTTATTAAGTTATGTTGTCATATTAAAAATTTTCTTCTTTCTTTCTTTCTCATCTTTTCTAGGTAAGTAAAATAATAATCCATCCGGATTACAACGCTATGACCTATAGTCGTGACTTAGCTATCCTGGAGCTTCGGGAATCAGTCTCATACACGGACTGGGTCAGACCAGCTTGCCTCTGGCCCGAGAACGAGACTGGCCTTAGAAGTATTGTTGGTAAAAAGGGATCGGTATGTATTCATTATTATTGTCTCTATTCTAGTCTATAAGGGATAAGCAAATAAGTATATTTTGCTATTGCTATGACGGGAGTGAGCTATAAAGCATTAACTGTTGTTATACTCTTTAGGAATACGCTAATGCTTTTTTCAGAATCGACATGACTTTGATGACGTGTCGTTCGAATTCGTTTCAACCATTATATTTCAACCATTAGTTTATATTAAACGAATGCATGATTTAGTAAAATATCATATATTATCTAAAAAAAATAACATTATTACCGTTATATAAAAACAATAAAAAATATTAGGTATAGCTTTTCTTAGAATATTTTTATTTATATAAATCTGTCCATGTCTATGTAATTGAACTCTTCCTAAACGGTTGGACCGTTTGTGTAAGCTCAAGTGGATTCAAGGATGATTTAGATTCACAATTGGACCTGGTGGTGGCGTTGTTATACGGTTTTAGGATTTTTTATTCAATTTATTCTCATGTAAAAACATAAAACTAAAGACAAAATTTCAAACAACGACAACTAATTTTTTTAATGAAAAAATATCCTTAGTAGCTGAAATAAATTACTCCATTCAAATGAAACGTTAATGTTCGGATAGGGCAATGTCACGTCTGCTAGTAGTTCTATAAAATCCTTTACAATATTTATTCATGTCTTAACAGGTCGTTGGCTGGGGCTCCGAAGTGACAGGCGTTTCTAAAGAAGAACTAAATCTAATAGAAATGCCGGTGGTTGCTCAGGAAACTTGCATCAACTCCTACATAGAATTTTACGAGAAGTTTACTTCTGACTACACATATTGTGCCGGGTATAACGACGGTAATACATTTAAAGCATACTAAAAATTACAAAGTATTTTACTTTTTAAGGCTTATTGTAAGACGATGAAGTTGAAAGCGGTAGTTTTGGGTGTACTGAAAACTGAGATCAGTGATTATGCCCATCTATCTAATGCCATCTGTTCAGTTACTTAGCAACTTTGTATATTTATGACGTTCAATCACAAGGATTTATTGAATTATAAATAAGCGACATACCTTATGCGATTACGAGGTTTCTTGAATTAACTGCTTATAGTATAGAAAAAAATAATTCATGATAACTTTAGATAACTGCGTTAGTCAAGTGATGATATTGTAAGTACCAACAAAATAGTACTCTATTTAATGTTTTTATATTTGTGTCTTATTTTAGAGAACAAATTATTATTTATGAAAGTGGAAAAGGAGAGGTTATCTACAAGCAGGGTTCGAACCTGCGTTCTATCTATTCCAGGAAAGTGCTCTGGACCGTTAAACTATCGCAATGGTGACACCCAATCTCCACTTCACATTTGTTTTAGATGTCTTTACGATCCACGCCACCTGGGTGTTCTTTAAATTAGCTGAGCATGTCAAGTGAAAAATATTCTTATTTTAGATTATTTTTGGCGACTATTAACTCTAGTCTTTATATCAAAAAACGTAGGTATCTGTCTAAAAATTAATTAAGGTTTACTGGCTAAACCTTAAGTAACAAATTAAAATAATATACTCGAGCGTTGTGCTTGAAGTTCTTCCAAAATTCAAGCAAAGTTCTTCGTTAATAAAGTGCAGCTGCAGCGAGTCGCTAGTTTCCATTAAAATAAGTAAGTCGTCACTTGGCACACGCCCGTCAGTAAAACTTGATATAATGCACTAATTTAAACCCTGAGAGTATAAAAATAACTGATTCATTTCAAGATAAATAAAATTTATAATTCGTTACTTTTTGACGTGACAATGTCTTATAAATCGATGAACGCTGGCCGCACGCACGAAAAAGTGTCACGTTCAGCCCAGAGTTGCTAAATCATAAAAAAATTGGCTGACTACGTGGTTCATCTGCGGTTCGTAAGATGGCGAGAGTTCCTTAGAAATCATAAAAATAGGTGGCGGTATTTAAAGTAATCAGACTACGTGGTTCATCTGCGGTTCATAAGATGGCAACCGATGCATTGTTTGTGAAACTCTCAGAAAACATATATGACGTTATTACGTAAAATTATCGTCCGTAAACCGACTTTACAGACAACCATTTCGTTTTTAGGTAACTCAATATGCAACGGTGACAGTGGAGGAGGTATGGTGTTTAGGAAAGGAAATACTTGGCATCTTCGCGGCATCGCATCTATCTCCGTGGCTCGCTCAAACGAATATCGATGTGATCCAACACACTATGTCATATTTACGGACATTGCCAAATTTTTGCCTTGGATCGAGGAACATATTGATTAACATAGTTATGTACTGATCTAGTAATATAATCAGCTGTAGATATACTGTTTGTTTTTTTATTTTCTGAAGCATTTTTATATTCTCGATTGAAACATAAAAAAAAAAACTTCTCACGCCTATATATAGACAGAGGTGTATTTTACACACCCACGGTTCGCCAATTATGTTTAAGTACAATGTAAAAGGCCTATTGCCGTCTACCAGACACATTTCCAAACTCCAGGCTGCTACTGAAAATTTTCTTTATAGGAAATAGCTCAATAGGCAGCACGTCCGATCCGGGGATCAAACTCGATGCCTCAAGATCAGCAGTCGCTCACAGTGCCGCTGCACCACTAACGCAGTTTTTTTTGACATTCCTGTTAGAAACAACCACAAAAAAATTTCTTTATTGCTTAAGCTGGTACTTGAACTATCAAGTTCAAGCAAAGAAACTAGAGAAAAAACCGTCTATTCAAACTCACTAGAGTTGCAACCGCCGCTCATGGATTCAGCAATAAGCAGAATTTTGAATTGCAAAGAAGCTGCCTACCATTTTATTTATCAGATGGGGAATGAATGAATGGACGGTTTTCTTCCGTTACAACCATATCATAACTTACTTGACCTTATATTGCCATTCCACGGTCGATCACATGGAAGACATTGGTATCGATCCGCTCGGGCCAGATAACAGGTACTCCCACTTTGTACCAAACCTTACCACCAGTAATGCGATGGGTGAGAATTACTTATTTACCTTAGTCGTCTTGTAAGACTACCGCGGGCAATAATGGGATGATGAGACTTCTTAGTCCGTCACCAGACGCAATGTTAAACAACAAACACAAAATGTCATATTATTCCTTAGTCTTTTGGCTAACACGACAAAACTATCATTAACTATCATTAATTCTAATACTTAAACATAAAGTGTGAAATCGAAAATAACAGTCACGAGCAAGAAAGGTTATTTTCAATTTCAAATATGTGGCTAAGCATGTCAAATGCTAAAAATATATACAATATTTTCATACAAAACTATAATATATATTTAGATGAAAGCACCATTTATTATGTCAGATGGATTCTGTCACTAGGCTGATGAACACAAAAAGCAAATATGTAAATTAGTAAAAACATACCTTCTCTCCTGCTAGTGACGTAACAGGGCAATTAAGGGAGGCATAGAGCTCGTGCGTATACATTTAATAATATTCAGTGGTATGTTAAAGCGTCTGGTTTGGGAGGCCATCGACATAACATCCAAACCATAGTAGAAAGACCCATTCTTTCTACTATGTCCAAACCAAGGGACAAGGAAATAACGAGATGTTCAACCAAATGACGTGTAACAAGCATGCCAAATGTTTAAACGCAACGTGTTATAACCTTTTGCCTATTTGGATGTTTGGACACGTTAACAACGGTAGTGTGAGCGACTGCTGATCACGAGGTCTTGGGTTCGATCTCCCGTTCAGGCAGTGTTATTGAGCTTTTAGTAAAAAGAAAAATTCTCAGCAGTGTAACATGGTTCCAGTGGCCTACCAATAAAGGTGGAGTGACGGCACACAGCCGGTTTATTTAGTGGGTAAGGGCTCCACACTACCCTGTTTGTTGCCCCGAACGACGGGGTGTGCGGTTAGGTACATTTTTTCCTGCCTAAACAAAAAAAAAGACACGATATTATATATAGACTCACGTCTGTAACAGGCGTGGAAATAGTTTCGCAGAAGTGTAGGCAGGAAGCCACTTGCCACTTGTCATAGAAAAGACTTGCCATTGTCCACTTTTATAACAGACCTTTTCCATCACGCTTATTTCTCTCTTATTAATAGATTTAATCCTAACTATTATAAAAGTGTAACAGAACTACTTGTACTTTTAAGATATTTGAGAGAAAAACCTATATAGCCTAGTACAGTATTAGGCGATATAGGCGTCGGACCACTGAAGTACCTACCTACACTGTATAGGCATGTATAAACACAAAATAATTTTTTTAGATCTCTTGTCTGTTTGTTCGTTCACGCATCACGCAATAATACTAAATAGATTAAGAAGTAACTTTTTTATTTGATAGCTCTTGCGTAGATTTAAAAACTGGTATACATTTTTTCCCGCTACTATGTCGAGAACCTGAGATATAACCTAAAAACTAGCGTTTCACTGCGGCGGAGCCGCGGGCAAAGGCTAGTCTAACATAAAGTCTAATTCCACATTTTGGAAATTGAAGTAATTTATACCAAAGCGCCGTATTAAGCGAGTATTGTGAATACATTAAAGTTTGTAACTGTGCAATGCAGCTTTGAATCATTCTTGCACTGTTTTGGAACAGAATTTGCCGCAACAACGAAGTTGCGATTTTATGTTTTATATTAAGTAGCAATAAATTACTTACATTAATATTAACTGTTTCTGTGTTTGTGTTATTGTTTACACAATACTCCAGAAATTGTCTCTTGAAGTGCTAAAGAATTATACCTCAGTCTATTTAAAGAAGAAAATAACGTTCATTGCTTCAGGCTGATTTGATCTCATAATATATTATCATCAGAACTGTAATCAGGAAACACCGTCTATAAATAAATATACCTAAATAATAAATAAATATTCACGGACATTTCACACAACACATTTCACTCTGGTCCCAAACTAAGCTTAATGCTTGTGCTATGGGTAGGTACCAGATTACGGATATAATACATATACTACTTTTTTTTGTAAATACATACATATAATACATACATATAATAATATGTAAATGATATGTAAATGATATGTTTGCAATCTTAAATAAATCTAATAATAAATATCATTATCGCTTATTGCTTATATCAATTATGAGCCTTCGATATAGCGGAGAAATTTAGAGGAATAAATTATTTTGAAGAAATGATTTACTGGACAGATTTTTAGACTGCACAGCGGAGTGGTTTAGATACCGGCCTCCCGTCTGAGTGTTGTGGGTTCGATTCCCACTCAGGACAACTCTTTGTGTGATCCACAAATGGTTGTTCTGAGTCTGAGTGAACTTTGTGTCCGTGAAATTGTAAGTTTGTAGTCCCCTTTTTTTTTGTTTTTTTTTTCAACTGAAGGAATGTAATATGGTTCCGGTGGCCTGCCAAAAAAGGCGGAGACAGGACACACGGCAAGTTTCTTTAGTGTGTGAAGGCCCTACACTACCCTGTTCGTTACCCCAAACGACGGGGTGTGCGATAAGGAACATTTTTTCCCGCCTTAACAAAAAAAAAACAGATAGTCTTTAAAAAAATACTTTAATACGATTGGACATCTCTTTGTCATAACCACCATAATTAGTAAATCAGTTGTGAATAAGGAAAAAGAGATTTTTTGTACAAGCGGGAAACGAACCCGTGTCTTTTCCAATCTGGGGAAGTGCTCTAAGCCACTGAGCTATCCTACTGATCTTTAGATCATCCCAATCTCCTTTTCACATTTGTCTTTACGACCAACGCCATCTATCGGAATGAATTTACATGCATTAAACCAATATAGTAAGTTTAATTTTGCAATTAAAATTCATATAATTCATTTAAAAGTGGCGGAGCATGTAGATTGCTAAAAATATAGATTAAAAATGTTTAGTAAATCAGTGTTATTGTAATAGTCACTTTGGTATCGAGTCGTACTCTCTCTAGAGTTCAGAAGACGAGAGTTGGAACCTAGTAACAAGTGATGATTAGTTGTATCTGGCGAGAAGTTGAGGATATAGTTTCAGTTGCTCAATGTTGTAATGTCGATGTGGAAGTTAGGTAGACTTTATTATGTACTAGCAGTTAGTTGCTCGTGACTTCTTCTCCGTGGACCTAAGAATTGAGTCACTATAACAATAGTACTACTTTATTCCAAGGTACGTTTATCTCTTTTCAAAAACTAGCTATCCCATATTATCATATGTGTTATTAAACACAAAGTGGAAAATGTGAAATCGAAAATAACAGTCACGAGCAGGATTTGAACCTGCATCTCCTGGATACCGTCCAGATGCTTTGCTTTGTTTTTTTTTTAAATAGCGACCTTGCCGTACCCGTTTCACGCCTGCGCCGCTCCTTAAGCCTTTCGCCGTTTGTGCGTATTTCGCGCCTAATAGGGGGCGAGCCTATTGACGTTTTCCAAACTCCGGACTGTTACTGAGAATTTTTCTTTTTAGGAAAAAGCTCAATAACATTGCCCGACCCGGGGATCGAACCCGAGACCTCATGAATAGCAGTCGCATACACTACCGCTACTCCACCGAGGCAGTTATGTGTTAATCAAGGTATTAAACTATCTGTGTGCTAACCATCCAAACTGCTCAGTCGTTTGTACGCGATTGAATAACAAACATTTTAACTTCAAACATACCTACAAACTGTCATATCTATACTACTATAACTCTGTAACAGCTGTGCGTATTAGGCTATTTTCGTATACTGCGTGGGTGGCCAACCAGCATACAGCCCTCCTGACGCTAAGCGGCATCACTCGCGCCACACCAACTCCAAGGAAAGGTATAGATGGTCAATTAGTGAATTTATGAGTTTTATGGATTACCAACAGCATTGTACTGTGGCGAACAGGCTGGACAACCTTATTATGTACATAAATAAATATTCACGGGCACACACAACATTCTCTGGTCCCAAACTAAGCTTAACGCTTGTGCTATGGGTACCAGATTACGGATATAATACACACTTATATTACTTATTTTTTTGTAAATACATACATATGATAGATAGAAAACACCCAGACGCAGTACAAATATCTGTGTTCATCACACAAACAATTGGGAATCGAACCTACAACCTCGTGTACAGAAGTCGGTTACACTACCGACTACGCCACGAGGCCCGCAGGTGGTGGAGAGGGGGGATGATAAGGAGAGGTTAATAAAGATAAGAGGAGACGATATGGAGGACGTTTGGTCCTCCGGCGCTCTCACTCATTATACGAAACTCAACTGTAATAATATGGTTCCGGTGGCCCGCCAATAAAGGCGGAGAGACGACACACGGTGGGTTTCTTTATTGGGTGAGGGCCCCACACTATACTGTTCGTTGCCCCGAACGACGGGGTTTGCGGTTAGGAATTTTTTTCCAGCCTTAAAAAAAAAAGTGCTACCATAGTTTCAAGCTGATCTTCTATAATAGTATTTCCCCAATTGTGTCGCCCTATTCATGCTGGCATATGCAATGTTCTACCACTACGATTTTGGTGTATGTGATGTCACGTTTTTTTCGTAGTTTGAATAAAACGCACAAAAGATAAAGGTTGAAATGCAATATATATTAAAAAAAATAAAAATATCTATTAAAAGGGCACGTGGGTAAAAAGCCGGTTCTCGCAGAGCTGGCCGGATACCGCACTCTCCTGTTTCGCCGGAGATCTGCTAAGGCCGCGACGTCTTCCAGCGCTTATGGTATGTGGCAGGGCAGAAAGCAATCGGCATGCAACTAAGCGGGTCCCCACCCGGCTACAAGTTCCTAGTCAAGTCAATAAATTGGTTTTAGGCTAATATTTATTAGATAGCCATAGGATTTTAGAATACGAACATAACGAGCTTCTCTATATTCATGTGAATTGACACACTGTAGACAGACGGCAGGTTAGTTAGCCACTGCGCGTCGCGCGGCTCATTGCACGGGCTCGCGCCGCAACGAAATTGAAAGGAAAAACCAGTATTACATAGATATATTAGCGGTACGTCGCGACTGATCGATTTGTCTGTCTGTATTTTACAGTATTACTCCTATTCGCCAATTGCAGTAAAGGAAAATCGTTGCACTGAACATAAAATAATTTTTCTTCGGTTCAGCCGCGAATAAAGGCTAGATTATAATGTCAGTAGGATATTCGTAGTTTTTTTTTAATCTTGAAGCTATACTGTGAGAACTATTGTGAATTCGAAATACAAAACAAAGCAAGATCTCGTAATATAGTAATATAGTACTATTGTATGCACGTAAAAATTATAAATACTTGATTTACTCAATCTATCCAATATTCGATAGCCGGCGTTATATAAATACTACCTTCGGTAATGATGAGGCCTGGGTCCACCCAGACCTCGTCACGAGCAAGCCCCAATATAGCAACTATACAGTATGGTATGTAGCGCATACATTACAAAAAAAAGTGCAGCGCATAAATTGAAAAAAAATGGATCCCTGATGTTCTGCGCAAGTTTCAAGATAATTTTATTTTAATTTTGTATATAAGAACTAGCTAACTAGCGTCTCATCAACTCCGAGGAAAGTAATAGAGGGTGGAAAACAAGGATAATAAAAAGAGGATAAAGCAGGGGTTGGGACTACTAAGTATCAGAGGCCTAGGCGTGATAGTGTTCCACCGAAGGAATGTAACATAGTTCTGGTGGCCCGCCAATAAAGGCAGAGAGATGGCACACGGCGGGTTTCTTTAGTGGGTGCAGTCCCCACACTACCCTGGTCGTTGCCCCGAACGATAGGGTGTGCGGTTAGAAACATTTTTTCCCGCCCTAACAAAAAATAAGGCGAGATAGTGTTAATCGTGACTTACTGAGTATTCCATTATTATAATTATGACTTTTAAATTTTGTTACACGTACAACCCAAACCCATGGACGTATAAAGGAACGGACAGCGCCTCGCTAAGACAAAATTGAAGATACGTAATGGCGGCGGCTATCTATGTGTGAATGAATTTAGGGTTGCCATGTTAGCCAAATTTACCCTTTTTATTATACATATTAAAAAAAAATCAGGTTGGCAGATAAATTTATTAGAAATGTATATGAAATATACCGTACTATTTGAAAAGGTTAATAGTGCAAAAAACACTATTTTACTGTATTTATTTAAAACTTAAAATAAATCATCGGCAGATAATGGGTAATAAAGGATAACATAATTATGTGGATAAAACGGGATTAACTTGCATGTTTGTCGGGACTACAGTGGCCAAGGTGTCTTTACTGCTTTGACAATTAATGTGTTTCCGATGAATCCGATGCAGTTGTAATCGGTAGAGTTATTGTTCTAGCGCAGATGGGGTTCACATAATTCTAGGAAACTATTGCTTTTTTTTGAGGTGAGCGGAATACACAAAGCTTACTGTTTTAAACAGTTTTATGTTATCTATATGGGCCGCTACAGTTTCTAATTGTAAGCAGATATATTATTATTAAAATAGAATATTTTGAAGAGTGGCTAGAGGTAATTTTGATGATTTCGTTTTGGTGTTAGATAACGCTTTTTACCACTCCCATGAGGTAGAATAAAACTGCCACTACAGGGTGACGTAAGGCCCAGTTCAAAAGTGGCTAAACTCAAAGAATGTAAACAATTAATAAATAAATACACTGATTAAAGCAGAATTACTGTAAATCATTACAAAAGAAAATACTTATTATCAAAAAATGTAGTTGAGGAGTTCACTGTTGAGTATGGTGTCAACATCTCAAAATACTTCCTTAGCACTGTAAATCAAATCCCATATAAGTAGTATGGGTACAGGTAAAGGGGCGTGTCACAAGAAATAACAAATGTTTTAAAATGGCTGAAATTAAAGAATGATTTACTGAGGGCTAAAGTTGTTGACACTGCAATGGTAGTTTATATCGAGTATGTTATTATACTTAAAGTAACGAAATAAAATGATGCTACTCGTTCACCTTATTGATAATGTAACAGAAAGATTAGATTCTGAAAGTAATATTTCAGAAATAAATCGTGATTAAGAAAGTTCGGCTTTTATTTTTTTTATTTTGCCTAAAATGATAATAAGCAGACAAATAGGAATCTACGGTGGGCATCTATCACCTTATTTTAAGTCGCTTTCGTTAAATGCGATTTTCTTATGAACATAAATAATAAGTTACTAGCCTTTCCTCGCAGCTCCGCCGCAGCCAAAAGTTAGTTTTTGGGTTATATCTCAGCTTCCCGATAAAGTTGCGTATAAAATGTATACCAGTTGTTAAGTGTAATCAAGAGCTATCAAATAAAAAGTTGCATCAAAATCCGTTCAGCAGTTTTTGCGTGATACGCGAATAAACAAACAGATAAACAGACAAAAAATTTAAAGAAATCGTTTTGTGTTTAGATACGCTTATATAGTCTATTACAGACATTTTTAAAAAAATATCTTAAATGTACAGACACAGCTATGTTACAGCTTTATAATAGTATAGAAAACATATTAAAAAAGGTATGATTACTTTAATTTAGATTTTGTAAATGCTACAATAATAAATTACTACTACTTATACTACTGATCAACGCAAATTCAAATTAATAAACCATCAGAAAATTTATTATAATAAAAAAAATATATTATGTATGTGTTTTCGATAACAGACTACAACAACACTATTAATGCTACATGGCAATCAAATATCATTTTAGTCCACAAAATAAAAAATCAAAGTATAGTAATTTAACCTAAACAAATAGTACCTCATAAATATAAAATATAAAATTCCCATATTTCGGATAATTTCCACTAGCGAATATGAGCAATACTGACATTGTGATGAATTATTTTGTTCTGGTGAATTAATGGATTTTTTTCTTTCTGTCACTACGGTTTTTCACCATTTCACCACACAAGATATGCTGTATTTTGATATTTTTTTGCAGCGTAGACGTACCGACTGTGATAACGTTTACTTCGCAATGGCCGACTAAGGTGTGAATGTGTGCGTATCGGCATGTACGTACAGCGAACTGGCCGACTCTGAGTGACACAAACTTTTGTTAGCAAGGCTCAGTCCGTTCTTTTTATTAAGTCCATGCCCAAACCATAGAAACAAGTTCCAGTTAGCGGTATAAAAAGAGGTTGTACATATTTCAAAGGCCGCAATTCCTAATTAACTTCGTTAGCAACTACAAGATTACCATGTTGCCTTTATGTGGATTTCCTTAATTAAAAAATAATTATCAAACACGGCAGTAGCAAAAGTAAAGTATGTATTCTCGTTATAATTATGTCCTTAAAAATGTCATCTATACTATTATAAAGCTGTAAAAGAGCTGTTTCTGTACATTCAAGATATTTGAGAAAAAAATACTGTAATAGGCTATATAGGCGTATCTGAACACAAAACATTTTTTTTTTTTAGATTTTTGTCTGTTTGTTTGTTCGCGCATTACGCAAATACTACTGAACGGATATTGATACAACTTTTGTTATTTGATAGCTATTGATTAGACTTAAAAACTGGTATACATTTTGTCCCGCTACTATGTCGGGAACATGTGATATAAGCTCCTCCGCAGCTAAAAGCTAGTTTTATAATAAATTGAGTGTGAACGTTTCACACAGTATTTATTACTGAAACCTTTTGTAATGAGTTAGTTGTTAGTTTATTCACATTCTGTCTACGTACGCAATTGAAATATTTTATTGTATAGTTACTTATCGTTTAGATATTTCAGTACTTATATATTATAATAGCCTTTGCCAGCGGCTTCGCCGCAGCCAACCGCGGATGTCGTATGAGGCGATTAAGGGAAGTAAGCAATTATCATCAATTGCATGACTGGTGGTAGGGCTGGGTACCAAGTGGGGGTACTCACTTGGTATCGGGCCCGAGCGGGTTGGTACCACCATCTCCCGTGTGACCGGCCATGAAGCACATCGTTGCGTTTTGGCTGTAGCAGGAGATAGCCGTTTATATTTCATTTCATATCTGTGAAATGAATTGGTGAGCAGCGGCTTGACAATACTCTCGGTATAGTCGAGTCCATGGGCGACGGTTACCATTTACCATCAGATGTACCGAGGCTCGTCTGCCACAACATGCAATAAAAAAAAATAATAAATAGTAGCGGGATAAAATGTCTACCAGTTTTTAAGTCAAATCAAGGCCTTTCAAATAAAAAAAGTTGCACCAAAATTCATTTAGTAGTTATTTTAAATAAATTCTACAATAAATTCTAGTTTATATAATTTTCTAGTTTTTCGGTTATATCTGAGATATTATATATATAGTAGCGGGATAAAATGTATACCAGTTTTTAAGTCTATTCAAGGTCTTTCAAATAAAAAAGTTGCATCAAAATCCTTTTAGTAGTTTTTGTGTGATGCGCGAACAAACAGACAAACAGACAAAAATTCTAAAAAAAATTGTTTTGTGTTTAGACACGCCTATATAGCCTATTACAGTCATTTTTTCTCGAATATCTTGAATGTACAGACACAGCTCTGTTACAGTTTTATAATAGTATAGGATATGTGTGTATGTACATTGTATGTAATAGTATATATATACATATATGTCTATCCTACACACAATCATATTTTTAATATTTACGCTATCCTCTCGCTAGTCAGCTGGAAGAGATTTCAATTAAGTGGATGCCAATAATAATGTCTAGGATTTAAATATGATATAGTTTTCCATCTTATTAATATCATATTTTTGGATATTCCAGTGGACCGATTATATGCAGCGATTAGCAGTCCACTAAAACAGCCAATATTGTAGTTCTTTTATGTACCAATACTAATATTATAAAAAAGAAATATTTGCATGTTTGTAATGAATAAACTCGGCCGTGTGGGGCCGGCTTTAGAATTGTCCCACCCCTCTCTACCCACGGGAGTCTTAAGAGCCGACTGAGGGAATGCCGGGGGAGTAGGCAGCAGCACTCCCGCGAGTATAAACAACATCTACTGCGATCGCCAACCCGCCTGCCAAGCGTGGCGGCATTATCCCCCATGACGGGACCGCTCATTGTGGCATTCTCTTGGGGAGGCCTATGTCCATCAGTGGACGTAGAAAGGCTGATGGATGGATGGAATGAAGAAACTCAAAAACTACTTGACCGATTTCAAAAATTCTTTCACTGTTAGAATGTTACATTATCCTTGAGTAATATAGGCTATATTTATAACATGGAAAAAAATTGAAATTTCTACTAAAACTTCAATAATGTTCTTGTTAATTTCTGGGTTCGATTCCCACACAGGTAAACTCTTTGTGTGATCCACAAATGATTGTTCTGAGTTGACTTTGTGTTTTTTGTGTTCATTAAATTGTATGTTCTGTTTGTAAGTAGGTGATACTCCTTCCCGCTCTATCGTCCCCTTCTATCTCATAGAAAACAGCAGATTTCAACATTAAAAGTTAGCAAACGGAGTTTAATTAATCTCATCACGTCAGGTTGGCGCCATTTCTGTCAATTAAAAAAGGATCACTGTGTAAAAGTAATCTTGCACCAAACTTATCTTTGGGTAAACTCATTTATCTTTATAAGCTTTCTTTCGTTTTATTTTTAATTAATGGCATGGTAGGTATTTTTCCAAAGGTTTTGATTGATATGGTTCTATCAATCAAATACGACAGCTTCATGATAAGACCGTAACTCTAATCAACGGTGATTATTGTCGCTAAAATGACATGAGTGATTAGTATTGAAGTAATGTTACACAGTTCCAGTGGTCCGCCAATAACGGCGCAGAGACTGCGCACAGAGGGTTTATTTTGTGAGTGAGGGCCCCACGCTACCCGGTTCGTTGCCCCGAACAACAGGGTGTGCGGTTAGGTAATTTTATGAGTGGCGAATTTCAGTCTCATTAAGATACCAACGAATGGAGCCGAACTGCATGTGGCTAGTCTGGTTCAATTCAATAATAACCTACTGAAGTACCGTAATTTGAAATAAGGACTATCCACGTTTTTAAATATTGTCCTTGTGGTGACGGACTAAGAATACAAGTGTCATCACCCCATCCTTTCTCACGGGTGTCTACGAGGCGACTAAGGGTAAGCATTTATTACACATTGCATTACTGGTGTTAGGGCTGGGTACCAAGTGGGAGCACTCATTTGCTATCGGTCCCGAGCAGGTTGGTACCACCATCTCCGGTGTGACCGGCGATGAAGCAGATCGGTGTGTTTTGGTTATAGCCATAGAGTAATTTATATATTGGAGCAGGAGATAGCCATTTATTCTTTTATTTCATATTTGTGAAATGAAATGGTGAGCAGCGGCTTGACAATACTCTCGGTATCGTTGAGTCTATGAGCGACGGCTACCATTTACCATAATGAGCCGTGGTTTGTCTACAACCCTACGCAGTAAATAAAATACCTATTGAGAAAAATGGCGGAAGAAATAATAGTGCTTAAAATCAAATGAAATTTAATTTTGAATAAACGTTGTACGTGATACGTGTTTATTTTAGATAATTATATTACAAATATAATACAAACTATTTTAATACTGAATAAATTTTACCAATAGACAACTTTTTAAGTGTTAATCTACTCAAAACATTTAGTTTACGTCAAATTCTACAATAAAAACATTGCAAATTATATTTCATAAATTGAAAATCAAAATATTTAATAAACATAATGCTAAATACACCAGAAGTGGAGTTCAATAAGTTTATCTTTCAGAATATGCTCAAGTATGTACCCGACTACTTGATGAATAGGGTACCGAATGATGAAAATCCTAGGCCTATGAATAACCCATCATTAATCAGCAAATGGCCTGTTTATAAACCCGAGTATGTGAAGAGGCTTTGGCCTGTAGTTGTGCTTGTTGGTTTACTTGAAGTGATCATTGCACTTGTTTGTTTAATGTTTATTGGATTCTATACCTGTGACTATAACAATATGTATGACACTGGAGAGTCTATGTGTAAGTGTACTTAGTTACTTATCATCACGCCATCTCTCATGCGGTATAGGCAGAGAGAACAGAATGCCAAAAGGCTCTATTCTTGCATACATCGCTCGCTTCCTCAATATTTTTGTCTGTGTGGTGACGGACTAAGAATACAAGTGTCACCACCCCATTCTTTCCCACGGGTGTCATATGAGGCGACTAAGGGAAGTAAGCAATTATCATACATTGCATGACTGGTGGTAGGGCTGGGTACCAAGTGGGAGTACTCACTTGGTATCGGGCCCGAGCGGGTTGGTACCACCATCTCCCGTGTGACCGGCCATGAAGCACATCGTTGTGTTTTGGCTGTAGCAGGAGATAGCCGTTTATTCTGTCATTTCATATCGGTGAAATGAAATGGAGAGCAGCGGCTCGACAATACTCTCGGTATAGTTGAGTCCATGAGCGACGGTTACCATTTACCATCAGATGGGCCGTGCCTCGTCTGCCACTATATGCATAAAAAAAATACCATAATTCTCTTCATACACGTTCGCCGGTTTTGGAGGTTCCTGACTCCACGTTCCATCAATACAATTACCTATTTGGTGTAGGTAGGTTAGTCTCGGTCTCCCCCTGTACCTATATTGTTCCACTTTCACATTGTAAGGTGTAACTATTCTTATATCTGCTATCGGCTGATGCAAATGAACATCTTATTTTATCTCATCTCAAATATGCTATGCTTCTTTTTCTCATGATGATTAAAAGTTCAATTCAGCTACATTATGTCTCGGTGATGTTACGTTGACGCTTAATTTTTGATTGTTATGTTACTCGTGCATCTTTTATAATTCCTTTACATTCTCTAGAGCCTTGTTTATCCCAGCACGAATGGGCCAACTCGATCGGGGATATACCACACTCCCACAAAAGATCAGCCTGTAACAATGGCTGTTACGCCTGCCGTTATATTTCCTATGGTGGGTGAGAACGTCAGAGGCCCAAACTCCCTCCCTATTCTCTCCTTGTTATCCTACATATCCTCTCCTTGTTATCCTTCCTATCCTCTTCTTAGTATCCCACTTATCCTCTCGTTATCCACCTCCTAACGCTTTCTTTGGAGATGGCGACGTGCGAGTGATGTTTCTGGTGTTGCTGGCGTCTATAGGCTACGGTAACCGCTTACCATCAGGTAGGCCGTATGCTTGTTTGTCTCCCACGTAGTATAAAAAAAGACTAATATGAAAATGTATTTATTTGCAGTGATAAGTAATATGGCTTGTTTCGGATGTGTCGCTCTTATCGTAAATGCATTTATATTATTATTTTCGTTGCTATTGGAGAGCCAACAAATTATGCGAGTAAGTAATGTATAAGTCTTACCTACACTTAAAGAACTGTGACGATAGAATGTGGTTATGGTATCCGTGATCATATTACTAACCCAAATTAATGCAAGGGGGTAACAAAAAGATGATTAAAAACCTAACGGCTGATGCAATACGGTCGTAACGTCCGAAAATAAACTGTCTCTCTCTCAGTTGTCTCGTACAGATTGGAGCCACGACCGATGGATGAATGACATATAGGCAATAAGGGATTATGTATCACAGGTTCTCGATATAGTAGCGGGTAAAAATGTATAACAGGTTTTAAGTGTAATCAAGAGCTATCCAAAAAAGTTGCATTAAAATTCGTTCAGTAGTTTTTGTGTGATACGCGAACTAACAGGTAAACAGACAGACAGACAAACAGATAAACAGACAAATAGAGAAACAGTCAAAATATCTAAAAAAAAATGTTTTGTGTTCCGACAGGCCTTACCTATAGCCTAATACAGTCAATTTTTCTCAAATATCTTAAATGTATAGACACAGCTTGTTACAGCTTTATAATAGTGAGGATATAGACAATAAGTAAGGTTCAGCATTTATGAATGACAAATAATATCTGATATATGTCCATCACGACCACGGTTACAAACGTCGATTCTTTCTTTTTCTTTGTGTAGTGATATATATGTGTGCCAGGTTAAATGGTTCGAATCAAGCAATTTATGATACCTATAATATGATATGATTTTAACTGCTCTTGAGTACAAGAATAGAAAATCCTATCACTTACGACTCGGTATCCTTCAAAAAGTGCTAAAAACTTAGGCGTTCTTTTTGATCAATACCTTTCCTGGGATAATCATATTGCAGAGGTTGAAGGCAGAAGAATGAAAAAAGAATTCCTGCCTTTTCAAACCAAAGTTATTCTTGCACACTCCCTCTTTCTACCACTGCTAGATTATGCTGATATCTGTTTAATAGATGCTAAGGAGGAACATCTTAATAAACTCGAACGTCTGCAAAATTTAGCCATCCGCTTCATTTTCGGTCTCCGTAAATATGATCACGTCACTGATTATCGTGTGAAGTTAAAGTGGCTGCCTATTCGGCAGCGACGGGATTCTCACATTTTCTCTTTCCTTTTTTCTATTCTACACAATCCTAATGGGGAATTAGGATTCCTATCTGCGTGACCGCTTCGAGTATCTTGTCCCTCGGGGTAAGCCCTGCCGCACTTTTTCTTCTCTTTTATTACGCACTCCTATTCACAATTCTAGTCGGTACGATGGGTCTTTTACGGTACAAGCAGTTCGGCTCTGGAATAATCTTCCTCAGAATACACGCGAAAGTACGTTTGTGTGCGTTTTCAAGACGAAATTAAAAGAACGTTTTCTGTCGCTTGTCAGTCAATAAGTATGTATTTAGTTGAATAAAAACAATCCTCACAGAATAGGGGGCGGAACCATCCAAAATATAAACAGTGAGAACTTAAATAAAAAAAAAACAAAAAATAAATCAGAACCCCCCTACATTCTGCAGGTATTAAGCATTGATACTGAAAAAAAACCTAATAAATGACCGCCCCCTAAGGGTAGCGGTGAGATGGTATAGCAACATACAAACAGATTATTGTTGACTACATTTACACAAAAAAAACCAGTTGCATAATAGTCTAGATGACAAGTAACATCTAATGATAAAACTGTTTTTAAAATGCCTGTCTGCCCCATAAGGGCGACGGCGTGAAGATATATAACATTTAACAAAAAATAGTTTCAAAATGCCTGTCTGCCCCATAAGGGAGGCGGCGTGATGATGAATAACATTTAACAAAAATTAGTTTTAAAATGCCTGTCTGCCCCATAAGGGCGACGGCGTGAAGATATATAAAATCTAACAGAAAATAGTTTTAATGTATAACATTTATGTAACAACTGTTTTAAAAGTGCCTGTCTGCCCCATAAGGGAGACAGCGTGATGTTAAGTAGTAAGTAGCAAAAAGCAATATTCTTAAATTATATACAGTATGCGAACTATTATATTTTACAGGTAGAAGCGAATAAAATTCTAAATGCAGTTGTTACAATCTTAAATAATTAGTATTGACAAATTTGGAATAAAAAATCTGTGGAATGACAACTATGTTATGAGTATTACTAGGTATTTTGCAAAGAATTTAAAGGTATAGATATTATAATAAGAATTCTATTGGAGGAGTTCCGGTCAACTAAATTAGTGTAAAAAATTTAGGTATGTAAAATAAAATTATCTAACGTAATAAAATGACGAGTAGTAACAATAAAAAAATATATGTGCCAAAGGGTGAAATATTCCTCCATAAGAATCTTAACACACACGAAATTGTGCAACGGACATGGGCTATTTTAGAGGTTAATTTCGAATTGTAAAAGAAATGTACGTTACCTTTTATTCGGGTGTTAGTGACTACATATGGGTTTATATTTAAGACTGGCGCTCCCTTCCGCTCAGTTCTTTGGGGTTTTCTAAGTCACACACTTTTAAATGCCCTAGGCAAAAATAATATTTTATGATAATTTACGCAGTGTTATCTGCCTTGACACACACGATAGAAAAAATACTACCTCCTGTTCCATATTTATATTTTTACTCTAATAATACCCCCTTCTCAGATTATACTTGCCATCTCTTTTTAGCACGGTTGCCTCGACTTACTCATTGGTGGATAGTTTTTGTTCTAGTACTTTTCCCTTAGATCATTACTTTTCCTATCCATACGCTTGCGATTGGAGTAGCCATAGAACGTTCTCGAACCCCGGCGTACTCTGCTCGCATCCGGGATCGCATGCTGGCCATATATGGCAATAATATATGATTCTGGCCTTTGTGGGAGTGGATTCATGCGATCCATTGGCGATAATCTAACTGGGTAGGGAGTATAGGCAACCGCGCGTATTTTAAATTTGCGGGTATGGTACCCGGTATCAATTGAATATGCGACTTTATAATTTATATAGTAATTTGTTCGGTTACATCGTAACAAGGAGGGAAGTGACTCCGGGCTGTCACCACTGCAGCTGTGACGAGGACTCGGCGCGGCACATGCTCGAGTCGTGCTCGGCTTGGGCCGAGCAGCACCGTGAACTGGTTGCGGAAGACCTCTCGCTGCCGAGCGTCGTCAGAGCGACGCTTGGCAGCGACAGGAATTGGGCCGCGGTCGCTGCCTTCTGCGAGGAGGTTATCTCGCGGAAGGAAGCGGCGGAGAAGGCTAGGGAGGAGGATTCTTCCGCTAACCCAAACCGTCGCCAGCGACCGGGGCGGCGCAGGCGCAGGTACTTGCGCCTCATGCCGCCCTAGCTGAGCCTGCGGGTGGATGGAACGCGGGACGTCCGCCACCCGCAAGGCCTCCCGCGAAGGTGCGACGCTCTGTGTGCGGATGCGTCGCTCAGTAGAGGGTACCCGAAAGGGTAAGCTCCCGGCGGACCACCGAAGGCATGTAACATAGTTCCAGTGGCCCGCCAATAAAGGCGGAGAGACGGCACACGGCGGGTTTCTTTAGTGGGTGCAGGGCCCACACTACCCTGTTCGTTGCCCCGAACGACAGGGTGTGCAGTTAGGTAAATTTTTTCCCTCCTAAACAAAAAAAAAAAAAAAGGATGCGAAGGACGCCTATATAGCCTAATAGTATTTTTTTCTCAAATATCTTAAATGTACCTACAGATACAGCTATGTTACATCTTTATAATACTTACCTAGAATATGAAGCTAGCCAATCAACATTTCTTGAAAGATATCTTTCAGCGAAACTGTTAATAACGCGATCATAAAAGCTGCTGTTCTCGTCATCCTTGATTAGATCCGATTCTGTGTCCTTACCTACGCGGGCCCCTTATCCTACCTACCGCCTGACTTGCAACAAGTCCCTCAAGCTAGGCCCGTGGGGGGCCCGCGCAAGCTGGGGCCCGGCTGGCAAACGCCACCTCGAATATATGACCAGTCCGACGCTGGACTATGCTCTTAACATAACCCCCAAAAAATAATCCAGCAGTGTTAAATCACATGTTCGAGCTGGCCACTTAACAGTTAAATTTCGTGAAATTATGCGATCGGTAAATTTAGTTTGCAATAAATTCATTGTTTTGGTGGCTGTAACCTTACTTATTGTAATACAGTAAAAATTTTGATCATTATCATCTAAATTTATTGTTTTATTTTGATTTAAAACAATGTTCTTGTTGAAAAACCCTATATATATTTATAGTAAAGGAGAAAAGTTTTTAAATTCTGGGATCTTGTGTATATATGCCCATGTATTAAACAGTTTAGAAACTAGTATATTCAATTTGAAAAATATAATATTTACATATCTCTACAGCTATTATTAGAGGTCTAATTCCTAATGCATTTATATTTATAGCTATTAACATTAATTTATAATTAATTGCTGACCACAACATAAGCAGCTTCTGTGAATTCAATATACATAATATTATGTTGTTTCTAACTTCGGGTACAGCTAGTCAATTGTAGCTAATTATAAATTGTAATATAATTTCTTTTCAGTTCTGTATACTTATGTCGGTATTCTTGTGCTTCTACATATTTGTTTTTTCGTGCGTCAAGATACATTTAGCTCTTCTAGTCATCGAAAGTGGTAAGACGCTTTTAATATTTGTAGTCGCCAGAACCTGATAAACTCCGGAGAGTGCTGGAAGGAAATTTGGAATTTACCCCTGATCTCGGAGTTTCTTTGACCCTGGTTCACTAAACTCCACGTGTGTCTCGAGCTAGTGGAACAAAGAAGCATACACGTTTTATACCGGGCCGCCAGCAGAGAACGTATCTCACTGATTAGTGTCAGATTACGGATTATGTGCACACACACAATTATTCACTTAATCTCCATCCATCCATCCATCAGCCTTTCGACGTCCACTGCTGGACATAGGCCTCCCCAAGAGAACGCCACAACGAGCGGTCTCGTCATGGGGGATAATTACGTAATCGCCACGCTTGGCAGGCGGGTTGGCGATTGCAGTGGATGTTTTTAGTACACAGGGGAACGCTGCTGCCCGGTCCCCCGGTAATCCCTTAGTCGGCTTTTACGACTCCCATAGGAAGAGACGGGGTAGAGCTATTCATGGTGCCGGCCCCACACGGCAAATTCATTCGTCCTGCTGAACAATACTTAAAGTCAAATAACTTATTATTCTTAGAACATACCAGTGGTTTAACACGGGCCTTTTTTCAAAAGGTTTCAAGCTAATATGCTTCAGACAGAAATGCAGACTTTACAAACAATTTAGAATAATTTCTCAAACATTATAGTCTGTTGTGGTTACGATGTTTTATTTTACTCTTATAAAAAGGGTATAAATACGCATTAATAATATCAAAATTAAAATAAAGCTCAGTTCCGAATGAATATAACAAATTTATTTTTAAAGTTCATATTGTGTAAGACCTGCATATTTTCTTTCTAATGTTATTTTACTTATTTTCCTTAGAACCATATAAAATTATCAGTCAGACCAGCAAGCAGAATATTTTCTTAAGTAACGCATGCATTATTGGAATAGTTACAATGTTGGGCTCAGGTAAGATTCCAATAATCATGTTCTTTGTGTCAGTTGTAGAGATAAATTTTACAACGATAACGATCGGTATGCAGTGGTTTAGGCGTTCCAAATTTTCAAAGATTACTGTGCAGTTTCTGTATAAAAATGACCCATACCTACTGCATAATATGCAAAAAATATGTCCATCCGTTAGTCTATTGCTGCTGATCAGAAGAGAAAATCTATGACTGACTTACTTATCATCACGCCATTTCCCTTGCGGGGTAGGCAGAGAGAACAGAGTGCCAAGAGGCTCTATTCTTGCATACATCTCTCGCTTCCTCAACATTCATAACTCTCTTCATACACGCTTGCCGGTTTCGGAGACTCCTGACTCCATCTTCCTTCAATACATGACCGATTTGGTCAAGGTAGGTGAGTCTCGGTCTCCCCCTGTACCTACATCCTTCCACTTTTGCATTGTATATCTTCTTAACCAGTCGCTCGTCCGACATTCTTTCCACATGTCCGAACCATCGGAACATCCCTTTCGCATCTTTACACCAATACTCTCTTTCATACCTATTCACTCTCTTACGTCGTTGTTACGAATGCGGTCAGTCAGCCTCACTCCACAGATTCTCCGCAGAGATCGCATTTCGACCGCATTGATTTTACTCTCATGCTTCTTTTTGCATACCCAACTCTCGCTTCCATATAATAACGTTGGGACAAGCACTGCGTTGTGTATTGCGACACGTGTCCTCTGGCTGAGGTCATGACTGCCGAGAAGTTGTCCCAATGCTCCGTTCACTCTACTTCCCGCATTCACTCTTCTCTCTACATCAGTGGTGTACCTTCCATCCCGACTGAACTCACATCCAAGATATACAAATTCATCCACTTGTTCTAGCACACCATTTCCTATTGCTACTCTAACATCTGTTCTGGCTTCTCCTCTTTCATAAACCATTATTTTGGTTTAGCTCACATTCACACGTAGGCCTCTTTTCTTACAATCTTCTGCCATTACGGCGACTAGGGTTTGCAGGTCAGCCGCGTACTGCAGTAATAAAACCGCATCGTCTGCATATAGCAGAGAGTTAACCACTGAGTCGCCCATCTGAACTCCCACATTCATTTCTTTCAACCTTTGTAGACATTTATCCAGATATATGATAAACAGTCTGGCTGATAGAACGCAGCCCTGTTTAACGCCGATATTGACATCAAACCAGGGTGACATTCCATCATCCAGCCGCACACAAGCTCTGCAGTCCATGTAGTTGGACTGCCCGCTTGTAGCAGTCTACCGTTAATACTACTTCGGCAAAATGTCCCAAAGTTCCTTTCGTACAACCATGTCAAATGCTTTTTCCAAATCCACAAAACTGCAGAAAACCCTTTGACCTACAGCCAGATGCTTCTCCACAATGTTGCGCAGAGAAAACACTTGATCCATGCATCCCCTTCCACACCTGAAACTTCTCTGTACCTCACACAAAAATTCATCAGACACCATCCTCATTCTCCTTTCAATAATCTTACCATACACTTTGGCTGCCAAACTGGTCAAGCTTATAGCTCTGTAGTTTGCACAGTCATAACGTGAACTCTTGTTTTTAAACAAGGGCACGATGACTGCGCTTCTCCAGTCCTTGGGAACCATTCCTGAGCTCCAACATAAATTGAGAAACATCAGGAAGAATTCCCAGACACATGGGCCTCCAAGCTTGACCATCTCAGCAGACACCATATAAATACCCACTGCCTTACTATTTTTCAAACTTCTAATTGCTCATTCAACTTCATCCACACTAATGTCATCAAAGGATGCCGGTACCGAATGCTGATCTGTTAGACCACATGTCGCACCGGCATCACCCTGAACATCCCCATAAATATCTCCAAAATATTCACTCCATCGGCTTAACACATCTTGTGTTTGCGTAAGAATGTCTCCACCTTTAGACCTTATTTTATTTATTCTGAAAGCTGACCAACCACTCCGAGACTTCTTCACCTCCCTCCAGAAAAGTTTGGTGTTGCTCTCGAAGTTTTTGGTCAGCCTTTCTTCTGCAATCATATTTGATCTATCATGCTTCTCTTTCACTAAGGCTTTGGTGTCATTCTTACGTTGCCGGTATATTTCTTTCTTTTGTTCTTTCATACTTGTACTCAGGTTCAAAGAAGATACATAGTCCAGCCGCGATTTCTTCTTTTGGTCTACGGAAGCTGCTACTTTCGTATCCCACCAAGCATCAGCTTTCACTATACTTCTTTGAGCATCCACATACTTCTTTCGCTGTATCTACCATACTTTCTTTCAATACTCTCCAGCATTCTTCTATGTCAGACTCCGGCTGACTTCTCATTGTCAGCCGTTCGCGGACACAGTCTGCATACTTTGCTTTTACACTCTCTTCTTGCAACTTTTCAATCTTTATTCTTTCAAGCCCTCCGAAGTGGACACGCTCTCACCAGTGTCTCCCTTTCTGAACAGACCACTAAATCTCGCAATAACGAGATAGTGGTCCGTGTCGACAGTGGGACCCCTGTAGGCTCTTGTATTCACAATTTTACTTCGGAGGCGATTGTCTACCAGAATTAAATCTATCATACTTCTTTCTCTGTACATTCTTTCTCCATGTATACATACATGTCCTCTTCCACTGGACCTCTGTACGGAGTAGACGTCTGTTGAAATCTTATAAAGTTTATTTCAAAATTTAAAGTAATTTAATTAAAATTAATTCACCAACAAAAATAGGAGTGCATAAACAACAGGAGGTGCTGCGCAGAAGCTAAAACACTGCTGCTTTCCTGGTACTAGGCGCGTAAAAAACAAGAACCAATAACAAGGTACTGTGACTCCTATGGTTTTTGTCTACGAATTGGAATCGACGCATGCGACGACATATTTAGTGAACATTTTAATTAACGCCTACTGTGAGCTAATTGGTTATTAAAACCACTCCCATTGGATGTGACTCCTCCCAATAGGGTGTATCTGCAATAATTATTTCTGTTCACACAACCTCTTTGCATTTATACTATCCTGGTAACTAAATGGAAAGGGAGATGGATAAATCGTTTTCTGAAACAAACCTAAATGCCATTGGATGTAGTGATCGTACCCCACCAAATTTTATATCACAACGCAATAAGCGAAAGTGGCAGGGCACTAAAGAGTCGGATTTTAATGATTTTAAAGAAGAAATGAGAGATATGTTTAAGTCGCTAATGACAGCACAAGAGAATGAATTGAAAAAAATTACACCTACCCTCATGGAAATAAAAAACACTAACATTAATAATGAGAACTCTATAGCTTTCCTTGCATCACAATATGAAGAAATGAAGAAGAAAATAGAAGTTATGGAGGGACAGCGTAACCAAGACAGAGAATACATAACAATACTTGAGGATAGACTAGAGGATATTCAACGGGAACACCGTAAGACAAACCTGGAGATAAAAAATGTCCCAAAAAAAACAACAGAAACTAAAGAAGACTTAATGAACATGATAATATGCCTAGGGAAGAGTATAGACTGCGATATCCAAAAATCGGATATAAAAGATATATTCCGAATACGAGGAAAGAGAGAGGGAGATATGAATACCCCAGTTATCGTTGAAACTTCATCCACAAACTTAAAAACAGATATAATCAAAAAGAGTAAAGGGTTCAATATCAAAAATAAAACAAAATTATGTGCCAAGCACTTGGGATATACTCGTAATGAAGATACTCCTATTTATGTGTCAGAGCAATTGACAGCTAAAGGCGCACGTTTATACTTTCTTGCCCGTGATCTTAACAAAACAAATGGGTACAAATTCTGTTGGACGGCATATGGAAGAGTCTACGTTAGAAAAACTGAAGACACACCTATAATCATGATTAAAAATGAAGCCCAAGTTCACAACCTAAAAATGAATACTACGATCTGACTATGTGGCAATAGTGTTATACTTATATCTACACTTTGTCATAGTATAATCATGTTTTTATTATTATTGTTCACGAAACGGATCACATATATAATAACTAAAGTTTCCCTTAATACATTAAGAATCAACATTTTTTATCTTGTCTATTTACACTACACATTTACAAACAAACATGAAGTTTCAGTCACACACACGCAGTCTTACACTAACTTACACTTTACCCAATATAATACATATCACAAAATTATCACCATACTTTATTGTCTCGTTTCTTATCTAAAACACCCTTTTACAGCAAAGTTTTTGCTACTAACATGCATTATTATTAAACATAAACATTATTTTTATTTATTTACACATATTAAATTATTTTTTAAATATGTACACGGATTCTACGGATCTTGTAATAATCTACCTATATTTATTGCCTTTGATTATGGATAGCTCCCTTACAACTATGCATGAGTTAGACAATATAGATATTGCTCAGTCAAATAAATGCGAAGCTCATAATTTTACCAAACAGATTAATGTACAAGATACAGATATCACAATTATTTCTCAAAACATTAGGAGTATTTATAAAAATATGGATGACTTAAACGTCAGCTTTGTTCAACTCAAAATTATACCAGACTTTATAATTATCAGTGAATGTAGACTAGACGCTAACAAAAATATACCTGTTATGAACAATTATACATCCTATACTACATCAAACCACATTAATCGATGTGACGGTGTGACAGCATACATTAAGGATATTCATACAGTTAGAGTTAAAGAAATCTATCTGTTACACGCTTCTTGCTTACAAATTATATACCAAAATTACCTAATAATTGGAATTTATCGATCACCTTCAAATAAAAATGCTGAAACTTTTATTAATTCACTAAACCTTTATTTAGAAACAATTAAATCAAATAAAAATATTATATTAACAGGTGACATAAATATAAATTTAATACATACGATTAATGAAAATTCTAATGATAAAACGAATAGACTTAATTACTTAAATATGTTATCAATGCATGGTTTACTTCCCGGACACTTATTCCCCACAAGGGAAAATAACTGTTTGGATCATTTTATATTAAAAATGGGTGATAACAATTCCTCTGCCTCGGTTGTGGTAATAAACACGACTGTCACAGATCACCACATGATTCTACTTATGTTAAAAAATACAGTTAATAAAAATTACCAGTGTCAAACAAGTAAATCCTTCATTAATTATGAAAATGCACTAGATAGCTTGAAAAAATGTGATTTGCAAAGTTTACTTAACTGCACAGACCCTAACATCTTAACTGATCTGTTGATAAGTAAAATACAAAAGTGCATTTTAGATAACACTTCAAACAAACTAGTACCTAGAAGAAATCGTATAATAAAACCATGGATAACTCCTGGGATACTACGATGTATAAAAAATAGAAACAATATGCAAATGAAGTTACGGATTGAACCAGACAATGAAATACTAAAAATTACATATAGGCGGTATAGGAACTACTGCAATAACTTAATTAAAAAACTTAAACGCAATTACGAACGAGAACAGATAATAAAATCATCCAAAAATTCTAAAAAGCTTTGGCATACAGTAAACAATATAACTAATCATAAACATGCAAAAACTAAACAATCAGAATTATTAAATATTAAATCGACCCCGCATGACTCGACGAACTTTATTAACAATTACTTTGCTAATATTGGAAAAATACTAGCTGAGAATATTACCCAAAACTCTATAACAGTAGATATCACTTCCAATAATTTCATTAGCCCCCAAGCCTCTTCATTTGTCTTGTTGGAAACTGATCCAGCAGAGGTTAGAACTACACTGATGAACCTCAAGACTGATAGTGCTCCAGGATATGATAATACCTACAGCACTAAAGCTCGCTATCATCACTCCTGTTTACAAGGGTGGTGATAAAAATGACGTTAATAATTACAGGCCCATTTCTGTCCTTCCCGCCATCTCTAAGATTGTAGAAAAACTACTAAATAGTCGTCTAATTAACTACCTAAATCAATTTAACATTCTTTCCCAATCGCAGTTTGGATTCAGACAAGGGTTAAGCACAGAGGACTCTGTTACTGCGATAACATCGCTAATCGTTAAGAATGTGGATGAAGGCAAAAAATGTGTGGCGGTCTTTCTGGATTTTCAAAAGGCTTTTGATACCGTCTCGGTACCCATACTCGTGAACCGGCTTGAAAAAATAGGTGTAAGAGGTATCCCGCTATCATTACTAAAAAACTATCTTGAGGGTCGTAAACAAATGGTCAGAATTGGACAATATTATAGCCAAGTATCCGATGTAACGTACGGCGTACCGCAAGGTAGCGTGTTAGGGCCAACTTTATTCTTAGTGTACATAAATTCCCTTTGTAGTATGGTCCTAGACAATGCACATATATTTTCTTATGCAGATGACACTGCGGTGGTATTTACGGGAAAAACCTGGGAAGATGTGCGTTATAGTGCAGAAAAAGGACTATCGAGAATTTCGTCTTGGTTAAAAACTCATTTGCTAGCTCTAAATGCTTCTAAATCTAATTACATATGTTTTGCGAAATATAACCACACTCAGCCTAAACTTAATATTAAAATTCATAATTGTAATGACCTTCATAATCTATATTGCACATGTACAGAAATACAAAAAGTCACTCATACCAAATATCTTGGAATCGTGATTGACCAGCGACTAACTTGGCACTTGCACCTAGAACTCATTATGACGAGAATCAGAAAATTTATTTGGATCTTTAAAACATTAAGACACGCTGCTACACCTCAGATCCTTAACCAAATATATGTTTCATTAGTGCAATCAATTATTACATATTGCATACCCATATGGGGTGGTTCTACTAAAACAAAATTTTTAGATCTAGAGAGAGTGCAAAGATCATTATTAAAGGTGATGTATTTTAAAACTTACAGGTTCTCAACAGAAAACCTTTATACACTATGTGATCTACTTACAGTACGTAAACTATACATTTTACATATTGTTTTAAAACGCCACAAGTCCCTTACATACAATCCTAAGGTATTACTAAAAAGAAGAAAAGCCTCTGTAGCACCTAATATTACCACTCATTCCACCTTTGCTAGACGACAATATGCTAAGCAATCGTCATATTTATATAACTCAATTAATAAACAGTTAAATATATATCCAAAAACATACCATGAGTGTAAAGTTGTCATAATAAAATGGCTTAAGTCCAAAACCTACGATGAAACAGAAAACTTATTACACTACGTTACTTAATATTACAAATTCAACAAACTCACCTCAGTTACACGACCACTCACACACACTACCCAAAACACACACACGCACACATACACCACACACCACACATGACTCACTTAACTTACTTTAAAATAATAGAACATTATATAATATAGACTTAAGTGAAACTAATATTTAGTAATATCAAAATGTCACTAGGTATAATAAAATCTGTAAACAGAACCTAATACGGAGGAGCGGGGTCTCCTAGCACAGGTATTTCATACTTAAAAGGAGACCTTCAACAACTGTATTTAAATTGTATGTTTAGCTACTGAATAAAACATTTTGAATTTTGAATTTGAATGTCCTTATGTTGAAAAAATGTGTTTGACACAATAAGGCTTCTCTTCATACATACATCCACAATGAGCCTACCTGCATCGTTTACTCTCTTATCACCAAATGAACCAAGCACGTCCTCGAAGTCTGGACGCTTGGTTCCAACCCATCCGTTCATGTCTCCGCGTACTATCACACGTTCGTTAGCTTCTGCCAAATCCAGAACTTCCCCAACATCATCCTAGAACTTCTCTATCAGAACTAGACCACCGAAGAGCCCACGGGAGCATAAGCTGCGACCATGAAGACCCTGGTGACACCTAGTTTTATTCGGACCCATAGAAGTCTGGGATCAAACATTCCGCAGTCTTTCACACCTGAGGCCAAGCGAGCGAACAGCAACACCCCCACCCCCATGCTGGCCCGATCGCTCTACGGTACACCAGACCACAGAGCTATCCCCCCACCAGGAAGATCACAGGCGTCATTGTCCTTTCGCTTGGTCTCTGTTACACAGAGCACATCAAGCTGTCTGTCCGACATGACGGTTACCAGCTCGTGTAACTTACCTTCTACATCACCTCTTACATTCCACGTGCCTACTCGACGCTCTGCTCCCCTCGACTCGCCAAACTGGGCAAGGCGTGATGGGTACGCATCGCCTCGGGAGCACGCCGTAACACGCACTGCGGTTCGCATTCGAGCCGGATCAGCCTGTGGATTGCAGGCTGGAAGGGATCGCGACGAGCACGCTCCGGACTATGATCACCCACTGCTTCCACATTTATCTATAGGTAATATAAATAAGACGATATGAATCATAAAGTATACATCAAAAGATGGACTGACCCACATTCAAATTTCTGTGATATCTATTTACTAGCCTTTGCCAGCAGATCTGCCGCCAGTAAAAGCTAGTGCTTAGGTTACCTACTGAGACACCTACATATATATATATCAGGGGGGTTAGACGGAATCTCATATCTCACAATCGACATCGTATCGTCTCGCTTGTGATTGGTAGAGAAACCGACGCGTGATGTCGCAACATGTGAGATATGAGATTCTGCCTAACCGCCAGGTTCCTGATATACTCGTAGTATCGAGATAAAATGTACACCAGTTTTTAAGTCTAATTATCAAATTAAAAAATATTCTGAAATAAAACTACGTTTACGGATTCTATCGCGTTTACTTGATTTGATCGTCCAAGGCAGCAAATATCATGAATGCGTTAAAGTATTCGAAACGTCTGGATAGTATAAAATCAAGTAAACGCGATAGAATCCGTAAACGTAGTTTTATTTCAAAATGTGTAACATTCGTGTAAATATCAGAAAGTATTATAAAAAATATTCGTCAAAATCAGATCAGTAGTTTTTGCGTGTAGGTACTAATTGTAACTAATGACTTCTTTGTTCCAGTGGTGCATTTTATTAGTATACTGACTGTCTTTACGTATTACAATTTGAAGTATATACATACGATTGCAATTGAGCATTAAGGCCATTTATACAAGAATTAATCCGCTGCTAACGTAAGGTAATAATTAGATGTCAGCCTGGTACCAAAGACGTTTATTTTGAAGCGTAGAGTTCATCTTTATATTGGACTATACCCATAGACTTACTTTACCATCGATATATTATAATATTTATTTGGACTTGCTGTACTCCAACAAATGGCAGGCTAAGACCTTCACGTATGTGAAGTGCCGCTAGCTCCCTTTGATACAAATTGTACAACTAAAATATTACAAATGGCTGCCGAAAAAAATCCAACCGGAAGTAGAAACAATGTCTATTTTTATCGATAATCTTTTTATATAGATTTTTTTTATAATATATTATTGTATTGTATGGATCGGTCATTTATAATGTAGTAATGAGTTATTGGTTTAATTAAAATATATGTACATATCGGACCTCGCTACTTTATTTTTAAAATCCATATCTATAAATATTCTACTTACTTATCATCACGGTATCTCCCTTGCGGAGTAAGCAGAGAGAACAGACATAAAGGTTCTATTTTTGCATACATCTCTCGCTTCCTCAAACATTCACAATTCTTTTCATACACGCTCGCCGGTTTCGGTGACTCCTGACTCCACCTTCCTTTTAATACATTACCGATTTGGTCTAGGTAGGTGAGTCTCGGTCTCCCCCTATACCTACATCCTTCCACTTTCGCATTGTATATCTTCTTAACCAGTCGCACGTCCGGCATTCTTTCCACATGTCCAAACCATCGGAGCATTCCCTTTCGCATCTTTACACCAATACTCTCTTTCATACCTCTTTTATACATATTCTATGCAAGTGGCATTTCTATATTAGATGGAAATGTACTATTGCTTTTGCAAAATTATTCTTTCAATTGCTTACAATTGTTATTACACCAGCCACCATGGCAATGCCAACACACACACAAAACGTTGTCAATCATATATGAAAAGGGATAAAAACCTCTCTATCTTCAGGATACTAAAGAGGAGATGAGGTACTTTCGAAGTACCTCATCCCGCTCTCACTCATCAAACGGAATGCATCATTAGGAATATGTACCAATACTATACCTTAATATTCAAAGAGGGTGGTATTCCCCAGTCGAGCCAGCCCATTCATACTGAAATTATCAACGTTTTACAGCTTTTAAAAGCTGTAACAATATCTATTATATATAATTCCAGTGTCACGATGTTTGTCCGGGATGAACTCCGAAACTAATGAACCGATTTTAACTTTTTTAAAAAATGTGTGTTTTTTCCTAACTTAAGAGATAGGATACTTTATATCTCAATTTATAATTGCAGTTTTTATTCATGAAAAAATATATGGCAGTACGAAGTTCGCCGTAGTACAAATTATTTGTCAGTGTGGAAAAGAGAACTTTAGTGCAAGCGGGATTCGAATCTCCATCCCTTCAAATCCGGGGAAGTGCTCTAAGCCACTAAGCTATCGCACTGACCAACGGTCATACCCAATCTCCACATCACATTTGTTTTTACGACCCACGCCACCTATCGGAAGCATTTACATGCATTAATCCAATATAGTAAGTAACTTTAATTTAAATTTATGTTTAAAAAATCGTGCCATCTAATAGTATAAATTTTAATTGCAAAATCCCGCTCGTACTAAAGTTCTCTTTTTCCACATACACAAATTAGGTTTTTGTACTTTAAAGTCAAGTACTTTAAAGTAAATGTCAAGTGCTAAAATACAGATCTAAATATACTTATTCTTCAACTTAACGATTAAACTTTTATATTCAACCAGCTCTCCACTTACTCCTAAATTTACTTCCAAAACGACTAAATGTAAATTACAACACTTTTCCCGCGAGTATTCACAAATGTAACTACCTACATATTTCAGTGGTGAAACAAACTCCAAATTAAAACCGCAAGCCGGATACATTAATAAATGATTTTGTTGTACAGTCGAAATGTTCCTACTTTTAATCATGTAGGTACGAACGCTGAGGGGTCCTTGATATTAATGGAGTAATGGGTTGTAACGTTATTACCTTCGGGGAAATCAAGGTACCGTACTTGATGATTGGAATTCCATAGTGTGTAATAATAAACTCCCATTTTCTAATAAAAACTATTTGTGCTCAAAATATAGTTTGTGTGCTACCTTTTCTTATGCTGTTATTTTTTATATAATTATGTTTAGCAGTGATAGCCTAGCGGTGAAACCAAGGACTGCAAAGACGGTGGCATCGAGTTCGATCCCGAGTCCAAGGTTCAGACCTCGTATGGCACACACCTCTGACTTCTTGATTTTTCGAAATTATGTGCGTATTTGTTCACAGTTTATCACTGCTCGGCGAAGGAAAACATCGTGAGGAAACCTGAATGCCTGAGAAATTATCTTGCCAGTCGGCATTGGGCCAGCGTGGTGGGCAATGGCCTAATCTCTCTCACTCTAAGAGGAGCCCGTGCCCAATAGTGGGACAGAAAAAGGATTGCAAGAAAAAATGTATATTTTAAGCACTTGATAATCATCAATCTTCTAATACAAAGTGTGAAAATGTGAAATCGTAAATGATAGCCATGAGTGGGGTTTGAACTAATGTAACCCTGCAATTATTATTAAGTCTATAGCGATTAATAACTATAATGATTATTATGAATCCCTATATTAATTATTATTATAGGGCTATGCTACAAACAAATTAGATATTTGAATATGTCGATTGCTACAACTCTTTTAACTAGGGCAATGGGTCAGCGTTAATTTATTAGTACTTATGTAGTGATGGATTACAAGCAAAAAAAATTATTGATTTTTTTTATGTATTTTAAAACTTTATTATTAATAATATTGATATTTAATGCAAAAAACCTCAAAAAATTTTTTTCAATTAATTATATTCAATTAAAAATTAGAAATATATCACCGGCAATAACTCACGTTGAGGATCGATTTAGTCGACCCGGGTTTCGAGCATATTCGATGCTCATCATCAGGGCGAGCGCGCAGCGGTGTCAACGAGTTCCCGGCCGCACTGGTACAGTTATAAAATATATTGTCAGGAGTTGTTTTTGTAGTATTCGTACATAATGGTACAAAACAAGAACGATAACTTTTTAGGTTCGACATTTTTAATATAAATTTAAATATTTAACAATGACAACAAAATTAAATAGATCAAAACACTGTATTTATTATTTTTCTATCAACTGCAATGAGTGAAAACTAACATTATGACGTCACACGCGCTCGGGTTTGTTCGGGAGTTGTCGGCGTGTCTTCGGTACTGGATTCAAAAATTAATTTTTATTTTGAAATAACTTTCGAATTATTGCGAAAAAAAATATAGTTTTGTTATAAAACTTATATATGATCTTTAAACTTATATATGATGTTTTTTTTTTTTTTTTGAAAATTTTTTCAAAAACCCAATTGGGGCAGACTAAGGACTTATTGAGATAGATTTATAATACATTGAACGTATGTTATTAAAAAAAAAGAAAAACATTAAGGAAGTTATGGGTAATTAAAATGTAAAATTGGTGGTCTATAAGCGATAGCATGTAGCGATTTCTTCCAGCAGCCATTGGATGGAAAGTAAATAAAGAATTATAAAATATTTATTCACATATGACGCAAAAACTACAGATTTTTATAATGTAACAAAACTCTGAGAACAGAACGCATCTAAGACAGGTCAAACGTCAATGTCAAAAGAGACAAGTGAACCTTCTCCCCCTAGGCTCATATAGATTAATTAAGGTTTTAAGAGTAATTGTAGATATTATTTATCTCTTTTATTATAGATAAATCTTTTAGTTTCATGCATTTAATGCTCCTGATAAACTAGTAATAGCTTGCGGAAGCTCTTCTATAGAAGCATTAGGATAGGCTTATAAATCATCTGCATAAATTCTTTTGTAATACAGCCTTGCTTGTCCTAGCATGCTGCTCGATCGGGGAAGTACGACCCTCTCACAAAAGATTAGTGTGAAACAACGGTAGGTAATCCTACAGTTATGTACTACACGTATGGTGAGTGAGAGCGCCGGCGGCCAAAACTCCCTTCCAATCCTCTTCTTATTATACTTCCCATCCTCTCCTTAGTATCCTACCTATCTTTCTGCTATCCCTTTCCTTGGAGATGGCGACGCGCGAGTGATGCCTCTGGTGTCGCTAGTGACTGTAGGCTATGGTGACCACTTATTATTAGGTGGGCAGTATATTTGTTCGCCACATATGTAGTATAAAGGTGATAGCATGATATAAATCTGTTTTGAAATCGAATTTATATAGACGAAGAAGAGTAGTGGAGATAAAACACCGCCCTGTGGTACCTGGTTGGGAAATTGTATCATGAAGAGAAGATATTGCCGATTTTAATACGATGCTGGCGACCAAACAGGTAACTATGAAACCAATCAATCACAGTTGAAGATTTATAATGGGATTTCATAACACCAAGTAGGATATCAAAGTCAACGGTATTATAGGCATTGATAAAGTCAAGTAAAGTTAAAACCGTTAACTCATCGAACTCCAATCCACGCCCGATATCATCCGTAATTTACAGGCAAAAATGAGCAATTGACCCAGACGCTAGCAACACCAGAGGCATCCCTCGCGCATTGTCATCTCCAAGGAAAAGAATAGGAGGGGATAGGAAGTATTTATTTATTTTATTTTTATTTATTCGGAAAACATACAGTGTAAGGCATCTCAGTAGGTAAAGTATATATATGTCTAAACACCATTTACAAGTTTTCGCATATTGAAACTAAATTACTTGTTTGCCTTATACATTAAAAAGTAGGAAAAACAACAACAAGGAAACCCATAAAAAATTGCACACAAAATATCATGAAATGAAAAAATATATATATCTAAACAAGACAGTTAGGACTTCACACTAAGCCACTTTTTGGAAAGTAAAGACCTAAGCGTAATATAAGAGGAGTTGAATATATCAAAATTGGGTAAGTCATCCAGTCTGTTAATTTGCTTTGCTGATCTGACAAAAAATGAATTTTATCTATAGTTGGTCGAGCTATGGGGAACATTAAGGTAGGTTGACTGCCTAACGGACCTCGAAGGTACCTTTAGGCCAATTTTAGAGAGAAGATGAGGAGAGTCTATTTGGCATTGTGCTATTTTGACCAATAGTGTAATGTCTGAAATTTTGCGTCTTTCATTGAGGGGTAGAATGTGGTGCCTCCTACATCTAGACTCGTAGTCACTATCGTATTTTTGACATTTAAACTGTAAGTGTCTCATAAACCTACGTTGGATTGATTCGAGCCTATTAATATAAACATCATATAGCGGATTCCAAATTTGTGAGCAATACTCGAGCACGCTACGCACGTATGAACAATAAAGGGTCTTAGTGAGTTTAATGCTGTTAAATTGAGAACTTGCCCTTAGAATAAATCCCATTATCTTGCTGGCTTTTTTAGTAATACTATCTATGTGCTTCTCATACGTCAACTTAGAATCATATATAACACCTAAATCACGTATTTCATTAACGCATTTTAGCTCTTGGCCTTTAAGGATATATCTGAAGTCTGAAATTTTAGTTTTACGAGTGAAAGTCATCGCATAACATTTTTTAACATTAAGATCTAATTTATTTCGAAAACAATATTCTTCTAACCTGCACAGATCTTGTTGTAAAAGGCAGCAATCTTCGATATTTTTAATTTTTTTGAAAATTTTCATGTCGTCAGCATATAAGAGAAAGTGAGAGTGCTGGAAACAAGAGTTTATGTCATTTACGAAGATGTTAAAAAGCAATGGGCCTAATAATGATCCTTGGGGAACCCCGGAGGGCACATAATTCCATGCAGATGAGTAGCCATTAAGCACAACAGCCTGGGATCTATTTTCTATATAAGATGTGAACCACCTGAACAAATTTCCGTGGATTCCGGAGTACAACATTTTCTGTAATAGTATATTATGGTCGATACGATCGAACGCAATTAGTATATTATTAGTATATTAAGGAGAGAATAGGTAATAGCAAGAAGAGGATAGGAAGGATAATAATTAGAGGATAGGGAAGGTTACGGGTGCTTTCACTCACCATATTAAAAACGCGTGATGTTTCGCGCTAATCTTTAAATTAATTCATTTTTCTAAGCCCATGTGCATTTATGACATGCTCGCTATATCACTACTACGCTAAGCTTATACACAAATGATGCTACGAAGTTTAATAATTACAATATGGCGTACGGCGGCGCTTTTGATGTAATCTATACTAAACCTAAAACTGCGTAATCTGATAACATAAGAGTATTGTATGACTTGTAATTTTGTTGACTTTCTACATAATATATTAACCTCTGCCCGCGGCTCCACCGCAGTCAAAAGCTGCTTTTCAGGTTAAGTATATTTCAGGTTCCCGACATGATAGAGAAGAAACGTATATCAGTTTAAAGTCTAATCAAGAGCTATCAAACGAAAAGTTTTTATAAAATCTGTTAAGCAGTTTTTGCGTGATGTGTGAACAAACAAACAGGAATTCTAAAATTAATACACTAAGATGGTATGAAATAATGATAATAAACAGTAATACGGTACGAAATAATGCTAAAAGGTGATCCATTTCGAGGTTCCCTACTTTTTTAAAGAAAAAAACACAGAACATTCAAATTTAATGGAGAATGTTTATTATCATTTGAAAGAACGTTCTTTGGCATTTATTTTTTGAAGATTATGTCTATCAAATGTTGGCCGTTGCTACGTCGCAGATGGTCTATCCTTTGAGTCCAATTTTCGATGACTCGTTCGAGCATTTCGACTGGTAACTGGGGCGAATGACACGCGTGATGTTTTCCTCCAAGGCCTGAATCGAAGCGGGTTTGTCCGCATAAACTTTAGACTTTACATATCCCCACAGGAAAAAGTCTAACGGTGCCGATAGATGGCGTTGATCGTAAGACAAATGTAATGAGGAAATTGGGATGATCGAAAGATCGGTAGGATAGCTCAGTGGCTTAGAGCACTTCCCCGGATTGGAAAAGACGCGGGTTCGATCCCCGCTCCTACTAAAAATCTCTTTTTCCTTATTCACAAATAATTTATACTTTAAAAAGTAGCGGAGCATGTCAATTGCTAAAAAATATAGTAGTGTGGTCCAATCTCTAGTTATCAGTTAATGTGCCAGGCTGTATTAGACCAGCATGCCTAACCCTAATAAGGTACAATTGTTGGAGACAGCAGTAAATTGAAAAAAGTTTGCCATTGTTCAGCTAACAGATAAATCCTTAACGTCACTTGACATCGGTGCGACATGGGTGCTTCCACTAATCGTAAGCCTTCATCTGATTTTTTTTAAATAATCATATATTTTTATACATATTTCTCAGTGTCATGTTGCCTTGGTAAAATGCAGTGCTTCTGTAGTGACAGGTTATGTCGAGGTTAGTCAAACTAATAGTGTTTTGATTAGTATAATAATGCACGTACATGTGGGATTGGTGAAATAAAAGGCAGCGACTTAGTAGTATTCTTAGTACCTATTGATGAATACCAACATCCCCTTTTTATCACCGGACCACGAGACGTCGTAGTAGGGTTCATCTACACGACCTGGAAACGATCCTGTCTAATACTGATCGTTTCCATCTTTTTTACCACGCACGTAAAAACTGTATTACTGTAATATCTGCATCGTAAGTTACAGCGAGCTTCCCCAATTAAGTCATTACTCGTATAAGAGCTGTGGATTACTTTCATAGAATTTTGTTGCATATCGACTGAAACAGAACGTAGATATGCACATCTTATAGCATCTATAGCGTTGCACATCATAGTATTTACGGCTTAAAGTGGTAAGACACTCCTAAACCTATTTTTAGCATTATGTCTTTACCCTGTACGCCAGTCTACTTGTTTTGCAGGCTTAGCAGTCAAAGCAGTTTACGAAGACTTTTATTTATGCAACGTGACTATAAAACTGTCTATTACTCAGAGAAGGAGATATCATTGTATATATTTATATATTTTTTAAAACATACTGTATTTTTTTTTCTTTAAGCATTTGATATATTAGGCAATTTAAGTTTGCACACATAGCGAAGATCGAACTAGCTTAGATACCAACCTAGTACCCAGTGTTGTGAGTTCGGTTCCCACACAGGACACTCCACCAATGGTTGTTCTTAGTCCGAGTATACTCTATGTCCATTAATACTATGCATTTAAAATTCTCCGCGATACAGACATTAAGTTAGTTAGTTATTAATTCAATACACGGGGTGTGCGGCCGGGAATAATTTTTCTCGCCTTAACAAAAAAAAAAAGATTATGCCCGCGCTCAGTGACTAACTACTAAGCTACTAGAGGGTTTCGGAAAGCCGAAGAAAGTAAAAAAATGCGGAAATACTCGTTTCCAACAGTAGAATGTGATAGGTACTGTATATCAGCTGGAAAAAAGAAACAAAAAAAAAACCTGGAATCTTGAATACATATTAATAAGATTGATCTCCTAAATAATTATTTAAAAGCAAGAATCATAATTATGTTGTTTGTGGGATGACGGACAAAGAATACAAGGTGACATCACGCGTTTTGATTGTATCTAGCACGAGATAGCCGTTTAATCTTTCATTTCATATCTGTGAAATGAAATGGTGAGCAGTGGCTTGACAATACTCTCGGTATAGTTGAATCCATTAGCAACGGTTACCATTTAATGATATGTATGAATAATAAATGTGGTTCATGCAGACGAAGCCGCGGGCTTCGGCTAGTATCTCGTAAAAATACATTTTCTTGTAAAATCGCTTAGATTGTTGTATTGTCGTGACTATTTCAGTCAAAATGTAATCAATTTAAAACCGCAAGGAGTTGCTTCAATTTATAATGAACATTGTATGCCTTAAATAAATTATTTGTGAAAGTGGAAAAAACACGAATAATTTGTTATTTATAATAGTTGAGCATGTCAAGTGCTAAAATACAGATCAATTTGTTGGAACGTAAATAATTAGATGTTTGTAAAGTGTTTGTTGCGCCTTACGCACCGTGTGTTTAGCAAAATCGGCTTCACGTCGTAAGCCTTGTTCTGCGGTACGGAATACATAAATAAATAGAAGTAATTTAGTCGGCGCTATTTCTGACGCCGCGCTCCTACCAACAAATTGGTTTATTTACGTTACCGTGGCGCCAGTTTTTTGTGAACTAAGCCTTAAATTGCAAATCAGAAAATGATTATATTTACGATAAACATTGTTTTTTTTTTATGCTATATAAGTGGCAAACAAGCATGCGGCCTACCTGATAGTTATCATAACCTTTAAATGCTAGTGACACCAGAGGCACCACTCGTACGTCGCCATTTCCAAGGAAAGGGAGAGGAGGTCGAGTGGAAGGATACTAAGGTGGTTTGGGCATCTTTGCTAAAATTATATCAATATTCTGCAGAAAATATTGTATACCTGATCCTCGGCAACTTTTCCCGTGTGGAAGAAGTCTTCAGAATTGCGTCAATTAATATATACCCACAGAAATCGTGATGTTTTATGGAATAAAAATGTATTTTTCTGGGTCAGACTACACATATGTATTAGGTATACATACAGATGTAATATATGTACCTTTTTTTAAGGTGGGCAAAAATGTACCTACCGCACACCCCGCTGCCTGGGGAGACAGCGGGGTAGTGTGAGGGCTCTCACCCACTAAAAATCCACCTTGCACCCTCAACCGTCCGTATTAGGCGGAACAATGGTACCGCGTATATTCACTTAAGTGCGGTTTGGCAACAGACGCCCAAGGGCGGACGCCATGCCAACCAGTCTCGGCGCGAGCTGGCAGAAGTGCTCGTCCAAGTGCCACCGCCCGTCAAGGACCAGGCCCAAATATTTTATGTGGGCCTGGATATGGCCTGGGAGAACGTAGAACCCAGTCGTACCCGATGTCCCACAGGAGCGGCCCCAGGACTGATTCCTGTGGGATACCGCACGACATAGGTCTCCTCACAGCGTCCCCTTCCCGGCTTACGAAGAGGACGCTGCGGCCTTCGGGGTAGTCCGCCACCAGCCACCTCAGGTAGGTGGGCACCCTGTGGAATCGGAGTGCCTCCCTGATGCAGCCGAATGACAGACTGTTAAATGCGTTGGCGATGTCTAACGACACCACCAACAGCACCCTCACTGAGGGACGGCCTCCGTGGCCGCAGCCATCAGACGCAGGATGGCGTCGACCGTCAAATGCCCCGAACGAAAGCCGAACTGAGCGTTCGTCAGGTCAGGTCCCACCTCCACAAGGTGCCGGACGATACGGGCGGCAATAATCCTCTCCAGTAGCTTACCCGCATCGTCCAGCCGCACGATGGACCTAAAGGCCGCGACTGAATCCAGGGACCGTCCCAGTTTCGGCAGGAGCTCGAGCTTCCCCTCCTTCCAGCAGTCAGAAAACCATCCGGATGTCAGGCTCGGCGGTCTGTGCGGAGCTTATTCAGCGCCGCATGGTACGGGCGTCCTCTGGCGTCACGGCCAAGGCCTTCCAGCATCTCCTGCCGCTTCGCCTCTTTGGCGCGACAGATGGCTAGCTTAAATGGCGCACGCGTTGCGGTACGCCTCGTATAGCCGGATATATTGCCTCCCGCTCCAGATCGCGATTCAGCCGCCGGCTGCGGGTGTAGGATTTCCGGGCACTGATGCAAGCCGCACGGAGGTCAGCCAGCTCGCGGAACCACCAGTAGACCCCCTTCCTTTAGGGTGGACGCCGTATATGGGGCATGGCTGCGTCGCAGGTTTGCGACACTGTCAGGGGTGTTGAGGACAGCCACGACAACAGAATAGCCGCCTCCACCAGCAGGTCCCGGTTCAGTCTACCCACAGCCCACCACGGGAAAGTGGGAGTTCTGTCCACCACGTGACCCCAACTGGGTCCCGGAGGGACCGGGAGTCCTCTATTCGAATATAGCGATGATCGGATAGGGTCTCAATCTCCTCCAGACACACCAGTCCCTTACCCGTGCCGTGACGGTGGGGCTAGCGAACGATAGGTCCACAATATCAACCCGCCCCACCACCGCACGCACGTATTGGCGGACCCAGGGGGTCAGCACACAGAGGTCCGCCGCTGCCGCCCATTTCTCGACCGCCGTTCCACGGGCATTCGTCCTGGGGGACCCCCATGCCATGGATTTGGCGTTAAAACAGTACCGAGACGTGGCTGGGTGCTAGTCGCCGTATCGAGGTCTCATAATATAAACGTTAAATTTCATGCTGAACGGTTGTAGTTACATCGTGAAAGTGTCAAATGTGTTTTTGCATTTTTAATATTAGTAAGGATATTAACTGTGTGTAATTAAGGGTAAATTTTGTCCGTGTGGTGACTGATTGAAAATACAAGTGTCACCACCCCATTCAACAAAAACAGAATTTAGATGAATAGTTGGTACTTACCTATCGGTTCTGGCTGAAAAGCTAATAGCAGTGGTGGAATGAATTTATGTCACTTCTCGTGTCTTACCGCCGGTCTCAATAATGTATCTATAGTTAAAAGTCAACTGCTATCCCCAGTAAACTGTTAACTTTAAACTATCTATAACTGCCGTTTCAATATTAAAAATCACTTGTGCCTACTAAGGATCAAAGATAGATAACATTTCTATCTTTTGTAAGCGCGTCCCTCTGACAAGTTTTATTTTTGCATTTGTTAATAAGGGTCTCAGGTTCTAAGATAACATTTTTTACGTTATTATTAACCGTGATTGGTGATTTTGTTATGTAATAACAAGTTTTCAAAAAATAGTGCTAAACATTTACCTACATTCATAAATTAACAATAGCAAACTAAACCTTATGAACCTAAATAACAACGAAACGCATTATTTGTCTTTCACTCGGCGACAGATGGTTGACACATGTTTATTTTATGGAACTATTGAGTTCGAGATAGAGCAGCGAAATTCTTCGTTTTTAACAGTAATTGATTTACCACCATTATTTAACCTAAATCTTCAAACAAATTCTGAATTGGAAAGTTCACTTTCATAGTTTGTTCGAACACCAGCCCGGCGATCCCCCAATTCTACTAACCTGTAGTCTGAATCAAATAAGCCGGTTTCAAACATCTCATTATCACTTTCGTCACTAAACAGACCCATTTAAAGCTTTATGTTGTTATATTTATATAAAAATACGAAAAAGCCTCGCCTATATCCGCCAAAATTGGGCGATAAAGTAAAACTGTAACCGCTAGTTATTTGACGTATCCACAGTAAGCTTAAAAGCGTTATTGAAACACCCAAACTTTTTTTTGTATGTAGTTACTTATCTATGGTAAGCAGTAGGCCCTCCGATAGATAGATCAAAGTAATGGATAAATATTTCTATCTATCTTTGTTTATTGAAACGGAAATAATAGCCGATCGATACTAATGGTAACCATTTTAACTTTTAGTAAAGGATAGATAGGTTATAGAGACCGGCCGTTAAACAACATGAATACGTAGATAAGTTACTACAAACAATAACTGGCTGACTACGCACGCAAGGCAATTATATACATTTTTTTCGATGCGTCCGCGTGCATTAACTGCATCAGGCTAAATGAGTCAAATGAGTGAGACAGACGAGGATGACAGACGTCAGTCTAGAGATTAATCGCGTAACTATATTTCAGTTAACTATATAGACCGATATTGTATTCTGTATTATATTTCGTTTCGTTTGGTCTTCACGTATTTATAGATCTGTACAATTTTATAGTTTATTATTATTATTTATTTTTGAATATTTAATCATATACCCACATGATGTAAGTTCTGTAGGTACATAATCCATGGAATTATTTCTATGTACCTATATCATTGCTAGTTAATTGACATCCGTGCGTTGAAGGCCTGCATTGAAAATCAGCGTTGCAGTGCATCTTAATAATATTGCTGCACTGTGACATCATTGCTGAATGCGGGCCTTATTGTTACCTTTGAAATTCTGTTGTTTATATTTTGTATGTTTTAATAGAATGTTTCTTTGGTGTCAATAAAATAATTTTGTTTGTTTGTTTGAATTCTTTCCCACGGGTGTCGTATGAGGCGACTAAGGCAAGTAAGCAATTATCATCCATTGCATGACTGGTGGTAGGACTGGATACCAAGTGGGAGTATTCACTTGGTATCGGGCCCGAGCAGGGTGGTACCACCATCTCCCGTGTGATCGGCCATGAAGCACATTGTTGCGTTTTGAATTTAGTAGGAAATAGCCGTGTATTCTTTCATTTGGAAATGAAATAGTGAGCAGCGGCTTGACAATACTCTCGGTATAGTTGAGTCCATTTTTTATCAGATGATAATTTACCATCACATGGGCTGTGGCTGGTCTGTCACTACAAGCAATAAAAAAAAAATTATATAGCAATAAGGAAGATTTTGCGGACTCAGACAAACAGGCTAGAGAAATAATATGTATAAGATACGTATACCCAATTCCAACACATTGATTGCACGGATTAATTGTGTCTGTAGTATTATATTAAGTTTTATATTAGACAGATATTTATAATAACTAGCGTGTCATGTAACTTAAGTATATCATCCAAAGACTGTCAAGTTTCCAAGTTTCCAGAATTTCTCATATTAATCTGACCAAACGAGGCGGAAATCTTCGAGAAACACCAAATAGACGCCACAACTTAAATCAATTCCCGTCTTCGTCAAGTATGTAGGTAGTAATTAATACAAGATATATTGACATCTAAATATGCTGCCGGAATTGAGATATTACAGTGCAAGAATTTCAAGTATTTTGATGTGAAACATCTAATGCAGAGGGAGTGTAAAATCGGCTGTTAGCGTGGCGACGCTTTTATTTTACTTGTCCCGTTCAAATCTTGCAAGTTACATTTGACACACTTCCCAGTTTCCGATTGAGCTGAAATTTTACAAGCATCTGTATATCGCGTGACAATGCAATATTATGATGACATGGAGCTGATCTGATGATGGAGCTGGAAGGTGGACATAGGAACTCTATAATGAAACGGCGCAACCCCATCGAATTTGGGCTGGTATGATTCGTCTTGACGAGTACTTTGCCTCTAGATGGTATCCAGGGGCTGATGATGGAGCTGGAAGGTGGCCACAGTAACTCTATAATGAATCGACGCAACCCCATCGAGTTTGGACACGTTTGATTCGTCTTGATGAGAACTTTGTCTTTACATGGTATCCAGGGTCTGATGATGGAGCTGGAAGGTGGCCATATGAAATTCTGTAATTAAATGGCGCAACTCCATCGAGTTAGGGCACGTTTGAAATGTCTTGACTAGTACTTCAGTCCATGATGGTATCCAGGGTATGATGATGGAGCTAGAAGGTGGCCATAAGAACTCCGTTATAAAACGACATAACTCCATCGAGTTTGGGCTCGTAGATTTGTCTTGACGAGTACTTTGTCTCTAGATGGTATCCAGAGTCTGACGATGGAGCTGGAAGGTGGTCACAGTAACTCTATAATGAAACGACGCAACCCTATCGAGTTTATACTCGTTTAATTTCTCTTGAGGAGTACTTTGTCAAGGTATGATCATTTTATTTCTACAAAATAATTTCGATGTGTTCACATCCGGTAGACGTCCCACGACGTCTACACGTTTTATTATTACACTAGCCTTTGCTTGCGGCTCCGCCGCAACCAAAAGCTAGTTTTTAGGTTGTATCTCAGGTTCCCGATATAGTAGCAGGATAAAATATGTATACCAGTTCTTAAGACTAATCGAGATCTTTCAAATAAAAAGTTGCATCAAAATCCGTTCAGTAGTTTTTGCGTGATGCGCGAATAAACAAACAGACAGACAAAAATCTAAAAAAAATGTTTTGTGTTCAGACACGTCTATATAGCCTAATACAGTAATTTTTGTCAAATATCTTAAATATACAGACACAGCTCTGTTACAACTTTATAATAGTATAGACTAGTTATGCCCCGCGAATACGACATTTTTTTTAGAAAAACGGCTTTTATTTTATGAAGTCCATTAACATGCTTTATAATAGCTTCGCCTGTATCTATGTAACGGAATCTTTGAAACGTGATTTTCACGCACTTCAAAATATCGGAATAAATTGAAACTGCATATTAATTATCAAGGGCCGTTGACAATACCATAATTAGAGAGTTTTGTTCATCTTTGTTAGTTTTTTTAATACAAACTGCTTATTTTCGTCACACCTACATAGAAAATAACAAATAAATAGGGTCTTTTAACTAGAAGTACGTCTGGTGCTGTTTTGAGACTAAAGAAATAAAATGCCGAAATTATAGTATAAAAAAATAAATAAACTAAGTATTTAATGTCAACCACTTTATTACAATTATTACTTTGTTATTTAAATTTTAACTTATTAATTTTGTGATTACAGATGGTGCTTATTATTATTTGATTAGTTTTAGTTAATTATAACTCGGATTCTAAGGTAGAGCCTTTGCTTAGCTAGAAGGTTTTGCTTTCCTCAAATCCGCTTAGTAGTATAAGAGATTAGCATAATATTTAAACAATCTTTTCAGCTTTATTATATTAGTATAGATAGATGATCTGCTCGTATTTAATGTTGACAAACACTTAAGTCTAGATGCGACAACAAATTACCTGTCTAGGCCTCGATGTGTAGCTGGTTTTTCTGGATCCTCGAGGGTTACATTGCTTAGTTTATTTAGTCGCCTTGTATGATAACTTCAGGAATTGTTCGGAGGGTGTCATATTACTAGTACTGCCAAGTGAGAGTACTCACTTGTTATATGGCCCGAGTGGGTCAGTACTATGGTCTCCCGTGTGAACGACTGCTAAGAACCTTGTATGTTTAGGTTGTAGCGGCAGGTAGACGTTCATTCTTTCATTGTACATCCGCGAAATGAAATAGTGAGCAGCGGATTGACATTAGGTACTCTTAGTATAGTTGAGTCAATGAGCAGTGCTTACCACCTACCATCACGTGGGTCATAGCTCGTCTACCATCAATAAGCAATAAAAAAACTTTCATACTAACCAGATAATCTTTAATATCTATATGTATGAAAGAATAATTGACTGACTGACTGACAAATCGCGCACGCACAGCCCAATCTCCTGCGGCCAGGATCGTGAAACTTTACGTACTTAATGGTTTCTTTGATAGAGCGTTATAGCAATAAGAAATGACACATACCTACATAGCATCACGCCTGTATTGGTAGGCAGAGGTGTATTACACACCCACGACTCACCAGCTATGTTTAAGTCCCACGTAATAGGGGGCGAGCCTATTGACGTCTACCGGGCACATTTCCAAACTCCGGGCTGTTACTGAGAATTATTCTTATTTTTTTTTACGAAAAGTCTCATTAACACTGGCCGACCCGGGGATTCAACCCGAGACCTCATGATCAGCAGTCGCATACACTACCGCTGCACCACAGAGGCAGTTAAAAAAAATAAGAAATTATATTACGGAATTCCTATCTAAAATGTATTTTTCATACTATAACGCGAGCGGAGCCGCGGGTAATGCGCAAGTAATATTATAAACGCGAAATTGCGTTACTAGCTAGTTTTTTTGTTACATTTTTACGACATAAGTAGTCAAGCGATTATATCTATGAAAAACATCCTCTATCTAGACTATATCTAGAACATATTTTTTTGTTAAGACGGGAACAACGAAGAGGGTAGTGTGGGACCTCACCCACCAAATAAGCACGCCATCTCTCCGCCTGTATTGGCAGACCACTGGAACTATGGGACATTACTGCCGTGGTACGCCGGCGGATATAGTCCACAACCTGATATATATAAACTTCTTTGTATCTTTTGACAGTAATTTTTTTAGTGGACTGTTGAGCGACTTATTTATATTCTGAAGTTCACACGGACGAAGTTGCAGGAGGTTGTGGGTTCGATTTCCACTCAGGACAATTGTTTGTGTGAGTAACACAGATATTTGTACTGCGTCTGGGTGTTTTCTTTATATTATATTTATGTCAGTGATAATGATAGACCACGTGCTATTGTAGCTAAGTTGCGAAGCCCTCGTATACGTGACATAATACTAGCTGCAGTGACTAACTTTAATATGAATAATTTTCAGAATAAGCTTAATACTAGTCACCTAGGCATAGGTGGTACTAAAAAGCCTGTTTTTGACGCCGAACATTTAACCACAACTAATAAATACGTGCATGCCGCTGCGCGGAAAAAAGCTAAAGATTTGTCGTATAAGTTTGTCTGGGTTCGCAACGGAACAATTTACGTACGTAAGGATATAACTCATCAAGCTATTAGGAATGAAGATAGTCTTAAACTTATAAATTAACTAAAAATAATATATACATATAATATTACAAACATTGGCCGTGTGGGGCCGGCTTGGCCGTGTTGGGCCGGCTTTAGAATTGTCCCACCCCTCTCTACCCACGGGAGTCGTAAGAGCCGACTGAGGGAATACCGGGGCAGTGGGCAGCAGCACTCCCTCGAGTATTAACAACATCCACTGCGATCGCCAACCCGCCTGCCAAGCGTGGCGATTACGGCATTATCCCCCATGACGGGACCGTTCGTTGTGGCGTTCTCTTGGGGAGGCTTATGTCCAGCAGTGGACGTTGAAAGGCTGATGGATGGATGGATGATTACAAACATGGTTGAATGCATAGAGAACATTTGGTAAATATGGCTAATCCCCCAAAAAAAATGTTTGAGACTAGGGTTATTGAACGCCAGATCTCTGAATACCAGCGTGGACGAATTACTGGTAAGTTTTACAAATTATAAGCCAGATATTCTTGCTATTAATGAAACCTGGATAAAGGAAGGGGAAGAAGCTCTTGCCCCGTCTATAGCTAATTATAAATTTATACATAAAGCTCGAATGGGTAAAAAGAGAGACGGGGGAGTTGGTTTCTATGTGAAACAGAACATCAATGCTAACGTTAGAGAGCATCCTATTTCCACTCTTGAACAGTTATAGATTGAGATTCGCCTACCGGGAACTACAATGGCTGTCGGCACTGCTTATAGGCCGGAAAATGTTAATGTTTGTGACACATTAGATGCTCTTAGTGAATCCATAAACTTTATGGTTTACTATAACTACACTTTTTTACTTGGAGACTTAAATATTAATATTATGGATAATGAACAAACACATACAAAGGACTTAATATCGTTTTGTTATCACCATAACCTGGATCAATTAATTAAAAAACCAACTCGAATTACTGATCATTCTAAATCGTTAATTGATATTATCTTAACTGATGCGCCATCCAAATGTAAAGATATTAATATTATCCACAACAGAGATTTAAGTGACCATGCAATGATAATAATAGATTTTAATAAAAAGAAACCCAAATTTATAAAAACTATTAAAACCAATCGATATTTGCATGACATAGACATGAATTTGTTTATGGCTGACCTTCAAACAATTCCTTGGCAAATTATTCATAATTTAAATACTGTTGACCAAATGGTTAAAACCTTTAACAATAATATAATTACTCTAATATATTGATCTAAAACCGACGACGGAAGATGAAGTTAGAAAAATTATTAAAAATATAAAACTAAAGTTGCAGGACACGATGGTTTGAATATTGATATGATACTCTTAACATTGGATATTACGTTACCCACCATAACCAAAATTATAAATCAGTCAATAAGTACTCATACCTTCCCATCTAGTTGGCAAAGTGCTCTAGTGACACCCATACCAAAAAAGAGTACTGTTAATGAACTAAAAGATCTCCAGCTTATCTCTATTCTACCAGTACTCTCGAAGGTTTTGGAAAAAATAGTTCTTGGCAAGTCGTAGCATATTTAGAGAATAACAATGTAATACCTAAATATCAGTCAGGTTTTCGTAAAGGTCACGGAACAGAATCTACTCTTCTTCATATAACTGATGATCTAACAGAAGCCTCAAATAACGGTAACACTAGCATATTAGTCCTATTAGATTATTCTAGAGCTTTTGATTGCACACTTCCAGATCTGCTCCTATCTAAATTAGAACATTGTGGTTTCTCAGAAAATACTTGCTATTTGTTTAAAACGTTTCTTCTAATTAGAAAACAAATGGTCGTAACTAACGGTAAAGACGGACAAAAGATCTTTTCCTCGGTCCTGCCTGTAAAACGCGGTGTGCCCCAAGGTTCCTTACTATCACCTATACTCTTTACAATTTTTACTTTAAATCTACCATTATTTATAAAATACTGTAAATATCACCTTTATGCTGATGATACACAATTATACTTACTACTCTTTCCAAAGTAAAAATGCGAAAGAAGCTATATTAAAAATAAACAACGACTTAAACAATATATACAACTGGTCTAAAAAGAACTCTCTACTGTGATATAAATTAGCTCTAATAAACAAACAAATAGCTGCAGAAAATCTGAATCATGCTTGTATAAAAGATTTGAAGTTAAAAGATTATTTTACTAAATAACCCCAAAAATATACATATAAAAATTATAATCAAAAATACGAGAACACAAATACACGAAAACAAACACACACACACACACACATTACCTAACTAACACGGTTTATGACAGTAACATAATTTAAAAGAATTTTCTCAAAAGACCAGGCTATATTGTGCCCGTCTTGCGTCTTATCTATCTAAACATAAAAAATCGTCTTTTGAATAATGATGTTATATGTATTTATTTTAGTCATAAGCGAACTGGGTGGTAAATTCGAAATAAGCGGAACTGCCATATTTATTGGAAGGCTTGCATAGTCAATGTCGCCAAGTTTATTACTATACCCATGTTTAAAGCCAGATAATATTTAAGAATATTGATATGAAATACCTAAATAAAAGAAAGCCCACATGAGCTCCTAATATAATACTTAGTATTAGTCGAAGATTATTTTATGAAATCATAATTATGAAGTTTTGTTTTAATTAAAAATATAATAACTTTTATTATCTATTTCTAAAAATATTTTAGGATATATATTGCTATTTTACTAGCAACCCTTATTGATTTGAATTTGATTGACAATTTGACATGATTTGACATTTGTACTGCTGCTGCGATAACGTGTTACGTACGTTTATATGTAGCTTCATTTGTGGAAAAGCAGTGATTTTTTTATTATCGTTCAGTGTTTACTTTAACGTTGAGTACAGCAAATTCTCCGTTGTGTAATTAAAAAAAAGAGCGTGACGTCGTGTGAGATAGACTAAGACTAAGACGCAACAATAGCCCAACTCTCATAGAAAAATCGGCATTCCCCTTTCTATAACTCTTTTACGAAAGGTACCATTCCTATTGTTTAATTAATAATATTTCATCCATCCATCCATCATCAGCCTTTTAACGTCCACTGCTGAACATAGGCCTCCCCAAGAATGGGGGATAGTGCCGAAATCGCCACGCTTGGCAGGCGGGTTGGCGATCGCAGTGGATGTTGTTAATACTCGATGGAGTGCTGCTGCCCACTCCCCCGGATTCCCTCAGTCGGCTCTTACGACTCCCAAGGGTGGAGAGGGGTGGGACAATTCTAAGGCCGGCCCCACACAGCACAATTTCATTTTATCTCGAATATTATTTTAAAATTTAGGTGAATTTGTGTTTTGTAACTTTATATTATTATGTGGCGATATGGTCCCTCAACGAAACTTCTGTAAAAAGACCATCACACCATAGGAAACGGGGGGTGACTGAAAAACAGCGCTGTATGAAACTCGTTTCAAACATCAAAAGCTGAGTCACTTCCCTTTGCCTTTTAGCTTATTATGTTTTAGTTTCAATCTAAACTTATTGTAATTTTTAAAAGGTAATAAATATTTAGAATTTTTTTTATATATATTTTTAGCATTTGACATGCTTACACTTCACTTTCTGTTTAAGGTAATAAATAATTCATTATTATTATTATGTATTTACAAAAAAACCCATATGTGTGCAATTCACACACAGCCGAAGTGAAACTTCTGAAAAGTAGCCTACGAGAGATTGAGATGGATATAGAGTATTAGGAGTATTAGGATAACTGTAAGGTTTATTATTTTTCACAAAGCTTAAAATGACCTCTCATTAATTAAATTTAATGGAGCATTAAAATTCATTTAAATTTTGTTTTCTGTAACGATATAATGGATCCCGTAGGAATTCATGAGACAATTTTGGTAAAAGATCTTGTGAACCTCACCATAGCAACATAAATAACTAAACTATATGATTCACTTCGGGGGTAGCTGAGAAAATATTTTATAACTGGCATGGGAATACTGAGTGAACATGACAAAACAGAGATATTAGTTTATTATGGTTTAGTATAGATCGCGCAAGCTGGAGACCGAGGTTTCAAATCAACTACCAAGGAATATTTTTTGTGAGAAAAAAATATTTCAAAGTTAAAATAACTTTAATGGACGTTTCTGCAACTAACTGTTAATCCTATACATTTATGTTTTTGTTTATTTATCGTGACGCATTTTCGTTTCATCTAGTTTCAAATCACAACGATTCTAAAGAAGTATTCACTTCAAAAGTAATATATGTATTATATCCGTAATCTGGTACCCATAGCACAAGCGTTAAGCTTAGTTTGGGACGAGAGGACGTTGTGTGAAATGTCCGTGAATATTTATTTATTTATTTAATATAATCAGTTGAGAATAAACAGTAGTGGTTTTCTAGTTTCTAAAGGTAAGCGATTTGAATAGCATAAAAGACGTACATGTAGGCAAGTGAGAGACCATCGTTAGAGAATTACAGCTGAAATTCAGTACATCAACCCTGTGAATGAATATCGTTATATTCATTCACAGGGTTTGATAGCCCTGTGGGTGAATATAATTGCGAGCGTAAAAGCGTCGACAAAAGAACATGAAAACTCATTTGCTTTGTAAATAACTTACGATAATTGGTTCAAGTGTCAAGGAGCATTAACGAAGTATTCAGTTTTGCACTAATGTCAGAAAAAATAATGTGTACTCGTATTATTTCTGTAATCACCTGTAGCAAAAGCAGTGATAGCTTAGTGATAAAACAAAGCGCTGCAAAGACAATGATATCAAGTTCGATCCCCATTACAGTCAAAGAACACATTTCTGACTTCTCGAGATTTTTCAAGAGTATTTGTTTATAAATTATCACTGCTTGGTGAACGAAAATATCGTGAACAACCTGCATGCCTGAGAGATTTTAGCGATAGCTTGTGAAGTCACCTAGCCCGTGGGCCAGCGTGGTGGACTGCGGCCTGGATCCTTCTCACTATGCACACCATATATATGCATCACATGCCTAATACTGGGAGAGTAATGGGTTAAAAAATACCTTGAACAGAATAGGTGCGAGGGTTAGGTATATATTCCTATTGCGTTTTGCTCGGTAAGTGAGAACGTCGCAGGTCGAAACTCTCTCTTATTACCCTGTCTATTAAACTACTACCTTCACCTTCGCGTTTCTTCTTTATCATGCTTCCTATCCCCCTCATATCTCTTTCCCTGGATATAACAACGTGTGAGTGGTGCTCTGGCAATGCTCGCTAACAACAGCTATGGACTACGGAATAAATAAGAGCACGGGTAAGATCCAAAGTAAGCAAATATTCCACTTGATTGCACAGATGGCAGAGTGGATTAGATACCGGCCTCCCACTAATGTGTTGTGGGTTCGATTCCCACACTGGACAACTTCGTCCATCTATCGCATGTCGCATTACAGCCAGCCGCGGAGTAAATATAAAGTGAGAGGCCCTCGGCAGAGCAGCCAAGACCAATATGGCGGCGCCCAATGCTCGCATCACCTAACCATGTAGTATTTATATTCTCACTCAATCGTGTAAGTGATTTTGGTATTGGTGAGTTTAGATCAGTCCGAAAAAATGTTTCACTTGCATAAAACCACATAATTTAGGTTTTTTTTTGGATAGAGACTAAGTGCCACAGTGACGTACTCGAATTTGACGTAATCTTAAGTCAACGCAGACATCGCGTGTACAATCTATTTCGCAATTAAACTCAAAGAACATCAGAATATTTTTGATCTATATTTCTTAGCATTTGACATGCTCCGCCACTTTTTAAAGTGCAAATTATTTGTGAATAAGGAAAAAGAGATTTTTTTACTTGCAGGAATCGACCTCGCGTCTTTTCCAATCCGGGGAAGTGCTCTAAGCCATTGAGCTATATAATTTGCAACATCAAAATAGTTATTACCTTATTTACATCACGTTAACCTTCAATTTCAATATTCGTTACAATGGTTTGTGCTATACCTATTACTAAAAACTATTTAAACTAATTACGACATACCTAACTTGGACTTGATAACCTAACAAGTAATATCCAAGTATAGGTATCTATTTCGTTTGACGTCTGGAATTTATATTATTTAAAGTACCTTGAATAATACTCAATATCTAAGGTAGCTTCATAGACATTTGGTCTTAAGTACTGATAATTAATTGAAAGGTTAATATTCTACTTAATGGCAAGTTTATTGACGTGACTTATTACAACACACATATAGAGAGAATAGAGAATACAAAGAAAAACATACAACAGTAAATGATAAAAAAACTGATGGATGACTGGACGGATGATTCAAAAATATCTAAAAAAAATCAATGTTTAAGCCGCAAGCCTAATTTAAACATAGCATCGCACCTGTAAACTCCGGGATGTTAGTGAGAATTTTACTTTTTACGAAAAAGCTCAGTAACATTGCCCGACCCGGGGATCAAACTCGAGGCCTCATGATCAGCAGTCGCTCACACTACTGCTGCACCACCGAGGCGAGGGGAATAGAGACATAAGAAGATATCCAGTAAGTCATTCTTTCTCTACCCGTTACTCTCCTACTTATGGGCATGAATCTCCTCTACGTATGAGAGGCATCGAGACCATAGTCCACCACGCTGGGCCTCGGGAAATCTTCTCAGTCAAGCATAAAACCGTAGCACATCTGTAAATTAATAATGAAATTACAATACAAAATTAATTACATTTATTTATATAGGTATGTTCTTGCCCTTGCTTTTAATTAAAACTGAAGGAGAACTTCGTATGATGAAAAACAACTAATTTATTATACACTTAACAGGGGTACTTTTTAATAAGCAGAGCATACAAGTTCAATTTTCTAGTTGCCGATTCCCCTGTTGCTTAGATTATATAACAGACCACAAAAGTAATTTAATATAGTGCCAGTGGCTCGCCAACACAGGGGGAGAGGGCACACGATATCACTTAACATCAGCATCTAAATGTTAGTTTTAAAATGTTTCTTGTATATCAGTATTTCTAACAGGAAATAGGGATCTTGTTAAATGGCGATGTGAAACTGAATTGGTTCAATCGAAACTGCCAGCGAACGTCTGCTAACTGCTAATATTTTACGTTGCCACTTAAAGTTGTGAGTTAACGAACTAGGAATACATGGATGTTCCGTTTATTTTATTTCTCAATTATTTTTTTGGCTTGGGAATCGGACTGGCATAACCCACCGCCAAGGTTATCGGGGACCATAGACCTTGTACTAACCAGGGGTGCAACCAAACTGCTGTCTATCGGTGAATATCAACCGCTACACTCTAGAGGAGTGTAAGATGGCCTGTTTTTCCTTGAAATGTAAAAACATCGACATACATCGCGACCGCTTAAAGCGATATATAATAAATGTGGAAGTTTCTAAGTATAGTTAAATTTGTAACACAATAACGCCAAAACGGCTGATTGTATGGCTTAATATCTGTATTAATACGTAAATATACTCGTAGGATAAATAATTAGATAGGATATATTATAATAAAGGCTGGCGATAATAAAGGCTGGGTTCTTGTGGGATTATAAAAAAAATAACTACAGTACGTACCCACTTAACCTTACTAATCAATTCAAATCAAATCAAATACTCTTTATCGCACATTAGGTACCTACACCAAACAATCCATCCATCCATCAGCCTTCCATGGTCCACTGCTGGACATAGGCTTTCCTAAAATGAGGGTTTTACCATAATCGCCACGCTTGGCAAGCGGGTTGGCGATTGCAGTGAATGTTTTTAGTACACAGGGGAACGCTGCTGCCCGGTCCCCCGGTAATCCCTTAGTCGGCTTTTACGACTCCCATAGGAAGAAACGGGTTGAAGCTATTCTTGGTGCCAGCCCCACACAGCACTAAACAATAAATAAGGACAAATATATCAATATACAATTTGGCGGTCTAGAGGCTATGAAATAAAAATTATGAAATTCAATATTATTTTTTTCGGTCCAAATTTTAATTTTGGCGTTTATTATTTTTAATTTAGGCTTAATTTATATGTTTGATTCATATAAATTAAGCCTAAATGCTCATGCTTTGAATGATGCCTTCACTCGAAGCGCTTATTCGACTAGATCATAGATAAAATAAAAAGACCCGTCGTTCTTAGCTTTTGAGTTGTATTAAACACAAAGTGAAAAATGTGAAATCGAAAATAACAGTCAGGAGCAGGATTTGAACCTGCATCTTCTGGATACCGTCCAGATGCTTTACCAATTCAGCCATCCTGGCAATTGCTCCTGACTGCTAATTTCGATAACACATCATACTTAACGTCTTTGGGTGACGCCTGCGCCATTTGTCGGAAGTATTTTCATACATTATACCGACCAGGTAAACTTAATTTTACAATTAAGATTTTACCTAATAATGACGCGAACCCTTTAAATATTTTAGATATATTTATATATATTTTTAGCATTTTACATGCTTAGCACTATACATTAAACACAAAGTGAAAAATGTGAAATCGAAAATAACAGTCAGGAGCAGGATTTGAACCTGCATCTTCTGGATACCGTCCAGATGCTTTACCAATTCAGCCATCCTGACAATTGCTCCTGACTGCTAATTTCGATAACACATCATACTTAACGTCTTTGGGTGACGCCTGCGCCATTTGTCGGAAGTATTTTCATACATTATACCGACCAGGTAAACTTAATTTTACAATTAAGATTTTACCTAATAATGACGCGAACCCTTTAAATATTTTAGATATATTTATATATATTTTTAGCATTTTACATGCTTAGCACTATACATTAAACACAAAGTGAAAAAGCAGTCAGGAGCAATTGTCAGGATGGCTGAATTGGTAAAGCATCTGGACGGTATCCAGAAGATGCAGGTTCAAATCCTGCTCCTGACTGTTATTTTCGATTTCACATTTTTCACTTTGTGTTTAATGTATAGTGCTAAGCATGTAAAATGCTAAAAATATATATAAATATATCTAAAATATTTAAAGGGTTCGCGTCATTATTAGGTAAAATCTTAATTGTAAAATTAAGTTTACCTGGTCGGTATAATGTATGAAAATACTTCCGACAAATGGCGCAGGCGTCACCCAAAGACGTTAAGTATGATGTGTTATCGAAATTAGCAGTCAGGAGCAATTGTCAGGATGGCTGAATTGGTAAAGCATCTGGACGGTATCCAGAAGATGCAGGTTCAAATCCTGCTCCTGACTGTTATTTTCGATTTCACATTTTTCACTTTGTGTTTAATGTATAGTGCTAAGCATGTAAAATGCTAAAAATATATATAAATATATCTAAAATATTTTGAGTTGTAAATGATGTACAAATGGGTTCCCGTGTGGCGCGCGAAAATGCGATGTGACTGGCGCCACCGACGGGGCTAGTATGGTTTAAGCCATGCCCACGTTCCAGGTTCACGAGCAATTTCTTTCAGACAACCGGCATGGACAGTAAAAGTAAAATAATTTTAACTTTACACTTTTGGTGTACTAAAAACAGAATAATGAATTTCAATTAGGTACTTCTACAGCTTAATAAAATGTGAAAATGAGGTTGTTTATGTTTTTGTTCACGCTGCAACTATTGAACCAATCAACATTTTACATGCATATAGTCTGAAACCCAGCAAAAGACATATTTCTTTTATTGCATGTAGTGGCAAACGAGCCACAGCCCATCTAATGGTAAATGGTAACCGTCGCTCATGGACTTAACTATACCGAGAGTATTGTCAAGCCGCTGCTCACCATTTCATTTCACAGATATGAAATGAAAGAATAAACGGCTATCTCCCGCTACAACCAAAATGCAACGAGGTGCTTCATGGCTAGTCACGGGAGATGGTGGTACTAACCCGCTCGAGCCCGATACCAAGTGAGTGCTCCCACTTGGTACCCAGCCCTACCACCAGTCAAAGAGAACTTTCCCGCTTGTACTAAAATTATCTTTTTACTCATTCACAAATAATAATTTGTACTTTAAAAGTAGCTGAGCATGTCAAGTGCTAAAAATATAGATCAAAATAAGTAGATAGTAATATTTATGAAAATAATTTCCGTGCATCAAGCTTAACAAGCGAAGTATTTTCATTATAATTCACAATTAGCACTCAAATTTATTGCTACTGATAACCTTATAAATAAAATTATTCAACTCTTGATTCGTAGCTTAATTTCGCGTTTCCTCATTACCAGCTAGAAGACGCTAGTTTTGTTCGGCACCGTTCGACTTTTTCCTATAATTCCATTCCAGCATTACACGTCGTTTGCGGGAGTCTAATTAATGACTTTGTAATTAATGTTTGCTTTAATTGGAAACAGTTCTGTGGTATTATCTTGTTGGAGAGAAAACGTGTTATTTTGACTTGCATTATACTTTCCACCCTCGCTACGGGGTCTGTTATAAGTATTGACATTATGGGGGCATAATAAATCCAGGGAATAAAGAATGTGATTATAAGAATAGCAATGAAATACGGAAAGACAACTTACAAAAAATGCCAGAAAAATATTATATCTAACTAGACCCTGCAAACGTTATTTTGCCATATAAATTATTTCTAGAGATTTTTTAGAGAATTTCTAGCGTAGAAAAAAATAAATAACTTAAGTGCCGATCATAAAAAAATTAAATAAAAAATTTGGTCCAAAAAATAAAAAAAAATTTTGGGGTATGAAAAATAGTTTACATCTTATATAGTTTATTCTCAGACCTACTGAATATACACATAAAATTTCATAAAAATTGATCAAGCCAAATGGCGGAGGAGGAAAATGGCGACAAACACTATGATACGAGAATTTTATATAGTAGAAGAGATTAACAGCGGAGTGGTTTAGATCCACCGGCCTCTCGTCCGTGTGTTGTGGGTTCGAATCCCACACAGTACAACTCTGTGTGTGATCCACAAATGGTTGTTCTAAGTCTGGATGTACTTCGTTGTGTGCCTTATGCGTCTTTACCACCCGCGCATAAAATTAAATGATAATAATTATTGTTTGTAATATACTCGTAATTTGAAATAAAAGTCCCGATGTTACCAGTCATTACCAAAACCTCAAAATATGAGTAGCTGTGGTATATCTGCTATTTTAATATCGAAATTCATTGGTAATATCGATGATCCATACACCGCTAATGGCTCGTGATTGATGAATGATGGTATTAAACGACAATAAGTACCTAATGCCTACTGTTACGAATGCGTGGAACGTTTTGCGAGCATTTAATTTTAATCTATTGTCTAGTATCCTCACGTTTCGATTATTTCGCAACGTCATATACACTTCAAATACTACTTTTCGTGTCTGTATTTTGAGGTTTAATTACTTTTATTTTCCGACGTTTAGATCGTATTGCATCGTCGCACGTGAACCCGTGACCACAGCCCAAAATATATACGTGATTAAGACCCGAAAAGTAGAATTTGGGTATGATGTGTACAAATTGCGAAAGTTTAAAAGTCTTTTGTTCATATTCACGAAAGGACGGCAGAGGAGACTAAAAATATTTATATTTCAATTATAAGATTTAGTTGTTCAAACTGGAATTACTTGGAGTTCGGGTATTGGACGGGTGTTGTTCAAAGCGTAGACCTCATCTACTCATGCAAAGTAAAAATAAAAAATGGAAATATTCAATGTGCCTCGATGGAATCACTTAGAAATAATTGGTGATCATTCCCAGTTTTGATCCTGCTGGTTACTAAAACATCATTGAATATACTCGTGTATATATAAATTATCTTACAAGATGGCGTCAAAGTTAATTCAGTTTCATTTTTTGTCCATATTTCCTGAAGATGGAATTCATCATAAGAGACTTTCCTATAAAGAAAATAAGCCAGCATCTAGGCCCTGTAGTTTCTCTACCTAAATACATTTTATCTAGTTTCGCGTTAGTTTCTGAAAACCATCGTGAAGCAGGTTTTAGAAGAATATCCAAAGTACAAATTATTTGTGAATAAGGAAAAAGAGAACTTTATTGCGAGCGGGAATCAAACCTGCATCCCTTCCAATCCGGGGAAATGTGATCAACGTGATGAGGAGACTGGGTATGGCCGTAAGGTCAGTGCGATAGCTCAGCGGTTTGGAGCACTTCCCGCTTGCACATTCCCGCTTGCACTAAAGTTCTCTTTTTCCTTATTCACAAATAATTTGTACTTTAAAGTAGCTGAGCATGTCAAGTGCTAAAATACAGATCAAAATGACTATCCAAATCCTACAATGCCGCATTGATTTTGTTTAATGCCTCTTCCAGCACGGTGATTCTCTCGTCGGTCCTAGGTCTCCTACCGTCGTGTGACTGAGGATTCTTTACCGTTATTCACGATGAAGTGCATATTGATGATACTCACAGGAACGCTGCTGGTCGATCTCCCGGATTTGCCATAGCCAGCTTCTGAAAATCTTACGGGTAGAGCTTGGGTGGCATGTAATTAATAGGTTTTTTTATATATTTATGCTGAAACTGTTATTGTATACAGCTATTGCGATGCCACGAACTGATCACATGTTAATTAAATCGCGTGGGTCAGGGGATGCTTCTACTAACGGAAAACATCTAATTAACAAACAAAGCGAACGTATTTATTTAATAGAGTTATAGACAAAGTTCGAGAACTTGTATTTTTAGTCTTTAAAATATATTATTATGGAGAACTGAGGTTATATGTTATTATAATACAGGTTAGATAAGATTTTTTCCCGCCAAAACAAAAAAAAAATGAGAATGTAGGAAATCCATGGTATAAATATCCCTTATACCGAGGGAGTGGGCAGCAGCACTCCTTAGAGTATTAACAACATCCACTGCGATCGCCAACCCGCCTGTCAAGCGTGGCGATTACGGCACTATCCCCCATTCTTAGGGAGGCCTATGTCCGGCAGTGGACTTTAAAAGGCTGATGGATGGATGGATAGATCGAAATATCCCTTTTGCAGAAGACAAAAAGACCTGCGTAAGTGCGTATGTTATCATAGTATCAATGTATGTGTTCTCAAGGTACGACTTTGTATATGAATGTTAGTTTTACACGACTTATTTACGAGTAGTCATGTGACACTTTTGACTAAGCGAATATCTATCTAGACTAACCCGTTGATCTAGGTGAACGACAAACGCGTAATACGACGCGACGCGAAGCGACACGAAAATATCAAATAGAGGTTGTATGTACTTATGGCCTAAGTTGTCGCCTAATTTGAATGCGATGCAAAGCGGTTGAAGTATTAGCCGCAATACGTCGCATCGCGTCGCGTCGCGTCGCGTCGCTCATCTAGGACAACGGGTAAACGAGACCAGTTTGATGCAGCCACTGATTATATATTTAGATACGTATAGATTTCAATACCCTCAGCAAAACTGTAGACATTTTCAAAATAAATTGAATCGCGGTAACGTAGCAGTACCGCTACGTAAGGTACTTTGCACAAAGTACTGTAGTTTATATACAGCGTGTATTTTGTCAATTTTTCTAGGTTCTCTAACGCGCGTGGAGAGCTACGGGGGCAGTGGTAACCTCTTGGTTCATTTATAAGTACTTTAAAACCCCATAAAAAAACACCAGACGTCGCGGGACGTCTACCAGATGTAAAAACATCGAAATTATTTTGTAGAAATAAAATGATCATAACTTGACAAAGTATTCCTCAAGACGAATCAAACGAGAATAAACTCGACAGGGTTGCGCCGTTTCATTACAGAGTTACTGTGACCACCTTCCAGCTCCATCGTCAGACCCTGGATACATCTAAAGACAAAGTACTCGTCAAGACGAATCAAACGATTCCAATTTCGATGGGGTTGCGTCGTTTCATTACAGAGTTAATGTGGCCACCTTCCAGCTCCATCATCAGACCCTGGATATCATCTAGGACTGAAGTACTAGTCAAGACATTTCGAACTTGCCCTAGCTGGATGGAGTTGCGCCATTTAATTACAGAGTTTCGCATGGCCACCTTCCAGCTCCATCACAGACCCTGGATACCATCTAAAGAATACTCATCAAGACGAATCAAACGTGTCCAAACTCGATGGGGTTGCGCCGTTTCATTATAGAGTTCCTATGTCCACCTTCTAGCTCCATCATCAGATCGCCCCATGTCATCATAATATAGCATTGTCACGCGATATACATATGCATGTAATTTCAGCTCAATCGGAAACCGGGAAGTGTGTCAAAATTTAACTTGCAAGATTTGAACCGAACAAGTATAATATAAGCGTCGCCACGCTAACAGCCGATTTTACCCTCCCTCCGCATTAGATGTTTCACATCAAAAAGGGAATGCTCCGATGGTTCGGACATGTGGAAAGAATGTCGAACGAGCGACTGGTTAAGAAGATATACAATGCGAAAGTGGAAGGATGTAGGTACAGGGGGAGACCGAGACTCACCTACATAGACCAAATCGGTCATGTATTGAAGGAAGGTGGAGTCAGGAGTCTCCGAAACCGGCGAGCGTGTATGAAGAGAGTTATGAATGTTGAGGAAGCCAGAGATGTATGCAAGAATAGAGCCTCTTGGCACTCTGTTCTCTCTGCCTACCCCGCAAGGGAAATGGCGTGATGATAAGTAAGTAAGTAAGTAAAACCCCATATACAAACGTGTTTTGTCAGCTGTGGGATGACACAACACGTAAGGCGTTCCTTAAAAACTATATTTTTGAAGGGAAAACTTCTTTTAGCGCGGTACGCATATTTTTAGATGAGATATAATCTCTGGACTCGCGACAGCGTTACGAGACGCAGCTATAGTGTGTGCATTGGAAATTAAATTTGATACACTTTCCAGTTTCCGATTGAACTGAAATTTTACACCCATTATGTATATCGCATGATAATGCAATATTATGATGACATGGAGCTGATCTGATGATGGACCTGGAAGGTGGACCCAGGAAATCTATAATGAAACGGCGCAACCCCTTCGAGTTTGGGCTTGTATGATTTGTCTTGACGAGTACTTTGTCTTTAGATGGTATCCAGGGTCTGATGATGGAGCTGGAAGGTGGCCATGCGAAACTGTAATTAAATGGCGCAACTCCATCAAATTAGGGCTCGTTTGAAATGTCTGGACTAGTTCTCCAGTCCTAGATGATATCCAGGGTCTGATGATGGAGCAGGAAGGTGGCCACAGTAACTCTGTAATGAAATGACGCAACCCCATCGAGTTTGGAATCTTTTGATTGGTCTTGACGAGTACTTTCTCTTTAGATGGTATTCAGGATCTGATGATGGAACTAGAAGTTGGCCATAGGAACTTCGTTATAAAACGACATAACACCATTGAGTTTGGGCTCGTATGATTCGTCTTGACGAGTACTTTGTCTCTAGATGGTATCCAGGGTCTGATATGGAGCTGGAAGGAGGCCACAGTAACTATGTAATGAAACGACCCGAACCCATCAAGTTTATATTCGTTTAATTCGTCTTAAGGAGTACTTTGTGAAGTTATGATCATTTTATTTTTTTAATGCCTGAATGATTTACAAGTTTTAATTTAACATAGAACAATTAATTTGGATTAGATATCCAAATAACAACTGTTTGTTTATAGTTTTAAGTTTTCACTTCTGTCGGCAGTCCTTAGACTGCTTTAATTTTTTATTTTTTTATTTCTTGTAGTGGCAAGCGAGCCACGGCCCATCTGATGATAAATGGTAACCGTCGCTCATGGACTCAACAACACTCTCGGTATAGTCGAGTCCATGGGCGACGGTTACCATTTACCATCAGATGGATCGTGGCTTGTCTGCCACTACATGTAATAAAAAAAAAGCTGGCATAGTTTTACTGGCCGACTTATACTACATCTTTACTAATATTATGAATGTGAGAGTGAGTTTGTTTGTTTTTGTTATGCTTACACGATGTAACTACTGAACTGATATCATCAAGAAATTTTGCATACCTAGTCTGAAGTCTAGAAAAAGTCATAGGTTAATTTTCATCCCCGAAATATTAATGGTTCCCGTGGGGCAGCTGTTTAATATATTGACTGCATAGATGGTGGAGTGGTTTACATACCGGCCTTCCGCCAAGCATTGTGGGTTCGTTTCCCACGCAGGATAACTCTTTGTGGGATCCACAAATGGTTGTTCTGAGTCTGGGTGTACTTTTTGTCCGTGATATTGTATGTTTGTAAAGTCCCCTGCGATACTGTGGGTAGGTGAAACCGTTGTAATAACATATCAGCCTTGGACGTCTATCATCTAAGTCCACCCGTGATCATGAATGCTGTAAAGTATTCGAAACGTCGGGATAGTAGAAAAATCAAGTAAACGCGATAGATTCCGAAAACGTAGTTTTGGGGGGACGCAGGTTCGATTCCCGCTCGTACTAAAATACTCTTTTTCCTTATTCACAAATTATAATTTGTACTTTAAGAGTAGCTGAGCACGTCAAGTGCTAAAATATAGATCAAAACGTAGTTTTATTTCAAAATGTGTAACATAATTCCAGTGGCCCCCCAATACAGGCGGAGAGACGGCACACGGCAGGATTATTTAGTGGGTGAGGGCCCCACACTACCCTGTTCGTTGCCCCGAACGACGGGGTGTGCGGTTAGGCACATTTTTTCCGTCCTTTAAAAAAAGGGAGAGCTGGGTTTCCAGCACCCTCACTCACCATAAGTAAATAAATAAATAAATATTCACGGACATTTCACACAACGTCCTCTGTTCCCAAACTAAGCTTAATGCTTGTGCTATGGGTACCAGATTACGGATATAATACATAAATTACTTTTTTTTTTTAAATACATACATACATATAGTAGATAGAAAACACCCAGACGCAGTGCAAATATCTGTGTTCATCACATAAATAATTGTGCTGAATGGGAATCGAACCCACGACCTCGTGCACGGAAGTCGGTTACACTACTGACTACACCACGAACCCTCAATAAGAAACACAACGATAGGAGTAAGTACCGTTGTTTTGTGCTGCTCTTCTGTGAGAGGGTGGACCTTCCCCTATCGAGCCGGCCCATTCGTACTGGGATAAGCAAGGCTTTAAAAAGGCACTTGCATAATTTCTTGTTACTTGAGTAATTTTTGCCATGTGGGGCCGGCACCAAGAATAGCTCCACCCCGTCTCTTCCTATGGGAGTTGTTAAAGCCGACTATGGGTAATAAAGGTAGACCGGGCAGCAGCGTTCGCCTGTGTACTAAAAACATCCACTGCGATCGCCAACCCGCCTGCCATGCGTGGCGATTATGGTAAAACCCCCATTTTGGGGAGGCCTATGTCCAGCAGTGGACGATGAAAGGCTGATGGATGGATGGAAGTCATTTTTTAATATGATGGCTACCATGGCTGTAACTGGATTTAGAAGTTACACATTATAATGTAGTAAACCTAATATTAAAGTTATAAATAGTAATCTGAGCAAATATTTAAACAATTATTGAGAGAAGAGGCAGCAAATACATTTAGATATTATTAGATTTGAGTTGACAACAAGAAATGAGTTCTATATTGCTTCGAAATAACTCAAACAAACACAAGAACAATCGCAATGTTTTAAGCTTCAATATGCTGATCACTCTATACGTCTGAGATACGTGACTTTTGGACGTTTTACTACGATTAATGAAACTTTGTTTGAATTTGAACGTCTATCAAAGTTTCTTGATATTAATCCTTCGTCATCAGAATTGACGTAAAGCTGTTAATTCACTGGTATTAAAAGGATAATTGTTTGCACTTCGATACGATATCTCTACTTATTGCAGCGACTCAACGAACAAGCGAACAAGTTATATCGCATCAAAAAAGTGATTTAAATGTCAAAAAGGAGATAATAATTATGTAAGATTTGGTCAAAGTATAAAGATTTTTATAAATAACTAATATTGCTTTCTTAGATAACAGAACAAATTATTACTCATTTACCTATTTTAAATTTTTATGTAAGCATCACGCCTGTATTCCCCAAAGGGGTAGGCAGAGTTGTATTACACACCCACGATTCGCCAGATCTATTTTTAAGTTCCACGTAATAGGGGGCGAGCCTATTGCCGTCTACCGGGCACAGTTCCAAACTCCGGGCTGCTACTGAGAATTTTTATTTTTACGAAAATCCTCAATAACACTGCCTGACCTGGGAATAGAACCCGAGACCTCATGATCAGCAGTCGCTTACACTACCGCTGCACCGCAGAGGTAGTTATTATTTGTATTACCTATATATGAAATTTGATTTAGTAGTATTTAATTCAATCAATCAATGATATGCATAGACACAATGAACAATTGGAACATCCTGTGCTCATAAGAATTTTAAATGTCAATTTTAAAATTGTCCATTTTATAAACAACATTACTAGCGCTACTTAGTCCAGACGAGTGGTTGTCGGCAGCCCATAATCACGTTCCAGGTTCAATTTCTTCGTGATTTATTTGCATATTAAAATATTCTGAAAAGTGAAAAGTAAGTACCTACTAAATTTTAGTTACTAGCATTTTCTATAGATTTTTGTAAATTATTTTTATAATAATTATTTACTAGAAGTGTCATTAAAACTTTTTTGATAAAATAGTAAGGTTTCTTACAATCTTTAATTTCATTTCACTTTCCGTTTTTTTTTTTTATAATAATTTTAAAATTAACGTATGTTGTCGCTTGTATCACAAACGAAACATCCAATGTGTTTATGTATAAAAAACAACATTTACATTGTAACATAATACACACATGTATGTGCCATTATTTTTTCATGAGTGTACTAGCGTGGTGGATATCCTGGCTGCAGCATCAGACCTAGAATTCCATAATCTAGCACAATTATCTAGCATACATGGGTGTTTCCAATTTTAGGTCACACACATGTTTGAAATCAAAGTAAATACCCATTACGCGTTTTAATCCCTACCGCAGCTAATAAAAGAGCTGATGTCTTTGAAACAGCTGGACCGATTTTGATAAAACATATCTCAGAACCACCGCTAAAAAACTTGCTTTCAAATAGAAAAAGCCGCATCCAAATCAGTTAACCCCTTTAAGAGCTACGGTGCCGCAGCACACACAGACACATAGTGGCCAAACTTATAACAACCCTATTTTGCGTCGGGGGTTAAGATAATTATGTAGCGTGTATAAAAGTAGTAGAATAGTAGTAGAATCTATCTATGGCGAATGATTTCTTCAGAAGCTAACACGTAAATAATCAATAAAATTCCTTCATAAGCAAAACTGCAAGCCAACCAAATATAAAGATCACGAATCAAGCATCTTCTTGCATGAAAAAGGCATGCAAACATCTTCCTGTTTGGAATTGGTTAAAAATAAATCCGTGTAAATAATTATGGATCAGCTAAAAACGAAATCGGAAGCCCCATCACAGTTAGGGATAAGGCAGTGATGATGATAATGATTTGGCCAAAAACAATCACTTTATTATCGGAATTGAGTTATAATCCTTAATTATTAGATATTTTATATTTCAAAGAAAGCTTTATTAGTTTTCTGTTGTGAATATTATTTAATTATTAATTTTGAAATTTTCTAACCGACAATCATAATCGTTTTAAAATAATTAGGAGCGTGGAATACATAAGGAATATATAGTTTTTCAGATTATAGTATAATGTCATAGAGTTTTTCAGTCAACAAACTAACGACATAGCATCACGCCTGTTTTCCCCGAAGGGGTAGGCGGAGGTGTATTACACACCCACGACTCGCCAGCTATGTTTAAGTCCCACGTAATAGGGGGCGAGCCTATTGACGTCTACCGGACACATTTCCAAACTCCGGGCTGCTACTGAGAATTTTTCTTTTTAGGAAAAAGTTCAATAACATTGCCCGACCCGGGGATCGAACCCGAGACCTCATGATTAGCAGTCGCATACACTATACACCACCATATAAATATTAAATATTTATTATTTAATTTATTAAATATTCTCTGTATATTACGACAACATCGTAATATACAGAGAATATTTAAATAACTGGTTGCTACCCGTAACTCCGTGTAGTTTTTTTTTTTTACGTGGGCCACATTTTTTTCCCTAAAATAAAGTTGCCTAAGTTATAAACGCCTTAAAACATAAGCTACCTGCCACTGAAAGGCCCGTCCAAATAGATCCAGCCGTTTTGGAGATTGGCTGGAACAAACAAGGAGACAATTTTTAAATAGCTTTTTTATTATTTTGTGGACATAGTGTTTTGGTTCATAGTACCTATTAATACGTATTTGATTCTGTTTTGACTTGAGTGTATCTAATAGGTGTGCATTAATTTATTCTTTAAAATGTAATACTGGTATTTCTTATAATTAATATGACGTAAATATATAAATGTTCCTATTTGAATAAATAGTTTGAGTTTATAAGTGCCGTACTTATATATCATATTTTCATGAGCATTTAGTAAAAAGTTCTTAATTAGACATTACAAGTAAAATATTCAATGTTTTTGACACGTAAGGAATCTAGAAACAGTAACATTTTTGAATAATGTTATTGGTAGTATAAGTTGAGTAAGTACCTACTTAGTGGGATAAATTTAAATAAATTATTCCCTTCGTACCTACTACTGGGGAAGTTAAAGGTCAATACAACTTTCATTTAAATCACATGTAAATGATGATGGAATTATTCCATGATTTAATTTTATTTACCTAATTCAATATAGAGTCTATGTTCCATTGGGCAGACTAAAATCTATCGATGATGCTTATTGTTTTTTTTATTTGATTTTATTTTATTATGTAGTTTCTATTAAATGTATGTATTTACAAAAAAAAGTAATAATATATTATGTCCGTAATCTGGTACCCAGAGCTTTTTTGAGAGAGTTTTAGCTTTGTTTGGGGCCAGAGGAAGTTGTGTGAAATGTACGTGAATATTTTTATTATTTATTTATTTATTGTATGTCGACAAAATTTTAGGTTAGCTCTACCAACGAAAAATTGCCAACTTTTGTGTAGACAACAGTCAGAGTTGGTGACAAAACTTTTTGTAATTACCTTGAGTTAGCAACAAAAATTTAGCAAATATAGGAAGTCGTGTTTGAGTTTTAGGCGGTAAACACCAAGAATGCGTTTGTTGGCTATATTAAAGATACATTCAGTGGGAAATATTAATTCAAAATAGAAACATAACCAACCAACACGTTTATTGATTTATATCACACGCAGAGTACCATTTTTTTATTATTATTTTTTTATTGCCAAAAATGGCAGACGAGCAAACGGCCCACCTGATGGTAAGTGGTAACCGTCGCTCATGGACTTTGGCAACACCAGGGGTACAGCCAAGCCGCTGCCTACCGTGAGTAAAGTGCTCTTCTCAAACCTCGTTTAAAGAGGGACATGTCGTAGCGCTGGGGGAACACCGCAGTAGGAAGATCATTCTAGAGCCTACACGCACGTGGTAGAAAAGAGCGCTGGAAACGAACCGTCTTGGATGAGATCGTTTCCAGGTGGTGTGGATGAACCTACTACGATGTCTCGTGGTCCGGTGGTAAAAAGGGGATGTTGGTACCACCTCAAACAGTTCCTCAGAACACTCTCCATTGAAGAGTCGATAGAGCACACAAAGAGACCCAAAGTCTCTCCGCTGCCCCAGCGACTCCAGTTCATCCGTGAGATTGGGATCGTCGACAATTCGAACAGCACGCCTTTGCAGGGAGTCAAGTGGGTCGAGTTGGTATTTTGGTGCGCATGCCCAGAGATGTGAGCAGTACTCCACGTGCAGCCGGACTTGTGCCTTATAAAGTGCAAGTCTCTGCCTCGGTGTGAAATACCGCTTGGCTCTGTTCAGAACGCCCAGTTTTTTGCTTGCCAATTTGGCTTTGTCCTCCAAAAGACACCCGAATTGAACTTTGCTTGAAATATCGATGCCGAGGACCCCAATACTATCGGAGATTGGGAGAGTTACTCCTTGGAACTGTGGCGCCACGACAAATGCGTCCTTCTTTGCAGTGAACGCGCAAACCTGTGTCTTCGTAGGGTTGAATTGAACCAAGTTCTTTTCTCCCCATTCCGAGGCCCGCCCTTTTTTTTTTTTTATTTTTATTTTAGGTGGGCAAAAATGTCCTACCGCACACCCCGCTGCCCGGGGAGACAACGGGGTAGTGTGGGGCTCTCACCCACTAAAAACCCACCGTGCGCCCTCACCCGCCCTTGCTACGGCGGATCACGGGAACCGCGTCGTTTCTCCGCGATCCGCAGGCGGCAGCCCCTTCGGGCACCCTCTCTTGTGCGACGCCCCGCGCACTTGGGCGTCACACCTTCGCGGTAGGCTTCCGCGGACGGCAGGGTACTCCCCGACCCCACCGTCCGCAGCCTCGGCTAGGGCGGCATCAGGCGCAGGTAAGCGCGCCCACGCCGCCCCGCATATCACGCATCACCCGTACTGTCATCCGCATAGCAACGCATATTCTCTATCGAGAGCATGTCATTGATGTGTAGGATGAACAGCGTCGGGGAGAGCACCGAGCCTTGTGGTACGCCAGCATTAACCTCCACGGTATCGGAGCAGCAGCCGTCTACTACGACTTTGATGCTCCGACCCCGCAGGAAGCTGGCGATCCATTTGCAGAGTCCCTCGGGGATTCCATAAGATGGTAGCTTCGACAGAAGGGCTCTATGCCAGACCCTATCGAACGCCTTCACGATGTCCAGGATAACTGCTAGCGCCTCATCCCCACTCTCCAAGGCCTCAGCCCAACGCTGGGTAAGATACACAAGAAGATCACCAGCGGACCGACCGTGACGGAAGCCATATTACTGCAGGAGCCGGCGGTTAATAACCTTCTCCAAGACCTTAGAGAGTAGAGATGTCATCGCAATCGGTCTGTAATTCGACGGATCCGATCGGTCACCTCTTTTGGGAATCGGGTGAACATGGGCTACCTTCCACGAAGCTGGAACCCTGCCGGTACTGTATGAGAGACGGTACAGGCGCGTGAGGACGGGGGTCAACTCAGGGGCACACGTTCGAAGAACCACCGCAGGGATGCCATCCGGCCCACTCGACTTATGAACGTCCAACAGCCGCAGCTCCCGCCTGACCGCACGCTGCGTGATGCGGATTTCAGGCAGTGAGCTTTCACACCGTGTGATGGTAGGTGGTGCGGCCGCGCTGGCGTCCAAAGTTGAATTGGAGGCAAAGAGTTGGCCCAGTAGGTCGGCTTTCTCCTTTGCGCTATGGGCCATATTGCCATCCTGTTTCTGCAGTGGAGGAAGATTAGACTGGCAGAAGTTGCCCTGTGCTGCCTTGGCAAGCGACCAGAAAGCACGACTCCCAGTGGGATATCTCTCAAGACGCTCGCCAATTCTGGCAACGTGTTCTGCCTTGGCTTCGGCAATGGCCCTTTTGTTGGCCATGGCACTCAAATGATGAACGACGATGTTTACTGCCATTAATTTACGGCAGATGGCGTATTTTCGACATGGCCATTGAAAACTGTCATTTCCATACAATTTGTAACCAATGATCCAACTTTGAAACCCAAAGATCCAACATTAAAAAAAGAGGAAAACGTCACAAACGGCCCGTCGTTCGGGGCAACGAACAGGATAGTGTGGGGCTACCACACCCTAAACCCACGGTGTGCCGTCTCTCCGCCTTTATTGGTTGGCCACTGAAACTATGTTACATTGCTTCAGTAGTCCGCCGGCGGTATTCGATTTATCTTTTATAAATTTAACTATTATAAAGCTGTAACAGCGCTGTGTCTGTACATATTTTCATGTTTCTATATATTTTTTTAGCATTTGACATGCTTAGTCAAATAAACTAACACAAAATATGGAAATCTGAAATCGAAAATAACAATTACGAGCAAGATTTGAACCTGCATCTCCTGGATACCGTCCAGATGCTTCCAATTCAGATTTCCACATGAATGAAATTCACAGTCTCGAGCAATTGTCACGATTGGTGAATTGGCAAAGCATCTGGACGGTATCCAGGAGATGCAGGTTCAAATCCTGCTCGTGACTGTTATTTTCAACTTCACATTTTCACATTTTGTGTTAGTTTGTGTCTGTACATAAAACAATTTTTAGTATAATTTTTTGTCTGTTTGTTTGTTTATCTGAAATAAAGCCAACTCGTTTCAAGCTATACGTTTGAAAACCGCATTAATACCCATTCAGTAATTTTAGAGATGTGCGTTAACAAACAAACAATGCAGAAAAACATTGATGATGTTCTTGTTTTGTGTTATATTTCTTTTATCACTACATTGAAATTCTTCAGTAGTATTTAAGTTATAGTGATGGATGCATTTCGTTTCTGAACCTTTTATTAATATTGATACCTTATAGCTGAACAGAGCATATCGTTAATAGCATAATTCGAGAATTTAAAAATTATCGCCTACAAGTAGGATCTTTAAGATTTCATACCTGTATTGTAATATATACTTAATTTAAATTTTAAATGTTGTCCGTACTTAATACTTGTTGTTTAATTCACTTGTTAATATATTCGACGTGCACGTTAATTAAAAACCAATGTAAGCGTTTATATTACTGACCCCTGTTTACCGACTAAACTAACTAAAGCAGGTAATAAATTATAAGTAAGTAAAATAATCCATAATATATTAAATGCGGGGTTATAAGTTTGACGTGTGTATTTCTGTGTCTGTCTGTGGCATTGTAGCTATCAAACAACTAAACGGATATTGATTGTATTCATTTTTGATGTAAAGGAAACTTAATAAAATAAGCAAGTCGTTTCATGACTATCAGCACTTTTCTAGTTGATGAATAGGTGTGACTCACACCAATCACACCGTGTGAGTACCTTCTATAAGCCGAAATGACTTCAGTTAGTGTACCTTTTAAATTGTGTATTTAAAAAGAAACATCACGCCTGTATTCCCCGAAGGGCAGAGGTGTATTACACACCCACGGTTCGCCAGCTATGTTTAAGTCTAACGCGTAATAGGGGGCGAGACTATTGCCGTCTGCCGGGCATATTTCCATATTTCCAAACTCCGGGCTGCTACTGAGAATTTTTCTTTTTACGAAAAATCCCAATAACATTGCCCGACCCGGGGATCGAACCCGAGACCTCGTGATCAGCAGTTGCTCATACTACCGATGCACCATGGAGGCATTTTAACCGTCTCACCAATATAGATACAGCAGATGTCTAGGCAATGGTCTGATAATGGAAAGGAGAACAGGGGGGTCGCCCCGTCCTCTCCCTAGAATTTGTACATTTTTTCATATTCTTACATATCTCTCGTCTATTTACGGATTTTAATAACTCAAAAATATGCCTAACTTTGCAGGCAAATCAATCGTTACAATAAATTCGTTAATTATTATACTCACTAATATATAGGTACATACGTCTAGTAGGTATAAACCTATAAAACAAAAGTGCAAAGCTTCACATATTCGCAAACGCCAGAATTTCAAAAATTCAACATTAAACATTTTAAAATATCTCTATTTCATAGACATAACTTAAAATCATCAAAGTTACTAATAAATAACACGAGCGCTTGAGGCAAGTGCATCCGCAATGTGGCGATTGCAATCGCCACAAGCGGCCTGATTCATTAGTAAGGGTTTTCATGAGAAGAAAACGGCAACAAACCTAATACCCACTTTTTAATTTTTTTATACATAACTACTCCTCTCTACCCATGGGAGTCGTAAGAGCTGCCTGAAGGAATACCGGGGGAGTGGGCAGCAGCATTCCCTCGAGTATTAACAACATCCACTGCGATCGCCAACCCGCCTGCCAAGCGTGGCGATTACGGCATTATCCCCCATGGCGGGACCGCTCGTAGTGGCGTTCTCTTGGGGAGGCCTATGTCCAGCAGTGGACGTTGAAAGGCTGATGGATGGATGGATGGATACATAACTAAAGCAACTAAAGTTGCCCGCGGCTCCGCCGCAGCTAAACGCTAGTGTTTAGTTTATATCTCAGGTTCCCCATATGGTACCACCGAAGGAATGTAACATAGTTCCAGTGGCCCGCTAATAAAGGCGGAGAGACTGCACACGGCGGGTTTCTTTAGCAGGTGCAGGCCCCACACTACCCTGGTCGTTGCCCCGAACGATAGGGTGTGCGGTTAGGAACATTTTTCCCGCCTTAACAAAAAAAAAGTTCCTCATATGGTAACGGGATATATAATGTTTAACCAGTTTTAAGTCTAATAAAGAGCTATCAAATAAAAAAAATTGCATCAAAATTCATTCAGTAGTTTTTGTGAGAACAAGTTTTGTGTAAAAAATTTTGTATTCAGACACACACAGTATTTATTTCTCAAATAACCTAAATTTATAGATACAGCTCTGTTACAACTATATGTTACAAGGGCTAATAAGCCTCAAATTAAACTTAGTACACGACGTAAGATAAGCACTCGTATTGATAAAAGCTAACGCAATGCAGTGCTTTAATTAAGATCTTTTTGAATTTGCGCCACAACATACCCACGTCTACTTCCTCCGTTTCAAGTCCTTAACTCACGTCAACAGTATGCAGTCTAGACTGTTTCTGCTTAAATGAGCCTTTCTGTGCACGTATATGGAGAGCTGTTGACAATTTACCATATTAAATAAATAGCAGGTAATATATAACTATACGAGTAAACTCTTGCTATATAACGCTCTTGCTTACTCTATAATTGGTTACGGCATAACTAGCTACGGCAGAACTTTTAAAACCTACCTTGATTGCATTCTCAAGCTACAAACTAGAATACTAAAAAACATTGTCTCAGTTAACATAAGAAAAAGATGTAAGGACGATGAACTTGAATTGTTTAGATACTGTAAGGTGCTTCCTATTCACATTAAAGTTACCTATAGTCTTTTCAAAAAGCAGTTCTTCAATAAATATTTACAAAAAGAAATATCACACAATATTCAAACTCGACAAAAAACTAATAAAAAGATACTGACAGTTGGAGCAGCTAATACTTACGGTGAAAGAACCACAGCATATATCATCCCTCGTTTACTTAATAAGCTGGACCAATCTTTTGTACAAAGTATCAATAACAGAAATATTAAACATAAATTAAAAACACATTTCTTGAACAACCTGTAGATGCTTTGCATAAACCGGTCTGTGCGACACTGCGTTCGCACCGCGTAGGCACTGCGTTCGCACCGCGTAGGCACCGCGTAGGCAGTGTCATATTATGTCAATCCTGTTGCTCGCGTTTTAGCGTTTAAGCAGAATGTTACAGCATTCCGGACAAACCTTAGTGGTTTTTGGCTTGCTGTTTTAATGTTTTACTCTTTGTATGTATGGAAATAAATAAATAATAAAAAAAAAACGTACGTATTTGTACAAAGCAAAGAAATTCCCAACGATATAAATTGATTTATATTTTTATAAAGATGGCGCCGACAACAAAAGCTGAGGACAGGTTAACGTCTGGACATCGTCTGTCTCATCCTCCACCTGGAGAGGAAGTCCTCATCAGTGGAATAGCCGGCTACTTTCCAGATTCAAATTCAGTCATACACCTGCAAGAAAACCTTTTCAATAAGGTAAGAATTAGTTTCTTCTTTCTTTATTTATAATTATAACTTATCCTTAGTGATAAGATTACGTCGAAAAAAACGTAGTGATGCCTACTATAATTTACAATACTTGTGAAAAGGAATGCGATGACGATAGTTCATTACGCGAATGGGAAACGCATGAACTTGTTAATTATTGATATGGATTCCGTTATATACCCACATCAATATTAATCTCTTAAAATGATTCCTTTTTTATATTTTTTTATCTTTTATTTGTCAAGGCTTTATTGCCATAAGGCACTATGCAGATCTCGTAAGGTTACTCTACAATTTTGAATGCCTATTGGTTAACAATTAAAATTAATTAGCTGTAACATTTTGGGTTAGATATGCCTGCTTAAACATATTTATAAATAGCTATAGATTTATCTGAAACAGGTTGGCTCAAAATCATATTTATCATCCTACTGTAAATATTTGAACCAATATGACGTTGTAACAGCAATTGTCTAATACTGGAAAGTAAACTGCATTCGATTAAGCGATGATATAAATCGTCAACTTTAGTGCTAACCGCTATTAGGCACTAAAAGTGTCCACTATAAATGAGTGCAAATTACGCTTTCTTGCACTCATTTCGTTTAGTGTTGTTTCGACACGCGAGCAGCTGCAACGCCCCCAACGTATCAACATGGCTAATAATACTAAAATCTCTTTTGAAAAACTCATGGACTGTCTCTTGTTCTTTCTGAATAGTGTCATTACACTCACGCACGCAGTTAAAAGTTATTACTGTTTTATAGAATTAATGCAAAATGAATGCAATGAAGATTATATAATTATACAACTTTTGTCATGATTTCTAAACACAATTGTGTCCTTAATTGGTAGATCAATGACTACCATACAATAACACAGACCTACAAACTTTACAAGGATCCAAAACATTTTTTTGAATACTTAATTTCCCATAACAAATGCCATAGAACATCGGTTTATATCATCAATAGAGCGACTTAAGGCAAACGCAATGCCAAAGCATAAGGGAAGGGGAGTGTAATAATAATGTTCATCAGTAAGTAACACATTTTGAACTCTAGGTGGACTTAATATCAGGAGATGCTCGTCGTTGGAAGCTTGCTCACCCCGAAATCCCACAACGTACTGGCAAAATTAATTTTGTAAACAAATTCGATGCATCCTTCTTCGGAGTACATTACAAGCAGGCACACACCATGGATCCTATGTGCAGGATCCTGCTGGAGAAGGCTTATGAAGCTATTATTGATGCTGGTAAGTACTACTTAATAAATTTAAATTTTAACAAATAGTAATAATAAAATAATGTAGTAAAAAAAACAAAATAGATATGTTTGAGACGATAAGTTGAGTACCTACTTACCAAATCAAATTTTAAGACAGTAGCTTAGGGTGTATCCGAATGTGGCCCGCCAATAAAGTCGGAGAGACGCACACGGTGGGTTTCTTTAGTGGGTGAGGGCCCCACACTACCCTGTTCGTTGCCCCGAACAAAAAAAAGGGTGTATCCGAATGCAAAATACTCTTCTATTCACTTATTTGGTGAAATTTGTAAAGTGATAAAAAAAGTCTCACCCACACATTTTTTTCCCGCGGGTGTCGTACGAGGCGACTAAGGGAAGTAAAAAAATATCACCTATTGCATTACTGGTGGTGGGGATGGATGCCAAGTGGGAGCACTAATTTGTTATCAGGCCTGAACAGCTAGGTACCACCATCTCCTGTGCGACCGACCTTGTAACATGTGTGTCTTGGTTGTAGCAGGAGATATATGCGATATATCCCATTAGCAAAGTAAAAAGTTGAACAGCGGCTCGGCAGTACTCTTAGCATCGTTGAGTCCATGAGCGGCAGTTACCACTTACCATTAGGTAGGCGGTGGCTCATCTGCCACATCTGTAGCAATGCATGTAAGATAAATAGGTGCAATATAACAAATCCTAATAATTTATGATGGCAACAATTCCTGAAGTTTAGTTGAAACTAGTTGCGGCACATGTTGAAGTATTTACATAAATGGTTAAAATATATTTTATAACTGAATTAGCGTCTTTTTCACAGAATAAATGTTCTCTTCGAAGATTTTTTTTGGCAAATTATATTTTACACAATCAATTTAGTGTCACAGGGAACGTCTTTATTGGACATATAGGTACCTCAATCTCATTATAATAAGACCCTTCTCTGAGGGTAATGAAACCAATTTGTCTATACTAGAAGTCGGAAGCACTTTGATGCATTAAATCCGTAACGAGAGCAATTTCCAATTTTATGGTCGTTTTAACCTTTAAAAAGTCTAATTTAAGACTTAGCCATCAATCTACACAGAAATAATTTCAATGGAACTAAGTATTTATTCGTACTTAAAAAAACTAGATGAAATACTAGATTATATCAGCGAATTCATCCACGTAGACTTGATAAGATAAATATATTACTCTATAGAACACTAGATGTGTGGAAAAAATTATACATTTTTCCATGATACTACTACTTTTTAATACAAAACTTAACATAGGCTATTGTTTGGATCCTTTTCTGGGGTTTGCACTATACGTGTGCTAAATTTCATGATAATCAGTTGTGTAGGTAAGGCGCAAAAACGTGACAAACAAACATACGCACTTTTACATTTATAAAATTAATAAGGATTCATTTAACACTTCAAATTGTAACTAATGGGCAGTCTAATGGGCAAAAATAGTGCCATTTATGGACTCAACGATCAGGTTTAAATAGGTAGTTATAGCCTATCTGCTAATAAATACATGTAACATTTTTTTTTATTGTATGTAGTGGCAGACGAGCCACGGTCCATCTGATGGTAAATGGTAACCGTCGCCCATGGACTCGACTATACCGAGAGTATTGTCGAGCCACTGCTCACCAATTCATTTCACAGATATGAAATGAAATACAAACGGCTATATTTCCTGCTACAGCCAAAACGCAACGATGTGCTTAATGACCGGTCACACGGGAGATGGTGGTACCAATCCGCTCGGGCCCGATACCAAATGAATAATCCCACTAGGTACCCAGCCCTACCACCAGTCTTGCAATGGATGATAATTGCTTACTTCCCTTAGTCCATTCATATGACACCCGTGGGAAGGAATGGGGTGGTGACACTTGTATTCTTAGTCCGTTACCAACATAGCATCACGAGTGAAATCCCCGAAGGGGTAGGCAGAGGTGTATTACACACCCACGATTCGCCAGCTATGTTTAAGTCTCACATAATAGGGGGCGAGCCTATTGCCGTATACCGGGCACATTTCCAAACTCTGGGCTACTACTGAGAATATTTCTCTTTACGAAAAAGCTCAATAACAACCCGAGCCGGGGATTGAACCTGAGCCCTCTTGTTCATCAGAAATACATGTATGGTAACTATTTTAAAATTTCTGCCTTCCTATTATCTAGGACATAAATATAACAATTAGAATAATAAGCAAGTACAGTAGCAGTTTTAAAGACAATGGAAATTTTCTAAAGTGCAAGTAAAACAAGGGTCAATTAAATGTAACCCAAATTATATTTTGTTATGTTACATTTAACCTCCAAATAATTTATGAGGTGTGGTTTTGATTGAAGTTATAGTATGTGTCTCTAAATGTGTTTGTCTATTTATTTGTAGGTTAGAGTTGAAATTACTGAACGGGTTTCACTTGTGATGTATAACTTGAGTTTGACTTGGGGTAGAATATATTATACTCTGCTTCATGTCAATAATAATTATACATCAGAAAAAAAAACTCTACAATTTTAAAGACATTAATATAAAACTAAATTTCACACGTACGAAATCGAGGGAGTCTGGTCGTATCCATTTGTTTTTTATTATAAGCTACAAAGAATGTCAGTCAATTTTGCTGTCGGGTTTTGGTATACACGTCTCCTGACTATTGTAGTCGTTTTGGAAGACAGCGTCTTACCTGTGTCCCAGGTGCAACGAAATCAATGAACCGTGGTGACCACTTACCAGAAGGTGGCTTGTTTGCCTTTTTTTTGGTGGCAAACAAACTACTGCACTCAGCAGTAACCGCTATGAACTTTTCTGGAAGCTCAGCCAAGCTACTGTATACCATTGAATTTTTGTAAGTGCTAAACAGCACGGAAGAACATTGCAATGCGAAGAGTGCAGCCAAACTGCGAACATGGTAGAATAGGATCAGCTATCATACAACTGAAATAAATTTAGATGCCATGTACACATGTCAAATACACAGAAAAACCGTTTATATAGGAATCAATAAGCCTGGAATCAATTGAAAACTTTCACTTCGTACTAAACACCAAAACCACTGCTATTTCATGTCGAGTTTTATTTCTTTAGTGGTGATATTGTGCTTCTTCACTTAGTTTTCTTACATGATATATGCGAGAATGTGATAGTGAAATAATTAGTAACCAACCCAAGATTCACTTTCAGCCTTTCTGCGTCGTAATATCTAGTTTCGACAATAACATCAGTTTCAACCAAAAAATAATTTATTGTGAAAATGTCAATCTAAAATTCAGTTTAATTTTTGACTAGTTTCAGCCAATAAATCTAGCTCTGCCACAGTTTCTGTTTAGATTGAAACTGAGACCTGTGTTCTGTTTCGATCTGCCTCAAAAAATAATAATTATAAATTCATAATCTATTACAACACAGAACTCTTCTTCTATTCTACGTCTTTATATTTTCCTACCGGATTTTATACTTTATAATTTACATTAATAATTATAATACATGTAACGGGTCATGTAAGATACTATTATTTTGACCAACCTCGACGTTTCGGCTGAGTTATATCAGCCGTGGTCACGAGTACACTCAGAAAGTACTCAATTAATGATTAGTTAGTTTATTAGATGTCGTAACCACTCGTATAATTAAGTTAATATATTAGTTTCTTCCGCCTCTATGTTCACTCAATGTCGATCCCAACTCATCACAACTTGTTGGAGTCAGTTTCAATTAACTGTCGATCTCAAAGCAATTAGAACTTTAATTATAATTAGATCATATGTTGTCAATATGATAATAGTCTACACAGATAGTGGAAAAAATTCTCGCGATAGACCTTAGGTGCCGAGAACTGTGGGTGTCGCCCCCGCGATATCGAATTATTCCCTAGTAAAGAAAGAACATAGATGGCGGCTGGAGTGGTTTAGATACCGGTCTCCCGCCCGAGTGTTGTGAGTTCGATTCCCACACAGGACAACTCTTTATGTGATCCACAAATGGTTGTGCTACTCAGCACAGACTCCTGTGTGTACTTTGTGGCCGTGAAATTGTATGTTTATAAATTGGCATAAAAAAGTACTTATTAATGACTTGGTTATAATCCAATATTAAGAAAATATCCAGAATGCTAACAGTAAACAACGTCCACCAACTAAACAGATTAAAAAGTTATAAGATATCGGTCTCATCCACAATAAAACAATTTTACTGAAATTTTGAATCGGGTTAGCGGGACGCCCTGTTATCTTCGGACCCATTAAAACTTCCTTTCTACAGAGTAATTACGACTCAATATTGCCTTTGCGACAAGCCACGGAATTCGAATTTATTCATTTGATGATAAAACATCAGAGTAGAGTAGTCTGAATCACGTCTTCTCTGTCAAAAAGTATCTGAGTTATAGCGATTCCCAAGCACTTTAGTTTGAACTGAGATTTAGTTTAATAATTGTTTGAGAACAGAGTAAGTACAATGTCTAGGTACAAAACTATATTCTTGTAGTAATACCGTTGCTTGCGCCTTCATCTGTTTGAAATTTATCTTAATATATTTAAACGAGGAAAAGTGCGAAAGTGGAAGGATGTAGGTACAGGGGGAGACCGAGACTCACCTACCTAGACCAAATCTGTCATGTATTGATAAAAGGTGGAGTCAGGAGTCTTCGAAACCGGCGAGCGTGTATGAAGAGTTGAGGACGGCGAGATTATGAATGTTGAGGAAGCGAGCGATGTTTGTAAGAATAGTGCCTTTTGGCACTCTGTTCTCTCTGCCTACCCCGCAAGGGAGATAGCGTGATGATAAGTACCTAAGTAAATAAGTATTATTAAACTAAAATAAGTTGGTTTTCTAGCCCTTAACTGAAATAAAACCTTATATTATGAAAACCCTATATTATCGAAGCCAAACTCTATAAGTGAGAACCGTATTAGCGGAGGGGTTAACATTTGAAGAAAAATCAAATAACGGATAACCATATTATGGTTATACAACAATACTACACAGGTATATTTACAAGATCAATTCGAGACATGGAACCGTGAAATAGAAAATATAATCTTTTCATACAGATATCCTTTACCTTCGGTATTACACATATCAGTTTTTTAGTCCGTGTGGTGACGGACTAAGAATACAAGTGTCACCACCCCATTCTTTCACACGGGTGTCGTATGAGGCGACTAAGGGAAGTAAGCAATTATCATCCATTGCATGACTGGTGGTAGGGCTGGGTACCAAGTGAGAGTACTCATTTGGTATAGGGCCAGAGCGGGTTGGTACCATCATCTCCCGTACGACCGGCCATGAAGCACATCGTTGCGTTTTGGCTGTAGTAGGAGACAGCCGTTTATTATTTCATTTCATATCGGTGAAATGAAATGGTGAGCAGCGGCTTGACAATACTCTTCTTGGTATAGTTGAGCCCATGAGCGACGGTTACCATTTACCACCAGATGGGCCGCGGCTAGTCTGCCACTACATGCAATAAAAAAAAAAAAAGCTTTTTCTTTACGGTGAGCGTTATAACTTTGATATTCAAATAGAACAAGGATCATAGATACAATCAGCAAATAAATTGTGTTTATCTAAATAATTGGTGTACGAGTACTTTGTGACAGCTCATGATGGACTGGCTTTGTAGTTAATATTCTATATTCAAAAATATATATCTTCACTATGTGCACCTGGGACAAACAGTTCAGTTAGGTCAACATACCTTTGAGAAAGAATATCGATGAATTCCAGCTAAGTTGGGCAGCGTTCGAGAAGCTTAGACTGATCTTCTTGTCCGATATTCCATAGTGTCTGAAAGCCAAGGTCTATAACATACTTACAACGTACATACAACTGGGTAGTAGGTCTTGTCGTACAGTGTGCTGTCGAGCGGGCTATGCTCGGAAACTCTCAAATTATTGAATATGGAGATCCGTAGGAGAAGGAGAGTAACTGACATAGTGCGGATAGCACGCTGAAATGAACCAATAACCCTAGGGGAAGAGAGATTCTCGAAGTAAATTAGGAAGAGATGTGGACCGACGATCTGGTCAAAGCCTTTGGATGCAGTTTGTACAGGACTGTTAGTTGTGGTGCTCTAATGGGGATCTTTATGTCCAACAGTAGACGAAAAAAAATGTATAGATGATTCAAAAATATCTAAATAATTTTCATGAAATTGAGCCGCGTGCCTAATTTAAAACGATGAAAGTTAAATCAAATTAGACCTTTGTTAGGAAGTTTATTATTTTATTCCATATTAAATAGGTGGTACCTAACAATACGATTTAAATGAGTACTTCTAGAATATTCCATGATAATTGATAATAATATATAAAGGTTAATTTTATTTATTATAATATATGCGCACTACTTATAAACTAAAACTTGGGGAATAAATTGTTTTACTGTAGTGGAATTTATAAATATGCAATTAGTATTATGATAAAATATTTAGTACTTAGAATTCTTAAATAATAAAATATACGACAATACATTTCCATCCATCCATCCATCAGCCTTTCTACGTCCACTGCTGGACATAGGCCTCCCCAAGAGAACGCCTCAACAAGCGGTCCCGTCATGGGGGATAATGCCGTAATCGCCACGCTTGGCAGGCGGGTTGGCGATCGCAGTGGATGTTGTTAATACTCGAGAGAGTGCTGCTGCCCACTCCCCCGATATTCCTTCAGTCAGCTCTTACGACTTCCGTGGGTAGAGAGGGGTGGGCCAATTCTAAAGCCGGCCCCACACGGCCAAATACATTTAGTATTACATATTTTAGTGTTCTAGATATCTTATTCAATTAAAAGGCTATCTAACGTCGCTTTGTACTAACGGGTAATTGCGGGCATGCTGAGAAATACTGTACTGTGTCAGCTTATGAATTAATATTATAACATTTTTAAGATAGACCGCATGTTTTTGCTAGTATAGATATAACCTAAGTACTTGTGTATACGAGCATATAGTATACGAGCGTGTAGTCTTGTGTGGTTCGAATATTTAGACCAATTTTTATGAAGCTACCTGCCTATATAACTTTAAGAAAGCACAATTTTTTTCTAACTTATAGGTTCCAAGTTTTTTATATTTCATCATTCATTTTCATCTTATTGGTTTTGCTAAATATTTTAATGATCTACTCATAAAATTATTACAAAGTTCTATTGTCCAGATATATGATGTCCCAAAACCAGTCAAAAAATTATAAAAAGCAACTAAACCTTCGGTGCTACTGATAAGCGATAGGTATATAGGTACTGTGTATTATAAGATCGTTCATTCCGAATCACGATTTCTAGCAACTCAAAAATAGTTTGTGGGTGCCTTGTAAAAGTACAAAAAACATAATTCCACAAGAGGTCAAAATCAAAATAAAAAACCTTTTTTTTGTAGTTCATCCTCTCAATATTGCGTCTGATGTTATCTTGATTTTCTTAGTTAATTCTTGCAATACCCTAAGAAAGGAACAGGGTAGTAGCACTACTGTTAATCTACCTTCTTGTGGAAAAACACCATTATGAAAACATGAAACATAGCATCACGCCTGTCTTCCCCGAACGGGTAGGCAGAGGTGTATTACACACCCACGGTTCGCCAGGTATCTTTAAGTCCCACTTAATAGCCTATTGCCGTCTACTGGGCACAATTCCAAGCTACGTTGCTACTGAGACTAACTATAACATCACGCCATTTCCTTTGCGGGGTAGGTTAGGCTCTATTCTTGCATACATCTCTCGCTTTCTCAACATTCACAATTCTCTTTCATACCTACTCGCTCTTTTACGTCGTCGTTACGAATGCGGTCAGTCAGCCTCACTCCATAGATTCTTCGGAGAGATCGCATGTGCTACAGAGGATTATTCTTTTTACGAAAAAGCTGAATGACACTGCGACCCATTATGAACCACCTGTATTAGAAATCTGTTACACAAAAATATAAATGTTTCACAGGTGTCAATCCAAAGGAACTTCGAGATACAAAAACCGGTGTGTTTGTCGGTGCTTGTTTCTCAGAGTCCGAGAAGACATGGTTTTACGAGAAAATGCAAGTTAACGGCTTCGGTATTACCGGGTAAGATTTTGGACTTTATTCTATTTTATACTTTGGATTTGTGTGGAAAGCACATAAAGGCTGCAAAACATAATAGGCCTTGTAATGAAACTGCTCTGCCCGTGACTCCGCGTTGACTTCAGAATATTAATAAATCATTTACCGCACACTAATTATCTTAGCCAATAGAAACCGTCTATTAGTCTTTTTTTTATTTTTTTTGTTAAAGCGGGAAAAAATGTTCCTAACCGCACACCCCGTCGTTCGGGGCAACGAACAGGGTAGTGTAGGGCACTGACCCACTAAAGAAACCCGCCGTGTGCCGTCTCTCCGCCTTTATTGGTGGGCCACCGCAACCATATTACATTCCTTCAGTAGTAACCGTCTATTAGTCCTGGATGAAAAAGTAGATTATATTATATCCTTATCCGGGTTGCAGTCTATATGTATGCAAAATTTCATGATGATTGGTTCAGTAGTTACGGCGTGAAAGCGTAACAAACAAACTAACTTTCGCATTTATAATATTAGTAAGGATAAACTAGCCAAACCCAAACGAGTTGATAAAACCAATTTGTCTATTTTAGTCAGCTGTGTAGCACACCTGGGGGGTTAGGCAGAATCTTATATCTCACAAGTCGATCGTATCGTGATCACTGTGATTGGTTGAGAAACCGACGCGTGATGTCGCAATAATCCGTTGGCCAATCACGGTGATCTCTCGACCAATTACAGTGATCACGATACGATCGACATGTGAGATATGAGATTCTGCCTAACCCCCCTGGGCATGTTCGTTTAGATGTTCGATAGGCTGGGTACTACTCTCCTGGGCTTTGGAACAGTATCCTTGATATGCAGCAATTTTACGTAACTGGTATAATTTGTCGATTAGCAGTGGTTACCAATTACTTTAGAGTCAACTCTCTGTCAACAGAGAGCTTATATGCCGACGCAATGAAAACCAATATGGCAGTAAGAAAATTATAAATAAATAAATAAATATTCGCGGACATTTTTCACACAACGTCCTCTGGTCCCAAACTAAGCTTAACGCTTGTGTACCCATAGTACCAGATTACGGATATAATACATATACTACTTTTTTTTTTGTAAATACATACATATAATACATAAAAACACCCAGACGCAGTACAAATATCTGTGTTCATCACACAAATAATTGTCCTGAGTGGCAATCGAACCCACGACCTCGTGCATGGAAGTCTGTTACACTACCTAAAACCCATCGGTCGCCATTCATTTTTCAGAACGTGCGACTTTTTCGTGCGTGCAGCCCGGCGTTCCTCAATTTATAAGAAATTATCATGTTAAAAATTTAGAGCCATTCGTTTCATTATTCTATGCCATTCCGTAGATTTAACTTACATGTAACTTTTACATACAAATAAAATAACGCCAAAAATCGTCTTTCGATAAAAGTTACGACATCTAACGGATTTAATGTGCGTTATAAAACGTGAGGCGGTTTCTTTATACATTTTCACTGCTCTATGTGTAGCCACAAAACATTGAAGTCGTGACCCTTTTATTTTAAGACTCAGTTTAAACTTGTCAGTTGCATCCATGTGAATGTCAGGGTTTTCGTGTATCTGTCTGCTCGATGCACAACGCTCCAATTCATTTAGAAAAATTTCTCTTAGAAATTTACACAAATCAAAAATCCTGCTCGTGACTGTTATTTTCGAGTTCACATTTTTCACTTTGTGTTTAATGTATAGTGCTAAGCATGTCGAATGCTAAAAATATATATATATATATATATATATATAAAATATCTAAATATCTTAGAAATTTGCTACACATATCTTAGTCACATTAGTTCACATTGGCCGTGTGGGGCCAGCTTTAGAATTGTCCCACCCCTCTCCACCCATGGAAGGCGTAAGAGCCGACTGAGGGAATACCGGGGGGAGTGGGCAGCAGCACTCCCTCGAGTATTAACAACATTCAGTGCGATCGCCAACCAAGCGTGGCGATTACGGCACTATACCCCCAATTTGGGGAGGCCTATGTCCAGCAGTGGACGTCGAAAGGCTGATGGATGGATGGATGGATCTTAGTCACTGACTCAAGCAGGGACGTGTAACGTAAATAAAAAAGGTAGATAGGTAAATTAGAAGAAAAAAATATAAAGTTTAGCAAACTATATCGTGTGAGATATCCAATAAAATCTCGTTATGAGAATCTTAAATAAGCTAAAATATTTTATTATAATTTTAAGATAAATACTTATAAAGTATCGAAACTTGTTAATCATTTCCACCCCTTATTTTCGAAACTACTTACTAGGCCTAACATTTTGAGAAACATTTTACAAGAAAACCTATAAGGCCCACTTGCGCGTTTCAGAGTTATTGTATATAACTCCGAGCGTACTGCTAACGCAGGGCTAAATAATTATTTGTGCTTGCACTGCTGAGAGTTAACACTATACCATGCGTAAAATAATTAACTATTAAACCCACTAAAGTTGGAGGGTTAAATGTCTATCTCTGGGTTTATATGCTAGTTTGTGTTTTGTATTTAAAAAACAACAAAAGAATAACATTGTATCGTTTATTTTTATTCTCCTGATGAGTGACTTTTTGGTTTCTGATGATGTGTTCATGTGTGTTCAGCCCCTCTAGACAACGGGATATGCTTATTATGTCGTCGTAATCTTATGTCAATCCCATACATTGATTATTAGAATAATTCTTCTATTTTTCTATTTTATTCTGTACTACTAGCGTTTATGCCACTTCGTTATATATAGTACATCATATATGATGCCACTTATCTACAGGGTCCGGTCAGTTCAGAATAGCACCAGCAGTTTCTTATTTATTTTCAAAAACATGTTTACCTATATTTGGTTATTATATCACCAAGAAGTTAACTGCTATAACTTGTAAAAATAAGGCCACGTAAGTATATAAGATTTCATTCATATTTCACAAAATAATACAGATATATTGTCATAAAATACACTCGAGATAGTAAACAAACAACAATTTGACATAATGACATATCGCCCTTCAACTTATACTACCAAAACACGTGGCGTCAATTCAAATCTAACATTAAACAAAGACTTATGCAAGTAACTGTTGTGTGAATGAGAGAAGAATACTTGTGTCGTTCATCATTCATTCCTTTTGGATTTGGCTGGGATGTAAGCGGAATAAGGTTAGTAAAACCTGGATGAATTTTCTTACATGCAAGATAAATTTTGAATTAGATAGTTATTCATGTAACCTAGGTTAGTAAACGCAAAGGTATTTAGTTATCTCAAAATTTCCGCGCAAGTGGCCCTAAGAAGTCTATGGTATTTAAACTAACATAGTAAAAAACAAACTTGGCCCAGATTTTGAATATCTTATGGAACTTCAATAATCATGTACGGAATTCCCTCCATGCGAGTTTAAGTCCCACTTTTTAGTTGAAGAATTCAACAGAATTACGATGAAACTTTAGCAAGTAATTAATTAAAAAATAATAAAGATACAAGCACACAAAATATTTTGTTTTATATTATATTATACTCTCAAAAATTACTATTTTATTATTTTTATATTATTTCGGAATAATGCTTTATGGTGCAGCGGTGGTGTAAGCGACTGCTGATCATGGGATCTCGGATTCGATCTCCGGGTCGGGCAGTGATATTGAGCTTTTTCGTAAAAAGAAAAATTCTCAGGGGTCTGCTAGCCCGGAGTTTGTAAATGTGCCCCGTAGACGGCAATAGGCTTGTCCCCTATTATGTGGGACCTAAATATAGCTGACAAACTGTGAGTATGTAATACACATCTGCCTACCCCTTCGGGAAATACAGGCATGATGCTATGTATTTTTTTTCAATGTTTTGGGGAAAATACGTTCACACACGCATCAAACGAGTGCTACTTTTTAGCACAGACTTGTAGCTATAATTAATATTAATGTTTTATAGAAAATAGCATTTATATTATAACTCATTTCTCCACAATGACATTAGAAATAATTAAAACTCGGTTCGCGTCTCGAGAGCATTTACTGTTAATTGTTACAATTGCACCGCTTAAAAGCGTTTAAAACTTTATACTCGCAGGTACTATTATTGTTATTACGTAGTAAGACCATTTTATTTATTGTTACATATTTTAATCTGCTTATTTTTGTTTTAGTTATAATATTATAATCTAATATCTTTAAACGAGCAATTCTTGTATATATATATATATATATAACCTAAATCTCGGAAACGGCTTCAACGATTTTCACGATAAATCGATCTAGCTAGGTTTCGTTTTTAGAAAACGTCGTTTTATCCGGGTTTTCAGGCAATGAAAAACTGCTACAATATCATTAGAATACGAAGGTAGATTTCGCCGCCATCTATAAGGTTATAATAGCTCAGGTGCGAAATCGGGCGGTCCCGAAACCAGAAGACCCTGGTTCGAGTCCAGATGTCTCAAGTCCGATTATTTTCTCCCCTTTTTCTTCAAGTTCCTTCTATTGTGAGAAAAACTCACCATTTACCAAAAAAAAAAATTGTCATCCAGGTACTCAAATACTATGTGTAGTAGTGTTACGTGGTATCAGATTGTAATTTTTATATTGTTTAGCTGGTATGAAGCCGTAGCTGAAAGGATGGCACCATATAGGTTACACTTCATTTAGCAACTGAACTAAAAACTCTTTGTTGTATTGTTCGAAGAAACTTTGAACACTTTAAAGCCAGTGGCTCATAACTTAATACTAACATAATATGTGCGTTATAAAGCTATTTAGTTCGTGTAGCAAAATTCTAGACTTCATTAAATGGACACCAAGATTAATTATGTAAGCAAAAATTATAGAATAAAATAAACTATAAGTTGTTTAAGAAAATAATCCTTCTCCTAACTCTTAATATTCTTTTTACTACCGAGTACAACCCAAAGGGGTAGTCATACTCAAGTTAATTTGATCCTATTTAGGATACTTAAGTGACTCTATAACGGTTTTCTTAAATATTTGTGAAAGGCGGGACTAGTGTCTTAGTGTACTTCATGTTTAAATCTAATATAGAAGTCTCGAGAATATATATTTGCAATTATAAATGACCTTATGTGTAATGAATTTATGTGATGAACACAGATATTTGTACTGCGTCTGGATGTTTTCTATCTATTATAAGTATGTATTTACAAAAAAAAGTAACATACATATGTATTATATCCGTAATCTGATACCCATAGCACAAGCGTTAAGCTTAGTTTGGTACCAGAAGACGTTGTGTGAAATGTCCGTGAATATTTATTATTATTATAATGTTTTTTCGACAGATGCTCCCGCGCAATGTTGGCTAATCGTATTTCATATTGGCTTGGCGTTACTGGACCTTCGTACACAGTAGACTCTGCTTGCTCCAGTTCTCTCTACGCTCTAGAACACGCTTTCAGGGCCATTCGTGATGGTCAGTGTGACTCTGCTATTGTTGGAGGATCCAACCTGTGTCTCCACCCTTATGTGTCACTGCAGTTCTCCAGGTAATATTATTAATATATCATACCATCACCACACCTGCACCTGAATCACTGAGGCAGTTTCTACTGCTTCTGTGGTGCAGCGGTAGCGTGAGCGACTGCTGATCATGAGGTCTCGGGTTCGATCCCCGGGTCAGGCAGTGTTATTGAGCTTTTTCGTAAAAAGACAAATTCTCAGTAAATAGATGCCCAGAGTTTGGAAATGTGCCCGGTAGACGGCAATAGTCTTGCCCCCTATTACGTGGGATTTAAAACATAGCTGACGAATCGTGGTCGTGTAATACACCTCTTCCTACACCTTCGGGGAATACAGGAGTGATGCTATGTTAGTTTATTTAGGATAAGTACAAAAATGAATTTACTCTTAATATTTAAATTCACACGATGCCTAGTTACTTGCCCATTGTATTATTTGTGCAATACTCAATTAATTGTACATTAGAAGAGACAAGAGTTTTATATTATTTCATGTTATTCCTGTAATTATTAGTAGTAATCATTGACGTGCGACCCAATTTAATGGTCAAAGAAATGCAAGATTACACGTCAATCGAAACAGGAGCTTTCAGGTTTTATCGTATCGGCCAATTAGTAACAATATTTAATTCAGGAAAACGTTTACTTAGAAACCATTTATCCAGATGTCATTATAGAAACTATAACATATTTTCTTTATTCAGACTACAAGATCCACAGTATTAAGCATAAGACAATATACATATTAAAATTAGATTATAAATAATAAATATCGAAATCCAAAAATTAAAATTCAAATTCAAATTCAAAAATATCTTTATTTCATAGGCCTATTAAGTAGCACTTAAAATCGTCAATAATACACAATTCAGAGAAACTCTCGGGCCCAGATTATAAATTAAAACAAATATCAATTTTCATTCACACAATTTTTGTAAAGATATCACTTATTCAACTAATATGGTTCATTAGTCAATAAATGAACTATCTGACAATGATTCAAGTACTGACAGTTAAACCTTTCTGAGAACGCTCTCAAAATGGTTCAGGGGCTGGTCCGGACCCTGCGCACCAAGGATGCACATCGCTTGCGCTTGCATTAAATTAACATAGGGAAGATTGCAAATAAATGTATTGTACTAAGACATAATCCTTGTATCGCGGGGGACTTTAAAAATGTACAATTTTACTAACACAAAGTAGACCCAGACTCAGAACAAACATTTGTGGATCATACAAAGAGTTCCTGTGTGGGAATCAAACTCACATCACTCGAGCGGGAGGCCGGTATCTAAACCATTCCGCCATGTTTGCAGTCAAGTTTTTCTAGTACCAGAAAAGAATACAGTCATATGTTAGGTATTATTTAAAAAAATATATTTTTAGAAAAGCTACAAATCATACGATATTTTTGAGCATTTGGAAGGTTTAATTATAAAATAAATATTTCCTAAGACAATTTTGACACGGAAATTGAAAATTGTGGCAGCTCAGTATTGTAAGGGCAGTTAGAACTGTTGACGGATGACTACCAGTCGCAAACATTGCTTTGAATTCTATTTTGTTAATATTTGTAATTTTTTGTTTAAGTATGTTATGTTCATGTATAGTAATTATTTATACATGTGTGTTTATATAAGTGATTAATTTTAAAATGTTTACAGATTGGGAGTACTGTCACCTGATGGTAGATGCAAGTGCTTCGATAACAGTGCCAATGGGTATGCACGTTCTGAGGCGATCGTCGTCTGCTTCTTACAAAAAGCCAAAGATTCCAGAAGGTATTGCATTTTAAATTAATGCTGGTAGGTCTATGAATATATTGTTCTCTATCGATTAAGTAAAAAAAGAAAAAAAAAGTTTCTAAAAAGTATGTATATCCTGAAATATGCCACCATTAACAACATATTCTTTTTTGTAAAACCTTACAAACATAAAAAAGCAATAATTATCTGTGAATATATTTGCAAACCTGGGGGGTTAGAATGTATCTCACTCAATCGTATCGACATCGCATCGTGTTATTGTAATTGGTTGAGAGATCACCGTAATTGGCCGAAGGAATATTGTGACATCGCGCGTCCGTTTCTCTACAAATCACAAGCGAGACGACACTATGTTGAAACGATTTGGTGAGTTACATTCTACGGGCCCTTTTCCTAATTTCTTGAATCTATTAGGGTATACGCTCAACTCCTGCATGCGAAGACTAACTGCGATGGCTACAAAGAACAAGGTATCACGTATCCTGCTGGACAAATCCAAAAAATGTTGTTAAGCGAGTTTTATGAAGAGTGTTCCATTGAACCTTCCACCTTGGAATATGTTGAAGCCCACGGCACAGGTAAGGACACCCTTGATTTTGATATGTAAATACTATTTATTTTAGATTCCTTTATATAAAAGTAACTACAAATTATCTCGAGAACCCATCATCAGAACATCACCATATTTCTATAGATATCCTTGGCAGTATACAATATAACCATTTCATATAATCAGCCTCTTGACGTCCACTGCTGGACATAGGCCTATATATCTATATCATCCATCCATCCATCCATCAGCCTTTTAACGTCCACTGTTGGACATAGGCCTCCCCAAGAATGGGGGATATTGCCGTAATCGCCACGCTTGGCAGGGGGGTTGGCGATCGCAGTGGATGTTGTTAATACTCGAAGGAGTACTGCTGCCCACTCCCCCGGTATTCCTTTAGTCAGCTCTTACGACTCCCATGGGAGGAGAGGGTTGGGACAATTCTAACGCCAGCCACACACGGCATCTATATATTATCAAGCAAATAAAAATGATTGAATAATTGATTGAATGAGGTGACACTTGGCGGAAGTCTATTGTTATTATTATAGAATGGATATTTTTGGAGAAGAGCCCACCACTCACCCACGGATTGTCAATCCCGGTTATCTTTGGACACACACAAAATAACCTAAGATTACCGATCCGCACTCTCACAGATAGAGGATAATATGATAATAGCAGAGTAGCATGCACGATAATGACAAAAAATCTCACCTCGGTGAGCCCTCCTTCTAAAATATCCATTCATAATAATAAAAATAATTATGTTATTATTTTTGAATAAAAACTAGATAATTACTACCTACCATACGTAGTATACTACAATTTAAATTTTGAAAGTATATGCACGACGAATTCACTAGTATTACGCATTAGTAGTATCAATACGAATTTTTCGTAGAGATAAAGTATCGTAGAGTGACATATTTATACTTCTGAAGTCCACGCCACAGTAAATATTATACGCTTAAGGGTGCGTTTCCACTGACGCGGAGCTGAGCGGAGTGCAGAGGAGCAAACCGTGAATTAGACAATCACAGTGCTCGAAGTCATCCACTCCGCAAGTGGAGCGGAGTGGATGACTTGTGAGTGGACTTTTAAATAAAATATAATTATGAACATGCGGCCCCGAGCCGGGGGACACCAAGCGGAGGATAGCGGGACGGTGCATTTTAAGTATTTGACTCGTGCGCCGCATTTTAGTTTAGTGCACAGTCTGCTCAGCACCGCTTCATCCCGCTCCGCTTCAATAAAAACACACACTTTTCACTGCTCTTCTAGAAACGCACCATACGAGCTTTGTATATTTATTGTGTCCGCGCGGACGGAGTAGCAAGTAGAATCTAGTATATAATAATAATAAAAATCATAGAGTTTCAATTTTATTAACATTAGTTCGCGCTCGCGGACAATTCTCGCAATTTCTTTCAAGCTTTTAAAAATAAATGGCGCATACAGTTCGCTGTGTTAAAAGTGCAAAGTGAAAACTTGCAAACGGAAAATGAAAAATAGGTAGCATAACTTTGTGAGCACAGCCAAGAGCACTCGGACATATAATTAAAAGACTCTCTATTGTAGTAACAGCCATTGTTTATTACGTCGACAGTAGGTAATAAAATAGCATTAATCGTGTAATTAACTGGCTGGCACTTACCAAAACATTAAACACTACCATTTTTATAACTAAATAAATATTCACGGACATTTTACATAACATCCTCTGGCCCCAAACTAAGCTTAACGCTTGTGTGGGATTTTTATAGTTTTTTTTTTATTGCGTGTATTGGCAGACGAGCCGCAGTCCATCTGATGGTAAATGGTAACCGTCGCCCATGGACTCGACTATACCGAGAGTATTGTCAAGCCGCTGCTCACCAATTCATGTCACAGATGAAATTAAATATAAACGGCTGTCTCCTGCTACAGCCAAAAAGCAACGATGTGCTTCATGGCCGCTCACACGGCAGATGGTGGTACCAACCCGCTCGGGCCGGATACCAAGTGAGTACTTCCACTTGGTACCCAGCCCTACTACCAGTCATGCAATGGATGATATTTGCTTACTTCCCTTAGTCGCCTCATACGACACCCGTGGGAAAGAATGGGGTGGTGACACTTGTATTCTTAATCCGTCACCACACGGAAAAATTACGTATATAATAAAAATTAAAATTACGGATATAATAGATACATATATTACTTTTTTTTGTAAATACATACATATAATAGACAGAAAACACCCAGACGCAGTACAAATATCTGTGTTCAACACACAAATAATTGTCCTGAGTGGGAATCGAACCCACGACCTCGTACACGGAAGTCGGTTACACTACCGACTATGCCACAAGGCCCGTCAACTTCCGCGTTTTTGGGCTTAAAGTTACAGAAAAACATCTATGCGGCAAAAATATATTCGTGTTCTAAAATTAAAACAAATTGTGCTACCGTCCCACTGAAGTAATTCAATACAGTAGGTACCAGTGGTCCGTCAACACAGGCGGAGAGATGGTACACGGTGGGTTTCTTTAGTGGGTGCGGGCCTCACACTACCCCGTTCGTTGCCCCAAACGACGGGGTGTGTGGTTAGGTAATTTTATTTCCGCCAAAAAAAAAGAGCCGGCACATTAAAGCTGGGAAAAAGCAAAAATTTCTAATAAAAATATTGCAATACTTAATGAAGTACCCATCTGTATTGAACATTATTATAATGTGCGTGTTTGTGCACCTCATATCATAATTCAATGGGATGGTATATTATATCCCCAAGTTTAGAAACGTCAGGCTAATTATAGGAGCAGAAAATCTTAATATATTTTCTGGTATTGAAACAAAATAATAACTAAAATATCAATGCCAATGTAAGATAAAAAAATATATTTTTTCAACCGCAAAACATCCCAGAATGGCGTTTCAAAGTAAACACCTGAATATAAAGTATTTTACGACTAAAACATTTCGCAGCCATAACTTCAAGATATACTAGTAAAGTTTTATAGGCAGACCATTCTAAGCGTTAAAGTGTTTACAATTGTAGATACGGTCGGTAGTATTGATGGAATACCACGTATAGAATTTATGATAGACGAGCAAGTTTATTGATAAATTTATTACAAAGACAATTCTCGAACTACGCTATCAAAGATAGCGCATTTTACACACAAACAACGAACTGAACGTGTCTTCGTTTGGTGTAAAGGTTTAGGTAATTTCCCGTGCCAAAATACGATTTCTTCCAGCAAATGTAATCGAAATAATATATGTATTCCGACAGATGGTGCAAGCTACAGTGTCACCTAAGACATTAAGAATGAATGTGTTATCGACATTCACAATCCCGAGCATTTGTCACGATGGCTGAATTCGCAAAGCATCTGGGACGTAATGAGGGGGATGCGGGTTCAAATCCTGCTCGTGACTGTTATTTTCGATCACACATTTTCACACTGAGTGAAGTATTGTTATATAGATCTAACAGTCCGCCAATACAGGCGAAGAGACGCCACACAGGAGGTTTATTTAATGAAAGCTACGAGCAAACTACCCTGTTCGTTGCTCCGAATGACAGGGAAATAAGTTTAGACGCATTTTTTCCTGTCTCAACAAATAACTTTATATTACTTACGTCCAACAAATGTACTGATCTGACAGTTAGACGCTTTGTGTTTGGATAATGTACTCGTATATATATTTTATTGTGATCTCGTCTCATACATATTAGTTCCATCTGAAGATCGAATGTATAACTTACGCACTATAATTATTATATTAGAATAGCAGGTTCAAATAGTAAAATTTGTATTATTACTTTTTAAAAAGCTTAAAGCTTGAACCTATTGGGAATTACTCGTAAGGTCGTAAGTTAACATTATTACTAGCAAAGTTCTAAGGATTGCAATCTATTTCGGATAGAATTTGCGTAAAATCCTTTATATTTTTAGTGTCACTTATGCTATTGAAGAAACCTATAGGTATTTCAATTTTGACGGTCCTAACCGCAGGAGTTTGGACTGGCTGTTTGTCTATCGATTATTCTTTTATATAATTATACTAGCTGACCCAGCAAACTTCATGCTGCTATATTGTTTATCGCGAATATTTTGCAATTAATTAATAAAAAATACGTGATAAAACTATCCTATGTTCGGCACTCCAGCAAAACACACATTTATAAGTAGTAAAGACATTCAAAATATAGTGTCAATAGAATTTTAAAAACATTTGGCCCAGTAATTATCCTTACTTAATGGCAGGGCCGTAAATTAAAGGTTTTATGAGCCTTCTATAGGGAATCGACTTTTCATTGATAGCTCTTTACATTCAGGCGTATTGTATTGTATTGTATTGTAAACGCGGGCTATTTTCCGCAACTCGACGTCGTATGTGCGCCTATTTTGCGTGACGGGTTGCTGGCACTACTCCTGCCAACCCAGCATCACCAGAAAGCCTAGCAGACCCTTAACGTTGCCGACGACCTCTGGGAGCGACCTCGGAGAGCCGAGGTATAGTGCCCGGTATTCCGCCACCCCCGGACATTCAAGGATGACGTGGGCGGCCGTTTCGTCTGCCTCCATGCAAGCTCTGCAAAGAGGACTGTCAGTAACACCTAGAGTAAATAAGTGTTTATTCCATAAAGCATGTCCAGTAATGGCTCCCATTAGAAGCCGGAGCTGAGGCCTCTTCAAACGCCGCAGCTTTAGTGACAATCCGGGGTAGATTGTCGGAAGGGCCTCTCTGGCTTGCCTGCATGTACCTAAGTTAGACCAGTATTCTTGGTGTTCTACCTTGGTGTTTCGTCGTAGTGTGTCTCGGAGCCAAGCGAACGGCAGGGGTAGAATGGGCTCAGGTCCTTCCACTATCATCTCCGAACCCCCCCTTGCCAATTCATCGGCAGCGTCATTACCGCGTGAGTTGCTGTGTCCTTTGATCCACTGTAGGGTTATATCGTTGTCGATACATACCTGTGACAGGGCTCGATGGCACTCGTATATAAGACCCGAGGTTATAGTATACCTTTGAAGGGCCTGTAGGACTGATCGGCTATCAGAGAGTATACGGATTTGTTGGTTCTTTACCTTTCTAGAGTCGATTGCATACGCCACATTCAGGCGTACCTGGCTCAATAAATTAATTTATTAAAATAATTACCTCGCTTTAAGTGGGTACGCACTTAAGTAATTAAGAATGGAACAGAAATGATTTTGTTACATACTTACTTTATATAGAATTTTTTTTTATTGTTATACGTTATCTATCTATTAATGTATATTATTAAGTTTAACTATTTGCACCCGTGGCTTCGTCTGCATTTATTAATGTATCTTGTAATCATAAATTATTCATAGCTCACATAATTTTAAAATTAATGTGACTGAATTACCTTCGCAATTATAATTTCAGTAAGGGAGTGCCTTACTAATATTATAATTGCGAAAGTGCGTTTGTTTCTTTTATACGCTTTCACGCCGTTACTCCTCAATCGACCATCATAAAATTTTGCATAAATATAGTTCAGTACCCAGAAAATGACACATGCTTAGCAATAGCATTTTTTGCATAGAGATCACTAGAGTGCCGTATAGCTAATAATCTTTATACTCTGAAGTACCTACACGCGGACGAAGTAACGAGTAGAATCTAGTATTTAAAATATTATTCAACATTTTGCCTGTATTCCTCGAAGGGGTAGGCAGAGGTGTATTACACACCCACGGTTCGCTAGCTATGTTTAAGTCCCACACATAGGGGGCGAGCCTATTGCCGTCTACCGGGCACATTTCCAAACTCCAGGCTGCTACAGAGCATTTTTCTTTTTACGAAAAAGCTCAATAACATTGCCCAACCCGGGGATCGAACCCGAGACCTCATGATCAGCAGTCACTCACGCAACCGCTGTACCACAGAGGCAATTTATTCAATAAAATTTACTTTGAGAAAGCTTCTTTATAATTTCTACTTCATTAACTTTGAATAAACTCATGAATACGTCCACTGCATATTCAAAACAGTATTATATTGGATTTGTTTATTCTCTATGAAGAAATTTGAAGCACATCTCTGTAGCTTGAAATTCTTTTGAATGAATACCTCATTCGTTTCGTCGATAAAACCCTATTAGCCTGGAAATTACTCATAGTCGAGGGTTTATTTTTCATTGATCTGTGAACGGAGACGTAGAATTTCGTATTCGATACGTCTTATTCAATTCATATAAGATTACTTTTTTCTGCTTCTAATTTTTGCCCGAATATAGTGCACGATTTCCTGTAATCATTGCTACTACGATAATCGATACGATGTCTATGTAATATATTTAATTATGCTGTCACGACAGTCAGATTAGCAACCTCTTTACCATCACACGAAATACTATGAGTATAAAGGACACCAGAATTCTTAAAGGACTGAATGATTTCTAATCTATACCTCTGTCACCAGGTACTAAAGTAGGTGATCCTGAGGAGTTATTGGCTATCGATGAGATCTTCTGCACTGGTCGTTCAGAACCGCTTATGATTGGATCTGTCAAGTCCAACTTGGGGCACAGTGAACCCGCCTCTGGTCTTTGTTCTATAGCCAAGGTGAGTAAAGCTTTTATAAATTAACAGTCTTTGCCTGCGGCTCCGTCTAGTTTAGTTTAGGTTATATCTCAGGTTCCCGATATAGTAGCGGGATAAAATGTATGTATTTAAGTCTAATCATGAACTATCAAATAAAAAGTAAATAAAAAAAGTTGAATCAAAACCATTTTGTAGTTTTTGTGTGATGCGTGAACAAACAAACCGACAAACAGATAAACTGACAAACAGACAAAAAATCTAAAAAAATGTTTCGTGTTCAGACCCGTCTATATAGCCTAATACAGTTATTTTTCTCAAATATCTTAAATGTGCAGACACAGCTTTGTTACAGATTTATAATAGTTGGGATTGTTAATAATTATAAAAGAAAAAAAGGTTTTTAAATTTAACAAAAATAAGATTCTAAACATTATAATATATTCTATATTATTAGCGTTTTGTATCTCTGGCTTGGACACTTTTGAGCGCGGAGACGAGATCCATATTTTGTTGGTAGGTCACTGACTATATTAATGAAATATAGTTTAATATATAGAAGATTAAATAATACCTGTTTGTCTAAGTAGCAAAGTTGGAAATAAAAATCACAAAACATAATTCTAAGATATGGAATATGAAACACTCAGTTTGTTACAAAGATATAAATTATGATGTAACTTTTGGCATATTAGATAACATTAATCATGTTAGGAAAGTCCCTGACGATATTTTATCTTGCTAACTATTGATAAGGGGTCCCTATCATACAATCATTTAGTTTAGTTTCATTGAGAGTCATCAGATTTATTAATCAACTATCTGTGGCCCGCGACTCCTGTTGGAATTTAGTTTTATTTTTATCTTTGAGGATGTTATATTTTTGGGGATAACTTTTTCCTGACATCCAATTTATATTCCTGACAATAAAATTAACCTGCTCCAAGACAATTTCTATCTATCAGTAATAAACCGCGTTTTTGTTCATTTCAGTGATGTGCTTTAAAAATCAGACAAATATACTGAGAGATAAAAATAATATTGTTTTTTATTCTATCTCTTTTCATTTATCATTCTCTTTCCATTTTTGAGGCATACTTTGAATTTACAGACCAGGCTTTACTGTTTTATTAAATATATCGTAGCCAGATCATAGAATTCATACAAAACCTAAACATTTCATGAAATGGTCGGCCACAAGACAATACATAAATATATATATATATATATAGATTTATAACAACTTCTACAATCATATTCCGTCTCTTTTTACTAGCTCTGCATTGCATACACGTCCGGCTATATACCGCCCAATCTCCATTATCATACACCTCGTGAAGGAGTAGCAGCCTTAGCTGAAGGCAGACTTCAGGTCATTACCGAGAAACAACCCTGGAACAGAGGCATGACAGGAGTTAGCAGCTTTGGATTCGGCGGCGCTAACGCTCATGTTTTGTTGAAGAATATCGCTAGAGATAAGGTAAGTTTGATACAATCAGTAACAGGATTTGTGCTATAAGAATAACTGAGCATTGCGGCTAATACTTTAATCGCGTTTCATCGCATTCATATATACTCGTATTAGGCGACAACGTAGGCCATAAGTACATACATCATAATATCAAAAAGGCCAAGGACGGTTCAAAAGTGCCGAGGTTAAGGGACCCGAAAGGGTAAGCCGCCGGCGGACCACTGAAGGAATGTAATATTGTTTCGGTGGCTCGCCAATAAAGGCGGAAAGACGGCACACGGCGGCTTTCTTTAGTGGGTGAAGGCCCCACACTACCCTGTTCGATGCCCCGAACGACGGGGTGTGCCGTTAGGAACATTTTTTCCCACTTTACAAAAAAGAACGAGTATTGGGTATTATATATCAAACCATACCGTTTTCCGATACTAAAATTGACTTATAATAGTATAATGGGTTTGACTCCATACTGGAAAATTGTCAAGTAGGCTTAGCTCACCAGCATATGCGGTAAGAAAAATTAGATTATTGACAAATGTAGAAACGGCTAGAATTGTTTTTTTCAGTTATTTTCATAGTATTATGTCATATGGCATACTGCTATGGGGATGCTCCGCAGATTTAAATTCTATATTTGTCCTCCAGAAAAGGGCTATCCGTTCAATTTATAAATTAGGCCCAAGAGTTTCCCTTAGAAATAAATTCAAAGAAATAAATATTCTAACTGTTGTGTCGCAATATATATATGAAAATTTGTTATATGTCAAGAAAAATATCGATAACTTTGATAAGTACAGTGACGTTCATCATATTAATACTAGGAACAAAGGCAATCTTATTGCACACAGTACTCGTCTCCACAGAATTAGTAGATCCTTCATGGGGCAATGTATACGCTTTTTCAATAAAATTCCCGAAAATATCCGAAACATGCCTTTAAATAAGTTTAAGAAAACAGTAAAAATCAGACTAATTAGTAAAGGTTGTCTGTTGTGTTAGAGTTGAATGTTTGGTGGTCTGTTGGCCAAAGTCAGTTGACTAAACTGAGGACCAACAACGGCACTGTCATTTCTTCTCGAGATGAGATCTTGGGAGAGGTCCAGCAGTTCTATGTAGTCTAGTTGTATAGATCCCAGAGCCCTGCTGTTGGCTTGGTCCAAGACCCCAGATCCAAGCTAACTCGGCACTTTACCGAAGATATTCCGGACGTCAGCCTGTACGAGATCAGAATGGCTCTCAAACAACTAAAGAACAGAAAGGCACCGGGAGACGACGGAATCACCACAGAAATTCTGAGAGCGGGCGGAAAGCCGGTCTTAAAAGCTCTTCAGAGGGTGTTCAATTCCGTCGTTCTCGGGGGCGACGTTCCAGAGTCGTGGACCAGAAGCGTGGTGGTGCTGTTCTTCAAGAAAGGTGACAGAACCCTCTTGAAGAACTATAGACCCATCTCGCTCTTGAGGCACGTCTATAAGTTGTTATCGAGGGTCATTACAAATCGACTCACGCGCAGGCTTGACGACTTCCAGCCTCCCGAACAAGCCGGTTTCCGAAAAAACTATAGTACCATAGACCACATCCACACGCTACGCCAGATTATACAGAAAACCGAGGAATACAATCGGCCTCTGTGTCTGGCGTTTGTGGACTATGAGAAAGCCTTCGATTCGATCGAAACTTGGGCGGTGCTGCAGTCCCTTCAGCGGTGCCAAATTGACAATCAGTACATCGGATTGCTGAAGTGCTTGTATAGAAACGCCACCATGTCAGTCCGTGTTCAGGACAGGAGTACGAAACCGGTCCAACTGCAGAGAGGTGTTAGACAGGGAGACGTTATGTCCCCGAAACTCTTCACCGCTGCATTGGAAGATGTCTTCAAGCTCTTGGACTGGACCGGATTCGACATTAATGGCGAATACATCACTCACCTTCGATATGCCGACGACATCGTAGTCATGGCAGAATCGCTGGAGGACCTTGGCACCATGCTCGATGATCTCAGCAGGGTTTCCCGACTAGTAGGTCTCAAAATGAACATGGACAAGACGAAAGTCATGTCTAATGTCCATGTCATTTCAGCACTGGTCCTAGTCGGGAGTGCGCCTCTCGAAGTTGTCGACCATTATGTCTACCTGGGACAAACAGTCCAGTTAGGTAGGCACAACTTTGAAAAAGAGGTAAATCGATGAATCCAACTCGGCTGGGCAGCATTCGGGAAGCTAAGGAAGATCTTCTCGTCCAATATTCCGCATTGTCTGAAAACAAAGGTCTACGACCAGTGTGTGTTACCAGTGATGACATACGGAACAGAGACGTGGTTTCTGAATGTTGGCCTCATATCAAGGCTCAAAGTCGCTCAGCGGGCCATGGAGCGGGCTATGCTTGGTATTTCCCTACGTGATCGAATTCGTAATACGGAGATCCGTAGGAGAACGAGAGTGACCGACATAGCCCGCCGGGTTGCCATGCTGAAGTGGCAATCGGCAGGCCACATCGCTCGACGAGCCGATAACCGTTGGGGATGAAAGGTTCTCGAGTGGCGACCACGTATCGGACGGCGCAGCGTGGGGCGGCCCCCCACCAGATGGACCGACGATCTGGTCAAAGCTACGGAGAGCCGTTGGATGCGGTCGGCACAGGACCGCTCGTTGTGGCGTTCTCTTGGGGAGGCCTATGTCCAGCAGTGGACGTTGAAAGGCTGATGGATGGATGGGGTAAAGGTTATTATTACAATTTCGGATTATCTGGAAGATAAAACAAAATGTCTTTGAACTGCTCCTCATTTTAATATAAATAAGCACATACCCCTTTTTCTTTTATTATATTGTTTTCTCTACAATATTGTATTTTCTGGTGAGCACCTACTTTAGTTAAGTATTAATTAAAATATTGTAAGAAAAGTAAGATTTAAAAAACTGACTCATGAGTTTCTTGCCGGGTTCTTCTCATGAAAAGCCTTACTACGGAATCCGCCCGCTTGTGGCGATTGCAATCGCGACATTGTGGATGCACTTGCCTCAAGCGCTCGTGTTGGTTATTAGTAATTAACTTTGACGATTTTAAGTGCTATTATAATAAGCCTATGAAATAAAGTTATTTTTGAATTTGAAATTGACCCATAATACAAATTGCAGAAAATCTTTTTTTCTTGATTACACGTTATAATAATTAATGTCAACCGATGCTCAATAACAATACATTGATCCACTGTGAATAATTAAAATACTTAAGTATTTCGTTCTATTGGGATAAATAACCGTTCCTACCCCACTTTATTCTACTCAGGCCACACTAATGGACAACGTCAATTTCCATCCGATAATTATTGCGTAAAACATTATTGCGTTAACACGATAAATTAGGTGGCCACACGTTCAATTTCTTTGACGTACCGCCACTGGAGTTATCGCCTAACGTCAAACAGCAATGTGAATGCCGTTGTCTAATTCTCAGATAAATCGTGGCTACACCAACTTTAAACGTCCACCTTCGCGATAATTAACGCTGCTTGTCATTAGTATAGCCCGAGCATTTGTAACCATTCTCCATATTATACTCTCCTAGTTAAATAATACACAGTTAATGAACTATTTGCAAATATTTGTAGATTCGATCAAAATAAAATTAATGGATGGTCCTAGAGTAAGAAGCGCCTTTTTGAAGACTTTAATGAGTACCAGGCTCGCAATTGGCTTTAGTCAGCCTATAGTGGTGCGATGTACAACACTCGTTTTATGGTGTACACAAAGACCAAACTTCTCTCATAAAAACGCAATCGTGTGCCTTTTTTAATGCAAAAATACTACGAAACACTAAAATTAAACTTCAGGCGTCACATTTCATTTGGAAGAACATTTTTATCATTCTACTGCTTTCTAAAATTAAAAAAAAAACACATAGCATCACGCCTGTATTCCCCGAAGGGGTAGGCAGAGGTGTATTACACACCCACGACTCGTCAGCTATGTTTAAGTCCCACGTAATAGGGCGCGAGCCTATTGACGTCTACCGGGCACATTTCCAAACTCCGGGCTGCTACTGAGAATTTTCCTTTTTAGGAAAAAGCTCAATAACATTGCCCGACCCGGGGATCGAACCCGAGACCTCATGATTAGCATTCGCATACACTACCGCTACACTACCGAGGCAGAAAATTAAAACATTATTTTGGTCATAGCGTTAAAATATACCGTTTAGTAATCACCTGCTGTCAAACGGTTCGAGATCAACAGACAAATAAAGGTGCTCTCTATTTCTCACGTAGTTAATATAAGTAACTGCCTCGGTGGTGCTGCGGTAGTGTGTGCGACTGCTGATCATGAGGTCACGGGTCGTTCCCGGGGTCGGGCAGGCTTATTGAGATTTTTTGTAAGAAGAAAAATTCTTAGTAGCAGCCCAGAGTTTGAAAATGTGCCCGGTAGACGGCAATAGGCTGGCCCCCTATTACGTGGAACTTAAATTTAGCTGGCGAACCGTGGGTCTGTAATATACCTTTGCCTACCCCCTCGGGGATACAGGCGTGAACTATGTTTGTATGTATGTGGTTATTATATTCACTATCTTTTTTAAAATAAATATACTATTCATTAAAGTCCGGTAGTTTTAACTGATTTTGACCGGCAAGCTAAACGGTTAAGATCCGTCCGTTCATTTTATTTTGGTCATAGCGTTAATTGCACAAATAGTTGGTACTTAGGTAAGTAACAATTGTGTCAAGCTCACGATGTTTCTATAGAGAATATAAAATAATGTTAATTACAAAGAAACTGTTGTCCAATTAATCGCAAAATAGCTATTGAAAAGTGATATTCGGAAACCACATTAATGAAGACCATCAATTTTGCCTCGAGAATTGTTTCCATCATTGAGTTTGTAAACTTTTACGAAGTAATAGATCAGATTCAGTTATCATTTAATTCATTACTTTACTCAATGTTTTGTTCGTTGTTTTGAAAGCAATACTTTAAATATTAGAAAATTAAACTTGGTAAAATTTTGGAATGCAGAGTTTAAAATTTTGCTTATTGCGTCTTTATATTCTATTGTTTAGTTTTAGCTGGTCTACTTATTACAATCCCACATTAATACGTGTCTTCCCTCCGAACATATTATAAAGAGGTTATTAAGTCCATCAAAGAAGTCAAAAATGAGGATTGACAGAATTCAAAATCGGTTGAGATTGTTTCTCAAATATGTTTTATTGCTTATGCTGACAGACGAGCCACGACTCACCTGATGGTAAATGGTAGCCTTCACCCATGGACTCAACCTTCCATGAATGTGTTATCGATATTCACATTCCCGAGCAATTTTCACGATGGCTGAATTGGTAAAGCATCTGGACGGTATCCAGGAGATGCAGGTTCAAATCCTGCTCGTGCATGAGATTAATAATTTCGGTACTTAAAAATATCTTCAAAATTTACATTAGAGTCATTGACATTGAAAATTAAGGGCAATAAGTGATATAACAGTCACTCCTAGTAACAAACACTGTTTAATAGATTTAAATCGATTTAAGGTAGTAATGTTTTAATTACATACCTATTTTAATTTTAGATAAAGTGCAAAACATTCCTTTTAGAAGTTGTACAGTATTTTTTTAAGTTTTATAAATTGTCAAGTTATGGATGCCAATATAGGATACAATCTTAGGTTACCATAATACCGCTTCTATTCTCTGGTTTCATATGTTTTTTTAAATTGTAATATTTTTTATTAGGTTAACAACGGCATGCCTTTCGACGATCTGCCTCGTTTGGTTTGTGTATCAGGCAGAACTGAATCAGCTGTAGCCAAGATTTTGGATGACCTGGAGTCCAGAACGATGGATATTGAACTCATTAGGCTATTGCACGCTATCCATGAAAATGATATTCAAGGACATGTCGTCAGAGGATATAGCTTATTAGGTAATTATTAGTTTCCAATAAAAGCATTATTGGGCCACTTTTTTTTTCAAAATCAAGTACAAATAATTAAAATGACTTTCAACTAAATTCCTTGATTATGACATTGAAAGTATTTCCAGCAAAACTCATGTCCGGCAGAGATTGACATTTCAATAATGCGATTTTTCTTAATATTAGTCATTATGTTTTTATAGAATCTACTCCTACAAAGGCGGTGTCTGTAGCTAGAGAAACGGAATACTTCTCTGGTGTCCGCCATCCCGTTTGGTTCGTGTATTCTGGCATGGGCTCCCAATGGCCTGGCATGGCTAAACAACTTATGAGGATTCCAGTATTTGCCGCTGCTATCGAGACGTATGTAAAACTTATTCTTTTGAACTTAATTTAATCAGAAGTAATTCTTCGGCATAACGTGTTTTTTTTGTGTTACGTCCAAAACTCCATAGACCACCATTTAGCTGAGACATGACTGACTTGACTAGACTGACTTCTTTGACGAATTATTTTTACTAAACTTACATGTAACGTGAGTGATAATTAATCTGGTAGCATTGGCTTAAGTTGATACCATAATCAAAAAATAAGAAGTAGGGTACTTATTCTAAAAAATTGGCCAATTAACAATGTTACCTTTTATGCAGATGTCATAAAGTGCTCGAGCCCAAAGGCATCAACTTGACCAAAATCATAACGGCTACTGACCCTAAGGTCTACGACAACATCTTAAACTCATTCGTCGGCATCGCCGCTGTTCAGATTGGTCTTACTGATGTACTTAGGACAATTGGCATTGTACCTGACTACATCATTGGTGAGTGTTTTTTTATTGTAATATTACTTACCAGTATTTCTTTTCTTTTTTACAATTTCTAATTAAATCCTAACACAAACCTCTTTGGCAACGCTAGAATAATTTACTTGTTACACGCACATTTAATGAGTTATATGGTTTTTCTCTAGTCTGCTTAATCTTTGAGTAACATTATTCATCTACTTAAATTTAATTAGATACCTGTAAATACAAAAGAGGTCACACCAACCGAAGTTTGTAATTTTTTTTATACTACGTAGAAATGCAAACAAGCATGCGGCTGAACAAGGCTCTATCAAATAAATTAAATTTGATATAATGGATTAGAATATCGGTGTTCTTATCTTTTTTTTTTTATCAAAGGTCATAGCGTTGGTGAGCTTGGCTGCGCTTATGCTGATGGATGTTTCACTGCCGAAGAAATGATCTTATCCGCTTATAGCAGAGGCTTAGCTTCCATCGAGACTTCATTGATTAAAGGCTCAATGGCCGCTGTTGGTCTCGGATACAGCCAGGTAAATATTGTTTTTCTCAGGATTAATTAGTTAGCAAATGCAAAAACAGCAATCGGAAATGGGTCCTCAAGTACATGGTAGTTCAAATTCCACTAAATTATCAACATCCATGCTGAATTGATATCTGAATATTGGACCGTTATTAAGTTTTTCTATATCCCTTATCTTTAATAACAAATTTATTCTAGTTATTAAATTATTATCTATTATATCTGTCTTAATCTTGATTAAAACTATGATTGCTTTACTTATAGATTTACAGATGAAAATCTAAACAATACGAACTCAAATATTTTTGCAAGTTAAATTAGTTATTTAGATATTTTTATATATATTTTTAGCATTTGACATGCTTAGCACTATACATTAAACACAAAGTGAAAAATGTGAAATCGAAAATAACAGTCAGGAGCAGGATTTAACCTGCATCTTCTGGATACCGTCCAGATGCTTTACCAATTCAGCCATCCTGACAATTGCTCCTGACTGCTAATTTCGACAACACATCATACTTAACGTTTTTGGGTGACGCCTGCGCCATCTGTCGGAAGTATTTTCATACATTATACCGACCAGGTAAACTTAATTTTACAATTAAGATTTTACCTAATAATGACGCAAACCCTTTAAATATTTAGATATTTTTATATATATTTTTAGCATTTGACATGCTTAGCACTATACATTAAACACAAAGTGAAAAATGTGAAATCGAAAATAAATTAATTATTAAATTAGCTATTAGGTTCTTACTATAGAAGAAAGTGATGAATAACACTTAATTTATATCTATTACTTTTAGATAAAAACTATGTGCCCACCTGAAATCGAAGTCGCATGCCACAATGGACCAGACTCAAGCACGATTTCAGGCCCTGCTGATATTGTGCAGAAGTTTGTAGCGAAGTTGACAAGCCAAGGCATTTTCGCTAAGGAAGTTCCTTCGTCCAACATAGCTTACCACTCACGCTACATCGCTGATGCAGGTAAATCATATAATACTATCGCCAGATGATCAAAATGTTAGATACTACAAATAACATAGTTACCACGCTGAAAGCTAAGCCACAATGTAGGTTGTTGGACTTCAAAAGCTCTCAGATACTTCTCTAAGGGATGCAAGTTTACTCACAATGTTTTCCTTCAACGAGCTGAGCTATTTAATATAATCGAGTGATTTCTAAGAATAAGTACCTGAATGACCGAGCTTAGCGGTATTTTCTTTATTTTGATTTGGTAAATCGTGAGTTTTTCTCACAAAAGAAAGAATTTAATAAAGGGGGAAAAAAATATTGAACTGGAGACATCTGGACTCGAACCGGGGTCTTCTGGTTTTGGGTCTACCCGATTTCTCACCTGAGCTATTATAACCTTGTGATAGCGAAATTTACCTTCGTATTCTAATAATATTGTAGCAGTTTTTCATTGCCTGAAAACCCGGATAAATCGACGTTTTTTAAAAATGAAACCTAGCTAGATCGATTTATCGTCCCCGAACCTCCCTGCATCCTAAATTTCATGAAAACCGTTGAAGCCGTTTCCGAGATTCAGATTATATATAAATTTTAATATAAAAAAATTGCTCGTTTAAAGATATTAAATGAGTTCTGTTATTTATTGACTAATTTTACATAATATCTTGTAATCTTGCTTCATTTGTGCAATGTGGCCAGGACAAAATAAATACATATCATTTTTCATAGGTCCAACCTTACTTAAATATCTCAAGCAAGTGATCAAAACTCCAAAACCACGTTCAGAGCGCTGGGTTTCAACATCCGTGCCCCAAGCACAGTGGAAAGATTCTCAAGCCAAACTTTCATCTGCTGAGTACCACACTAATAATCTATTGGTAAGTAGAATTATCGCTTAAAGTCTTCTTTAATTATTTATCTTCTTCCTTTACTTGTGTTTCGTTCAATGAGATACGAAGAAATATATAATAATTAGGGTGTATGATATAATTATTAGTAATTCTAATGTGAGGGTAGTGCTTGAGACTGAGGATAGTGGTAGCGCTTGACTTGTGTGCCTGCCAAGAAGATTCCTTTCTTGGCAGGCAAACAAGTCCATGGATAGAGATCAACACTTACCATCAGAGAGCCGTATATAGCCGTATCAATAAAATTTTATATTATCATGTATTTAATCCATACAGAACCCAGTACTTTTCGAAGAAACAGCCCGTCTAATACCGCAACATGCCATCACTATCGAGATTGCTCCTCACGGCCTACTTCAGGCCATTCTCCGTCGTTCTCTGAGTAAAAACGTCATCAACATTCCATTGACTCAGAAGAACCACAACGACAACGTACAAGTACTCTTTTCTGCTATCGGAAAGTGAGTAGTTTATATTACGTACTATCGGATCCAAGAGAAATTGTCATCACCAAAAAATAATTTATTTTTAATTACACTAATTCGCTCACTTTCGCATTAAATACGTACATATATTATTTAATCTTAGTGCCTTATCTTCTTATTTAATCTTTAAAAATATGTATCACTTGAATGCACATTACTGTTATACGACATTTTTTTAAGTGTAAAATAATCGTATTTGGTTCGATTCCTAATTAAATCAAAATCGAATACAATGATATTTAAATCAAAATCAACATAAATATCATTGTGGATGCAAATATAACAAAACAAAGAGTTTTATGTTTATCGTTTCTCTTAGGTTTCAATTCAAAAATCTCAATATTCCGGTTAGAGTTTAAGAAGATAATATTACTACTGTTACCTTGGGAGTCTAAGGAAGGATTTGATATATAATACATTAATAAACGTTACAAATTGTAGTGGGCCCATTCCTCATACAAAAATAAATTGACTCCTTTGCCTTCTGTAGTACATATTATAAAGCTGTAACAGAGCTGTATCTGTATATTTGAGAAAAAATGTCTGTATTAGTCTATATAGGCGTGTCTAAACACAAAACGATTTTTTTTATTTTTTGTCTGTTTATCTGTTTGCTTGTTCGCGCATCACGCAAAAACTACTGAACAGATTTTGATTTCTTTATTCGATGTCTCTCGTTTAAAATAGAAGCTAAAAGATAAAACTACAAGGTGTTTAGTAAAAAATTATTCGTTTGAACAGGATGTACGACTCCGGCTTGAATCCTCGCCTTGCAAACATTTACCCACATGTGGCGTTCCCAGTATCACAAGGCACACCTATGCTGTCCCATCTTGTTGAATGGGAACATAGCGAAGACTGGTAAGTACTTTATAATATTTTATTGTAATCGATTTTGTAATAGAATTAGCGTCTGCTTCTAGCATTTATTACATTTTATAGCAATATTTGTACATTAAAGAACAAATTATTTGTGAATGTGGGAAAAGAGAAGTTTTAGTGCGAGCGGGATTCAAACCTGCGTCTCTTCCAATTGAAGGAAGTGCTCTAGACCGCTAAGCCATCGCACTGACCGATGGCCGTTCCCAATCTGAGCTGAGCATGTCAAGTGCTAAAATACAGATCAAAACTATTTATACATATTTTGTTGTCTGTATTTTACAGTACCTAACACAATGAATAAGTATATTAATATTATTTATACTACTAAAAAACAATCTGTCAAAAACTTCATGTTTTACAATCACTTTCAAGACAGCTACGGAATAGTTTCTGTGTCGCGGGGAATTTTATCTATACATATTAACCCAACTCGACACGAGAAGTATAACTATTTCTAACGCCATCTGTGAAATGAAAATAAATTATTTATGTTTAATACAATATCGGACGTTTTCAATAATCTACCCATCCGTCACTTTAGTTACCAAAGATAGGTAATTCTACCCATTGGTCTTTTCAATATGTATATGTATACTCTACTACTACTATGTACATAATCTATGGCACTATGGCTCTCATATATTACGATAATAAATTTAATCAAAAGTATTTTTGTAAATACAAATATTTTGTGTCAACATGATTGTAAAAGAGCTGAGAGTAATCGAAGATAGGCTATTGAAAACGGCCGATAAGTATACCAACGATCTATTGGTTGACGTTTTACAATTATCTAGCCTATTATTCACCGTCAAAATAACAATAAAACTTAAAACCCAATTCTATTCAAAATCCCTTAAACTTGAACTGCAATAAACATTGTTGTATATTAATTACTAGTCATAACTCAACTCGCCACAAACAAATCGTTGAGTGTGATCTATCGTGGCCACTTTGTACATTGACTACAATATAGCGATGTTGGCAAAGGCATTTTTCAAGGGACCTGTGACCTATTTAATTTTTGTCGTGATGGGTTATGTCGACTGTTCCAATATATCATTGACGAATACAAATTGAAATACTGATAGAATACTATTAAAATACGAGAATACAGTAAAGAATAAATTGTTTGTGAATGTGGAAAAAGAGAAGTTTAGTGCGAGTGGGATTCGAATCTGCGTCCATTCCAATCCGGGTTCAGCTTTGTAAAAAAACAGACGATGACTGTTTATTTATTTAGAAGGAAGGAAAACATAATTTATGTGACGTGAAAAAGATAATCTCTTAAATTTTCTGAATATTAGTCAACTACGGATACACTCCATTCCAAGTAGCAAAAGCAATCCGACTCGACAGGCATGGTACGGACGGCTTCATGTGCTCTTCGAATTACTAACTTTTCCGACTCTACCGAGAATAAAAAAATCTAATAGCTCATTTTAGTTCATTCTATGTTTTGAACCTTTTACCTCGCCGTTTAAACTCACGATAACACATGATTATATTCAACATAACAATGTTTAAAGACATTTCTGGAATATTTTATTTTAAGTAAAGTATATCTTTTAGATGTTGTTGTACCCATGCCTACAATTTGTGCATGTTCTATATTTGCTGAACAAGTTAGTTAACGATATCTGTGAATAACAACCTAACATATTTTTGATCTATATTTCTTAGCATTTGACATGCTCTGCTACTTTTTAAAGTACAAATTATTTGTGAATAAGGAAAAAGAGATTTTTTGTACTAGCGGGAATCGAACCCGCGTCTTTTCCAATCGGAAGTGCTCGAAACCACTGAGCTATAGCACAGATCTTTCCATTATCCGAATGTCCTTATCACATTTGTCTTAACGACCAACGCCATCTATCAGAAACGCATTTACACGCAATTATCCATTATAGTAAGTTTAATTTTGCAATTAAAATTCATACTATTTGATGGCGTGATTTTGATCGTAAGACCTGTATAGTACAGCTCAGTGGTTTAGAGCACTTCCCCAGATTGGAAAAGACGCGGGTTCGATTTCCGCTAGTACAAAAAATCTCTTTTTCCTTATTCACAAATAATTTGAACCTAATATATTATAGAAAGAAATAGAGATTTATGCTAAAAAAGTGTTCAACACATATGCATAATGAAAGTAATAAACGCAACCGATAGCAAGCTGTACAATATTTATAGTGACCCCGTACAAATCTTTGGTATCTAAATCTTGCATCTCTTGAAGCAACGATAAAAACCTACAACATCTAGTATATCTAAACAACAACGTAGATTGTTCACTAAACCCAAACAGGACAATTTTCGAGAACAATAAAACGTTAGACGTCGACCTTTGTATTATACACTCAACTGAAATTCACGAATATAACACTGTGACATAGAGACACATTTAGGTACTCCATTTTATTTAGATATTTTTATATATATTTTTAGCATTTGACATGCTTAGCAACATACATTAAACACAAAGTGAAAAATGTGAAATCGAAAATAACAGTCACGAGCAGGATTCGAACCTGCATCTCCTGGATACCGTCCAGATGTTTTGCCAATTCAGCCATCGTGACCCTTGCTCCTACTGCTAATTCCGATAGCACATTCATACTTAACGTCTTTGGGTGACGCCTGCATCATCTGTCGGAAGTATTTTCATACATTATACCGACCAGGTAAACTTAATTTTACAATTAAGATTTTACCTAATAATGACGCAAGCCCTATAAATATTTAGATATTTTTAGCATTTGACATGCTTAGCAACATACATTAAACACAAAGTGAAAAATGTGAAATTGAAAATAACAGTCACGAGCAGGTTTCGAACATAATGTATGAAAATACTTCCGACAGATGATGCAGGCGTCACCCAAAGACGTTAAGTATGAATGTGCTATCGAAATTAGCAGTCAGGAGCAAGGGTCGCGATGGCTGAATTGGCAAAGCATCTGGACGGTATCCAGGAGATGCAGGTTCGAATCCTGCTCGTGACTGTTATTTACGATTTCACATTTTACACTTTGTACTCCATTTTATTTTGTAGTTCTGGCTCGAATAAAATATTAAAACTGTTCAAGTACAGCCTCTATAAAATAGAATAGTGAATCTTCTAGTAAGAATTTAATTTTAGGTATTTACTTTATACGAGACTAGCCTTCATTGACCCGCGCTTTATCACACATTCCTGGGCATACAATTTACCCAGAACATAGAGCACCAAATAATACCCGGCTGTCGAGGTGAAATATAATTTAGGTGCTTAAAATACAGTATATCATCACAATTCTATGAAATCAAATAGTAATACGGAGACAGATGATGAAAATGAAAATTATAGCCAGTGTCATTTTGCTAAAGGTATGTCACATCATACAAGGCTCAAGAGAAGATGAAATCTGGTGAGAGGACGGTTAGAATGTCCATCAATGACGAGGACTGTGAATATTTGGCTGGCCACGTGGTTGACAGTAAGTTATTTATAATTTAGATACATAATATATCCACTAGCTTCAAGATTTAAATCTATGAAATTGTTTAGGCGCATCCTATAACAAACATTCATCGGGACAGAAAATATTATATGTGTTTATCCAAGCCATAAGTACAAATCCTTTTGTATATAAACTAGCTGCTAAATAGAGATCTAATTTTAATATAGTGTATTATCTACATACCAACTCTCATCTTTCAGTATTTAAGTCTTTCATCTTCACAATCTTTCGCATGTATTTACCTAGTAAGATATCGGTATCATTGTCTCAGACCAAAAATAACTTGGTTTCAGTTAAATACTATTTAATTAATAAAAGTATATATAGCAAATACTCTCACCTGCACAGTACATTAACTTTTCAATTATACCTACTCAGATTAAAATATTCTTTAAATTCTCAAGCGAACTCTCGTCTTGCTCTCTCTGCAGAGGTAAAAATTTCCTTCATGCATTTCTGTGACGTACGTAATTTTATTTGTTCTTAAGAAGGAGGAATGTCGATAAAATAAAAAACTAAATAGCTATCAAATTTGCACAGCATCCGTATGTAAAGGCCCATCAAAGATAATATAAGTGTAAGATTTTAATTTCCTATTTACACATTGTAAATTCTCTCCAGGTCGTAACTTATATCCCGCTACCGGCTATCTAGTTCTCGTATGGGAGACCCTCGGTATGATGATGGGAGAACTCTTCACCGAGATTTCTGTAGTTTTCGAGAACGTTCGATTCCAGCGCGCAACCAATATTCCAAAAGAAGGAAACTTGGAATTCATTATTATGATTCAAAAAGGCAGCGGTAACTTTGAGGTAAGAAAAAAATATTATGCTTACTCTTAGTATTTTTATTTACTATACGCAACGTACCTATAAGCTTGGAGGCTCATGTGTCTGGGAATCCTTCCTGATGCTTCTCAATTTATGTTGGAGCTCAGGAATGGTTCCCAAGGACTGGAGAAGCGCAGTCATCGTGCCCTTGTTTAAAAACAAGGGTTCACGTTATGACTGTGCGAACTACAGAGCCATAAGCTTGACCAGTTTGGCAGCCAAAGTGGTAAGATTGTTGAAAGGAGAATGAGGATGGTGTCTGATGAAGTTTTGTGTGAGGCACAAGGAGCTTTCAGGTGTGGACGAGGATGCATGGATCAAGTGTTTTCTCTGCGTAACATTGTGGAGATGCATCTGGCTGTAGGCCAGAGGGTTTTCTGCAGTTTTGTGGATTTAGAGAAAGCATTTGACACTGTTGTACGAAAGAAACTTTGGGACATTTTGCCGGAATATGGTATTAGCGGTAGACTGCTACAAGCGGTGCAGTCCAACTACATGGACTGCAGAGCTTGTGTGCGGCTGGATGATGGAATGTCACCCTGGTTTGACGTCAACATCGGCGTTAAACAGGGCTGCGTTCTATCAGTCTGACTGTTTATTATATATCTGGATAAATGTCTACAAAGGTTGAATGAAATGAATGTGGGAGTTCAGATGGGCGACTCAGTGGTTAACTCGCTGCTATATGCAGACGATGCGGTCCTATTAGCGCAGTCTGCGACTGATCTGCAAACCCTAGTTGACGTAATGGCAGAAGATTGTAAGAAAAGGGGCCTACGTGTGAATGTGAGCAAAACCAAAGTAATGGTTTTTGAAAGAGAAGAAGCCAGAACAGATGTTAGAGTAGCAATAGGAAATGGTGTGCTAAAACAAGTGATTGAATTTGTATATCTTGGATGTGGATTCAGTCGGGATGGAAGGTACACCACTGATGTAGAAAGAAGAGTGAATGCGGGAAATAGAGTGAACGGAGCATTGGGACAACTTCTCGGCAGCTATCACCTCAGCCAGGCACGTGTCGCAATACACAACTCAGTGTTTTTCCCAACGTTATTATATGGAAGCGAGAGTTGGGTATGTAAAAAGGAGCATGAGAGCAAAATCAATGCAGTCGAAATGCGATCTCTGCGTAGAATCTGTGGAGTGAGGCTGACTGACCGCATTCGTAACAATGACGTATTAGAGCGAGTAGGTATGAAAGAGAGTATTGGTGTAAAGATGCGAAAGGGAATGCTCCGATGGTTCGGACATGTGGAAAGAATGCCGGACGAGCGACTGGTTAAAAAGATATACAATGCGAAAGTGAAAGGATGTAAGTACAGGGGGAGACCGAGACTTACCTACCTAGACCAAATTGGTCATGAATTGAAGGAAGGTCAGGAGTCTCCGAAACCGGCGAGCGTGTATGAAGAGAGTTATGAATGTTGAGGAAGCAAGAGATGTATGCAAGAATAGAGCCTCTTGGCACTCTGTTCTCTCTGCCTACCCCGCAAGGGAAATAGCGTGATGATAAGTAAGTAAGTAAGTAAGTAACGTACCTATGTTCAAAGTTAATTTAGATTTTTTTAAATAAGTAATACAAAATGACTTTTTTAAATAAGTAATACATATTATTAATCGATTAGCTCCATATGATGGGCCTCGTAGCGAAGTCGGTAGTGTAACCGATTTCCGTGCACGAGATCGTGGGTTCAATTCCCACTCAGGACAATTATTTGCGTGGTGAACACAAATATTTGTACTGTGTCTGGGTGTTTTCTATCATTATATTATATGTATGAATTTACAAAAAAAAAAAGTAGTATATGTATTTATCCGTAATCTGGTACACATAGCACAAGCGTTAAGCTTAGTTTGGGACCAGAGGACGGTGTGTGAAATGTCCGTGAATATTTATTTATTTTATTATTTATTTATATAAGATATAAATTAGGTTTATATGGTTAGTAAAGTTGTTATAATTACATGTAGCCCTGTTAGCTTTTTCTAGTAGCCATTTTCCATTTATAGCCGTGCGTCTACCAGGTTAAAAGCGAAGCAAACTCTATAATGTAATTTATTTGTTAAATTTTCATTAGATCGTTGAAAGTGGCGCATCAATCGTAACTGGTCGTATTTACGCCAAGAAGAACGTTGGCCAAGATTTCCGTTATCTTCCTAATGTACCAGAAATCAGCGGGCCTAAAATAAAACACTTATTGACTAAGGACTTCTACAAAGAATTACGTCTCAGAGGATACCAATATAGGTAAGCTATTATGTCTTAAATTGAAATTGAACATCATATTTTAGTGCAGGAATGCTCGTGACTGTTATTTTCGATTTCATATTTTCGTGCTTTGTGTTATTTTTTTTTTTTTTAATTGAATATAATTATCGCAATAATGATTGGGAATACGGGAACTACTTTATCTACTACTAAAACATAGTTTATTTTCTACAGCGGTCTCTTCCGAGGTGTACTAGGTTGCAATGTCGAGGGAACTCGTGGCCGCATCTCCTGGGTAAATAACTGGGTCGCGTTCATGGACTGTATGCTCCAGATGAAGATTATTGGCAATGACACCAGGGGTCTCTTCGTCCCCACCAGGATTGAGAAACTTTCCATTGACGCCACTATGCATTACAATGCGATTTCCCAAATGAATCCTGATTCCACCAGGAACTCGTTTGAGATTCGCGTGTATCCACATGTTGATGTCATTAGGTAAGATTTGTATCCTTTTATTTATTTAGGACTAACAGCAATTATATTATTTAACTATAAAGACTTAACACTGTGTGTTTGCTGTTTTGTTGTCCCACGAAGGCGACGTGAAATAATGTTGAATTACTATTATACAAAATGCAATTCAAATACTAGCAAATACAAGTATTATATCAAGCAAGTTCTTTTTAATTAGGGCTGGAGGCGTTGAAATTCGTGGGCTCCATGCTACTCCTATTACTAAGAGGCTCCCACTTGGAATACCGGTGCTCGAAAAGAATGAATTCATTCCGTTCTTTGAAAAGTCAAAGATGAAGGTTAGTGTAAAATTATGTATTATAATGGTACAAGATTTAAAATTAGAAAGTTGAAGTTTGTATGTATTAATATAGACTATCTATTGACTATAGACACTTTTTTGGAAAATTATGTACTAAACCCCACGTCCATTTTTATTAGGTATTTCAATTGCTTAGCTCAAAATTGAAATAAAATGATATGTTCTGGAACATCACAACAATAATCTATTCCAGCATTTTAAATTAATAAAATACAAACTCTTATGTTTTGTTAGTACAGTTTAATATTTTCTACAATTCTACTTAGAAGAGAAATAATAACCATATTTTACAACCAGATTGAGGATATCTTACGCGCCGACATCCAGTTGGTTTTGGAAAACATTCAGACGTACAAAGTGAGAAGTATCGAGCTTGTAGATGAAGAATATAAGAACAATGACTTGAAACCCATTTTGGAACAAGTCGGTGATATGCTTGGAGACCTGCCTTTAGTGCAAGCTGATCTCCTAGTGATTTCTGAAAATCCCGTTGAAATGCCTGATCATATTGTTGTAGAGAATAAGAAATTACAAGGAGAGAGCAATACTCTAATATTTATTGGGGCAAATCTTTTAGGCAGACCTGAAGTAAGTATGCCAACATTTCTTTTTTCTTTTTTAATAATGCCAACCCTGTTGGGTGGAAAGCCATATAAACAAGACTATTAAGTCAGAATACAGCCAGACTTGTTAGTATGGCACTTCTGCTCATCTATGCTGATTTCGAATAAAGTATTAATTAACAAAATTCATGTTGAAAATAAATTGAAAACATTTGCTAGTCATACTAGCAAATATAGACTAGTTACGAGTTAATAGTTAGTAGATAAAGTACATTTTTCCTCAGGTTCTTCAGCAAGCTGCTTCTACTCTCCGTGATAAGGGCTTCATTATCAGTCGTGAAAAGGAACGTCCCGACCCAAAGCAATACTCGGACAAATATGATATTATCTCCATCCATGATACAGGCTTTGAATATATAGTACTCTTCAGAAAACGTGTAGGTGCAAAACCAGCTAAGTTCATCAGGATTCTGGCTGCAGATGAAAGTTTCTCATGGATCGATAAAGTCAAGGAAGAACTTAAAGAAAGCCATAAAATCGTTTTGTACAGCCAAGGTGAACCCATTAATGGTTTATTGGGTTTAGTGAACTGCTTGAGAAAAGAGCCTGGTGGTGAAATCGTTTGTGGTTTGTTAATTTCTGATTCATCTGCTCCACCATTTAACCCTGATTTGGAATTCTATGAAGATCAGCTGGATAAAGACTTGGCTTTGAATGTATATCAGAACGTAAGTAATTTCTGTTTTTTTAAAATTCGTAACCACAGGAACTATATTTTTTTCTGGAATAAAAAGTAGCCCGTGTCCTGTTCTGGGTACTGGACTATATGTAAAAAAATAAAAATTATAATTTCTTCTAATCAGTTGAGTAGTAACGGCAAAATCGTAACAAGTAAATAAACAAACAACTAGACTTTGGCATTTATAATATTAGTAAGATTTTTTTAAGTTTGTTTCACCAAAAAGACAGATTCTTAACAAGGAGGACATTTCCGAAAATGTGTTGTTACCTGTTCACATCTAAGCTCCCGAGATCATCAAATTTTATAAGATAGACAGCAAAGACATCACTCTCATTCAGCTCAGTACAAGCTGCTAGGGGTTTTGTAGGGAATTTTGAGATTATATATTTTTGTTTACGTAAGTCATACCTACATTAAAACATAGATAAACAACTATATAGTAAGGAAGAGAAGGAAATATATTTACACACATTTCTAGCAGTTACAGTAGTAATTGCTCTAGCAATGTGTTACAAGTTTGTACTAGTACAAGCAACTAATTAATATTACCGTTCTCTACCCCCAGGGCCAATGGGGTACTTACCGTCACCTCCTCTTGAGTGATTTGGATACAGTGCGTGTAAACCATGCTTTTGTTAACACCACAACTATCGGAGATTTGTCAACGTTAAGCTGGCTCGAAGGATTAATCAGACCCGACCATGTATTTAAGGATCCTAGCAAGCTTTTGCTGCATGTAAGTAATCATACTTTGTTATTTTATAGCATTATGATCTGGTCATATAATTTAACTTCGATGTAAAAATTCTTTGTCTCAGAAAGCACGTAAAGATATCGGTCCTGCCCGTGGTTTCTTACCGGTTATGTAGAATATCCTCATATGAGATTATAAGAATGAAAGAACAGACTACATCTATGGGCCTAGCCAAGTTGCATTCAATGCTCGCTGACGCTATAGAAAACTATTAAAATGTATGGAAATTTGACATCTCTAACGCTAAGTCACGTGAAGTTATAGATATAATTGAAGATGTCAAATTCCCATACATTTAAATAGTTTTATATAGCGTTAGCGATAATAAAATGCAACTTGGCTAGGCGCCCTGTGTTTGCTATATGCTCATGCGCTATCAAATGTTTGGCACAGTGAGCTGCTATACATCAAGAATAGGATCATAGAGTTTACTGAGCACGATTAAGTATATAGATAATTTTATTAACATAAACCGTAGACTTGGATGGACTTGATCCACGCACATTTTCATACCTCAGGATGATGTTTTCCTTCACTGAGCAGTGGTAATTTATGAACAAATACACCAATAATTTTGAAAAATCTTGAATAGTCAAAGGATTGTACCACGCCAGGTCTGGAGCTTGGATTGATCATCAAACTCGATATGTCTTTATAGTCCTTGGTTTTATCGCTAGCCTATCATGCTCGGGCCATACTAATGGGAAACACCGTTAATTATCGCGATGATAGACGTTTAACTTTAGTGTAGCCACGGCTTATCATAATTCGACAATGGCATTTGTGAATGCACGTTGTTGTTTGATGTTAGGCGATAACTACAGTAGTGGCACTTGAATGTGAATTTATTTGCAGTACGGCAAATAAATTAACATTCAAGTGTAGCCACCTAATTTATCGCATTAACGCAATGATTATCGTGACGATGGGCGTTGACGTTCCCCATTATTGTGGCCCGTGCATCACTGTTACCACGGAAGTAGTGTCATACGGTTCCAGTGGTCCGCCAAAACAGGCGGAGAGACGGTTCACGGTGGGTTTATTTAGTGGGCCCCACACCACCTAGTTTGTTGCCCGGAACGATGGGGTGTGGGTTTTGATATTATATTTTTTCCACCTTAGCAAAAAACTTACTTACTTACTTTAGGTATACTGTGGTGCGCTTAATTTCCGTGACGTCATGACAGCAACGGGTCGTGTCACAGTAGACGCTGTTGCCCGCGGTCGTATTGCGCAGGAGTGCGTGCAAGGATTTGAGATTACCGGCCGAACACCCAAGTGAGTTCATATTTATATTCCACACACACGGATTACTTTTTAGTTTTCCTAGGTTGCTTTTATTGGTATCTATAATATTGGTAAATAATTATTCTTCGTTTGCAGCGGATCTCGTGTTATGGGTATGGTTCGAAATGGTGGTATGGCTAACGTCGTCGAAGCTGATAGGGCATTGCTGTGGCCTATTCCCGATGAATGGACTCTTGAAGAAGCAGCCTCAATTCCCGTGGCATATGGAACTGTTTATTATTCTATGGTAAGTTGCTGTTAATTTAAAAGGACGATAATTGATTGGAAAAATGCTTCAATTTCTTCTGATATCAACAGTATAAGACTTCATGTAGGGCAAACCATGCCTGGCCTAGGCTATCATCGACTAGTAAATGATACGGCTACTGCCATACAACAGCTGTACCTGTACTACTATCTGAACTTTAAAAACTAATTTATTACTTGCCTCTTCTGTAATAATGCGCCGACTTATTCAGTGTCGGATTGGTCATACAAACAAGATGGCGTTTACCAGCTGAGTCTTACTTTGCGCAGCTCTACCCTCCCTCCAAGAATTACAATCTACGCATAATATAATTCTTTTACACCTAGAGAGAAATGAAACAGAAAAATAAAAATGCAAATAGGTTCAACAAGAATCAGCAATTAGCATGGTATCAGTCTGCAGATCAACAGAAGCTTACCGACCTCTTGTAATTTATGAATTCGTTAGGGAAAAATGAGCATCTACGCTCCTTCTAAATTTGATGAGAGCGGATTCTGTCCTGTTTAATGCTTACTAGGATATGTAGGATCAGTCCGTGGGTAAGCGGTGGATTGTCTTCTCAAATATCCACAATGGACTTCCGCTAAATGTTTCTAAATATATTTGAATATACATTGGTGATTTGTTTTGAACTCATTTCATTTCGACATTCTAAGTGGTGGGATGAGAAAAATCTTGTTAGATTATTGAAATTTGAACTTTGTTATTAACACACATGTTATGAAGGACGAACCTGAAGTGTTTAAACTTATATATAAACAATACATAATTCTTAAAGATAATGGTGGGCCGAATCCAGCGCGGAGAATCTATCCTCATCCATGCTGGTTCTGGTGGTGTTGGACAAGCCGCCATTAATGTTGCCCTGCACTATGGTTGTGAAGTGTTTACCACAGTGGGTACAGCTGAGAAGAGAGACTTTATCAAGAAATTGTTCCCACAACTTAAAGGTTAGTTGTAACTTAAATTACGCGTACGTACTCTTGCTAAGCATAGCTACTTTTTTTAAAATAAATAGAATCATAAATTAGACACCAGCAATTATTTTCTATTATTATAAATAACTTACGAACACCTAGAAAATTTTCTTATTGGTCTATTTTAATTTGTTCATTTTGATTTCGCAATTAGAGTGTGTATCTCAATTACAGATAGTCACATTGGTAACTCTCGAGACGCTTCCTTTGAAGATATGATCAGAAAAGAAACTAATGGCAAGGGTGTTGATTTGGTGTTGAACTCCTTATCAGATGAAAAATTACAGGTTTGTTATTTGTTATTTGGACAATATACTAGGAATTAAAGACTGTGAAATGTAGACCCAGAGAGACATCTCTAGATTAACAGACATTTGGGACCCCACAGAGCAGTCAGCTACAACAACAATAGATATAAGATTTATAGAATTTAGCTAACAATTCTGCTAATGTAGCTGAACGTTTTCATAGACGCCAGAATTAATACCTAGGTATTTCTACTGCAACATAGAAAATTTTAATTTTGCCTTCTGTTTTTTGTAGGCCTCAGTACGTTGCTTAGCGTATCGTGGTCGTTTCCTGGAAATTGGAAAGTTCGACATCAGCAACAACACACCCATCGGCATGTACTTCTTCTTGAAGGAGACATCTTTCCACGGCATTATGTTGGATTATATCTTCGACCAAAGTTTCTCGTTTAGAAAGGTAAAAAATTATTCATTTATACAAATTAATAAAATTTGTGTCTGATTGTAATATCTAAACAACAGTTTTTATTAAATGCATATGAAAGTATATACGTTACCTAAAACGAAATATGATTTTTTTGTTTTTGTCTGTCTGGCTGTTTGTTACGGCCGGATTTGAACGAGACTTTTACTGGCAGATAGCTGATGTTATAAGAAGTAACTTAGGATACTTTTATTTTGAAATAAATTTAAATTATCATGCCGTTCAAAAATCAATTTCATTAAGTTTATCAACATCCTACTTCTCCGCAGGCACGAAACCTAAAAAGACTATGCCGCTAAAATAATTCCAATCATAATTCGGCTAATTACATAATATATTGTTGGTATTATAAACAAAACGTACATATTAACGGGATCCTTTACTCAACAGCGTCTGCAAGAACTTCTCCTCACGGGTATTGTGTCTGGTGCCGTACGTCCTTTGACATATTGTACCTTCGGCAAGGATGAAGTTGAAGCCGCTTTCCGTTACATGGCTGCTGGCAAACATATCGGGAAAGTAAGTACCTAACGACTCAAATTTTTGACATTATTTTTGAGCGGTTTTTAGTCTAAAAAATATACGGTGGAATAGGTATATATGTAGAAAGCTTGCTTCTCTTTGATCAAGTACCTACAGTGATGATATCGGATTAGCAGTGGCTTGTAATACACATGCTGCATCCAGATGTTTTACCTTTGTATTCGTATCTATGGCGGATATACCTAATAGTTCTACGAAATTACCTTATAAATTGTTAATTTGAAGTATCCCTTTACACATTATTTGACAAATCATAAAGATTTACAATTAAACTGCTATGCTATGATTATCATAATATGTGACTTAGAGCCGGATAAAAATTCTTTTGCGATTTCTTGCGTAAAATGTGTCCATATTACCTACATACCTACTGACTACACTGTTAACTATTTAAACTTGCAAACCCTTATTGTCTCCTTTTTATCCTCACCTTCTATCGCTTCTGTTGGAGTTGACCACGCCCTAGTAATGCCTATGGTGTTACTAGCGTCTATGAGCTACGAAAATCACTTTATCATCAGATGGGCCGTTTGCTTGTTGGCCTGTATTATAAAACAAAATTCGTTAATTTTCATTAGCTATATTACTTATATTATTGCTTTGTCATTTTAATTTTTTTTTATTAGGTAATTGTGAAAATTCGTGAAGAGGAGCAAGGTGATCTTTCAGCGAAACCTAAGAATTTACAAGTTGATGCTATTCCCAGGTAATATTAATTGGTATCACCTAGAATTTAAACATATGAGTTTTTATCTCATGCGTTTTCTTTTAACCTACTTTGGTAAAATGTTTTGTAATTCTTGGTAATCTCATATTTTTAATGTATTAGATTACTGTGATAATTATTGATGTAAATAAATGATGTCAGTGCTTGATTTTTTTTATATCCATTATTCACTAATGAATACATGTTGTACGTACTGTTATTTAATTATATTATGTTATCTTAGGTACAACTGTCACGAGGACCACGTGTATATCGTCGTGGGAGGTCTCGGAGGGTTTGGTCTGGAGTTAGCTGATTGGCTAATAATGAGAGGAGGCCGTAAGATCCTTCTAACTTCGCGTAGAGGAGTTACAAATGGCTATCAGTCCTCTCGACTTAGGTAAGAATTTGAATGATACGGATGATATAAAGTAGCATAAATTTATTCTTCACGCTCTACCTAAGGGGATCACTAGTAACCTTAGAACAAGAGTCAGATTTTTATTTAAAACTGACAACCTCTAATGACTGCCAGAATGTTATTTAATACCACACCACCCACTGCTTAACGTACCTTCCGAAGCACGGAGTAGATCAGGTGTCCATAAATCTCTGATATCTGATTTCCACCCTAGTAAAAGTTACTTAACCTTGCCGATTGTTCGAACTGTAAGTACAGAAAATAAAAATATATTTTAATAACATAACTAAAAATCTTTTGTTATATATTTATCTAGAGCTTGGGCTTCATATGGTGCCGATGTCCAAATATCAACTCACGATGTCACCACGGAGTCAGGTTGCGAAGAATTGCTGAAGATGGCTCTGTCTATGGGTCCAGTGGATGCAATTTTCAACCTTGCTGTAATCTTAAAGGACTCAATTTTCCAAAACCAAACTCCTGAGACGTTTAAGACTTCGTATGGACCAAAGGCTCTTGCTACTATACATTTGGATAACCTCTCAAGAAAATTGTGCCCGGGATTGAAGTAAGTACTTCCTTACGAACTTTTTCTCGGGTAAATAAAAGAAGTAATGACTATTCATTCACCCATATGACTGTAAAATAAGCCGAATAATAAAATGAGCCATCACGGGACGTCGTCTCGCAAATGTGAAATCATCGATTATCTTTCTTTCGTCAAATATCGTTCCTGCTCGTGACTGTTATTTTCGATTTCACATTTTTCACTTTGTGTTTAAAATATTGTTTATTTTTATTTTTATTGCCAACGGTGGCAGACGATCAGACGGCCCACCTGATGGTAAGTGGTAACCGTCGCTCATGGACTTTAGCAACACCAGGGATACAGCCAAGCCGCCGCCTACGGTGAGTAAAGTGCTCTTTTCAAAACTCGTTTAAAGAAGGACATGTCGTAGCGCTGGGGAAACACCGCAGCAGGAAGTTCATTCGAGAGCCTACACGCGCGTGATAGAAAAGAGCGCTGGAAACGAATCGTCTTGGACGAGATCGTTTCCAGGTGGTGTGGATGAACCCCATCACGACGTGTCGTGGTCCGGTGGTAAAAAGGGGATGTTGGTACCAACTCAAACAGTTCCCCAGAGCACTCCCCATTGAAGAGTCGATAGAGCACACAAAGAGAACCAAACTCTCCGCCGCCCCAGCGACTCCAGTCCATCCGTGAGATTAGGATATTCGACAATTCGAACAGCACGGGGTCGAGCCGGTATTTTGGTGCGCCTGCCCAGAGATGTGAGCAGTACTCCACGTGAGTCTGGACTTGTGCCTTATAAAGTGCTAGTCTCTGCCTCGGTGTGAAGTACCGCTTGGTTTGGTATTTGGTCGCCAATTTGGCTTTGTTCTCCAAATGACTGCCGAATTGGACTTTGCTTGAAATATCGATACCGACGATCCCAATACTGTCGGAGATTGGGAGAGTTACTCCTTGGAACTGTGGCGCCACGACAAATGCGTCCGTGTCCGTGAACGCGCAAACCTATGTCTTCGTAGGGTTGAATTGAACCAAGTTCTTTTCTCCCCATTCCGAGGCCCGCCCTAGAGAGCTCTCGACATCAGACACAAGTTGTGTCCGTCTCTCCTCCAGCATATTTGAGGGACTTTCTGATGGCTGGTATATCGCGCATCACCCGTACTGTCATTCGCATAGCAATGCATATTCTCTATCAAGTCTTATTCTTGGTTAGCGATATTTCGTTATCCATAGACGAATTAAAACTGTTATTGGTTTATTGATTTTATTATTGCTGTTATTGGTTTTTTTGACATTCTAGTCTTCCTAGTTAGATGCTTTTGTCAACAGATGGCATTTAAAACAATTAAATAAACTAGCGTGGCTACGTTGCCAACAGCCAGTTTTACCCTCTCTCCGCATAAGATGTTTTCACATCGAAACCCTAGTAGTTTACTCTTTTTGAGAGAACGGCCTCGCTCGTAAAAAAGAAAATTGACCATAAAAAACAGTCTGTTAAATATTTTAAACTGTATTTTAGCTCTTGACTTGATCAGCTATTTTAAAGAGAAGGGACGCAGGTTCGATTCCCGAAAGTTCTCTTTTTCCACATTTTCACAAATAATTTGTTCGTTAAAGTAAGTGTCAAAATTACTTTATTGTTTTTGTTTTCGTATAAACCATTGAAACATTTATAACGAAATAAGCTCTTTTAATAGCCAAGTAATTTTACACCATAATTTATTTTGTGTGGTTCAGTACCTATATCAAGTGCTTGAAGTAACTATATAATATAAACCCAATAAAAAAAAATATTACAAGTACTAATATGGTCTTTTAGGGACTTTGTAATATTCTCGTCCGTGTCTTGCGGTCGCGGTAACGCTGGTCAAACTAACTACGGCCTATCTAACTCTGTGATGGAGAGGATTTGTGAATCGAGGAAGAAACTGGGCCTACCAGCACTCGCTGTACAATGGGGTGCTGTCGGTGATGTAAGTAATTGCTATTATTTATAACTCCTAGAAATAACATTAAAACCAAAGCGTATACAAAGTTATATACTTTGTACCAGTAAATTTTATTTTAAGGCTACTAATATCTACTTTTATAGGTATAAAAATGTAACAGAGCTGTGTCTGTATATTTAAGATACTAATTTGAGAAAAATCACTATATAAATTGTGTAAGAAACAATTACTATATTAGTCGCGTCAAAATAGCTTGTGCCACTGTGAGAAAGAATTACTAAATTAGGTTATTTAAGCGTTTCTGAATACCATGTTTTTTTTTAGAATTTGAGTCTGTTTATTTGTTCGCACATCACACAAATAGTTTTGTGGGAAAATTTTAAACTGTTATGTTTTCAGTAACGCGTATTAGTAATTCTTTCTTAAATATCTTAAATATACAGACATTGCTCTGTTAAAGCTTTAAAATAGTACTAACTTTTGCCCGCAGCTAAAATACAAGAAGATTTTTAGGTTATATCTCAAATTTTGTATATAGAAGCGGGATAATAGTACACGGGTTTTAAGTCTAATCGAGAGCTATGACAAAAAGGTTCATCAAAATTCGTTTAGTGTTTTTTGCGTTATGTGCGAACAAACAAAGAGACCAAATTTAAAAAAAAATATTTTGTGTTTAATCCTGCGTACATAAAGTTATATTTTCTCAAATATCTCTAATGTACAGACGTAGCTCTGTTACAGCGTTATAGGATAGATGATAGTCTATGGATGAATGTTGATAATAACGTAACGAGATGATTGAATCTGGTGAACCATCTCGCGACTCAGCAAAAATGTCGGGTGTAGTTCATACAATATTGACTCTCATTATAATTATTTATGTACAGGTCGGTCTAGTAGCAGACATGCAAGACGAAGATGTGCAACTAGAGATCGGTGGTACACTACAGCAGAGGATCTCGTCTTGTCTGTTAGCGTTGGATAAGTTTATGAAGCAGGACGCCGCTATTGTTTCATCTATCGTAGTGGCAGAAAAGAAGGCTGGTGGTTCTGGATGTGGCAATATTGTAGATGCCGTGGCTCAGATTATGGGTAAGAAAGATTTGCATCTTCAGTATATAAGTCATGGTACTGTGTAGCATTATGATGCTAGTAACAAGCCGGCTAACAATCATTTGCATACTGCCATTATGTCCAAAGTTACTGTTGTAACCAACGATGTTTGAATGTAACCTTATGATGTCGGCCATACATACTGGCCACTTACTGGTGGAATATTGAAATGCTTTAAAGAGTTATTTCAGAAACTCATTTCGTAGAAAATACATAATTATTGTTTTAAAGGATACTTGAATTATAAATATGTCTTAAACTAACATCAGATACTATAACAGATATATTATGGTAAATTTTACTGTGTCTAAAAGTAAATGATTGCATGTAATCGAATTCTCCTCAGGAATCAAGGATTTGAAGACGGTATCGCAACAGGTATCTCTGGCTGAGTTGGGTATGGACAGTATGATGGCAGTGGAGATCAAGCAAACACTAGAGCGAGAATTTGAAGTGTTCCTCACGGCGCAGGATATTAGGACGCTCACGTTTGCTAGGTAAGTTACACCATAATAAATAGAAATATTAAAGATATTTTTTGATATTTTTATATATATTTTAAGCATTTGACATGCTTAGCTATATAAATTGATACAAAGTGTGAAAATGGGAAATCGAAAATAACAGTCACGAGCAGGATCCTGCTCTTGACTGTTATTTATCTCATGATCTGCAGTCACTCACACTACTGCTGCACCAATTTCTTACAAATCTACTATAGCATTTATTTAATTTTCTACTATCATAAATACCTATCAACATTCTTGATCAATCCTAATCAAATAGAACAAAATCATTTAATGCGATCGGTTTCAAAAGTGATTTTATTAGTGTTCCTTTACACTTCATGCAGGTCTACAAAGTTTCCTATATATTTCCCAAAATATGTAGTTGCACCAAATTTGAAGGTCACTTGTTTCTTCTTTGCTGAAGTAATTATTCTTTTTTGAAACAGACTAGTAGAACTGACAGCGCAGAGAGAAGCAGCAGCATCCACAGCTGCCTCTGGTCCAGTTAATGCGGAGACTGCAGCTGGTCTCAAGGTTCTCATGAGAAACTTCGGTGAGGAACATCTTGCATCAGAACCATACATCTACATGCCAACCATGGTCTGTGATGGAGTGGAGGTGAGTTCTGATTCAATCTTGTAATGATATAATGAAATGAAGTGCCAATATATTGCTAGCAGCGTCAATCTTACTTATTGTTCTTTTTGTTTTCAAGGGTGAAGAAGCGATCCAAGTGATGGATCACGTAATGTTTATGCTGCCAGGCTTAGAAGGCTCTGCTGCTGTACTAGAACCATTGTGCCGTAGGTTGAAGATCAAGGTTTGTGTGCTCCAGCTTGGAGTGGAACATAAGGACGAGACTTCGGAACAGATGGTCAATAGGTTGCACCAAGTAAGTTATGATAACCACAACGTTTCTGTGATCAATTCATAAAAAACAACAATTTTTAACTGTGAAGGTATTAAACTGTTTATACAAAAAAAAAAATACGCATTTTTCTTAATTTATATGTTTGTTTGTTATGCTCGTAGGATAATGCTATTATAGGTATTAATTTTTCCTTCTAAAAGGTAAATCATGAAACAATATTCTTAAAATCAATACCAAGACTGCCAAACTAATCAAACATACTTATATTATAAATGCGAAAGTGAGTTTGGGCTAATCTTTATACCGGAAAAATTAAGAGTGGGATAGCTATATTTTACATAGAAATTATTAGTGTGCCATAGAGTTATCTATTTATTTAAACTTAGAAGTACACGCGAACGGAGTCGTGAGTAGAATCGAGTTATACGAGTATATAAAAAGAAAGGATGTTAGAGAGTTGTGATTTTCATCAGCAGATTCGGATATGTCATTGGTATTATTGGTATAACTTGTATAATCTATTCAATGAACATAGGTATTTAGGGAAATAAATACCTTTCAATTTATTATGGTGATAAACCATAGATACCACCAAACTCTACAATATAAATTCTTCATTTCAGACGGTGATGTCAAGGCTGGCTCCTGATGCTACGTTCTGGTTGCTCGGATACAGTTTCGGTTCTCTACTCATGATGGAGTTAGCGTCAAAATTGGAAAGCGATGGTATTTTACATTTATATTAATAAAATCAATTTGAGAAAATCCAAAAAGATAATTAGGAACGGCTTTTGCACCCAGAATTTGTGGGGGTACCCTATCAGTCCTAAAATTAGCGCGTTTAACAACACTCTTTAGCTTTATTGTACCTATTAGTATTATATTAATCTAATTAAAATTATCTTTCGCAGGCTTTAAGGGAACAGTATTCTGCTTAGACGGTGCCCCTGACTTCTTGTACGCAATATTAACTATGACTATAAGCTTCAAGGACGACCAGCAACTACAGAACAATTTGCTGTGCCATACTGTTGACATTGTTTCACCTAACAACAACATCTCCGAAGAGCTCTATAAGAAACTCAGTGCAATCGAATCATACGAAGAGAGAGTCGCACTCACCATCGAGTCATCGCCAGTCCAAAGCAGATACTCTGCAAAATTCATCTCTAATATGGCTAAAGTCTGCTTTGATCGTCTAAAAGTCGTATTAGATTTCAATCCTAAAACTTTCAAGAAACTAAAATCTCCTATTGTTTTGCTCAGGCCTAAGGAATCTCCTGCTTTCATTGCCGTCGATGAAAATTACAGTTTGGATAAATATACTGAAAATACTGTCACTGTACATTATTTGGAAGGTAACCATGTCAGTATAATTGAAAACAAAGACTGTGCTAATATTATTAATAAAATATTAGCTGCCAAAGAAGAACAACAAGGCAAAGCTTCAGAAAATGTGGTCACCAGCATCGTTGAAAATCAAAGAGATGTTCAAGTATAATTTTAAGATTTGAAGTTTTGATCTTTATTTATTTCTTGATTTGTTTATAATTTTATTATTGTGTTCAATTTGTATCATGTTACTGATGTGGGAATTGTGTGGTTACAATAATTTATTTAAAATATTTTGAATAATTAAGCATTTATTTTCTTAAAATGTTAATTTTAAGTAGGATTAAGACTGTCTAAGTGGCACCAGTACCAAACAAATATTCATTAAATTTAATTTTAAATACTTTAATTATTGGGAAAATAGATTTGAATAGATAAATTGCTTGAGTGATAGGAGGGGGCGGGCACATTTTTTAATAAAACTGTAATTGATATATGGATCAATATTATTTCAAATTGTCTGTAAGTAATATTTATTATTATAGATTTACTATGAGGGCAAATTGTGGCAAATTAAAACATTTTCACAACATTCTAAAGATACTTTTATTTTCTTTTTATTTATACTGAATATAAACAATACAAGAAAAGGCTGCAAAAACTGCTACGAAAAAAAAGTAGCATCCCATTTCTCACCAGCGCCAGCCCTTGACTGGTATTGCTAAACCTATTCAAAAGTTACTAACAAGTATTTTGTTATTTTTAAGTATACTCGTATTTTAAGCACTTGACATACTTACTCGCATTTACAAGAATACAAACGGCGAATATGTGAAATTGAAAATAATAGTCACCAGCAGTATTTGAACCTGGATCTCCTTGAAAACCGTTCCAGGTTCTTTGCCGATTCAGCATTCATAGCAACAGCTTAAAACTACCAATTTTGATAACACTTTCCTTCCTAATACCCATCTAAATCTATCTTTTCTACGATTATCTGTACCAAATAAGCGTTTAACGTGAAGGTTGAAACGCAAATTACATTCCAGCGCATTCAGAATTTTGTGTTTGCGTATCATACATTCAAGCATAGAAACACATAAACCTTCACATTAATAAAACTGGTAGGATTAACTTGGTTACCACCGAAGGAATGTAATATAGTTCCAGTGGCTCGCCAATAAAGGCGAAGAGACGGCACACGGCGGGTTTCTTTAGTGGGTGCAGGCCCCACACTACCTAGTTCGTTGCCTCAAACGACGGGGTGTGCGGTTAGGAAAATTTTTTCCCGCCTTAACCAAAAAAAAAGGATTATCTTGGTTATAATGTAATAATATAATCAGGATAAACATTGACCTAATATAAATGGACGTCGGGTCAAAAGTGTCTCGACTCAACCTATATAAACGTATATTATACTGCCTGATAATAAAGAATGCAGTAATCGTCATTTTTGAGAGTTTCACTTTTTACCATAAATGGCATCCCAAGGGGTGGAACCACCTACATGGAAAAAAAGTATTTTCATAAATATTTTTACTGGAAATATGTTTTTTAACTAACGATTTTCGCCGTACTTGCATGAAAGTTAAATCAATGCTAAGAAGAAGCGCAGCATTAAACATGTGCTAAAAAAGAATGCAGTACTTACAAGAATACGCTAGAGCTAAATGCAGTAATAGGCCGTGTGGGGCCGGCTTTAGAATTGTCCCACCCCTCTCTTCCCTCGGCAGTCGTAAGAGCCGACTAAGGGTTCCGGGGGAGTGGGCAGCAGCACTCCCTCGAGTATTAACAACATCCACTGCGATGGCGAACCCGCCTGCCAAGCGTGGCGATTACGGCATTATCCCCCATGACTGGGCCGCTCATTGTGGCGTTCTCTTGGGGAGGCCTATGTCTAGCAGTGGACGTTAAAAGGCTGATGGATGGATGGAAATGCAGTAATAGCCACCACTACCGCATTTTTTGAGAATCAATAGACCAGTTGCTAAATCAAAACGCAGTGCTCTATGTTATTGCATGTGTGTAGGTAGTGAAGGCTTGCGAGATCCATAGCCGTACGTCCACACGTGGGGGCCAACGCTCACCCTAACGCTGTTCAACCAACTAGTCGACAGAATTGAGTTGGGGTGAGCCTTGGCAGCCGGTGTGGATTGACACAATTGTGTTGTGGCAAATGAGTGTTGAGCTGAGCGTTGGCCCTATCATGTGGAGCCGCAGTTAGGTATAGTTTATGTCCATATAATCAGTGTTGCCAGATGGGTGAATTGGAATGACTCTTATTTTTCAGAGAGGATATTTGAATTTATAAGGCCTATAATTATCACAATGCACCAAATTGATTAAATACATCAAAGATTTTTGGAATTAATTTTTAATAACCCGAAATACTCGTACTTAAATTTGAAAGTATTTGCTTTATTGGATTTTCCTTCATTACGTCGCAACAGAAATGGGTATTGAAGTGATATTTTGCAAGGGTATAGTTAAAGGCTCGATGGCTTTCAGCCTCCCGAACAAGCCGGTTTCTGAAAAGGCCATTAATCACATACATACGCTGTGCCAGAATATACAGAAGACCGAGGAGTACAATCGGCCTTTTGTCTAGCGTTTGTAGACTGTGAGAAAGCCTTTAATTCAACCAAAATTTGGGTGGTGCTGTAGTCTCTTCAGCAGTGCCAAATTGACTAACATCGGTACATCATTAGACAGGGAGATCTCACGTCCTGAAACTCTTCACAGCTGCATTGAGAGACGTTTTCAAGCACTTGGACTGGATCAGATTCGGCATCAATGGCGTATACATAACTGATCTTTGATTTGCAGATGATATCGTGTTCATGGCAGAATCACTGGAAGATCTTGGAACCATGCTCAACGAACTCAGCGGGGAGGGCCTCACACTACTCTGTTCATTGCGCCGAACGCTGGGATGTGTGGTTAGGTACATTTTTTCCCGCCTTAACAAAAAAAAGGATTTCCCAAATAGTGGGTTTTAAAATGTTCATTTTAATATGGACAAGCTGAAAGTCATTACAACACCGGTTCCAGTCGAAAATACAATTCTCTAAGTTGTCAACCTGGGGCAAACACTCCAGTTAGGTAGTTTGAGAAAAAGGTCAATCGACGAATCTAGTTCTGCAGCGTTCGGGAAGCTGAGTTAGATCTTCTTGTACAATATTCCACAGTGTCTGAATACGTAGGTCTATATGATCAGTGTGTGTTACTGGCTTATGGAACAGAGGCGTGATCTCTGAATGTCGACTTTGTAACAAGCTATGGAGCGGGATGTACTCGGAATATCTCTACGTGTTAGAATCCGTAACATAAAAATCCGTAGTCTGCTACAGGAGTACAGGTGTGACCGACATAGCCTACTGACTTGGAAGTGGACAAGAACAACAATCGGCATGTGCTAGACCATAATGCAGTATTTTGCGCAATTGCTGCACTTAGTGATTGACTAGTCTCTCTGATTTTCACAAGATCTGATGCTTAACCTAAACGCAGTAATACGCATTATATTTGGATATATTGATAAATTAAATAAAAGAATATTATCATGCAAAAGCTTGATATTTTTCTTAATTTTATGATATATTTTTATGGTCGTAAAATATGAACATCTTGCTCAGTTTTCTAAAAATATGTTTTCCGCGTTTTTCTCGAAACCGCCATTTTGCAAGTACTGCATTCTTAATTATCATGGCAGTATATTAATATATACAAACTTCAACATTCTAATCTGAAACCTGGTATACAATTAAGAGTTTTGAGTTGTCTTTGCAATAAATTAATAGCTTATGTAGCTCCTACCAATAGGCCGCACCATAATCACCTTATGTAGCTTCTAGTGAATATGATTTATTTTTATAAATATTAAAAATGTAAATAAAATTCTTGTTTATAAACAAAATAATACTTGCAAATGATGAAATAATAGTCTAGGTACTCGCACTTTATGAAAATATGATAGATATACAATATCATTGATAGACCATCATTTTTTTCACTTTATTCGAGTAATTTTTATACGTTTTCACAATACAGTACGGTATATTGAACGTATGGTCAAGTCGTTCGTCCAAACGAAGGATGGTGCGCGATCAGAACTTTCGCGTTCCCGCGGTGGGCTGTGGGCAGGCTAAATAGGGACCTACTGGCGGAGGCAGCCATCGTTCAATCGTGGCTGTCGTCACCGGCCCTGATCGAGGGGGTGGACGTTGAGGCTGGCCGATTTCGCACTGCGATTACGGATCTCCGTGCGGCGTGTATTCGTGCCCAGAGGACCTGCACCCGCAGTCGGCGGCGCAACCGCGATGGGGAGCGGGACGGCCAGCTGTACGATGCATACTGCACTTCGCGGGCCGCGTTCAAGCTGGCCATCTGCCGCGCTAAAAAACACAAGGTGAAACAGCTCGATCTGTTTTCGTTGTAGCAGTCACCAGTAATGCAATGAGTAATAACTGTTTACAATTTTTTCTGAAAGGCTTGTGAAGTTTACAACCCGTACTGGGCTATAATGATGGACTGTATCCTAAATCCCTCTCATTATGAGAAGAGACACTGCCCAACAGTGGGACAATAACGGTTTATGATATTGGATATTCAGGTGTTAATTTTTTTGTTGTAAAATTTAATAAAACATAAAATATACATTCGGGCGATCATAGTCCGGAGCGTGCACGTCGCGATCCCTGCCACCCTGTAATCTACAGACTGCAATCCGGCTCGAATGCGTACCGCGGTGCGGGTTAGGGCGTGCCCCAGAGGCGACGCGTACCAACCCGCCCCCGTCGCTACGAACAATGGCAGATGCGGCGATGGGGGCCGCCACCCATCACGCCTTGCCCAGTTTCAGTCGAGGGGAGCAGTGTCGAGTAGGCATGTGGAATGTAAGAGGTGGTTGCTAACCTAACAATTAAATAAATATAAAATTCAAAATTTACAATTTAATTCCATAAAAAAAATATATTACAAAAAAAAAAAAAATGTGATGCTCCGAAATTAATTGAAAAAAGGGAGAAAAGCAATGAGAAATCAGGGGGGAGTGGTTCGCAACTCAGGGGGTTCCCCGGACCGTCAACTAGCGGTACTCAATTGCGGGGGGAGGCTGTAACTGGGCCGAAGGGCAGGCCCTCGTCCTTCGGCGCGCGCAGATATCTGCCGGTAGGCGGGTGTAGCCGGCGCAACCGGTGCTGGAACCGGAACCCGTAGGGCAGCCGCAACCCGGAAGATCGTAACCCGGTTCTCGAGCGTAGCCAGGAACAGTAACTTGGAATTTGTGACTTGAAATTCGGGACTTGAAACCCCAGGAGCTTTGGGGCTTTCCTAGTCACACACTTTTACTTTTTAAATGCCCTAGGCAAAAATATTTTAATTAATTACTATATTAATTTAAGCAGCGTTATCTGCCTTGACACGTACGATAATTCAGAGTCCGAGAAAAAACAATCTACCTACTCCCATATTTATATTTTTACTCTAATAATATCCCCTTCTATCTTTCTATTATTGCTATCTCATTTTAGCGCTGTTGCCCCGACTTACTCATTGGTGGATAGTTTTTTTGTTCTAGAACTTTTCCTATCCATACGCTTGCGATTGGAGTAGCCATAGAACGTTCTCGAACCCTGGCGTACTCTGCTCGCATCCGGGTTTCTCGGGTATTTGGTTCTGGCCTTTGTGGGAGTGGAATCATGCGACCCATTGGCGATAACCTAACTGGGTAAGGAGTCTAGGCAACCGCGCGTATTTTAAATTTGCGGATATGGTATCCGGTATCAATTGAATATGCGACTTTATAATTTATATAGTCATTTGTTTGGTTACATCGTAACATGGTGTGGAAGATAAGTTACACGAGCTTGTAACCGTCATGTCAGACAGACAGCTTGATGTGCTCTGTGTAACAGAGACCAAGCGAAAGGGCAGCGACGCCTGTGATCTTCCTGGTGGTGGGATAGCTCTATGGTCTGGTGTACCGCAGAGCGATCGGGCCAGCATGGGAGTTGTGGTGTTGCTCTCCGCTCGCTTGGCCTTAGGTGTGAAAGACTAAGGAATGTTCGATCCCAGACTTCTATGGGTCCGAATAAAACTAGGTGTCACCGGGGTTTTCATGGTCGCAGCTTATGCTCCCGTAGGCTCTTCGGTGGCATCGGATCTAGAAAAGTTCTGGGATAATGTTAGGGAAGTTCTGGATTTGGCAGAAGCTAGTGAACGCGTGATCGTATGCGGAGACTTGAATGGATGGGTTGGGACCAAGCGTCCAGACTTCGAGGACGTGCTTGGTTCATTTGGTGATAAGAGAGTGAACGATGCAGGTTTGCTCATTGCGGATGTATGTATGGAGAGAAACCTTATTGTGTCAAATACATTTTTTCAACATAAGGACATCCATATGTATACATGGAGAAGGAATGAACAGAGAAGTATGATAGATTTCATTCTGGTAGACAGTCACCTCCGAAGTAAATATCTGGATACAAGAGCCTACAGGGGTCCCACTGTCGACACGGACCACGATCTCGTTATTGCGAGATTTAGTGGTCTGTTCAGAAAGTGGAGACCCTGGGAGAGCCTGTCCACTTCGGAGGGCTTGAAAGAATAAAGATTAAAAAGTTGCAAGAAGAGAGTGTAAGAGCAAAGTATGCAGAGGGTGTCCGTGAACGGCTGACAATGGCAAGTCAGCCGGAATCTGACATAGAAGAATGCTGGAGAGTATTAAAAGATAGTATGGTAGATAATATACCGGCAAAGTAAGAATGACACCAAAGCCTTAGTGAAAGAGAAGTGTGATAAAGAAAATATGATTGCAGAAGAAAGACTGACCAAAAACTTCGAGAGCAACACCAAAACTTTTCTGGAAGGAGGTGAATAAATCTCGGAGTGGTTGGTCAGCTTTCAGAATGAATAAAATAAGGTCTAAAGGTGGAGACATTCTTACGCAAATACAAGAAGTGTTAAGCTGATGGAGTGAATATTTTGGAGATACCTGTGTATGCGGATGTTCAGGGTGATGCCTGTGCCACATGTGGTATAACAGATCAGCATTCGATACTGGTATCCTCTGATGACATTAGTATGGATGAAGTTGAATGGGCGATTAGAAGTTCGAAAAATGGTAAGGCAGCGGGTATTGATATGATCAAGCTTGGAGGCTCATGTGTCTGGGAATCCTTCCTGATGCTTCTCAATTTATGGTGGAGCTCAGGAATGGTTCCTAAGGACGGGAGAAGCGCAGTCATCATGCCCTTGTTTAAAAACAAGGGTTCACGTTATAACTGTGCAAACTACAGAGCCATAAGCTTGACCAGTTGGGCAGCCAATGTGTATGTTAAGATTATTGAAAGGAGAATGAGGATGGTGTCTGATTAATTTTTGTGTGAGGCACAAAGAGGTTTCAGGTGTGGAAGGGGATGAATGAATCAAGTGTTTTCTCTGCGCAACATTGTGAAGAAGCATCTGGCTGTAGGCCAGAGGGTTTTCTGCAGTTTAGAGAAAGCATTTGACACGGTTGTATGAAAGGAACTTTGGGACATTTTGTCAATATCGGCTTTAAACAGGGCTGCGTTCTATCAGCCAGACTGTTTATCATATATCTGGATAAATGTCTACAAAGGTTGAATGCAATGAATGTGGGAGTTCAGATGGGCGACTCAGTGGTTAACTCTTTGCTATATGCAGACGATGCGGTCCTTTAGCGCAGTCTGCGACTGACCTGCAAACCCTAGTCGACGTAATGGCAGAAGGTTGTAAGAAAAGGGGCCTACGTGTGAATGTGAGCAAGGCCAAAATAATGGTTTTTGAAAGAAAAGAAGCCAGAACAGATGTTAGAGTAGCAATAGGAAATAGTGTGCTAGAACAAGGGGATGAATTAGTATATCTTGGATGTGGATTCAGTCGGGATGGAAGGTACACCACCTACCCTGCAAGGGAAATGGCGTAATGATAAGTTAGTTAGTTACATCACGCCTGTATTCTCCGAAGGGGTAGGCAGAGGTGTTTTACACACCCACGATCCGCCAGCTATGTTTAAGTCCCACGTTATAGGGGACGAGCCTATTGCTGTCTAACAGGCACATTTCCAAACTCCAGGCTGCTACTGATAATTTTTCTTTAGCTTGATAGCTTTTCAAAGCTCAATAAAACTGCCCGATTCGGTGATCGAACCCGAGTCCTTATGATCAGCAGTCGCTCACACTAACACGGCACCACAGAGGTAGTTTAAAAAACATATCGAAATTTATTATACAAAAAGAGGTATATAAAGAGATACCTAACTAACTTATCATCATGCCATTTTCCTTGCGGGGTAGGCAGAGAGAACAGAGTGCCAAGAGGCTCTATTCTAGTATACATCTCTCGCTTCCTCAACATTCATAACGCTCTTCATACACGCTCGCCGGTTTCGGAGACTCCTGACTCCACCCTCCTTCAATACATGACCGATTTGGTCTAAATAGGTGTCTCGGTCTCCTCCTGTACCTACATCCTTCCATTTTCGCATTGTACATCTGCTTAACTAGTCGCTCGTCCGGCATTCTTTCTACATGTCTGAACCATCGGAGCATTCCCTTTTGCATCTTTACACCAATACTCTCTTTCATACCTACTCGCTCTTTAACGTCGCTGTTACGAATGCGGTCAGTAAGCCTCACTCCACAGATTCTCCGCAGAGATCGCATTTCCACCGCAGAGATGTCTACTTACCTTTATTGAACTAGCCTTTGCCTGGGACTCCAGTAGCACTGTAGCTAAGTTTTTAGGTTATGTACCAGGTTCCAATATAGCGGCGATATAACTTTTGGCATTTTTTTTTCAAACATCTTAAATGTACCTAATAGCTCTGTTACAGCTTTTTAATAGCATAAATAAAACTTCACAGTATCGTTTAATATATATTTATTTACTTTGTAATTACTTAAGGGTCTGTTGTTATTTATGCTTCTCTTATAATTAATTGTCTACTTCTTTAGACGAATAAAATTAATGGGTACTTCGATCCGAGGGCCACCTGAGAGTATTGCTACTATATCAAAGAGGTAGACAGAAGGTGTATTAAATGCTGAGCATTCCAGTATTAGGAAACACCATGTACCTAATGAATCAAATCATAAGCGTCGGTTTATTTTACAAAAGGAATAATTTTTGTAAATAGACATCATTATACATCATACTATTTGGTACAAAAAAATATATATTTATTTTGTAAAAAATCATACTATTTTGTACAAAAATAAATATATATAACGACTAGCGAACGATGCCACGAGGATAATAGGATACACGCATAAACGACGGTAGCGCAATTCAGGAGTAGAGTGAGACCTCTAAAAAATAAATCAATGAACGCTGGCTGCACGCACGAAAAAGTGTCATGTGCCAAAAAATGTATGGCGACCGATGCATTGTTTGTGAAACTCTCAGAAAACATATATGTTGTCTCGTAAAATTATCCTCCGTAAGACGACTTTAGAGGCAACCATATTCGACACCCCCATGCAGTAACATTGTAAATCATTTTTCTTGTTTTTCGGTGAGAGCAAAAATAAGATTTAAAAAATTCTATCTTCTCAAGGTTAATCCCTACAATCTTTGAATGTGTCGCTATCTAGTGCATTTTAGGTGCACTATTTGTATGTACTTTAAGATTCTACAAGAAAACTCATTTTCATGGTTTTTCAGGACTTACGTCAAAACAATAATTAATAAAAGCACCTATGTTACAATGACAAACATTGTATATTGTCTGAGTTACAATCAAGTTTTTTTATTAGGCTTTCTTTTTTTGGCTTCAGATAATTGTAGCTCCAAATTACGATTGTACTGCATGGAAATTTTGTATAGTCTAAGAATGTTTTTCATTGTAAAATTTAAGTGTTTTTCATGAAAATAATAATAAACCTCTCAAGAATTCTCTTGTAATACCCTACATGGTTAATAATAAATATGATGTTTGATAGTAAATATAATTATTAAATTAATTAAAAATCAATACAATCACCTAGATCTTAACCCGTATTATAGTTTTAAAACATAGTCTACTACAGTAGGTACAGCTAAATTTTATGACGTCAACATCAATAACTAACGGCTCACCAAGATGGCTAAAAATTTTGCCATCATAGAATAGTAATTTACGACTTACTTGTGCATCAAAATAAACAAATAAACAATAAACTTTAGCAACTATTAATTTTCATCATCACTGTTATTGTCGTGAGCTATTTGTGTTAAAAAAAGGTTAAATTTTCTGGAAGGAGGTGAATAAATCTCGGAGTGGTTGGTCAGCTTTCAGAATGAATAAAATAAGGTCTAAAGGTGGAGACATTCTTACGCAAACACAAGATGTGTTAAGCCGATGGAGTGAATATTTTGGAAATATGTATGCGGATGTTCAGGGTGATGCCGGTGCCACATGTGGTCTAACAGATCAGCATTCGGTACAGGCATCCTCTGATGACATTAGTATGGATGAAGTTGAATGGGCGATTAGAAGTTTGAAAAATGGTAAGGCAGCGGGTATTGATATGATCAAGCTTGGAGGCTCATGTGTCTGGGAATCCATCCTGATGCTTCTCAATTTATGGTCGAGCTCAGGAATGGTTCCCAAGGACTGGGAAGCGCAGTCATCATGCCCTTGTTTAAAAACAAGAGTTTACGTTATGACTGTGCAAACTACAGAGCCATAAGCTTGACCAGTTCGGCAGCCAAAGTGTATGGTAAGATTATTGAAAAGAGAATGAGGATGGTGTCCGATGAATTTTTTATGAGGCTCAAGGAGGTTTCAGGTGTGGAAAGGGATGCATGGATCAAGTGTTTTCTCTGCGCAACATTGTGGAGAAGCATCTGGCTGTAGGCCACAGAGTTTTCTGCAGTTTTGTGGATTTGGAGAAAGCATTTTACACGGTTGTACGAAAGGAACTTTGAGACAGTTTGCAGGAGTATGGTTTTAACGGTAGACTGCTACAAGCAGTGCAGTCCAACTACATGGACTGCAGAGCTTGTGTGCGGCTGGATGATGGAATGTCACCCTGGTTTGATGTCAATATCGGCGTTAAACAGGGCTGCGTTCTATCAGCCAGACTGTTTATCATATATCTAGATAAATGTCTACAATGGCTAAAGGAAATTAATGTGGGAGTTCAGATGGGCGGCTCAGTGGTTAGCACTCTGCTATATGCAGACGATGTGGTTTTATTAGCGCAGTCCGCGACTGACCTGCAAACCCGAGTCGGCGTAATGGCAGAAGATTGTAAGAAAAGGGGCCTACGTGTGAATGTGAGCAAAACCAAAATAATGGTTTTTGAAAGAGAAGAAGCCAGAACAGATGTAAGAGTAGCAACAGGAAATGGTGTGATAGAACAAGTGGATGAATTTGTATATCTTGGATGTGGATTCAGTCGGGATGGAAGGTACACCACTGATGTAGAGAGAAGAGTGAATGCGGGAAATAGAGTGAACGGAGCATTGGGACAACCTCTCGGCAGTCATCACCTCAGCCAGAGGGCAGGTGTCGCAATACACAATGCAGTGCTTGTCCTAACATTATTATATGGAAGCGGGAATTGGGTATGCGAAAAGGAGCATGAGAGTAAAATCAATGCGGCCGAAATGCGATGTCTGCGGAGAATCTGTGGAGTGAGGCTGACTAACCGCATTCGTAACGACGACGTAAGAGTGCGAGTAGGTATGAAAGAGAGTATTGGTGTAAAGATACGAAAGGGAATGCTCCGATGGTTCAGACATGTGGAAAGAATACCGGACGAGCGATTGATTAAGAAGATATACAATGCGAAAGTGGAAGGATGTAGGTACAGGGGGAGACCGAGACTCACCTACGTAGACCAAATCGGTCATGTATTGAAGGAAGGTGGAGTCAGGAGTTTCTAAAACCGGCGAGCGTGTATGAAGAGAGTTATGAATGTTGAGGAAGCGAGAGATGTATGCAAGAATAGAGCCTCTTGGCACTCTGTTCTCTCTGCCTACCCCGCAAGGGAAATGGCATGATGATAAGTAAGTAAGTAAAAGGTTAACGTATAATACAGGTCATGGCACGTTAAAAAATATTATAAATAGTCGTGCAATAACGTTGTAATTCCAGTTACCATTACATTTAGTGTTCATAAACACCAAAGTAGTCTTGTACAAAGATTGTAAAGAAAATTATAATTTTTTGCTTTTGTCACTTGTATACCTCAAAACGAATAGACTTAGAGTTACGATGATTACACACAATAAAACCTATTTTGTTTTGCATAGCAATAACATTGTTACTCAATTTGTCATAAAAAATGAGTTACAATATTTTTGCATGGGGGTGCCGATAGATTTTTTGATAAATCTACGCTCAAAAATTGCCAAATTTATGCCAACATTTTTGTAGAGCTAATTATTGAAATAACATCACTTTATAAAATTGAAAAAAAGAGAGCACCTAGCTAATTTTGTAGCGCAAATAAAACACTAGACGACCACGAGAAGTTGTCTGTATCCTTTTAATTAGATGCAGCCGGTAGTTATGGATCGGAAGAAATGGACGGATAAGCCTCATTAGTCCCTATTTTTCGCAAGATTGAGTTAGGGAACACGTAGCAGTGCCAACATTAACTCCTTTAATCCACGTTAAATAAAATTGTGTTCAAGATAGAAGTTGGTAAACTATCTGTTACCGTGTTTAGTTTTAATCGAGCTAACTGACTAAAGCCCTCGTCAAACACAGCTGAGAGCCGCGGGAAAGCGACCGCGATCCGGGACGGGATTTTTTTGTAATATTCGAATTTGTATGCAGCCTGTCACATAGCAACGGGTGCGTTCCTTTCCCGCGGCTCCCGCCTCTGTGTGACGAGGCCTTTAATACACGCTCTACTTATTTTTTATATCGCGTATGGTGGCGGACGAGCCACGGCCTACCTGATGGTAAATGGTAACCAATGGTGGCTCATGAACTCAACTATACCTAGAGTATTGTCAAGCCACTGCTCACCATTTCATTTTACAGATATGAAATGAAAGAATAAACAGCTATCACCTTCTACAATCAAAACACACTATTGTGTTTCATGACCGGTCACATGGGAGATGGTGGTACCAACCCGTTCGGACCCGATAGCAAGTGAGTACTCCCCACTTGGTACCCAGCCTTACCACTAGTAATGCAATGGGTAATCATTGCTTACTTCTTTTAGTCGCCTCGTACGATACCCGTGGGGAAGAATGGGGTGGTGACACTTGTATTCTTAGTCCGTTACCACGCGGAATAAATGTCACACCAATATTCTACAGTAGAATAAGTACACTGTCATTGCATAAAAACAATGTTTCGCCAATGTGTTATATATTTATCAATTCCCGTCGCATCTATTTTAAATTCTTGAGCTATTTCAACATTTAACAACTTTAAGAGTTTCTAGCACTGAAACCATTGAAATTTTCACATATAATTGCAAAGTTCACAAGCAATCTCGCTTGCAATTCTGTTTCAAGTTTAAGAGTAAAATTTACGCAACGCTGTTAACGTGTTTGGGTCATTTCTCATGCTTGATTAAACTCTCTTAAATTTGCCTTGTAAGCGTATCGCATGTACAACGACGAATCTACATAACCGGCAATGTAAGCAAACTCTGGCTGTGTAAGCAGTCTCTGACTGTAGAATTCAGAATGTGATGACTTAAAGATTTCTTTAAAACCATTAGGTCATTAGAAGGTTTGGCTGTCATATCCTTAATTTTGAAAAAATATTTACCATTTATCTCAGTCCAAGAAAAAAATATAGACAGATCAGTGAAGCCATATAAAACCATACCAAACTATTAACTACACGCGCTCACGCATACAAATACAAACATAATCATGCCAAAACGAAGTGACCACAAATGTTACCAGAGTAAGATTTAAAATTACCCGAAATGACTCAACGATTTCGTAGGTACATACGTTATCTATATGATTTGCTGTAAGCTTACTTTACCCGTTATCCTAGGTGAACGACAAACGCGGTAATACAATGCGACGCGACGGGACACGAAAATATTAAATAGACGTTATAGTATATTGTGCTTATGGCCTACGTTTTCGCCTAATATGAATGCGACGAAACGCGGCGAAGGGCAGACTTGGTTTTTGCGCGTCGAGACGCGACGCTGTGTGAAGTGACAACTTGAAGACGTGCATTTACATTACATGCCCATGTTTAAAACAAAAATGAACTGGAATTGCCGCGTTTGTCGCTCACGAATGACTACAAAATAGGACACTCGTCACATAAAGTATTAGTCGCATTACGTCGCGTCCCTATGTGTTGTGTACCTTCGCTCACCAAGGACAACGGGTTATACTTTTGCTATTCCTTTTTATATTAAACATAGAAATTTTTAAAATTTAGCCAAATTATAGGGATTTTTCGTTTTGGATATTTTTATATATATTTTTAGCATTTGACATGCTTAGCCATATAAATCAACACAAAGTGTGAAAATATGAAATCAAAAAAAAAAATCACGACCAGGATTTGAACCTGCATTTCCTGGATGCCATTCAGATGCTTTGCTAATTCAGCAATTGTGACACTTGCTCAGGACTGCTAATTTCGATAACACATTCATACTTAACGTCTTGGGTGACGCCTGCGCCATCTGTCGGAAGTATTTGCATACATGATGGGATTTTTTTTTCCAGTGACAACACTTCTATAAAAAGTGGCTTAACTTTTTAGTTGATTGCGCGGCGCCTCTATTTTTTGCTAGTTTTTTGTTTATTGGCTTAAGATAAATTAAATATGAATAGTTTACGGGATCATTGTACATATTACATATATAGCGTTTCCGCCATGTAACATTATTCGCTAGATCTGGCAACTCGAAGCAACACTTTTAATTCGTCCCATTGTTCCAAAATGCAACAAACAGCTGGCTTGAAAGAGATCACATTAAGTTGCGTATCATGACCGTTCGTATCGTTAGTGCGACCCAGGAACTAACCGAATCACGGACCAAGCAAGTTTTCTTACAATTGAGCTTCAGGTTGCATTTTTGAAGTATGTCGAATACTGCTTCGAAGTCTTCGATGTAAGATTCGTACGTCTGTGATCGAGCAACGACTAAATCATCTCCGTATTCTAGCATATTCACGGGCCTGCTATCTCGAGAGGGAGATCCATGAATCTCTGGAACGTAGCACCGGAATTACGAATCGCCATCAGCATCCTTTTAAACCAGAGGGTGTGATGAACGCTATTTGTAACTTTCTTCTTTTTATTTTGGAACGAATTTTTCAAAATCGAATATTCAGGTCGTTATTCTGATGTTGACCCATGCGTTACCACAATGGAATCGGTAAATTAATTATCTGTTGTTTGTCTGTTTACTTTTTTATAGGCAATTAATATTATTATTTTAGCATTAACCTGTCCATGTGTATTGGTTTTTAAGCCGTGATAATATATTATGCCGTCTAAAAAGGAGCATAGGACGTAGGTAACAAATAAGTGGCCGTATATACTGTGTGATATAAATCAACAATGTTTGACAGTCCATACGTGCGATAAATACGAAAATCTATTGTGATTGCCAACGCTAAAATATACGACACGTGGATGTGCTAAACGAATATTGTATAATAAATTACACGTCTATTATAATATCGCGAATATAGTATAAGATTAATTAAACATCTTCATACCTACCTACAATTCCATACAAATTTCTTAAAACCAGGAAAAATAAAAAACTATAAATGCCTATGTAATTTATACGAGTACTGCTTAAAACAACCGTAATATTAAAGCTTAAATAGAGAGATGATGATGCTTCTCGTCATGCAACGAATGCGCTAGGGTTGCAACTATGATGATTTTACTTATTTACTTATTATCACGCTATCTCCCTTGGAGGTAGTCAGAGAGAACAAAGTGCCAAAAGGCTTCTTGTAATTGGATAATAAGGAGATTGTAGAGTACATTTTGATCTGTATCTTAGTACTTGATATGCTCAGCTACTTTAAAGAACAAATTTGTGAATGTGGAAAAAGAGAAGTTTAATGCGAACGGGATACGAACCTGCGTCCCTTCCAATCCGGGCAAGTGCTCTAGACCGTTAAGCCATCGAACTGACCAACGGCCATACCATCCCACTCGCTTATATATATAGATTTTAGAGTACATTAAACCTTGACTTGAAGAAGGACAAAGGCTTTAAACCATTTAAATCCTTACCTAATCTATACTATTATAAAGCTGTAACAGAACTATGTCTGTACATTTAAGATATTTGAGAAAAATTATTGAATTAAGCCTAATTCAATATTTTTTTCTATAGCCATATAGGCGTGTCTAAACACAAAACGATTTTTTTAGATTTTTTGTCTGTTTGTCTCTTTATCTGTTTGTTTGTTCGTGCATCACGCAAAAACTACTGAACGGATTTTATACAACTTTTTTTGTATGATAGCTCTTGATTAGACTTAACAACTGGTACATATTTTATCCTGCTACTATATCGGGAACCTGAGATATTACCTAAAAACTAGCTTTTGGCTGCGGCGAAGCCGCGGGCAAAGCTAGTTATAAAATAAAACTACGGTTACGGAAGCTATCGCACTTACTTGATTTTCTACTATCCCGAACTTTTGATTATTTTACAGCATTGATGGTTATGGGTGTGCCTAAGTTGTAATTTTGCCCCCGCAGCATAATTTTGTTTTCATACGCCTCTACTCCTTAGTATTCCTTGTTCTTTGATATAATATAGAGGACGTACATCTTAAATGATTGCATGACGGGCATTAAATAGATTTGTCTTCTAAGTTTGACGTTGATGATTTGTAGACTAAAATTAGTGTGGACCTTCTCAAGCAATAGGGACGTACATTAGAACATAAATAGCTTTTGGTTTTTTATAGATACTATAATATAACTATTGAGATATTTTTAGCATTTTACATGCTTAGCACTATACATTAAACACAAAGTGAAAAATGTGAAATCGAAAATAACAGTCACGAGCAGGATCTGAACCTGCATCTCCTGGATACCGTCCAGATGCTTTGCCAATTCAGCCAACGATTATAGGGTTTGCGTCATTATTAGGTAAAATCTTAATTGTAAAATTAAGTTTACCTGGTCGGTATAATGTATTAAAATACTTCCGACAGATGGCGCAGGCGTCACCCAAAGACGTTAAGTATGAATGTGTTATAGAAATTAGCAGTCAGGAGCAATTGTCACGATGGCTGAATTGGCAAAGCATCTGGACGGTATCCAGGAGATGCAGGTTCAGATCCTGCTCGTGACTGTTATTTTCGAAATCACATTTTTCACTTTGTGCTTAATAATATAATTTTGGTAATTGGTTGATCTAGCAAGAATACAAATGTCACCACCTAATTCTGTCTGATGGCATTCGTAACGACGACGGAAGAGAGCGAGTAGAGAGTTCGGACATGTGGAAAGAATGCCGGGTGAACGACTGCTTAAGAAGATATACAATGCGATAGTGGAAGGATGTAGGTACAGGGGGAGACCGAGACTCACCTACCTAGACCAAATCGGTCATGGATTGAAGAAAAGTAGAGTCAGGAATCTCCGAAACCAGCGAGCGTGTATGAAGAGAATTAAGAATGTGGAGGAAGCGAGAGATGTATGCAAGAATAGAGCCTTTTGGCACTGTTCTCTCTGCGTACTCCACAAGGGAGATGGCGTGATGCTAAGTAAGTAAGTAAGTACCTACCACCTAATTCTTCCCCGCGTGTGTCGTACGCGGTGACTAAAGGAAGTAAGCATTTATCACCCATTGACCATTTGACGGGCCTCGTGGCGTGGTCGGTAGTGTAACCGACTTCCGTGCACGAGGTCGTGGGTTCGATTCCCACTCAGGACAATTATTTGTGTGATGAACAGAGATATTTGTACTGCGTCTGGGTGTTTTCTATATGTATGTATTTACAACAAAAGAAAATAGTTGTATGTATTATATCCGCAATTTGATACCCATAACACAAGCATTAAAGCTTAGTTTGGGACCAGCAGAGGACGTTGTGTGAAATGTCCGTGAATATTTATTTATTTATTGCATTATTGTTGGTCAGGGTAAATACTATTGCCGTCTCCCATGTGACCATGAACTACCTCAGTGAGTTTTAGTTGCAGCAGGAGTTTCCGTAATATAGGATCATAGTTCACGCCTGTATTCTCCGAAGGGGTCGGCAGAGATGTATTACACACCCACGATTCGCCAGCTATGTTTAAGTCCCACGTAATAGGAGGCGAGCCTATTGCCGTCTACCGGGCACATTTCCAAGCTCCGGGCTACTACTGAGAATTTTTCTTTTCACGAAAAAGCTCAATATCGCTGCCCGACCCGTATATCGAACCCGAGACCTCATGATCAGCAGTCGCTCACATTACCGCTGCTCACAGAGGCAGTGTTTCCGTAATGTAAGGCACTAAGTAATCCTACATTGAAGTAATATCAAACAGTTCCAGTGGTCCGCCAATACAGACGGAGAGACGGCACACAGCCGTTCGGTTTGTTTCCTTGAACGACGAGATGTGCGGTAAGGTACATTTTTTCCAGTCTTAACAAAAAATATATAAAAAGTACTAATATTATAATTGGGAAAGTGAGTCCGTTTCTTGTTTTATTCGTTTGTTTGTTTGTCACGTTTTACACTGTAACTACTGAACCAATCACCATGAAATTTTGTATAAAGTTATAGTCTGTAACACAGAAACGGACATAGGCTAATGCATCCCAAAAAAATTAATGATTACCATGGGATAGCCATTTTTGCATAGATTTAATTAATGAGCCGTAGTTTTCTTTAAGACCCTTTTTTTTTGTTAAGGCGGGAAAAAATGTTCCTAACCCCACACCCCGTCGTTCGGGGCAACGAACAGGGTAGTGTGGGGCCCTCACCCACTAAAGAAACCCGCCGTCTCTCCGCCTTTGTTGGCGGGCCACTGGAACTATGTTACATTCCTTCGGTGGTTAAAGACAACACCCTAACCTAAGGAATAGTCCTTACGTACACAATTTTGCGGACACAAAGTACATCCAGACTCAGAACAATCATTTGTGGTTATCCGTGTGGTGACGGATTAAGAATACAAGTGTCACCACCCCATTCTTTCCCACGGGTGTCGTATAAGGCGACTAAGGGAAGTAAGCAATTATCATCCATTGCACGACTGGTGGTAGGGCTGGGTACCAAGTGGAAGTACTCACTTGGTATCCGGCCCGAGCGGGTTGGTACCACCATCTCCCGTGTGACCGGCCATGAAGCACATTGTTGCGTTTTGGCTGTAGCAGGAAATAGCCGTTTATATTTCATTTCATCTGTGAAAGGAATTGGTGAGCAGCGGCTTGACAATACTCTCGGTATAGGCGAGTCCATGGGCGGCGGTTACCATTTACCATCAGATGGACCGTGGCTCATCTGCCACTTAATGCAATAAAAAAAATTAAAAAAAAAAAACAAAGACTTACGACAACTGTGTGGGAATTTTACCCACAAAATTCGGGCGGGAGGCAGGTATCTAAACCAATCCGCCATCTATGCAGACTGGGCAGAGTTGATGTTTTTATATCCTCAAGTCCACGGGCAGAATCTACTAATAACTAATTGTCACTGTTCTTAACAATGAATTAATAAAGCAAGTAGATCAAGTTATTCGAGCCAAACTGTCGACAAGAATAGGATTAAATTGGTGTTACTAATTACTATAATGTCGCGCGCGCACTCATTGTGCGCTGTCATTGTGAACATGAACGCTTTTGTTAGTTAATTGTTTTGTATTTCTTCGATTAAGAAGGCGGAGTGGTGCGCCGTAGATAACACTTAATGTTATTTTAACTTACCTATCAAGTTATAAAATTATTTGTTTTGCTATGTTCCTCTTCCGCGATTATGAAATGAAAACGTGGTAATTCGTTTTGTAACGATAATATTTTTATTGCACTAAATATAGGTTATATTCACAACATCATAAAGAATGGAATATTATTTAGATATTTTTATATATATTAATAGCATTTAACATGCTTAGCACTATACAATAAACACAAAGTGAAAAATCATTATTAGGTAAAAATCTTAATTGTAAAATTAAGTTTACCTGGTCGGTATAATGTATGAAAATACTTCCGACAGATGGCGCAGGTGTCACTCAAAGATGTTAAGTATGAATGTGTTATCGAAATTAGCAGTCAGGAGCAATTGTCACGATGGCTGAATTGGCAAAGCAACTGGACGGTATCCAGGAGATGCAGGTTCAAATCCTGCTCGTGACTGTTGAAACCCACATTAGTACTTTTTTAAATTAGCGCTATCTATGTGATTTATTGAAAACAACTTAGTAAGACCAATACATTATTAGTTACTTATCAAATAATCAATTTTATTATGAAAAATGAAGATTATGAGGGGTGCGGTTTTGGATTTTCCAAAGTATTTTTAGCATTTGACATGCTTAGCTATATAAATCAACACAAAGTGTGAAAAAGTGAAATCTTTAATAACAGTCACGACCAGGATTTTAACCTGCATCTCCTGGATACCGTCCAGATGCTTTGCCAATTCAGCCATCATAACAATTCATTAAACACAAAGTGAAAAATGTGTAATCGAAAATAACAGTCAGGAGCAGGATTTGAACCTGCATCTTCTGGATACCGTCCAGATGCTTTACCAATTCAGCCATCCTGACAATTGCTCCTGACTGCTAATTTCGATAACACATCATACTAAACGTCTTTGGGTGACGCCTGCGCCATCTGTCGGAAGTATTTTCATACATTATACCGACCAGGTAAACTTAATTTTACAATTAAGATTTTACCTAATAATGACGCAAACCCTTTAAATATTTTAGATATTTTTATATATATTTTTAGCATTTGACATGCTTAGCACTATACATTAGACACAAAGTGAAAAATGTGAAATCGAAAATAACAGTCAGGAGCAGGATTTGAACCTGCATCTTCTGGATACCGTCCAGATGCTTTACCAATTCAGCCATCCTGACAATTGCTCCTGACTGCTAATTTCGATAACACATCATACTTAACGTCTTTGGGTGACGCCTGCGCCATCTGTCGGAAGTATTTTCATACATTATACCGACCAGGTAAACTTAATTTTACAATTAAGATTTTACTTAATAATGACGCAAACCCTTTAAATATTTTAGATATTTTTATATATATTAATAGCATTTAACATGCTTAGCACTATACAATAAACACAAAGTGAAAAATCATTATTAGGTAAAAATCTTAATTGTAAAATTAAGTTTACCTGGTCGGTATAATGGATGAAAATACTTCCGACAGATGGCGCAGGCGTCACCCAAAGACGTTAAGTATGATGTGTTATCGAAATTAGCAGTCAGGAGCAATTGTCAGGATGGCTGAATTGGTAAAGCATCTGGACGGTATCCAGAAGATGCAGGTTCAAATCCTGCTCCTGACTGTTATTTTCGATTTCACATTTTTCACTTTGTTTTTAATGTATAGTGCTAAGCATGTCAAATGCTAAAAATATATATAAAAATATCTAAAATATTTAAAGGGTTTGCGTCATTATTAGGTAAAATCTTAATTGTAAAATTAAGTTTACCTGGTCGGTATAATGTATGAAAATACTTCCGACAGATGGCGCAGGCGTCACCCAAAGACGTTAAGTATGATGTGTTATCGAAATTAGCAGTCAAGAGCAATTGTCACGATGGCTGAATTGGTAAAGCATCTGGACGGTATCCAGAAGATGCAGGTTCAAATCCTGCTCCTGACTGTTATTTTCGATTTCACATTTTTCACTTTGTGTTTAATGTATAGTGCTAAGCATGTCAAATGCTAAAAATATATATAAAAATATCTAAAATATCATAACAATTGCTCATGACTGCTAAATTCAATAACACATTCATACTTAACGTCTTGGGTGACGCCTGTATAATGTATGAAAATACTTCCGACAGATGGCACAGGAATTAATATTGTTTGATTTTCCTTCCTCAACTATTGCGGTACCTACCATTAACTAAAAATAAACTTTTATTTTTAACAGCCTTGATTTTACGATAATTAATCTGCGGATAATTAACGAGTTTCTGGAAAATTTGCTTATTAAAACAACACTAAAATCTTTAAAGGCGAACAGTTTAATTACTTTGCAATAAACTCTAAACTAATATATCTAAACAATGTTGATGTTTTTATATTATATCCTTAAGCATTTGACATGTTTAACCACATAAGGAACACAAGGTGCCACAATGTGAAAAAGAAAATAATGACAGGAATAATGTATGCAAATACATCTGACAGATAGGTCCCGAGCAATTGTCATTTGACAAAGCATCTCGTATGGTTTTCCAGGATATGCAGGTTTAAATCCTGCTCATGACTGTTGTTTTCGATATCACATTTTTATACTTTGTGTTCATAAACAACTTATAACTAAGTATATACCTTTGAAACAGCGAATTTTATGGAAGTAGGAATTGTAAATAGCATTCTATCCAACCCTTTGTGTGAAGATATCGAGTCTTGCGTTAAATTACTAGAGTTAAGTTTAGATAAAAAATATTTTTTTCTCTTATCTTTTCTTTGTCTTTGCTGTGATTTGTTTTATATGGGTGATGTGGTCGCTAAGCGACAAAACCCTTAAATAAATAAATAAAAAAAACTATATACTTTGCCTTTGCCCGCGGCTCCGCCGCCGCCAACAGCTGGTTTTATCTCATATTCAGCAAGTTTTTAGGTTTTATATCAGGTTCCCGATATAATAGCTCGATAAAATGTATATCAGTTTTTAAGTCCAATCAAGAGCTACCAAATAATAAAAGTTGCAATCAAAATCCGTTCAGTAGTTTTTTGCGTGATGCGCCAACGAACAAACTGACATAAAAACCAAAAAAAATAGTTTTTTTTTAGCCTAATACAGTCATATAATGTTCTCAAATATCTTAAATGTACAAACACAGCTCTGTTACAGCTTTATAATAGTAATACATAGATGAATTACAACTACCTTGGCGGAATCTATCGCGTTTAGTTTATTTTTTTCTTTCTTATTATTCCGACGTTTCGAATCATGTTTACGGGTGGACTGAGTTGGACGTCCAATGGTTGATTAGAATGAAATTAATTCGAGATAGTAAACGCGATAGATTTCATGAACGTAGTTTTACTTCATAATATTGATTCATTATAAAATTTTGGGTGGGTGAGATCAAAAATATTATTTTTTTCTTTTAGTTACGCTACATCAGCACTGCAACCTGAAATGAAGAAAATAGTAATGTGAATGCATTCTTTCGCGTGATATACGAGAGAACTATTATATCGTAAAGCTCGCATCACATACCTTGTGATATTAACTCATATGTTTTGTCTGTAAAGCTACGTGCAATACATATTTTGACACGGCGTTTTCAAATCGCTCATTCTGGTGTTTACTTACAAATGATCACATGTTGATCCGCGTCATAGATATGTAACGTCCGTTTGTTATTCTAAACGTTTTTTCGGGATTTATACCATGTAAATTTTTACTTACGAGTTTCCGATATTTCGGCACTGTTGCAAGCGCCATGATCACGGAACAAATTTCGTCCGTTTGTTGTTCAGTTGAGCGCGCACTTCCACATATTGCACGCGTCATAAGCGAAGCGTTGAGGTGTGTTTTACTCTCGTTTCACATAGAACACCTGATTTTTCAAACTTAAAATGTCTCTAGTTAGATATTTTTATATATATTTTTAGCATTTGACATGCTTAGCACTATACATTAAACACAAAGTGAAAAATGTGAAATCTAAAATAACAGTCAGGAGCAGGATTTGAACCTGCATCTCCTGGATACCGTCCAGATGCTTTGCCAATTCAGCCATCGTGACAATTGCTCCTGACTGCTAATTTCGATAACACATTCATATTTAACGTCTTTGGATGAACCTGCGCCATCTATCGGCAGTATTTTCATACATTGTACCGACCAGGTAAACTTAATTTTACAATTAAGATTTTTACCTAATAATGACGCAAACCCTATAAATACTTAGATATTTTTATATATATTTTTAATATTTGACATGCTTATCACTATACATTAAACAGAAAGGGAAAAATATGAAATCGAAAATAACAGTCACGAGCAGGATTTGAACCTGTATCTCCTGGATACCGTCCAGATGCTTTGCCAATTCAGCTATCGTGACAATTGCTCCTGACTGCTAATAATCCAGGAGATGCAGGTTCAAATCCTGCTCGTGACTGTTATTTTCGATTTCATATTTTTCACTTTGTGTTTAAAATGTCTCTATTTATCATATATTGCACCTGTAAAATAATATATACACACACATATTAAGAAAAAACACCATTTTTAACACTCATGATATTTTTGATGCCATTTTTGTTATTTAAACTAGTTAAAAAACTGTTTAAAAAGGTTCTGTCTTGGACGTCCGTTTGACGTCCGTTTGTTGTTGAATGTATGCTAACACGATAACGACCCAAATACTTTACTAATCGAGGTTTTTTTCTTTTATGATACAGTACAACTACGAATAGAGCCCTATAACTTTTCACGGTCTGATTCAATGTGGTTTAATTGTTATTAAATAAAATAAAAAATACTGAATATTTACGCTCGACGCGACACTAAAGCCATTGCTATCCTTATTTCGTGAGAACTATTTCTATAGACCACTACTAGTTACTTCACTACGTACTTCTTAAAATTAGCGCTAGATGCCGTATAACACATAAAAACACAGTAGTTTATGCAATTAGCGATATCTATGTGATTTATTGAAAACTACTTAGTAAGACTAAAACATTATTAGTTACTTATCAAATAATCAATTTTATTGTGAAAAATGAAGATTATGAGGCGTGCACTTTTCGATTTTGCAAAGTATTTTTAATTTTGTAACTATTTATTTTCGTAATTATAGGCTCTACCGAAACAGACTGACGAGCACTCACAACGCATGTTGGCATTTGTCACCTCAACTCTTTTTAAATTTGATCGCGCTTTGACATCTACCATCACGCGTTACTTGTGATCATAGCCTTAGAGAACAACACACCGTGTGTTGTGGTTTGAAATGTGGGATTTGCATTATGTATTTCCTGTATATTCGTCTGGAGTATTTAAATACAATGTTGTGTTTAACTGAAGTTTGACATGTGTGACTACATAATGTTCTATAGTTTCACATATTTATTCAATGGGTAAGCAGGCAAGTCACATAAATAACCAAAATATTTTTTTTTTGGCGGCTGTCTTAAAACATCGCGGCGGTTGTTACAGGTTGTCAAAGGCCTGAATGAAAAATCTGACTACTTCCTCTTCGTCTATGTTCGCCAATTTCAGAGGTCAGACAGACACACACTCAGAGTAAATATTCGTGGATCAGCTAACATTCAACTGTTTGGAAGCCGACCCTGACAAATCGGAATAATATCAAGAAGATGATGAATTTTTAGTACAAAGATGTGACGGGCCTCGTGGCGTAATCGGTAGTGTAACTGACTTCCGTGCACGAGGTCGTGGCTTCGATTCTCACTCAGGACATTTATTTGTGTGATAAACACAGATATTTGCACTGGGTCTGGGTGTTTTCTATCTATTATATAATTCTGTATGTATTTACAAAAAAAAGTAATATATGTATTATATCCGTAATCTGGTACCCATAGCACAAGCGTTAAGCTTAGTTTGGGACCATAAGATATTGTGTGAAAAATGTCTGTTAATATTTATTTATTTATTATTTATTACGCAATCCTATGAATATTTTTTAAACTGAAACGTTATATCTATAAGATAGGTTTTTTGTACAGCTTAAATAAATCTCGTTATATTATATGTGCCGCAGAGATATTTTACTTTTAATGATAAAGAAGCCTTTTGTATTAATTATCATTGCAACCACTGACCGACTAGAATATTATGGGAAAGTTTTGGAATCTTTTATTATTGTTAACACGAAGAAGAGTTGCAATAATTTTCGGGGGACGGGTGCGCATTAAAATACCTATATTGCTTACAAATTATATTATTTTTTTCATGGTCCGTGACGTCTGGGCCTACTTATTATATACGGCCATTTCACACACAATTATACAACTTAACCATCAAACCAGTCAACTCAAGTCAAAATCAAAGTAGTTATAAATACTTTGGAAAATCCAAAACTGCACGCCTCATAATCTTCATTTTTCACAATAAAATTGATTATTTGATAAGTAACTAATAATGGATTGGTTTTCCTAAGTAGTTTTCAATAAATCACATAGATAGCGCTAATCTCAAAAAGTACTAATGTGGGTTTCATGTCTTTTACGCCATCTAGCGCTAATTTTAAGAAGTACTTCTATATTGGTCTACCTCTGTCATTTTGCAAGGCGCCATCTGGCAATTAGTAAGAACAACAATTCGTGAGTTTACATATATACCTGCATAAGTGCATATAATATATATAAACATGTAAAATTGAATAATTTATTAAACTGTAAACAAAAACAATTTAAAAAACAAAAAGACGTCGCTAGTTTCCTTACAAAAAAAGCAATATTATGGTTCTATACAGTATTACTTTACTCTTTGGGTTCTACGAGCCCCGATGCAAAATAGTTCGTCTAGTGTGAAATTTTCTCTGTGAGATTTTTTCCAACTTCATTATTTTTCTACATCTATATAAAATATTAAGCTGTTCTACTATCACATGTCGCGTTACTTATGCCATTTATTAATTATGAACCGATAAACTATTTTAGATTTTTAAATTTATACATTTCCTGTTTTAAATTCGAAGAAGTTATAAGCAAAATAGTTCGTCTAATTGTTAATCGATGCAAAAGAGTTCGTCTATTGGTTAGTTAAATAAGATTATTCCTTCTTTGTACAATTATGTTGCATAATTTAAATTTGTAAAAGTAATATTGTGCCATTTGTCAAGTGAGACAGTATAAATTCTGAAAATTTCAGTTTTTTTCATTAGCTTTCAAATAACAATGGGTCGTGGCAAACCTGTGTATGAAGAGCTTCGAAAGCGAATAGTTTGTGGGGTCGATGCTGGCAAATCAAGTTACCAAATATCTAAAGACTTGATACTTCCCAGGTCTACACTCCAATCTATCATTCAGCACTATAAAAAGAATAGAACGACTTCTTGTTTGAAGAAAACTGGTCGTCCACGCATCACAAGTGCAGTAGAAAACAGAATCCTGAAGAGAATTATCAAAAATAATCGTCGTGCTCGAGCTGGAGAACTCACGGCAATGGAAGGACATGATTCACAAAGACATCTCAGTTGATACTTGCAAAAGAGTCCTAAAAAGAATGAGTTACGGATTTTATACCGCTAAGGAGAAACCACTGTTGACTGCTGTACAAAAGAAAAAGAGGTTGAAGTTTGCTCGTGATCATTTAAATTGGACTTCCGATCAGTGGCGTAGTATCATTTGGAGTGACAGTCGGCGATGAAAGGAAAAAAAGTGATTCGGAACAAAAATGAGGTATTTCATACTGATTGTCTCAAACGCAAAGTGAGTTTCCGGCGTCTCTTATGACATGGGGCTGCATGTCTGCACAAGGTGTTGGTGGTATGCAGTTTGTGGATGGTTCTATCAGTGCTGCAAGGTATCAAAACCTTTTGGAAGAGAATTTACTGCCCTCTATTCCGTCACTTAAGCATCAAGATTCCTTCATTTTTCAACAGGATGGTGCTTCCTGCTATACTGCAAGGACAACAAAGACGTGGCTACTGGCGAAAAGCATCCCTACAATCGAATGGCCATCTAACAGCCCGGACTTGTCGCCGATCGAAACCCTATGGTGGAAAATGAAAAAATTTCTCCGTAAAAATCCATCAAGATCGAAGAGCGACTTAAAGGCTAAACTCTTGGCTGTCTGGGAGTCAATTACGCCTGAGGAGTGTGCAGCGTTGGTTGCAACCATGCCTCTTTGCATTAAAGCTGTCATTGAGAGCAAAGGCGACACAACTAAGTGGTAGACGAACTATTTTGCGTGAGTGACAAGGGTAGAAGAATACTTTTGCGTTATGTTTTTTAGAATATTTTTTAAATTTTTTATGTTATGTAAAGTCATGAAAGAATTTCAGTTATGTTAAAATAAACTTTAAAATGTTCCTCAAATTCTGGTTTACTTTTTATTAAACGTTCTTAATTATTTTACCAATATTTACTTTCTATATTTTACGCTTTGCACTACTTTCCATACTAGAAGAACTATTTTGCATCGGGGCTCGTATATATACAACAGCAACTGAATACATCTAAAATTGCCACTTGCGAGATCTAGGTCTGCATTTGTCAATATCTCTTTTACTTTAAAACAGCGACATCTATCACTAGAAAATTGCAACTTTGGACAATATTATACGACTTATTAAAAATCAATGAGTTCAACAAGAAATCTCTAAACCATTTATCTTCCTAACTTGGTTGCCTTATAATTTTATACTTTGTTCTAAGTGAAATTAATTAATTGACAAATATCATCAGTTCGTCAAGCAAAGGTAGAAACTTTCTTTTAACAAAAAACAATGTACCGGCTGGGCGAACGGCGTTCTGTTCTGTTGACGATAGTAAAACCACCGGTGGCTATGCGTACGTAAAAAGGTAGGTAGTTCTCATGAAAGGCGCTGGTTTTAGTGTCGCGTCGAGCGTAAATGCCGTAAATATTCAGTATTTTTTTGTTTATTTAATAACAATTAAGCCACATCGAATCAGAACGTGAAAAGTAATAGGGCTCTATTCCTAGTCATAATAATTCGTAAACGAAAAAAAAAGACTCGATTAATTAAGTATTTTGGTCGTTATCGTGTTAACATAAGATATGTATGTTGCATATATGTAGGTAATGTTACATACAACTCAAGGACGTCCACGCCAGATTTTTTTCAAAAAGTTTTTTAACTAGTTTAAATAACAAAAATGGCATCAAAAATATCATGAGTGTTAAAACTAGTGTTTTTTCTTTATATGTGTCTATAGATATTATTTTACAAGTGCAATATATGATAAATAGAGACATTTTAAGTTTGAAAAATCAGCTGTGCTGTGTTAACCGGGAGTAGAACACACCTCAACGCTTCGCTTATGAGGCGTGCAATAGCGTTGTTGTTTTGTTTCAATTAAAATAATTTGCCTCATTTTGAGTCAGAAATAGATTAAAAAAATCTTCACTTCGAAATTCGTTTATTGCAATTTTTTGTAGAATGATATTTTTAATATCATGTCAAACAATACCTTAAAGCGATTATACATGATATAGCAGTATTCTGTACTGCTTGGTTGTAAATATCGAAGTCTCTATAAAAAATCACAGTTAAGAAGGAAGAAAACATCACAAAAGCTACTGTGAATTTCACGTATTTGTAATATTATAACATTTACAACGTGAGCAGTATCGCAAATTAGTTAGATAAGTAGGTAAGTAGCTACCTACTCCATTTGTTGTACATAAAACCACAACATTGCTTTATATTGTTAGGCATTTAATATGGCTTAATTAACCCGAACCTCATGTTAGTACAATGTAATAATTACATATAGTAGTATAATTATTATACTCTACTTTAGATAGGTACTATGATTAATTATGGCCTGCGAATGTTCGCATGAACCCAGGTTTATATAACACGAGCTGACCCGGCGAACTTCGTACTGCCATCTTTTTTCGTGATTATTTTCTAAAATCCTGAAAGACGTCTTAGTGTCTCTGCCCGCCTCGGCTTCACACGGGTGGTGTACAGTCGCGGACTAAAAGGAAATATAACACTTTCAGTAAATTAAAATCAGCTGGATTATATATATCAACTAGCCTTTGCCCGCGGCTCCGCCGCAGCCAAAAGCTAGTTTTTTCAGTTGTATCTCAGGTTCCCGATATAGGAGCGAGATAAAATGTATACCAGTTTTTAAGTCTAATCAAGGCATTTCAAATAAAAAAAGTGGCATCAAAATCAGTTAAGTAGTTTTACGTGATGCGCGAACAAACAGATAGACGTGTCTGAACACAAAACATTTTTTTTTAGATTTTTTGTCTGTTTATCTGTTTGTATGTTTGTTTGTTCGCGCATCACACAAAAACTACTGAACGGATTTTGATACAACTTTTTTTATTTGAAAGGCCTTGATTAGCCTTAAAAACTGGTATACATTTTATCCCGCTACTATATCGGGACGGCACGGGAGTCGTAAGAGCCGACTGAGGGAATACCAGGGGAGTGGACAGCAGTACTCCCTCGAGTATTAACAACATCAACTAGAAAATTATTTAAACTAGATTTTTTTTTAGAATTTATTTAAAAGAACTACTAGAGGGATTTAGATGCAACTTTTTTTTGAATGGCCTTGATTAGACTTAAAAACTGGTATACATTTTATCTCGCTACTAAATCGGAAACCTAAGATATAACCGAAAAACTAGCTATTGGCTGCGTCGAAGCCGCGGGCAAAGGCGAGTTTATTTATATAGATATACTTACCCTAACTACCTTACTAATAATTGTTCTCTCTGCATAGTTATTCAGTGTTTTGTCTTTGTCACTAATATGACAGTTTGACGTTGAAAGAACGGAACAAAACATTCGGAGCTTAAACAATGTTTATTAGCAAGGGGGTAAGAATATACCCAATCTATCCAAAATAACCTTCGCTGAAGTAATCCAACACAGTACAAGTGGTCCTTCAACACAGGCGGAGAGACGGCACACGGCGGGTATCTTTAGTGGGTGCGGGCCCCACACTAACCTGTTTTTTTCCCGCCTAAAGAAAAAAAGAGAAATATTTTATTTCTTTCATTTACCGAGTTAATTTTTTGGATGAGTGCTTGACTCAGCCCATTTCCTCTAAAATAAAAAGCACTATAAATCTCTAAGACTCGATTCAGATATCTAAAATCTTTATTTAAAGGACTGCTTATCAAACATACTCTTAACACTTGATTCCGTCCCATAAGTATTTGGAACTTACCATCGCATTCTCCGGTGGAAGCCGCACCAACCTTGTGGCAGAAGATGATTAAAAAGTGGTATAATATATTATAAAGTTTAGTTAAAAACGTAATATCCCAGAATATCCCTAAATTATACCCGGAAAAATATAGACGACGCTTTAGCTTAACAATTGAGTAAAAATTGCCTTGGTGAGCTCTAGAGAGGCAATAAAGGGGTTCGTGTAATATATGGATGTACTTTCTCTTAGCTTTAATGAATCTTAATTTTTTATTTGAAAGGATTATTATTAAAATGTTTACTGTAATATTAATGAGAATGAGATTACCTTAATTAAGAAAGTTTACCGCTTTATTATATTAAACATATCCCCGATGGGATAGGCATAGGTGTATTACACACCCACGGTTCGCCAAGTCTCAAGTTTGTTTAAGTCCCATGTAATAGGGGGCGAGCCTACTGCCGTCTACCAGGAACTTTTTGAAATTCCGGGCTGCTACTGAGATTTTTTCCTTTTACGGAAAAGCTCAATAGCTCCGCCCGCCCTGGGGATCGAACCCGAGACCTCATGGTCAGCAGTCGCTCACAAAATTACCGCTGCACCACCGAGGCAGTTATATTAATACATAATATACTATATTCGCCTATTCGCTCTTATAGATGATACCTACGTATTAAGTAAACATTGATAAAGTTATTTTTTTTCTTGAACAATTTATTTGTGACAGTGGAAAAATAAAGTTTTACTGCCAGTAAGACTTGCATCTCATCCAATCCGGGAAAGTGCTCTGGACCGCTTAGCTATCGCAGTCACCTGACGGTGTCACCCAATCTCCACTTTACATTTGTTTTCAGATGTCTTTACGACGACGCCACCTATCGGATGCATTTACATACCTTATTCTGATATAGTAAGTTTAATTTTGCTATTAAAATTCATACTATTTGATGGTTTTTTAAATATTTTGATCTGTATTTTAACACTTGGAATACTTTAAAGAACATTTTTTTTTATTGCATGTAGTGGCAGACGAGCCACGACCCATCTGATGGTAATGATGGATGTATTGTCGAGCTGCTGCTCACCATTTCATTCCACAGATATGAAATGAAAGAATAAACTGCTATCTCCTGCTACAGCCAAAACGTAACGATGTGCTTCATGGCCGTTCACACGGGAGATGGTGGTACCAACCCGCTCGGGCCCGATACCGAGTGAATATTCTCACTTGGTACCCAGCCCTATCACCATTCATGCAATGGATGATAAGAGCTTACTTCCCTTAGTCGCCTCATACGACACTCGTGGGAAAGAATGGGGTGGTGACACTTGTATTCTTAATCCGTCACACTCTAAAACTCTCTTTTTCCACGTTCGTAACCCGAAGTAGTAAAAGTCAATACCTATGCCGCAGTGTATTTATTCTTAACATACTATTCCCGTCAAAGCAAACGGGTAAACTTTCCTTAGGTGCTGCTTTGGCTGGCATACCTTTGAAGACAGTTTCTATGTTCTCAGCTCTTAAAATATAAACAAACTGCACTCAGTATTCCTTGTGAGCTTGTAAGCAAGCTTGAATTTGCTTCGTTACACAACATCCATACCTACTATTTATCTATTAGTTACTAACCGCTAACAAAATAAGTAATATACATTTATAAACTTCTTTTGTCTGTATAAAACTTTTACTATAATGCATAAAAGCCGTTTTTACCTTACCTTGAAACACAAAAGTTTTTGTTCCGTCATAGTAAGCTTTCTATTTCATACCATGTGTTGCCATGATATATATTACATAAATATTTAGATCTGTATTTTAGCACTTGACATGCTCAGCTACTTTAAGGAACAAATTATTTGTACAAGTGGAAAAAGAGAGGTTTACTGCGAGCGTGAGTCATAAAGACATCTAAAAAACAATTGTGAAGTGGAGATTGGGTGTTGCCGTCGGCTATTGCGATGGCTCAGCGGCCTAGAGCACTTCCCCGTATTGGAAGATATACCTTTTATTTATATTACAGCCTTAACATTAGATCGGATCGGAATGACTTTTTAATGAATTCACCTCAGTCAGTTTACTGTCCGAGTCATGACTCTGAAAAACTACACTACCTTCGTGCTATCAGGCTCAAATGCGGATGCGAATGTTTCCCTCCAACATTCGCAAATGCGAATGCGTATATTGATTTTCAAATAAGCGCGCGCAAAATATATGGGTTTCACATCTAGTGTCATTGTCAGTTACCCATGTTTAAGCCGAATATAGCCGAGGTTCATTTTGACAAGTAAGTAGATTGAATGAAGTCAGTCGGATTGAGTTCATTTAAAAATATTCGTTGTTCCCGGCCACACAGGTGCGTGTACAACGCCATCGACGGGACCACCCCTGCGTAAAGCCGTCGGCACGCATTATTTGGTCCGCCTATATTCGGCATGAGCCGTGCAAGCCTCGGGGATAGTTCACGGAAGTGCTCGCGAAAGCGCCACCGGCCGTCTAGCACCAGGCCCAGATACTTGGTCTGGGCCGTCACCTTAATTTGGACCCCGTCCACCATGATTGAGGCGCCAGCAGGTGGCCGGCGTCGGGGCCCATGGAAAAGTAGGGCCTCCGACTTATCCAGGGCCACCTAAGCCCCAGCGTCCCGATCCTCCTGACCACCTCCGAGGTCCCTAAGATGGCCGGGAACGCCGCTTTCTCGAAGTTTCCGCCCCGGGCTACGACCAGCGTGTCGTCCGCATAGAAGATGACCGCCAGCCCGGGTGGGAGCTGACAGCGTAGCACCTAGTCGTAACCGATGTCCCACAGGAGTGGCCTTAGAACCGAACCCTGTGGGACACCGCACGACATGGGTCTCCTCACAACGTCTCCTATGCGGCTCTCATAGAGAACGCTGCGGCCCTTAAGATAGTATGCCGCTAGCCGCCTCAGATATGCAGGCACCCCGTGATATCGGAGCACCTCCCTGCAGCTGAATGGCAGACTATTGAATGCGTTGGCGATGTCAAGCGACACCGCCAATAGCACTCCGCCGCCAGTGACGACCGCCGCGGCCGCAGCCCTCAGGCGCATGATCGCACCAACCGTCGAACAACCAGCTCGAAAACCGAACTGGGCGTCTGACAAGTCTGGTCCGACGTCGCGCAGGTGCTGGACGATGCGGACAGCGAGGATCCTCTCCAGCAGCTTACCCGCCTCGTCCAACAGCACGATGGGCCTGAAGAAAGCCCCGACCAAATCCGGCATTCACCCCGGCTTCAGCACGACTACCAGCCTACCCTCCTTTCAGCAGTCAGGGAATCGTCCGGACGCTAGGCACGCGTTGAACAGTCACCTGAGGCGGGGCTCCAGGTGGTCCAGAGCCAGGGCCAGCACCCGGGTGGCTATCTCGTCTGAGCCGGGGACGGTGTTCTTGGAACGAAACCGCGAAACAGCCACCCCCATTTCCGACGCGGTGATGTTCGGTACACTGAGGTCGGCCTCCCAGTCGCAACCTGGCGGTGCCATGACCGAAGGCGTGTGCTCCGCCTTCGTCGTAGGAATAGACCCTCGACCACCTTGATGAGGAGGCTGGGCTGAAGGGCCTTTGTGTGACTTGAGTGCGGAGCTAATACAAAACTAAGCCTAATGGTTCATTTTTATCGTATTCTTACGAGTATTCAAGAACTCCGTCAACTTCGGAGCGCTGTAAAACCCAGATAAATTAATGAAATTAAACAAATTTATAGTGGAAATTATTCGTTGACAAACCCTCTACAAGATTGCTCTAATGTGATTTTATTGTAAAATGACCAGGAAAAAAGTTATAACAGCCAAAAGAAAAGTTGTTCAAAAATTTTCAGTTATTTTTGCTTATAACTTTTTGTTTTCGATTTTAGGATAAAAAGTAATAAAGTAAAGAAGTAGACAATTTAATTTGCTACAAATAATGTTTTACAGAATTTTCTGTATGTTTGCTAGTTTACGAGACAGCTCGGAAACCCTTTGTCCCCCTGTCCCTGTTTGTCTGAAGATGGCAGCCGGGGGACAAGGGTGGCGACCCCACAAACTTGAGCTTACGTTTATACTAACCCCCTACACATCAAAAAAATAAAATTGCATACTCTAAAAAACGCAACCCTAAATGTAACTTTTCAATGGACTAAATATATTCGCAGAACATTCGCATCGTTTCATGCGAATACGAATGCGAATGCGAATTGTTGAAAACAGGCGTATATTCGCGAATGCGAATGCGAACATTCGTTACATCACTAGTAGGTATATAAATATACAGATATCGATTTGCATGAGAGAAACACGTGATAACACCTATCTATGTCGTAGATCGAGATCAAAGAATAATGATGTGGTGGCACTTAATGATGTGGTCGACCGATTTCATGAAATCTAATCATACGAGTCATGTAACATTTAATTTTAATTTCATTTATTCATTAACAATAGGAAATTGTATTTGAATATAAATATCCTGAGCTAAATTATAAAATTGTTATTACATCACATAAATTATTAATATTACATTTTTATATGCCACCACAATACTGTCAAATTTTAATGTACCTACGTCAAATACATAACAAGATCTCTAATTCAATAATCTTATAACATAAATTCACTCAAAGAGTAAAAACATTTCCTCAACAGAAAGTGCTTAAGGCTTTTTACAAACACGTTAGTCTTATTTATATCCATCCCTCTTTAAATTACTGGGCAACTTGTTACATAACTCCACTGCTTGAAACTGAATACAATGCTTAGTAAGTTCCAGTTTAGGTGCGATCTCATATCGTATACTATGCGCGCGTGTCGGCAGTTTTCCCTCAACACGCGGGATTTGTAATATTTTATAGCAGTATATAATCAACATTCATAAGTAGTAGTATTCATTAAAATTCATATTAAAGCAATAGTAAAGTTTCTTGGCAGTTAAAGTATACCATAAACACCATTTCCTTAGCGTTGCAGTGTAACATGCTTATGTACTGCACTGCAACATTAGCGCTGAATGGAGCCCCCTTATTGTCACTAAAAAATTTTATATAGTAGTAAATAGCATCCTAGTTGTAGTGTTTATATTATTTATGTCCATTTTATGTTCACCATCGTTAGTTTTTTAGTGACAATTAAAAGTAGTTTTCTTATTTTCTTTCTACCTTTCATTTCAATTATCTATCAGTGGCTAATTCATAAACATCTAAGGTGTGTGCGACACATGTAAGCAGTGCATACACAAACCTAACAAAACCTTCGAACCGCGGCCACAACATGAATTGACAATTTCTATACATATTTACAACATCCAATAATATATATTAAATAAAAATTATGAATTCTATTAGAAATTTATCAGACTGTTTCATCCATCCGATTTGCTTATTTATTGTTCAGTGCAGTAATTTGAATAGCAAAAAGATTTTCATGAATTTTCTTAAGCTCCGTACGCAAGTTTGCGCCTTCCAAACCTGAAAATACATTTAAAATGGAACTGATTACGTGTGGGAAAACTAAAAGAAAATCAAAATTGATTTCAAACTCATTTTCAACCGACTTCAAAAAAAGAGAAGGTTCTCAATACGACTGTATTTTTTTTTATGTTTTTTACCTCACAACTTTCGACTGGGTAAACCAATTTTGATGATTACTTTTTTTATTTGAAATCTGCTTCAATTTGGTTCAGTTCTGACAATGGCATCCATGAGAGAACCATATAAGTCTTAACTTGTAGTCGGTTTTGTTTTTGTGATGTTTGCATATAAATTATTACGCAGTGAGTTGTCTATTATGTCATCATGCTGAAAAATTCTTGTTACAAAATAACGCTTTATGTACAAGACATAAAGGTGGCAGCCACAGTGGTAACAGCAGGGAGTCAATTCCCTACTGGCAATTATGTGCAGGTATCTGCCGAAGCAATCGTGCCCCGACAGCAACTTTTTTTTTTCAGTTAAGGTGGGAAAAAATGCCCCGACATCACCTGCACCAGTCGGAATGAAAGGACTCCTTCGACCTGCTCACACTCCGCTGCAGACAAAGTTCTAAGATATAGCTGAGGTTCCCGGCATAGTATTGGGATAAAAAGTGTACTTAGGCGCACTTATGTTTGCGCACACATTCCTGCGTACACGACTGTCTGTGTGTCAGTAAACTACGTTCTGGAGATTATCTATACCTATCTATATATACTACTACCGCAACTTCGTCAGCGTGGAATTTAGTTATTTTCTTTTTTAGTACAGAATCCTAATTGTTTTTCCAAAATAAAAGTAGCGATCCCCGTCCTGTAAATAAGAAATCGGTCCAGCCGTTCAGGAGTTTAGTCGTGGATGTGTATTCGACGTTAATTATATTTTTTTCTTTTTTTTTGCGTGGAACTCTAATTAATTTTCCAAAATAAAAGTAGCCTAAGTTTCTCCTTGTAAGCCTTGTAGCCGGAATAAACAAAGAGACAGACAGACAAAAAGTTTAAAAATTGGTAATTGGTTATTGCCGTGTGGGGCCGGCTTTAGAATTGTCCCACCCCTCTCCACCCATAGGAGTCGTAAGAGCCGACTGAGGGAATACCGGGGGAGTGGGCAGCAGCACTCCCTCGAGTATTAACAACATCCACTACGATCGCCAACCCGCCTGCGAAGCGTGGCGATTATGGCACTATCCCCCATATGAGCGAAACACATGTTGTGGCGTTCTCTTCGGGAGGCTTATGTCCAGCAGTGGACGTCGAAAGGCTGATGGATGGATGGATGGAATTTGTTACAAGTAGCGTATATACTCTCGTATTCATATAGTAAAAAGTTGTTATTTAGACATTACAAACAGACACTTCAATTTTATTTATTTGTATAGCGTTTAGATTATAAAGCTGTAACTGAGCTATTAAGCTATATAGGCGTTGCTAAGCACAAAACGATTTTTTTTAGATTTTTGACGTGACAACGTTTTATAATTCGATAGAGCCGGCTGCACGCACGAAAAAACATGACTCATGCGGCGTTACCTCGCTCTGAGGCGTTCCATGTAAGGCTTGAAGTGCAAGCGAGAGCGCGGAACGAGCGACAAAGAAGCACAATCGGCCTTTGCGTTCGGCAGCGTTCGACATCCGTCTCTCTCCTACTTGAGTGAGCGATGCGTCTGCGTGGACAGCTGCTATACTATAGTACATTTACATGTTTTGACCGAGTATCAAGTGCAGTGAAAAGTGAATGTGGTGTCAATTGTTTATAGCAACGAAAATTACAGCGATAAAGGTAATGATTCTTTGACGTTGTCACGTTCAACTATCGTCAGTAAACTGACTTTACAGACAACCAATTTTTTTCTCTGTTTATCAGTTTGTATGTTTGTTCGTTCGCGCATCACGCAAAATTTATAGAACGGATTCTGATGCAACTATTTTTATTTTATAGCTCTTGATTAGACTTAAAAACTGGTATACATTTTATCCCGCTACTGTATCGGGGACCTGAGATATAACCTATTATAATAGTAGAAATAAATAAATTCGGACAGTATCTACTTATATTATTTGTGGAAATATAGGTCTACGAGTGTATTCACATAGTAAAAAACGAAATCTCTAAATTACAGGTTACGCCAAAAGGCTAATGATCCTTTCCATGCATCCATTCATCAGCCCATAAACGTCCACCGCTGGACATGGGCCTCCCCACGAGGGAGGGGGGGATGCCATAATCGCCACGCTTGGCAGGCGGGTTGGCGATCGCAGAATGGTGTTAAGCGTTTCCCAGGAGTATGATGATGCCCATTCCCCTGCTGCTCCTTTAGTCGGTTTTTACCACACCCGCGGGCAAGTAAGGGGTGGTGACATATATCGTATTCTTAATCCGTCGCGGAATAGGCGTGTCCTTTAGTATACTTATAACTAGAGTACTAAAAATAATTTACTTCACATTTAGAAGCTTATTCTTATATTTTTCATTTCTCTAACTCTTGATGGATTTGTTGCCTGTATACAATTCATCCTCTATTTCATTCCCGAGGTAGTAATTTTTAACACAAAACAGCGGGAGAATGCAAGCTATTTTTCGCGCTTTCCTCCAGGGGAATCCCAAGAAACAATCTATTGGCTGCAAAGTTTTATCGAAACCTATTCGTAGTCAAGTTGTGAAAGAACAACAGACAAATAGGTTCCCATTTCAAACAATGAGGCCTTTTTATTTTTAATTCCTTAAATAAGGCCTTTTTGTTATTCGTGATCGTCATTTTGCCGTGTGGGACTGGCACCAAGAATAGCTTCACCCTTTTCAAACTTTCATGGTCACTTATAATTCTAAACGTTTTTACGGGATTTATACCATGTAAATTTTTACTTACGAGTTTCCGATATTTCGGCACTGTTGCAAGCGCCATGATCACGGAACAACTGAAGTCCTTGCGGGTGGGAATAGTTTTTATTATTCTGCGGTTAGAAATATCGGTCTACCCGCTTTCTCACTCGTTTATGACACGCAACACTATCTATGGAACCACTACCACTGGTCTCACTCACGTATCGAGCTCGATCACGACACACAAGGGTCGACACCGTAAGTGTTGTGTGTCGTGATCGAGCTCGATACGTGAGTGAGACCAGTGGTAGTGGTTCCATAGATAGTGTTGCGTGTCATAAACGAGTGAGAAAGCGGGTAGACCGATATTTCTAACCGCAGAATAATAAAAACTATTCCCACCCGCAAGGACTTCAGTTGTTCCGTGATCATGGCGCTTGCAACAGGGCCGAAATATCGGAAACTCGTAAGTAAAAATTTACATGGTATAAATCCCGTAAAAACGTTTAGAATTAGCTTCACCCTGTCTCTTCCTATGGGAGTCGTAAAAGCCGACTAAGGGATTACCGGGGGACCGGGCAGCAGCGTTTCCCTGTGTACTAAAAACATCCACTGCGATCGCCAACCCGCCTGCCAAGTGTGGCGATTATGGTAAAATCCCCATTTTGGGGAGGCCTATGTCCAGCAGTGGACGATGAAAAACTATTTTGTGACTATTTTATTCATCCGTTTCGTCACTAAGGCTCCCATTGAAAATCAGCGTTGCAGTGTCCCGACACAAGGGTCGACACCGTAAGTGTTGTGTGTCGTGATCGAGCTCGATACGTGAGTGAGACCAGTGGTAGTGGTTCCATAGATAGTGTTGCGTGTCATAAACGAGTGAGAAAGCGGGTAGACCGATATTTCTAACCGCAGAATAATAAAAACTATTCCCACCCGCAAGGACTTCAGTTGTTCCGTGATCATGGCGCTTGCAACAGGGCCGAAATATCGGAAACTCGTAAGTAAAAATTTACATGGTATAAATCCCGTAAAAACGTTTAGAATTAGCTTCACCCTGTCTCTTCCTATGGGAGTCGTAAAAGCCGACTAAGGGATTACCGGGGGACCGGGCAGCAGCGTTTCCCTGTGTACTAAAAACATCCACTGCGATCGCCAACCCGCCTGCCAAGTGTGGCGATTATGGTAAAATCCCCATTTTGGGGAGGCCTATGTCCAGCAGTGGACGATGAAAAACTATTTTGTGACTATTTTATTCATCCGTTTCGTCACTAAGGCTCCCATTGAAAATCAGCGTTGCAGTGTAATTTACGTTACACTGCAGCATAATGCTGAATGGACGCCTTATTGTCATATATTATGTTATGTTTAGCTTTACCTAATATGTAATATTATTCTAATTGAGATTCGTGACAATAAAACTTAGTTTTCTTTCTTTCTTTTCATACGGTCACATCTGGACTCATACGCGAATGCCACCAAAGACTAAATCAGGTAGGCAACTTCAATAACATAACCCTACAATGGATCAAGGGACACAGTGGCTCCAGAGGCAATGATGCATCATTGATGCAGCATATGAGCTGGCTAGAAGAGGTTCTGACATGGCTGCTGTCGGAAGCTTTGCCTTTTGCCAAGCTTTGGACTCTGGTAAGGGAAAGAACTAGGAACCATCACCAACTCTATTGGTCGAGTCACGGTGAGTGTAGACAGGCCAAGGAAGCATTGCCGCTGTTAGACACTCAATCACTAAACAGTATATTGCTAAGCATGCCAAATGCTAAAAATATATATAAAAATATATAAATATTTATATATATATATCTGCGTCATTATTAGGTAAAATCTTAATTGTAAAATTAAGTTTACCAGGTCGGTATAATGTATGAAAATACTTCCGATAAATGGCGCAGGAGTCATCCAAAGACGTTAAGTATGAATGTGTTATCGAAATTAGCAATCAGCAGCAATTGTCACGATGGCTGAATTGGCAAAGCATCTGGACGGAATCCAGGAGATGCAGGTTCAAATCCTGCTCGTGACTGTTATTTCCGATTTCACATTTTTCACTTTGTGTTTATATATTGCTAAGCATGCCAAATGCTAAAAATATACATAAAAATATCTAAATACACACTGATGTGCTTCATGGCCGGTCACACGGGAGATGGTGGTACCAACCCGCTCGGACCCGATAGCAAATGAGTACTATCCACTTTTTTTTAAATGTTCCTAGCCACACACCCCGTCATCCGGGGCAACGAACAGGGTAGCATGGAGCCTTCACCCACTAAAGAAACCCGCCGTGTGCCATCTCTCCGCCTGTGTTGGTACTGTGTTGGATTACTTTAGTGGTTCGGCTTGGTACCCAGTCCTAGAATTCATGATCACGGATGGACTTAGATGTTGCACGTCCAAGGGCTGATATATTGTTCCTTCCGCGTAAATACCAGGAAGTATTATATCAGGAAATATAGAATATTTAGCTTGATATTTACCATATTTATCTATATAGACAATAATCTATCTATCTCTATCTCGTATCTGAAACTTTCTCGTTTTGGACCTGGATAAACGAATGTCTAAATAAAAAGAAGTAAGTATATAAGGAAATACTAAAAGAATATTAAACTTTATATTTACCAGATTTATCTATATATACAATAATCTATGGTATATACGGTATCTGAAACATTCTATTTCGGGCGTAGATAAACAAACGTCTAAATTAAAACCACTTTCAAATTCATAATGAATTTATTAACAATATTATTTACATACGATGTTTAAGATATGTATCCACATACTGATCATAATTAAGTATTATCAAAATTATTTCTAACATTACAGCTATGCTTATTATTACTAACGGTAGTAATTCAGTAACAAGAAAAACACAAAATCTAGTTGTTATTTTTAAAACATAACTTTAATTACATACTAACTTGATAATTTTATTGGTACTTGGAATTATCAAAGTAGTATGTATTTAAGACAGGAACATAAAAATATATATTATGACAAAACATGTAAATGCCTATTATTTCTAAAAATCAATAAATTTTACTAAAATTGCACAATATTAATTATAACTTTATGTAATATATTAACATGACATGCAATGAAAACATTCTCTTAATTTTTATGTATATTTTAAAAGTAGGTAAATTGTTTGTATTTTTTGTTCAAATTGATTTGTCGGAAAATGCTGTTTTATAAGTCTTAACCTAACCTAATTTTATTCCAATCTGTACCAAAATTCGTGCTATTGACAAGAATTGCGATCTTAGATAAACATGTTTTTATTTTGATTGGAATTTAATTTACGTTAATATTTTTACGATGTATCATACGATACATAACAAAAAAGTTGTAATGTACCTACATAAATGTATGTCTGTTATCCTATTTTAAAAAGGATAGAAGTAAACTCTACTCAAAAATCTAATCAACCCTCTTTTATTTGATATCGAACATCCCTATTTCTTTTCATAGAGTAATGTAATTTATAGAATGTTTCGTAACGGTTAAATATAAAATGTATTTTGCTGAATATTGCCATTAATACGTTGTATATTATGATAAAGGTATCTATGAATAAAACCATCCTGAAACTATTTCGCATTCGAACCGATTTTAGTGATAGACATAGCGTAAACGAATGCTGCAACAGCCTGATCAGGTTTTAGCGAAGAGTTGTGTTGTCGTGACATATCTGGCTTAACAATTCATGTTATTGCAAAACACGCAGCTGTAGACCACTCCCATATGCCATAGGCACAAATTATCCGCCGTCCGTAAAATGTTGCCGCGTAACGCAACACAAATGTTCGTCCGGTGGCACCATTGCCGCATAATATTCTCCAAAATATATACACTGTTGCTGCTAAAAATATTCGTGCATCATCCAGGCCTAATTTACACTGTATTGCTTAATCAAATCATGTATGATCTAATAGTAAATCGACATTTATTACTGAAAGTTTATCTAAAAATCTAAACGAATATAAAGTCAGCGTTAGCGCAGCAGTCACTTCTCTTGTCCGGGTTCTGTGGTGCTTTCATCCACTTTCCATGGCAATGAGGTGCGACTAAAGCATAGAATCGTGTTGAATGGCCGGCAACACCGTGGCCACTGCAGCGCCATTTTAGATCGCGCCTGAGGGCAGCTGTCTCGCACAAAACACATACCGTGGCACCTGGGGAAATTCAAACGGGCTTAATTAATTTCGCTACATAACCAGTGGGATTAATGCTATGTTTTACCTGTAGTAAATAGTGCGAGAGAGGGGGAGATAGGAGGAAATATGAGAAAATATGGTGAATGTAATGAAAAGAAAGAAAAGGCATAGCCAAGGATATAATCCAAAAATTTCTACCGGTCGTTCTATATTGAAAATATAATTATATTAACCGATTTATTAGAAATATAAGATATCTTCTTATACATTAGAAAAAAAGCGGTGTATCCCACGTAAATTCGGCTGACATCTAATGATAAACAAGTTTAAACATATTTTTAGTAATTCTGTTCAATCAATGACTACGTCAAAACACGGCTGTGGTAAATATTTTATTAAAAACAATTTTTTGTGAAAGTGGAAGAAGAGAAATTTTCTACGAGCAGGATTCGAACTTGCGTCCTCCTCTTTCTTTTAGAGCAAAAAAATTTGCTGATCAAATAACAAAAAATTACTATAAATATATTAGTTTATTTGGAATATTTTAATTTTGATCTATATTTTAGCATTTGACATGCTCAGCTACTCTTAGAGTACAAATTATAATTTGTAAATAAGGAAAAAAGTACGAGCGGGAATCGAACCTGCGTCCCTTCCTTTCCGGGGAAGTGCTCTAATCCATTGAGCTATCGTACCATTTCTAGAAATACCGAATTTCCTCATTACATTTGTCTTAACGACCAACGCCCTCTATCGGCAATGCATTGTTGTATTTTAATTGTTGGAAAAATTGTATTAACTTATTATGGACCTCACAAAGTTCAAAGAAACTCAAACTGATATCAGGTTTAATATGATGAATCTATAATAAACGTACATAATCAATATAATATAAATACCTATACATATAGTTCAAAAGAAACAATTTACGCAATAATTTACAACTATAAGATAAGTGAATAACAAAATCAATCTCGATGGCTGATTTCAGTTAAGTATAAAATCAAAGGAACCCGATTTTAAATGGCAATCAATTCGCGGAAATGTTGATCATAAACTCATTGCCAGGTTCCCGCCAACGCTTTCTTTATAAAAGACTGACAAACTTTATTAGTTGTAAACTTTGAGGAACGAAACAAGATTAAACGATTGAATACATCATTAAACATGCCGAAGTAACATTTAGGAATGAACACATGCGGCCACATCATATTTAAGGTTATGTTAATTGAATATTTCATTACAAAATTGTATTGTGAGTTAAATATTTGTCTAGAATGGGAAAACAAATTAGTTTTAGTAGCATGTGGTCTAATAAGGAATCTCCCGAAACGAATAAAGAGATAATGTTTTCCTCTTGCAGGTTATAATGCCATTCCACTTAACATAATCGAGTAAAGTAAGACCCCTCATGAATTAACAAATCCCATTTTTTCCGTGTGGTATCGCACTAGTAATACAATTGTCACACAACAGTTTGTTATTATATATATCTTCTTCTACAAGCCCTTTCTAAAGACGCAAGCCTCAAGTTCAAAATAAAATTTAACAATCTTTGGCAACCTGGGATTGCTGTCCAGTGGCAATTTTCCTGTATTTATAATATACACGAAGTAATACTCACCTTCTCTCAAAGCCTTGTAGTCTGATTCCGTGTGGCAAGCTTTCGAGACTTTTGTAACTTCGAATTGCGCGCAGTACCTGGACAATGCAAAATAAATATAAAATACGAACAGAAATAAATCACTTCCTGACTTTGTTTATATATATATTTCTTCTTTTCCATATCGTGTGGTCAGTGGTTGAGCTAGAAAGATCTCTGACACCCGCTTGTTGTTTCAAAATATCAACTGTGACCTACAATTTACTGTATATATATTATATATTAGAAAGCTGGTAAAACAAAGTTTTTGTGTACATCACGTGAATTAATTGCTATACTCCAGTTCTATCATCAAGGAATGAGATAAACGACTTGCTAAGATGACGTTCACAAATCCCTAATGTAGTTTTCACTTAATTTAGTTTAAAATAGCTATAAGACATCTCGATGGATGTTAGTTGTAGGAGAAGATAATTCATCATTTTCTAACCCCTCTCAGGGTTAGTCATAGATCTTCACGGTATGAAGCAGCTTGGTTATAATATCTCCGATAGTTTGGACATAACTGCCTCTGTGGTGCAGTGGTAGTGTGAGCGACTGCTGATCATGAGGTCTCGGGTTCGATCCCCGGGTCGGGCAGCGTTATTGAGATTTTTCGTAAAAAGAAACATTCTCAGTAACAGCCCGGAGTTTGGAAATGTGCCCGGTAGACGGCAATAGGCTCGCCCCCTATTACGTGGGACTTGAACATATCTGGCGAACCGTGAGTGTGTAATACACCTCTACCTACCCCTTCGAGGAATACAGGCGTGATGCTATGTTTATGTATGGACATATGTAAAGAATGCCGGACAAGCGATTGGTTAAGAACATATACAATGTAAAAGTTGAAGGATGTAGGTACAGAGGGAACGAGACAAAGACCGAAGCTCGCCTACCTAGAATATAAATTTGTATTGAATTGAAGGAAGGTGGAGTCAGGAGTCTCCGAAACCGGCGAGCGTGTACATGCTTTCATACGAAGAGAATTATGAATGTTGAGGAAGCGAGAGATGTATGCAAGAATAGACTTTTGGAACTCTTGTCTCCTTGCCTACTAAGTTAGAGAGATGGTGTGGTGATAGGTAAGTATATTGGTGAGTATAAAAGAAGTGGTTACCTCTAGTCATCGGACGGGCAGTACCTTGACTGCTGTTTTTTTCTATAAGTACATTATATTTAGAATCACGTAAATAAATAAAGTATTTACTCGGCTCTTTTATAATCAAATATGCTTTGATTTCTTTTATTACTTACGGCGGCAGGGAGGCCTCCTGATGATGAGTTATAATTACCACTCATAGACTAGGAGCAGAGCCAAGTTACTGTTCACCATGGCAATTAACCATTACTCTTGAGCCTATTGGCTATTATAAGGAGATGGTGATACTTGGAAATATTTAACTCTGCCGCAGTTTATCAATCAACGAACAGAACTGTCTACGAACGCCGTTATTTACTGAACGAATATATTTTATATTTTATTCACCAAAGGAAATTAGCTTTAGGGAAAGGACGATGGCTATTTCCTGGGTCCATTGTATACCTTTTTATAACATATTGTTAACAGTTTCTGGAAATCCGGGATAAGCTATAGTAATATGTTATTTCACTAAAAATATGGCAAATGAATAATGATTTATCAGATCAATTATATAAACTGGTTCCGACCTTTACACACCAATATTTAAATATAATAAATATGAATTTAGTCTCCATTAGGGATCCGTGAAAGAAATGTGTAAGAGTGTTGTACTCTGTGTCTTTGTGTATTCAGAGGACCGATCCTCATATCTAACAATGTGCTATTATAAATAAACATAGCATCACGCCTGTATTCCCCAAAGGGGTAGGCAGAGGTGTATTACACACCCACGACTCGCCAGCTATGTTTAAGTCCCACGTAATAGGGGGCGAGCCTATTAACGTCTACCGGGCACATTTACAAACTCCGGGCTGCTACTGAGAATTTTTATTTTTAGGAAAAAGCTCAATAACATTGCCCGAACCGGGGATCGAACCCGAGACCTCATGATTAGCAGTCGCATACACTACCGCTACACCACCGAGCCAGTTAAGCTATTATAAATCTCAAAAATAATGCAATTTTATAAATTTGAAAGGAACTTATTCAGTCATTATTGCGTTAACATTAGAACACAGGGTCATGTGTATTATATACAGCACATAATAAATAAATAAATAAATAATTATTCACGGACAATTCACACAACGTCCTCTGGTCCCAAATGAAGCTTAACGCTTGTGCTATGGGTACAAGATTACGGATATAATACATATACAATTTTTTTTTTGTAAATACATACATATATTAGATAGAAAACACCCAGACGCAGTACAAATATCTGTGTAATGTATAATGAATACTGTACAATTGAAACTAGTATGAAGATAATAAATAATTATTATTTTATACAATATTAGTATCATAGTAGCGCTGCAAAATAATTATTAACAGAAATAGTTATAAACAATATCTGACGCGAGTGCAACGTTGATGTAATTCTTCGTCCCCGTATTGGTTCAGAATGTTGGATAGACTTTTGTCTACACACCATGTTTGTGTAGTCATGACAGTTAGTGGTTGGACCATCGCTGATACATGATTGACACACAGTTTTCAGCATTTAAGAAATAACTACTTTTTTTGGCATGAAGACTGTCATCCAAAATGCTAGAAAATCTGTACCTTTGTGTATTATTTTATTATGCTATAGTTAAATTAAAGGTACCTACTACGTTGTACCTATTCATTGCTGTCACCATTTTATTTTTAATTTAGAACACAAAGCTAAACTAGAGAAATATTGCTCAAAATAGACAATAGTGAAAGTTGTTAAAGGTGCCTTTATCAAGAGAAATAGGGTCTTATTATTAGGTATTTGTTAACGGAAGGCATGTTAAGCTAAGTTATAGCTGGTGAGTCGTGGGTGTGTAATACACCTCTGCCTACCCCTTCGGGGAATACAGGCGTGATGCTATGTATGTTAAGCAGTTGGTCCCAGCTGTATTTTTTTTTAAAGATAACATTGCGCTCAGGAATGGTCCTTGTATCGCGAAGGACTTTATAAACATACAATGTCACGGACACAAAGTACACTCAGGCTCAGAACAAGCATTTGTGGACCACACCAAGAATTGTCCTGTGTGGGAATCGTAACAACACTCGGGTAAGAGGCCGGTTCTGAAGTAATCCACCATCTGTGCAGTCAAACAACATCCTAGCAGTCGTTACAGATCGTCAGTGGCCTGAATAAATCTGCTTCCGGTCTTGTTCTAAGGTCACTAGTTATTAGTTGGGTGATTGAGGTCAAATAGGGAGTAAAAACTGGTGAATCACTGAAAACCGAACAGCCGCCTTAGAATGAAAAACGAAACGTTAGAGCTTCAGCAGATCGGAAGCCGAGCCCGACATAATTTGGTATAAGGATAAGGAAATGATATTAACGATTAATCGGTATAATCGGTAGTTGCACGGAGCGTCACGCCTTCTCGGGAGGCCTTGCGGGTGGCGGACGTTCCCCGGTCCATCCACCCGCAGCCTCAGCTAGAGCGGCATGAGGCGCAAGTACCTGCGCCTGCGCCGCCCCGGTCGCTGGCAGCGGTTCGGGTCAGCGGAAGAATCCTCCTCCCTGGCTCTCTCCGCCGCTTCCTTCCGCGAGATAACCTCCTCGCAGAAGGCAGCGACCGCGGCCCAGTTCCTGTCGCTGCCAAGCATCGCTCTAACGACGCTCGGCAGCGAGAGGTCCCCCCCTAAGTGTAGGTATACCTAAGTATTGCCATTCAGGCGCACACATTCAGGCTTTCATAAACCTATTTTTTTGTTAAGGCGGGAAAAAATGCACTTAACCGCACATAACAACGGCGGGCAACGAACATGGTAGTGTGGGGCTCTCACCCACTAAATAAACCCGCCGTGTGCCGTCTCTCCGCCTGTAATGGCGGGCTAGTCTTTTATAAACCTACGTATCGTTACAGATAATAAAAATATGTTTTACTTTATACATGAATAACTATTAATTTATAGATATAGTATGTATACTTACTCTCTATGAGAATTGGACTCGGGGTCATCAGGGTTCCGAAGCCGAAGATTCTTACGAATATCCACCGTATCATTCGAATGCCGACTCACAGACAAACTTCCAGGCAGGATCATGGCAGTTTCATCTGTTAAATTAAAATGCTTATGGAACTTCCAATACTCCTTATTTAGATACACTAGCCTTTGCCCGCGGCTTCGCCGCAGCCAAAAGCTAGTTTTTAAGTTATATCTCAGGTTTCCGATATAGTAGCAGGATAATCCGTGCGGTGACGGACTAAGAATACAAGTGTCACAACCCCATGTACAGACACAGCTCTGTTATAGCTTTATAAAAGTTAGGATATAGTTAAATTGTCTTTTCTCACCTCTCAGTGGAACATCACTGTCTTCAGTACAGCCTCGGTGCTCTTGGCATGCTCTTCGCTGCACCAACGATGGGCAGTGTTTACCACCATGCGCAGGCGCTTGAGCCACTCGTCGGCTGCGCACCATACTGCCTGAGCCGCAATTTGTGTCGCAATCAGACCATGGACCCCAGCCGGAGACCACACAATCTATTACTGAGGACAAAAAAGAGATGTATTATATTCTATTCTATATTTGCTTTATTGCTAAAGGTGGCAGACGAGCAAGTGGCCCACCTGGTGGTAAGTGATAACCACCGCTCATGGACTTTGACAACACCAGGGACACAGCCAAGCCAACTCCTACCATGAGTAAAGTGCTCTTCTCAAACCTCGTTTAAAGAAGAACATGACATAACGCTCGGGAAACACCGCAGCAGGTAAGTCGTTCCAGAGCCTACACGTACCTGGTAGAAAAGGTCTTGAATGAAAGCTCATTTCTAAGTAGTGTGGATGAACCTTACCACGATGTCTCGTAGTTCGGTGGTAAAAAGACGAAGTTAGTTAGTACCAGCTCCTACATCTCCTCAGAGTAGGAGTCGAGACCCGAAGTCTCTCCGCTGCTCCAATGACTACAGACCGCCCGTGCAATTGGGATCATCGATAATTCATATAGCACCTCTTGGCAGGGTACTCCATATGAGGGTGAATTTGCACTTTGCATACAAGTCGTTGCCTCGGTGTGAAATATCGCCTGGACGCCAGGACGCCCAGTTTTTTACTCATCAATTTGGCTTTGTCTTCCAAATGACGCCCAAGCGGGAATTTGCTAGTGATGTCGATACCAAAGATCTCAATACTTTCGGAGACAGAGAGTTAGAACTCTGGCGCCACGACAAACGGATTCCTTTTTACAGTGAATGCACACATCTGTGTCTTCGTGGGTCAAATTGAAGTTCTTTTCACTCCATTTTGAGGCCCGCCCCAGAGAGCACGCGTCTTCAAACATAAGTTGGGTCCACCTCACCTCCAGCAGGCTCCGAGGGACTTTTGGCTGCTATATTGCGCATCATCTGCTCTGTCATCCGCATAGCAGTGCATATTCTCTATCAAGAGAATATTATTGATATGAAGTTTCAACAGCGTTGATGAGAGCACCAAGCCTTGTGGCACCACAAGCCAGCATTAACCGAGAAAACATGCATAATTAGGAAAATATAAGCGTATACATATATTTATATATACATTACGTTAGCAACTAATAATAAGCCTACCAAAAACATGATATATTATGTCGTTAATACTTGAGCAGTGTAATTAACCTAATCTAATATAACATTTGGCTTTATTTAGCCGCTAGTTAATTAGTTTACTCTTATTACTCCCTAGGGGTTAACACACGACCGTATTGCCAAATGTGATATTTTTAACGTAACCTAAGGATAGTCTGCCATTACGGATTACAATTACATTTTATTAACTTACTAGCTTTTACCGGCAGCTACTAGCTAGTTACTCAGTTACAGATCAAGATATTTAAACGCGATAGATTCATAATAAATAATTATGTGTTAAAAAAAGGCAAACTTAAAATATAGGCAATATTATAGCAGAGATTCCAGCTCTAGATAGGGATTTAAACAGTATTCTAGTGTAGGTTGGCCGACTTCAAGCCATCGCCAAAATCTCTCTGCAGGTTTGCTCACGATGTGTTCCTTCACCGAGTGTTCATTTGTAAACAAATACACAATTAATTTCGAAAATTGGCCCAAACGCCCTGCCTATCCTATCCTTGCTATCCTCTCCCTATTACCCTTCCTTTCCGCCTCCTATCCCTTTCTAATAGCAATACGCGAGTGATGCCTCTGGTCTTGCTAGCGTTTATAGGCTGCGATTAACTACCGTTTACTGTCAGGCGGGCCCATATGCTTGTTTGTCACCCACATAAATTATATAAAAAATCTCGAAGGCCCACATTTGCAGTCCTACAGGCTTACCACGAACTCTTATTGCGATCCAGTTTAGGACCCAAACTGAACTGAATCGCAATTTCGTACCATGACGTGTCAAAGACGCAGTCTTTTGTTTTTTTCCGAATCAGCACATAATCTGAATCGCAAACATGACATCTTTGTATTGAAATTCGTACCATGAACTTACTTGCGAAACTAAACAAGATCGCTCAATTAGACATCATGGTACGAAATACAACACACCTATTTTGAATTGCGTCGGAATTGAATCGCTAGCTAAGAGTTCATGGTAGGCCTGCTGTCCTTGGTTTAACCAATGTGCTATCACTACAAACAATTTCTGCTAAAACTGTCTAGGAACATGTTAAGTATGTGTTAAAATACTGATTTCAGTTACGAAACTACCAATTTTCAGTAAGATTTAACCCTCAAACCCTGGTACCTATATTTCGTCCGTATAAACCTTTACGTCAAACGGGTCACTTTATAAATTTCCCAGCCCCTATAAATAAGTGCTGTAGCCCATTTGTTATGTGTAACCACGTGAAAATACACGGTAGTGTATATTATGAACACATGTTAGCTGTATTCACAGATTTATTCACAAGCTTGATTTTTAAAGGGTTTAAACGGTCTGTTAGATTACGATAAAAATCGCTTGGGACCGGCAACTGAAAACTTATACAATGGATACTTATAATAAATGGTGTAACTAAAAAGGATAGGGTTGAATTATAACGACGAGCCTCGTGGCGTAGTCGGTAGTGTAATCGACTTCTGTGCACGAGGTCGTGGGTTCGATTCCCACTCAGGACAATTATTTGTGTGATGAACACAGTTATTTGTACTGCGTCTGGGTGTTTTCTATCTATTATATGTATGTATTTACAAAAAAAAGTAATGTATGTATTATACACATAGGATCATGCTTAATGTGGCTATCGTGGTTATGTTCTGAAACATGATTTTCCGGGCTAACTACATCACGTCTTCCTGTGTGCCCATTTAGATGAATTTTTAACTTATACGTCACTATATGGTGCCGTGTGGGGCCGGCTTTAGAATTGTCCCACTCTACCCACAGGAGTCATAAGAGCCGACTGAGGGAATACCGGGAGAGTGGGCAGCAGCACTCCCTCGAATATTACCAACATCCACTGCGATCGACAACCCGCCTGCCAAGCGTGGCGATTACAGCATCATCCCCCATGACGGGACCGCTCGTTGTGGCGTTCTCTTGGGGAGGCCTATGTCCAGCAGTGGACGTTGAAAGGCTGATAGGTGGATGGATGGATGTCACTATAGGGAGACAATATAGGCAGTGATAGGCTAGCGTTAAAACCAAGGACTGCAAAGACAGTGTTATCGAGTTCAATGACCGGTCCAAGGAACAGACCTCGTACGACACACACGTCGGACGTTTCGAGATTTTTCGAAATTATGTATGTATTTGTTTACGATATATCTCTGCTCGTTGAAGGAAAACATCGGAAATCTGCTTGCCTGAGAGATTTTCTCGACGGCTTGTTAAGTCTGCCAACCCGCACTGGGCCAGCGTGGACGACTATGCTTTAATCCCTCTTACCATGAGAGGAGACCCGTGCCCAATAGTGGAGTAACAAAAAAATGGTCATTTAAAACCTTATCAATATAAATAAATCAATAAATATTCACAGACATTTTCACACAACGTCCTCTGGTCCCAAACTAAGCTTAACGCTTGTGCTATGGGTACCAGATTACCGATATAATACATATATTACTTGTTTTTTGTAAATACATACACATATAATACATAGAAAACACCCAGACGCAGTACACAAATATCACAAATATCTGTGTTCATCACACAAATACTTGTCCTGAGTGGGAAATCGAACCCACAACTTCGTGCACGGAAGTCGATTACACTACCGACTACGCCACGAGGACCGTCAATCGCTTGGGTTAAATTAATCCATGCCTATTAAATGTTAGGTACATCATGTATTCTAAAAAAATAGATTTGCCTGCTATGGAGCTGTGGTTAAAGGCTAATATTTCATAAAATTAAAACTGGATATGCTTATTTGCCACCCACGTAGTATAAAAAATACAAATCTGGTCCGTGTGGTGACGGACTAAGAATACAAGTGTCACCACCCCATTCTATCCCACGGGTATCGTATGAGGCGACTAAGGGAAGTAAGCAATTATCATCCATTGCATAACTGGTGGTTGGGCTGGGCACCAAGTAGGAGTACTCACTTGGTATCGGGCCCGTGCGGGTTGATACCACCATCTCCCGTGTGACCGGCCACGAAGCACATCGTTGCGTTTTGGCTGTAGCAGGAGATAGCCGTTTATTCTTTCATTTCATATCAGTGAAATGAAATGGTGAGCAGCGGCTTGACAATACTCGGTATAGTTGAGTCCATGAGCGACGGTTACCTTTTACCATCAGATGGGCCGTAGCTCGTATGCCACTACAGGCAATAAAAAAATATTTTAGATGTTGGTTTAGAAGACACTTCAGACTAGCGTTTTTTAGCATTATCATTACACATTGAAAACGTACATATTGAAAATAAATAACTTGGTACCCAGCCCTACCACCAGTAATGCAATGGGTGATAATTGCTTCCTTCCCTTAGTCGACTCATACGACACCCGTGGGAAAGACTGGGGTGGCGACTCTTGTATTCTTAGTCCGTCACCACACGGTTATATTTTTATAAACAAAATTTTGCATGTAATTTCACGTCACAAAGAGGTAATATATTTGTTATAAAGCCTGCAAATGTTCCAAACATTGGATTGAATGGGTTGAATCTTTCATTCGGATATCGGTTCAGGTTATGGTCTATAAAATGACCTTAACAAGCCTTTTATCTTCCAAAGAATAGGTTTTTAATACTGTAAGTTATTGTTGTCTATAAAAGAAATAAGACAGTCTCTGACAGCTGAGTCTATGTAAAAATAAGTAACCAAATTTCACACCATTTTTTTATTGGTTTCCTTGATAAGATGTTTAAATCACTATTATGGCACGCTTACTTCAGACAAAAAAAAAATATAGATTACCAATATTTTAGTAAATATTTAACGTTTTTATTAAAACTGACGTTCCCATATAAGCCTTCAATACTCATTTTTTCTCTTTAAAATAGAAAAATGCAAAATCTGAGTATTATATTTATGAGGAGTGAGATATTATTATATTTATGAGGAGTGAGATATATAAATAAAATTTAATACTAACGGCCTAAATCGTTATCAGTTGATGTTGTTGTTCCTTAGTCTCGCTAAAACTCGAAAACGGCTAGACGAATTTGATTAATATTTCTTTTGTTTTGTTCGTACTAATACAGGGGTATAAAATAGAGAAAAAAAGAAAAATCCTATAAAATAGTTTAAAGTTAAACATTATATTTGGGAATCGCCCTTTTGAATTATTGACGTACTGTCTTTTGGCTAACAGACGACAAAATGACAGCTACTGCCATTCTTTCAAATTCATTTTAATTAATTACAAGTAAGTTTCATTTAATCTAAATTCAAACCTTAGAATGTGCAGATTAATTAGGATTGATCGTAAATAAATTGTGGTGACACGAAGTTCACCGGGTCTTCCATATTTATATTATTAAATCCATGTGGACGAAGTATCTAGTATGTTATATATAGTTTACTAGCGCGGTAAACTAAGTTTCAAGAAACTTGAGGTTGTGATCAAGTCAATAAAAACTATCGGGACTGAAAGACAAATAGTAGTTCTAAGCTTCATCGCGGCTGCACAAGTTTTTAATGGTATTTAATGTTTGTTTTTGACATATATGGGTTTTCCAAACTTTACTGGGGTGGTACCCCACCCCACCGACGGTTGATCACTAAAACCGAACAGACCAGTACCCTGTCTGTTCGGTTTTAGTGATCAACCATTATTTACATGGGGTGGCAGTATATGTACTGGCCTCACTAGTGAAACAACCGATGACGTCAGAGCAATGATATTGTATACCTATAAAAAAAGAGGCGTCAGAGCAAGATTGGAGTCAGATTTTTGATTCTCACAATCTGTAACGACTGCTGACATGCCTGCTGCACGATGTAATTTGTCCATAGGTACTGTAACTCGATGAAATATTAATCTACCTTTTTGACCCGACTGCCAAGGAAGACTTAAAATATTACTACGTTAATAAAAAAAAAATAACCATAGGTACTTATCGAGTAGGGTAATAATGAAGGAATTACAAAATATATTTTTAAGTTTTATGTTTAAATTTAAACTCAATAAAGTAACGCAATGTATTCATCAATATACATAGTATAATATAAAGCGTTGCTTACCTATAAATAAAGTAGGAAAAAATAGGAAAATATATGTTCTGGGGTGTCTGTGTTGTTTGGAATGTTTATTTATTATTTTTTTATTGCAATACATAAGTTTTTAATAATCAGGTAATAGCGGGTATCACTGTGATCAACCTTACGGCATGCAATCAGGTTTAATATAACAACAAAAATATATTTAGTTATTACCTACAGATAAATTAATGTCAAAATAAAATCAAAATTTTCAAATTAAAATCCTGAATGTCAAAAAATTTAATAAAAACAATTCACAATAGGTACATTAATAACAATCATAAAAAAAATTTTTTTTTTATAGTTAAATCAATTCATAATTTATCAGAGAGATATGTAATCAATCATGATCAATCATCTTTACATTTTGCCCGACTTCTATTAGTAACACAGTTCTTTTTCAGAGTGTGCCGGGACAAAAGTCTATAATAAAATACTTACTTACTTATCATCACGCCATCTCCCTTGAGGTGTAGGCAGAGAGAACAGAATGCGAAAAGGCTCTATTCTTGCATACATCGCTTGCTTCCTCAACATTCATAATTCTCTTCATACATTCTCACCGGTTTCGAAGACTCGTGACTCAACCTTCCTACATGACCGATTTGGTCTAGGTAGGTGAGTCTACATCTCTCCCTGTACCTACATCCTTTCACTTTCGCATTGTATATCTTCTTAACCAGTCGCTCGTCCAGAATTTGATCCCCATGTCCGAACCATCAGAACATTTCCTTTCTTATCTTTACACCAATACTCTCTTTCATACTTTTTTTTTGTTAAGGCGGGAAAAAATGTCCCTAACCACACACCCCGTCGTTCGGGGTAATGAACAGAGTAGTGTGGAGCCCTCACCCACTAAATAAACTCATCGTGTCCCGTCTCTCCGCCTGTTTTGGCAGACCACTATAACATGTGACATTACTTCAGTGGTGGGAATTACGTTCCTATTCACACAATAAATACTTAAAAGTAAAATATAGCACTTATTCCATTACACGTACTACTCTCGGGTTAACTTAATGCGAGAGAATTAGCACAGACTCATAACATGAAAGCGCTTTTATCCGCTTTAATAGACAATGCGTTAAGCACAATAGGGTGTCCTCGTCAAGGTTTTTTTGCGGGAATTGACCTAATTTTAATAGTCGGGTCCGAGGCGTTCGTACACGTCTGATTAGGTTGCCATATGAGTATAAACATGCATTTTTAGATTTTATGGTATATATCAAGTTGATATCGTAGCAGCGAGCTAAACATCATAATGAAATATATATAATGTGGAGTTAAATTAATCCTGAACACATTTCTTCATCAAAAACTAACACTGAAAATATAGCAGCGATAAGCGTGGTAAGCTAGGACGACAAATACGAACGTAGACGTATCAAGTTCCATCGTCAGTTTAGGGTTCAGCAGAGCTCGCAAGACACAACTTTAATTTTTGGATCTGTATTTTAGCACTTGACGTGCTCAAATACTTTAAAGTACAAATTATTTGTGAATGTGAAAAAAGAGAACTTTAGTGCGAGCGGGATTCGAACCTGCGTCCCTTCCAATCCGGGGAAGTGCTCTAAGCCGCTAAGCTATCGCACTGACCAGCGGTCATACCCCATCTCCACATCACGTTTGTCTTTACGACCCACGACACCTATCGGATGCATTTACATGCATTAATCCAATATAGTAAGTTTAATTTTGCAATTAAAATTCATAGTATTTGATGGTGCGATTTTCAAACATTTTGATCTGTATTTTAGCACTTGACGTGCTCAGCTACTTTTTAAGTACAAATTATTTGTGAATGTGAAAAAAGAGAACTTTAGTGCGAGCGGGATTCGAACCTGCGTCCCTTCTATTCCTGGGAAGTGCTCTAAGCCGCTAAGCTATCGCACTGACCGACAACCATACCCAATTTCTACATCATATTTGTTTTTACGACCCACGCCAGCTATCGGATGCATTACATGCATATTTTTTTCCAATAAATAAAACATTGATCACACGTTGTCAGTGGCTGGGTGAAGGAAATCATCGTGAGAAAGCCTCCACAGCCTGAGATTTTCTTGACGGATTCTGAATTAACTCGCTCTGAGTTAAGGTGATGGAATAACGCCTAAACCTGCCTGCACCATGTCGGTATGTCGTCCCATCGGACTACAAGAGTGCACTTGAATACATGGCTAGTGTCTGTTGACAGTGGCCGCCATTACGGAAATTACGATCTAGAGAACATTATCATTTAAGTAGTTATTAACATTTATTGAAAAAAATATAAGTACGATACGTGTCGGTACAATAGAATACATTTTTGTAACATATTTTTGTAGCTAATAATATTTTTATTTGTATTTTAGCACTTCACATGCTCAACTACTTTAAAGAACAAATTATTTGTGCAATTGGAAAAAGACATCTTTACTGCGAGCGGGATTCGAACCAGGAAGGGACGCATTCCTTCCAATCCGGAGAAGAGAAATTGACGTAAAGACGTCCAAAAGCAATTTTGTAGTGGAGAGTTCGTGGTCCTCGTAAAAAAAATATTTGTTACCCTACTATTGCGACATTTTTGCAATTTTTATTAAACTGGACATAGCAACGAGCACTGAAAATGGCATTTTCTCCGCTAGCTCAACTAAAACATGTAAATGCAAAGCCCTCTTGGCTTTGCGCTCTTAATTCAAAATTCAAATAGAAATTTTGCTTGAAATACTCTGTATTCTACAAAATTAATACTTTGATACTATTAACACTGTTTTTGTTTAGGTATAAGTTAAGATAGTTATGTACACTGTATTTTTGTAAACAACGCTGAGAATTTGTTTTGACGATAGTTCACTTGTGACGACGGCTCCCAAATGACTAAAGTAGTAAACAATAGTATTTTGAAAAATATGATGCGCCTATAGACACGTTAGAGATGGTATAATTTAAAAGTACTTGTTACTTAGTCTAGTACCTACATCGTTTAAAATAATATAGGTAAGTACAGCAATAGATGTGCCACTATTATAGAAAGCTAAAACCACATTTTTGTACCTACGTTCAAAAATAAAGCCAAACATCTCTTCGATTTCCTTGCAGCCTTTGTAACAATGATGTATAAGTTAAACAACTTACACAAAGCCAAGGAAAATTACCAAACAAGAAACTAGTTAATTAAACATCAATCCACGTACTTAATTAAGAAACTCGTTTATACAATTTAGAACACAATCGTAGGATCCGAATGGAAGACTGCATTAAAACGACACTGACAATTAGCAATGTAAATCAGTGACATCTCTTGTTTTGTTTCGCTTCGTACTCGGGAAGTTTATACCTGTATTTAATTTTACTTATTTCGAATAAATACAGGTTCAAATCCTGCTTGTGCCTATTATTTTCGATTTCACATTATCGCACTTTGTTCTTCTCTGTTAGTTAAGTAAATCTTCACAAATAATCTGTTCTTTAAAGTAGCTGAGCATATCAAGTGTTAAATATTATTATAAAATATTCAATAAAATCGCGCCACCAAACATGAATTTTTATAGTTAAATTAAAATTACTACTTAAATTGGAATAATGTATGTAAATGCACCCGAAAGGTGGCGTGGGTCGTAAAGACATCTAAAACAAACGTGAAGTGGAGATTGAGTGTCACCGTTGAGTGACTGCGTTAGCTTAGTCGTCCAAAGCACTTCCCCGTATTGAATAGGATGCAGGTTGGAATGCTGCTCGCAGAAAAGCTCTTTTTCTACATACACAAATAATTTGTTCTTTGAAGTAGCTGAGCATGTCAAGTGCTAAAATACAGATCAAAATATTTAAGTTAATCTAAATATTTAAGTAAATTGTCAAATTGTTACAGTATGTGTCTTCTTTCGTTAACGGCTATGTAGATATCGTGTGGAAGGCCTGAGGTTCCTAGTGGTAGGTAGAGCCTTGCTTATACCAGCACGAATGGGCCGGTTCAATCGGGGAAGTACCACCCTCTCACATAAGAACGGTAGTTACTCCTACCGTTGTGTTTAGTATGGTGAGTGAGAGCGCCGGAGGCCCGAACTCACTCCCTATCCTATGCTTATTATCCTTCTCGTGCTCTCCTTAGTATCCTAACAAAAAACCTATCCTCCCTTATTATTCATTGGAGATAGCGACGCGCGAGCCATGCCTCTGGTGTTGCTAGTGTCAATAGGCTACGGTAACCGCTTACCATCAGGTAGGTCGTATGCTTGTTCGCTACCCATCTATTCTATGTAATTCTTGTGTTTGTCCGGGATGAACTCCGAAACTACTAGACCGATTTTAACTTTTTTTTTTTTAAATTTTTGTTTTGTTCCAACTTAAGAGATAGGATACTTTATATCTAAAATACTTTATATCTTATTTTCTTTAGATAGCTTTTTCTAAAAAGAAAACTTGTCAGTAACAGCCCGGAGTTTAGAAATGTGCCCGGTAGACGTCAATAGGCTCGCCCCCTATTACGTGGGACTTAAACATAGCTGGCGAGTCGTGGCTGTGTAATACACCTCTGCCTACCCCTTCGGGGAATACAGGGGTGATGCTATGTTTTTATACTTTATATCTCAATTTATAATTGCAATATTTATTCATGAAAAAATATATGGCGGTACGAAGTTCGCCGGGTCAGCTAGAGTATCAATATATAATTCCAGTGTCACGATGTTTGTCCGGAATGAACTCCGAAACTACTGAACCGATTTTAACTTTTCTTTTTTTTAAATGTTTGTTTTGTTCCAACTTAAGAGATAGGATACTTTATATCTAAAATACTTTATATCTTATTTTCTTTAGATAGCTTTTCCTAAAAAGAAAACTTCTCAGTAACAGCCCGGAGTTTAGAAATGTGCCCGGTAGACGTCAATAGGCTCGCCCCCTATTACGTGGGACTTAAACATAGCTGGCGAGTCGTGGGTGTGTAAATACACCTCTGCCTACCCCTTCGGGGAATACAGGGGTGATGCTATGTTTTTATACTTTATATCTCAATTTATAATTGCAATATTTATTCATGAAAAAATATATGGCGGTACGAAGTTCGCCGGGTCAGCTAGAGTATCAATATATAATTCCAGTGTCACGATGTTTGTCCGGGATGAACTCCGAAACTACTGAACCGATTTTAACTTTTCTTTTTTTTTAATGTTTGTTTTGTTCCAACTTAAGAGATAGGATACTTTATATCTCAATTTATAATTGCAATATTTATTCATGAAAAAATATATGGCAGCACGAAGTTCGCCGGGTCAGCTAGTGTAATGTAAAAACAAAAACGAACTGTTAAACTAAGTAGCGTAAGATATATCAGTGAAGTGACCTTCATGCTATACAGCTTAAAAAAAATATTGTTGTTCATGTTTAGTTATTTATTAACTACTAACTGTTGCCCAGCATTTCGTCTTCAGACTTGAGAGTTCATCCATCCATCCATCAGACTTTCAAAGTCCACTGCTGGACATAGGCCTCCCCAAGAATGGGGGATAGTGCCGTAATCGCCACGCTTGGCAGGCGGGTTGGCGATCGCAGTGGATGTTATTAATACTCGAAGGAGTGCTGAGTATTATATTAACTTCTTTAAATGAGGATAACTTTATCCAGGCATAGGATTTATTTTAAGCTACCATTGCATAGTTTTATTATGGTTACGACTTACCACTTACTAGATGCGATTTATTTTGAATTAATTAAACTACATAAATTGCTACAAGTCTCATGAATTACAAACTAGATTGTATCACTTCATTCACGTGTATAGATACACTATATCAGAATATAAATACTTCCACTCTACTAATAAGATCTCTATGTAAAAATTTCTATCACATATCTAAAACCCATCCATTTTTCTAGAATACATAGTTCTTTTTAGTATAAAGTACATGACGGACTATATAATAAATTTCATGACGATAGGTTGAATAGTTATCGTGTGAAATCGTAACAAATAAGACAATTAACTAACAAAAGCACTTTCTCATTTATAATATATGTAAGGATTTAATAAAAAAACGACAAGCAAGATTGAACTTAGGTATCTTTTTTTTGTAGTTATACTTCTTTTGGTGCGTTATGGAAAAATAATGAGAGATTTTTACGTAGAATAAGCCGAAAGATAAAATTTTTGAAAAGATTTTTATCTTGTTACGCCAAAGATGTATAACTTCTAACATAAGTACACACACATTTTTCTTTTTTTACTTTCTTTTTTGTTTAGGCGGGAGAAAATTTTCCTAACCGTACACCCCGTCGTTCGGGGCAACGAACAGGTGCCCTCACCCACTAAAGAAACCCGCCGTGTGCCGTCTCTCCGCCTTTATTTGCGGGGCCACTGGAACTATGTTACATTCCTTCGGTGGTTGAAATGGTCTACAACTTAAACAAAAATATTTAAATGGATTTTTTTCCGGATTGTAACCGTTTGAAATGTTAATTTTATGTAAATAACAACATATTTTACAAACAATTTTATTCTCAGTCTTTGAACATTGAAAATACATTAGTAGGTACTTACTTTAAACAAATAATTTTAAAAGCTATTTTATTTTCATAGTAAGTATAATTATGTTTATAACCATAACGCTTATGAATAGTAGGTACCTAGAATTATTTTCTGCTAGAATATTTGTTAGATTTAAATTATATAAAGCCTATCCTTCTTCAATGCAGTGTCTATCTACCAGTAAAAAATGCATTAAGATCTGTATAGTAATTTTTGAGAGTTGGGCTACCAAACAAATAGACACACAAAAATTAAGTTCTATACTTTCCTCGCTACTGTTTTATTATATTTGCAGACTGCACAGATGGCGGAGTAGATTAGATACCGGGTTCTCGCCTGAGTGTTGTGTGTTCGATTTCCACACAGAACAACTCTTTGATACTTACTTACTTACTTATCATCACGCCATTTCCCTTGCGGGGTCCTTGTAGGCAGAGAGAACAGAGTGCCAAGAGGCTCTATTCTTGCATACATCTCTCGCTTCCTCAACATTCATAACTCTCTTCATACACGCTCGCCGGTTTCGGAGACTACTGACTCCACCTTCCTTCAAAATACATGACTGATTTGGTCTAGGTAGGTGAGTCTCGGTCTCCCTCTGTACCTACATCCTTCCACTTTCGCACTGTATATCTTCTTAACCAGTCACTCGTCCGGCATTCTTTCCACATGTCTGAACCATCGGAGCATTCCCTTTCGCATCTTTACACCAATACTCTCTTTCATACCTACTCGCTCTCTTACGTCGTCGTTACGAATGCGGTCAGTCAGCCTCACTCCACAGATTCTCCGCAGAGATCGCATTTCGACCGCATTGATTTTACTCTCATGCTCCTTTTTGCATACCCAACTCTCGCTTCCATATAATAACGTTGGGACAAGCACTGCGTTGTGTATTGCGACACGTGCCCTCTGGCTGAGGTGATGACTGCCGAGAAGTTATTCCAATGCTCCGTTCACTCTATTTCCCGCATTCACTCTTCTCTCAACATCAGTGGTGTACCTTCCATCCCGACTGAATACACATCCAAGATATGCAAATTCATCCACTTGTTCTAGCACACCATTTCCTATTGCTACTCTAACATCTGTTCTGGCTTCTTCTCTTTCAAAAACCACTATTTTGGTTTTGCTCACATTCAGACGTAGGCCCCTTTTCTCTTTGATCACATCGGCAAATGGTTGTTCTGAGTCTGGGTGTACTTTCTGTCTGTGAAATTGTATGTTTATAAAGTCCCCCGCGATACAAGGCTTTTTTCTTAGTGCACGGTGTTAAAATGAAAGCAAAAAAGCACATAATACATTTACACTAAGTACATGATTGTTCAAAGGCACACCAAGAAGTCCAGTGGCGAGACCAATATGGCCACCCAAATGTGTCTAGATTTATTGTTTTCATTGGCATTTCAGTACGCACCACGCACCTTACCTCTTTAAGTGCAATGTGATCGAAAATAACAGTCACGAGCCGAACCTGCAACTCCTAGAATACCATCCCAGTTGCTTTGCCAATTCAGCCATCGTGACAATTGCTCGGGACTGCTAATTTCGATAACACATTCCTTCTTAATGTCTTCGGTGATACGTACATACTCCATATTCGGTGGTAAGTAGTAAATATATTTTAGGTTCAGGATAATCCCTATCTTGGTAAAATAATATAGGCGTACTTAAATTGGTTAAATTTGGTGATTTAAGTATATAAATAAATATACATGTTTTAACTGCCTCGGTGGTGTAGCGGTAGTGTATGCGACTGCTAAGCATGAGGTCTCGGGTTCGATTCCCGGGTCGGGCAATGTTATTGAGCTTTTTCCTAAAAAGAAAAATTCTAAGTAGCCGCCCGGAGTTTGGAAATGTGCCCGGTAGACGTCAATAGGCTCGCCCCCTATTACGTGGGACTTAAACATAGCTGGCGAGTCGTGGGTGTGTAATACACCTCTGCCTACCCCTTCTGGGAGTACAGGCATGATGCTATGTTTTTTTTATTTTTTAACTTATTTTGAAAACTGAAAATTGATAGGAATTTTCAAAGCTTGAGGCACCTCTGGAAACTAATGAATACGTGCCTACGAAGCGTGTTACAAAACTAGATTCTTTACTCTCGACGGAGGTGAGCCCCGTACTCGTGGGTGACCCTAATTGCAGGTAGCTCCAAACTTATTGCTATACTACTCGAAACTTTCTAGACTTCGATACAAATACCTTAAAGCTACAAGCAACGATTAAATGGCTCCAAATAATTTCCTACACATTAGTGTTTTGTAGATAGATATCCTTTTATAACAAAATATTAATAAGCATCATTAATAAGCAAAAAAAAACAAATTATATTTCCTCTTTTAGAAATATGATTAAATTCAAGACATACCAGGTAAAATGAAAAGGAATTGAGGATAAAAACATCACCGCACCGGCACGGCAAATACTTTTCAAAAACATCTTGTTAAAATTGAAATTTTAATTATATACTTATAATATTAAGTTTCCTTTGCATCAATAGAAAATAATACCTACGTATTAAGTATACTGGTATGTTGACATGAGTTTTAATGAACTCTAAGGCCTCGGACACGAAGTCAGCGGGAGCGGGGCGGCGGTGGCGCCGGCGTGGGGAGCGGGCACCGAGCGGCGTACGAGTGGTGCGTACCAATCTAGCGGCGCCTGCGCGTCTGCATTAACGTAGTAGAATTTACATATTCTTTTGCCCACAATAAATCAAACTTTAGGAAGGAATTAGTATCAAATACATGTTGTCGTCGCTGTTTAGATTTCGTTCCCGAACAAAGATACTAATTTCTCGAACGCCCCTCTAGCACCGTGCGGTCTGCTCGCTAGCTTCAAGACCGGGTATAGCGTTGCCACGCCACTCCCTCCTCACTCACTCCACGAAAGATGTCTGAGAATTTAGTCATGGTTAAAATCACAGGCTTGTTTTACTTGTGTTCTTTGAAGTCATTAACAGCATAATTATGTATGTGACCGTTTAAGTTATACTCTTTAGAGTAGATTCCGGCTTGAACTAAATTATTAATAACTCGACAGAGATGCTACACTTAAATATTTAGCTCTGGTTTCAACTTATTCTGTTTGTTAATTAATGTCTTATTAGACGTCTTAACAGACTGTTGAAGGTGGTAAGTATTTATAGAAACAGCGTATAATATGATTTTGCATAGTAAGTAGTAAGTATATATCTTTTAGAAAGTATAACTACACATACATATATATAAACGTATATACTACTGGCTAGTTTTTAGATTATATCTCAGGTTTCCTATATATAGCGGGATACAACGTACAAAAACGCTTTTTATATTCATTTGTTCTAAAATACATAACTTAAATGTATAGACATAGCAATGTTACAGCTTTATAACAGTATAGATTTGAACAATAAAATTAATAGTATGTACAATCAGGTACATCGAAAAATTTAATCTATGCGTTTTCTTGGATTTTTTTTCAATTATAGTTAGCCTTTGCCGCCTACTATACACAAAAAGATGCTCGTTTTTAGGTTATATTTTAGATTCCCGATATAGTAGCGGAATAAAATGTTTAAGTCATTAGACACAAGAGAAACAAATAATTTTATAAAAACCTTTCAGTAGTTTTTGCGTGATGTGCGAACAAACAAAAAGGCAAAACTTCCCAGGAGTTTGGGCTGTGGGTTGATATTTCAGTCTTATATATACTATGTGCCGTGTGAGGCCGGCTTTAGAATTGTATCACCCCTCTCGACCCATGGGAGTCGTAAGAGCTGACTGAGGGAATACTAGGGGAGTGGGCAGCAGCACTCCCTCGAGTATTAACAACATCCAGTGCGATCGCCAACCCGCCTGCCAAGCGGGGCGATTACGGCACTATCCCCCATTCTTGGGGAGGCCTATGTCCAGCAGTGGACTTTAAAAAGCTGATGGATACTGATACTAACTAGGAATTGGCGCTAAAAATATATGTTGTCTCGTGACCACGGCTGCTGCAACGCAGTTGAAACGTCGGGTAAAAGGTAGTTAATAATTTCACCTAATTTATACGCAAAAAAAGACTCGTTTATGTTATTTTAAATATTAAATATATTTTATTTAACAATTTGCTTTTTTTAATTTGTCATGGTCGATTTGTCGGTGTTATCTACATACACACCTTCCGTGTGGTGACGGACTAAGAATACAAATGTCACCACCCTATTCTTTCCCACGGGTGTCGTACGAGGTGACTAAGGGAAGTAAGCAATTATCACCCATTGTATGACTGGTGGTAAGGCAAGTGGGAGTACTCGCTTTCTATCGGGCCCAAGCGGGTTGTACCACCATCTCCTGTGTGACCGGCCATGAAGCACATCGGTGTGTTTTGGATGTAGCAGGAGATAGTCGTTCAATTATTTATTTCATATCTGTAAAATTAAATGGTGAGCAGCGGCTTGACAATACTCTCTGTATAGTCGAGTCCATGAGCGACGGTTGCCATTTACCATCAGATGGGCCGTGGCCTCTGCCACCATAAGCAATAAAAAAAAAACCTTAATATCTTTTTTTTAAACCTTTTTTTTTCCATTCGGAGTATAAGAATAAGATCCTAAGCGGCGTCCTACCTATCTCTCGAAAGCGCAAGCTTTAGATTGGGTACCCAACAATACTTCAATTAACTTGAATAATTAGAGTCAGAAGTATTTAGACCCCAAGTTAGGTACATTCACGGACACGGACATTCACGGACATTTCACGGACATTTTTCACACAACGTCCTCTGGTCCTAAACTAAGCTTAACGCTTGTGCTATGGGTACCAGATTACGGATATAATACATATACTATTTTTTTTTGTAAATACATACATATAATAGATAGAAAACATCCAGACGCAGTACAAATATCTGTGTTCATCACACAAATAAATGTCCTGAGTGGGAATCGAACCCACGACCTGGTGCACGGATGTCGGTTACACTACCGACTACGCCATGAGGCCCGCCGTGTATTTTATGTAAATATCGAAATGGTGATTATTGGTATGTTTAAAATACACGCTAAACTCATTTTCGTTAGTAAAGTTTAAAGTAAAAATTACAAGTTGGTAGTAGAGTCTTTGGTAGTCAGTGAATGAATATTACGAGTAGCTTGCTATGAAATTTCAGTCTCTTTGTAAATATTGCTCTTTATTAAACTAGATATATATAGATATAGTAGCTATAACGTACATATATATTTCTACTAAATAGCTCAATAAACATAGCCCAACCCGGGGATCGAACCCGAAACCTCATGATTAGCACTAGTAGGTATACACTACCGCTACACCACCGAGGCAGTATAACAAGCAGCTTTAACCCATAACAAAAGCCTTCAGTCGCATTGAAACTGTTCCATCATGCCTTATTTTTGTATGACTTTCACATTACAACAAAATAACGCACTCACTTTCACATCTATAATATTATAAGTAACGATTCCGGGCATAATCTATCTCATTAAGGTTATATAAGAATTCATAATCCCATTTTTACGTGGATAAAAAAGGAACGCCATAACACAAGGCTCAAAATATGATCCACACATCATATTTCAAATTTCTTACATTATACTGTACCTACTCTGATTACAGAACATCAAAACAAACGAGCGTCATTGCATCACATGAACTCACACATCTTGTAAAAGGCGGGTAAATGCTAAGTAACGAAATACGACATAAGACTCACATACGGGTTGTAGAAGCATTTTTATCTTAAAATGTTTGTGCTGTATATATTTGCCTTGTTTATGGGATAATGTATCAACAGTAAATAGGTACTTTGTGTCCTTGAGAAAATGTTTTATACTTAAGTACTTAATATCTGTTTATAAGACATGTTGAATCTGAAGGAACTAGAGACTATAGACTCTACCCGAGAAAAATATTAACTTCAAACAAAAAAACCTAAGACAGATTACATACGCCGATACGCCATCTATCGAACACCCCCTTAATTGATATAGAGCGGGAATTTTAATACGACTACTTATTTTTGTAGTTTTTATAAGGATTCTTATTTTAAATTGTTGAAAATAAAACAGGTTAAAATATATCCTTATTTAACAAAGATATATAAAATATTACAATAACAGAATTTACCTTTTTCGTATAAAGAAAAATTCTCAGTAGCAGCCCGGAGTTTGGAAGTGTGCCCGGTAGATGGCAATAGGCTTGCCCCCTATTACGTGGCACTTAACATAGCTGGTGAATCGTGGGTGTGTAATACAACTCTGCCTACCCCTTCGGCGGCAGGCGTGATGCTATGTTATGTTTTACAATAACAGAACAGACACCTCTATAATCAAGAGGATCGAAAGGATATTAACAATGGTATAGGTAGGCTACTAAGGAGAGGGTAGGAAGGATAATAAGGAGATAGGAAGTACGTTTGGGCCTCCGGCGCTCTCACTCACCACATTAAACACAACGGTAGGACCTATTTACCGTTGTTTCACGCTAACCTTTTGTGAGAGGGTGGTAGGTACTTCCCCGATCGAGCTGACTCATTCATAGTGGGATAAACAAGGCTCTACCAGTCGAAAACCGTTTTGTTTTAGATGTATAGATATTAATTAAGATGTGAGATAATACAGACATATTGTTTGTAAAGTTCCCTAAGTCTTAAGAAGAGACACAAACATTGTTAGAGAAAATAAATTCAAAGAGAACAATATCTATGGGATCAAAGAAAAGAAAAAAGAAACAAAAGCGTTATCTCATAAGTACCGCAACAAAGACGACTATTTGAATTGTAAATATGACAATGGCCTTTAAAGATTTAATTTTTGTATTGTCGTATTCAACCCCAGGCTTGAAGGAAAAATGTTCAATGTAAATGCATCCAAACAAGCTTTTGAGCGAATCATTTTATGGCTGAGACGGGGCAGAATAATAAAACGGTACTTAGTGAAGAAAGTCAAGTGGTTTAGGCGTTTGACATTCAATTGTTGTTCTATATTCAAACAAAAGCTGTTACACCGTTCACTCGTTCACTTCACTAGAGCAACGAGGTTATCATTTTCATGGCGCGGTTTGGAAAAACATTTTTGAAGAAAAATTTGAAATTTTATTTTTCAGTCTTTTTTACTGTTTCACTATTGAGCACGGTCTCCTCTGGCAGTGAGAGGGATTTTGGCCCAGTGTGTGTTGGCCGATTTTACAAGCCGTTGCCAGCACGATGTTTTCCTTCACAGAGTAGCGATAATTTGTAACCTTTCGTTTCGGTTGGTCGTAAGACGATTGTGATGAGGAGATTGGGATGATCGAAAGATCAGCAGGATAGCTCAGTGGCTTAGAGCACTTCCCCGGATTGGAAAAGACACGGGTTCGATTCCTGCTCCTACTAAAAATCTTTTTTTCCTTATTCACAAATAATTTATACTTTAAAATAGGTAGGTACCTAAACTGTATTTTTGATCAACCTCTATAACACGCAATACCAAGTTAAAATAGTGCTCATGTGTCTACTTCATAAAACAATAACAAGTTTTTAATGAAATAGAGACATTACCATTGTTTGTACATACCTAGTTCAAATGATGTGAGTTTTAGCAATGGACCGTTACCACATTTTCTTTTTAAGACGGGAAAAGATGTTCCTAACCACACACCCCGTCGTTTGGGGCAACGAGCAGGGTAGTATGGGGCAATGGATCGTTACCCTGGGGATATATATTATTATCATAGTTATTTACCACCTTTGTTAAATATACCAGCTGTTTGGTTCATGGTTACATCCATCCATCCATCCATCAGCCTTTTAACGTCCACTGCTAGACATAGGCCTCCTCAAGAATGGGGGATAGTGCCGTAATCGCCACGCTTGGCAGGCGGGTTGGCAATCGCAGTGGATGTTAATACTCGAAGGAGTGCTGCTGCCCACTCCCCCGGTATTCCCTCAGTCGGCTCTTACGACTCCCATGGGTGGAGAGGGGTGGGACAATTCTAAAGCCGGCCCCACACGGCATGGATACATATTAATACATAAACATAGCATCACGCCTGTATTCCCCGAAGGTGAGGTATATTATTACACACCCACGATTCGCCAGCTATGTTTAAGTCTCACGTAATAGGGGGCGAGCCTATTGACGTCTACCGGGCACATTTCCAAACTCCGGGCTGCTACTGAGAATTTTTCTTTTTAGGAAAAACCTCAATAACATTATCCAACTCGGGAATCGAACCCGAGACCTCATGATTAGCAGTCGCATACACTACCGCTACACCAACGAGGCAGTTAATATGTTCGAAAAATTTGTCAAATAAATACTACCTTCTCTCTTAAGATTATTTAATCAAAAGTTTAGTTAACTAAAACGTTAGACAACTCTTTATTAGTCACTGTAGGTAGGTATATTAAAACAACGTCACAAAAAGTAATTTACCAATATCTACATCTAAGCGTAATAAATACAGAATTTGCACTGTACACGAACCAAAATATTCCTTTCCCGAAAGATATTTCTATAATGTGGGTCCATTCCTTTATAACAAAATCAATAAATACGTTTCCATCCATAGATATAGGATTTTTTTGCTATGCTCTCTACAATGTCAAATGCAAAATTACCGTCTAAACATTTTACTTACACACAAACACACACACACGCATGTTAACAAACATTTAACTTACATTAACCTATTACGATACTGTTAGCCTATTTAAACTGTATACGTAATAACTAACTAAATATCGACTAACGGAAATTGTATATAATATAATTGTATTAATTCAAATTCAAATTCATAAATAACTTAATTTCATAGGCTTTTTATAACAGCACTTAAAATCGTCAAAGTTACTAATAACTAACACGAGCGCTTGAGGCAAGTGCATCCGCAATGGAGCGATTGCAATCGCCACAAGCGGCCGGATTCCGTAGTAAGGCCTTTCATGAGAAGAACCCGGCAAGAAACTCATTAGCCACTTTTTTAAATCTTAAATTTCTTACAATATTTAAATTAATACTTAACTAAAGTAGGTGCTCACCAGAACACACAATATTGTGGTAAAAAAAAAACAATATAATAAAATAAAAAGGGGTATGTGCTTATTTTAAAATGAGGAGCAGTTCAAAACCATTTTGTTTTATCTTCCAGATAATCCGAAATTGTATAATAACCTTTACTAATTAGTCTAACTTTTACTGTTTTCTTAAACTTATTTAAAGGCATGTTTCAGATATTTTCGGGAATTTTATTGAAGAAGCGTATACATTGCCCCACGAAGGATCTACTGATTCTGTGGAGATGAGTACTGTGTGCAATAAGATTGCCTTTGTTCCTATTATTAATATTATGAACGTCACTGTACTTATCAAAGTTATCGATATTTTTCTTGACATATAACAAATTTTAAAATATATATTGTGACACAACAGTTAGAATATTTATTGCTTTGAATTTATTTCTAAGGGTAACTCTTGGGCCTAATTTATAAATTGAACGAATAGCCCTTTTCTGGAGTACAAATATAGAATTTAAATCTGCGGAGCATCCCCATAGCAGTATGCCATATGACTATGAAAATTAAATAAACAATTGTTTCTACATCTGTCAATAATCAAATTTTTCTTACCTTATGCTGCTGAACTAAGCCTACTTGACAATTTTCCAATATGGAGGCCCCATTGGAGTTTGTTGTCTATAGTAATGCCTAGGAAAACAGTAGACTCCTCAAGGTCCAGCTCTACGACATTTAATTGAACATTGGTTTCAATCAGTCTTACATTTGGTGTAGTGAACTTATTAAGTCAATACAACACATTGTTTCTCCTTAAGGACGGGAAAACCATATAGGCATTCTTGATCGACCAGTGAAACAAGCAGTTGTCCTTAGTAAAGATATTTAGCGATAAATATAGTGATAAATATTTTATAGTGATAGGCAGCTATAACCAAGTGTGATTATTGTAATCGTATAATAAAACGAATTTTATAGGAAGCCATCTTTCAATCCGTAATACCCACAGACTAATTAGTTAAGTGGTAATACCGGTCTAGTATACGAAAATTTAACAATACTGAGCATTACCTGCTAAGCTTATATTAATAGCTAAAAGCTTAAAATCCACGTGCATACATGCATTTACACGCACGCGCGCATGCACACGCACACTTGCACAAACACACACACACACACTAAAACACACACACACACACACTTAAACACACACACGCACTAGCACACACACGCACTAGCACACACACGCACATGCACACACACAAACGCATACACTAAACAGACACAAACACGCGCGCGCGCGTAATTAACTTTTTACTTAGTTCAATTTGAAGTAGTAATCTATTTTTTATTGCAACTGTATCCTTTTTACAGGGCAATTTCTTAGCCTAGCGACGTAATACAGGGTCTTATCCACCATTTACTGTATATACTATAATGCAAGATGCTACGTACTATTTTTTCCAATAAATTATTATTAATATTAACAAAAAATTACCCTCTTATGCTGATTAAATTGATAGACAAAACAACTGATTAATTTTAATTAAAATCGTTCTAAAATCTTAACGAAAGAACTCATCTTCAATTAAAGTTTATCTAGTATAAAGATCTGAATTCCTTTAACTAAATTATTTACCCGTTCTGCTGTATAGGAATCGGTATTTAAAACCCTGTCCAGCCATTCAATAAGCCCGGATTGTTCCGCTACATTACACTCAGCCTACAATTATTGGGCACTCTGAATGTAATGAAAGTATTATCGTTCCGATGTTGTTATTCGAAAATACCTCTGTAAATGATTCAGAAAATCGATATTTGCTCGAATCAGTAGTGTGTGCAACTTTATTTTTTAATTTAATAAAGGGCCGTGTGGGGCCGCTAAAATACATCAGTAAATGATCCAGAAAATCGATATTTGCTCGAATCAGTAGTGTGTGCAACTTTATTTTTTAATTTAACAAAGGACCGTGTGTGGTCTTTAGAATTGTCCCACCCCTCTCTACCCACGGGAGTCGTAAGAGCCGACTGAGGGAATACCGGGGGAGTGGGCAGTAGTACTCCCTCGAGTATTAACAACATCAACTGCGATCGCCAACCCGCCTGCCAAGCGTGGCGATTACGGCATTATCCCCCATGATGGGACCGCTCGTTGCGTTCTCTTGGGGAGGCCTATGTCCAGCAGTGGACGTTGAAAGGCTGACGGATGGATGGATGGAAAGACATTCCAGCATGATATTTTGGGGTGGTATCACTACTCACCTATCATAATTTAAAAAAAAAACAAAGACACACTGTGATTTTATAATAAGACTTAGGTAAAAACTTTCAGAAAACTAGTAATTAAAATACATTTTATGTCATTTCCTTTTTTTTTTATTTTAAACATCTTTAATTTATATTTTGTCTATGTAGGTATTTAACATGTTCGCTTGAGCTACTTTAAAGAACAAATTATTTAGGTGAAAGTGGAATAAGATAGCATTACTGCGAGCAGAATTCGGACCTTTATGCGTGTGGTGACGGACTAAGAATACAAGTGTCACCACTACATCCTTTCCCGCGGGTGTCGTACAAGGCGAGTAAGAGAAGTAAGCAATTATCACTCATTGCATTACTGGTCGTAGGGCTGGGTACTAAGTGAGATTACTCACATGCTATAGAGCCCGAACGGGTCGGCATCACCGTCTCCTGTGTGACCGGTCATGAAGCACGTCAGTGTGTTGCAGTTTATTCTTTCATTTAATATCAGATCTTTCGATCGCCCCAATCTCCTTATCACATTCGTCTTTAAGACCAAAAAAAAATCTCTTTTTCGTTATTCACAAATAATTTGTACTTTAAAAAGTGGCGGAGCGTGTCAAATGCTAAAATATAGATCAAAAAAGATCACAATATGTTCGCGTGAATCACAAATTGCTAAGGAATCACGAGTAAGGTATAGTGGAGCGCAGTAAGACGTAAAAACTGTAAAATCTTGGAACAACAGCTGCTGTTGTCCCTTCTATAATCCCTACCTATATACTTATATATCATTTAATTTTCCCTTAGATTCTATCTGGTTTAGTTTATTAACTTATTCAGAACACTTCGTAAATTTCGAACAAAATGTTGTCAAAGTAATATATATTATATGTTTCAATCATATTGGTTCTCGCAGTATAAAGGATTCTGCAATAAATTTTACGTCTACCGTTCGTGCAACAAAGCGAAACTTCAAGTCCAAAGTTGAGTAAGAATTCGAGAACATTTTCAAGAATACCTCGGGTGAGTCCACGAAAGTAATTTGAAAGTATTTTCTAGAAAGATCTGTCCTGACTTATAAATAAAATTTTATATGCATTTCAAAGGTTCCTTTTGCTGATCAATCTTCGATTTTAGTATGAATTATTGTAATAAAAGTTCAGACGTTTGAAAGATTTTTATCTAATAAGGTTATCGATTTACTACCTAAAAGAGTTCTTGTTTGTATACTGATTGACACGTGCGAATACGAATTCGAAATAAGATCTACTTACGTTAGCAATAAAAAGTAAAATTTTACTTCAAGGCATCACGGGAGACCCCACTTTTAGGAACGAGCCTCTTTATTGTATGTTTTCCCTCCTTAACAAAAAAAGTTGTGTTGTTCTCGCTCGTCTGGCTTGTACGTACGAGGGGACGTACGGCTAGGTAATTTTTTTTCCTCTTTAAAAAAACAATTTATCGTTCTCATCATCAGCAAAGTTCAAAAAGGTATAAATAAATTCATAGGTACGTAAAACTCAGAGTCAAAATCACTTTCACAAATCCTCGCATTCTTAAATATCCGGTCAATTTTTGATTTTCACCAGATGCCCAAGTGATGCGCTAACAAAAAACAACATTTCATTGTTATCTTTTTATGTAGATTGAACTAAGTCACAGTAACTGAAAGTAATAAAGTAGACAATAAAAAGAGCTCCTGTACTGAACTACAATCTGTGCAATAGATCCAGCTACTCCAGTCAAAGAAAATCCAATATTACACTACATAGACACGCAGACGAAGTTTTTCAAGTACCATCGACTGAGGAACCTGCAATTTTTTTATTTTCTCATGCTGTAACTGTTTTAAACTGAGATTTTATGAAAATGTAAGAAGCTCATCTAACTACTGATTTTATTGCCCAAAAAAGGGGTGTACTTTTTTGTTTTTCTTTTTAAAGATGGTCCGCCGGCATTACCTGCGATACCGGGCTTCCGTCGGAGTGTAGTGGGTTCGATTCCCACACAGGACAACTCTTTGTGTGATCCACAAATGGTTGTTCTAAGTCTGCGTGTACTTTGTGTCCGTGAAATTGTATGTTTGTATAGTCCCCCGCGATACAAGGATTATTCTTTAGTGCAGAGTAGAAAAAAAAAATACACACATAATTTTATATAGGTAGGGTGCATACACTCGCGCGAAGGTTTGAATACATATATGATGCATCGCTCAGTAGAGAGTACCCGAAAGGGTAAGCCAGTGGTCCACTGAAGTAATGCAACATAGTTAAAGAGGCCCGTCAACACACGCAGAGAGACAGCACATGGCGGGTTTATTTATTGGGTGAGGGTCCTACACTACCCTGTTCCTTACCCCGAACGACGGAGTGTGCGGTTAGGGAGATGTTTTCCCGCCTTAACAAAAAAAAAGGGTGTACACCCAAAAAGAACATATCACCTTTGGCTGCAATCGTTTAATTTAGACCTTATTTAGTAGGACTAAGAATGCATAAATGAGTGAATTTATTATTATTTATAAGAATGTATAAATGAGTGAATTACCACTACTATTAGCTGGACCTTTTAGATTTAAAAAATGTTCCTCAGAACGGTCCCCTACTACAGAACAACTTGTTTTTTTTTATTTGTGTGTTTTATTGATTTATATTATAGCAGTCACAACGGATCTTTGTGTCTCTGAAGTTAGGCACAGAGCAAGAAGTGGGGATTGTCACGAAATCATTCAATCAGTGCTGACCAATTCAAATGTTATTACTCACTTAAATTTCACTTAAATTTTATACTTACTAACTACTACTTAAAATAGATATTTTAATTATGTTTCTAAATGAATATTAGGTGGGTTAAAATTAAACCAAATTTTGTAAAATTATATAACTATGGGTAGATGAAACCGTTGAAACAACATATCAGCCTTGGAGTCTACCATCTAAGTTCACCCGTGATCATGAATGCTGTAAACTAAGATTATTGATAGGTCTCCGCGCGCTCCGACCACGGAGACCTATCAATAATCTTAGGCTGTAAAGTATTCGAAACGTCGGGATAGTAGAAAATCAAGTAAACGCGATAGATTCTGTAAACGTAGTTTTATTTCAAAATGTATAACTATCAGAAAGTATAATAATATATTTTATTGTCTGCACAGATGGTGGAGTCGTTTATATAGCGCCCTCCCGCCCGAGTGTTTTTGATAACTGTTTGTGTGATCCATAAATTTAATGGTTGTTCTGAGTCTGGGTGTTGTGTACCTGAAAGTTCCCCGTTTAAGTCCCCGCGATACAAGAATTATGATGTCTTTTTTTTAACACAAAAAAGAAATAGCTTCAGCAATTTGGAACTATTTATCTCTGAATATATTAAGTAGGTACATTCAAGAAGAGAGATAGATGTATTTCAACTAAACATGTACCCATCCATAAACTAATCGCCCAAAAATTTGCTAAATCCCGTATCGTCCCAACTACAAAGTATTTAAGTAGCTTCAGGCGTAAATAGTATTCCAGTAATCAATATAATCCTACTTCATATTGACAAAAGTGATAGGTATGCTTTAAAACCTTTACTAATGTAACAAAAGCCTTTTAAAAACATAAAACATGAAAATAAAATTCAAATTTATATCGACGCCTATAACTTTTTTTATAGCAATAACTCGCACGTGCGCAATGTGTCTCTTTTAAAATAATCATATTTCTTTGTATAACACGACATTTTTTAGTATCTCACATTATAATACCACGTTTATATCCCTCTTATAAAATATTTTATATATTCTCGTTGAAAAGAAATTCCGTTACTAAAATTATATAAGGCGCTTTACATTCTAGAAGGGCATAATGGTCGTGTTGAAATAAAGAAGGCTTTTGTGCACGCCAACGAATTAAGGGGAGAAAAATTGTTTCGGAAATTATTTTGTGTATAGAGCCTTATAGCGTAAGAGCTTATAATCGTGTCTGCAAACAAATGGGAAATATAATCATCTACATAAGAGTCGTTGACGAGTAGGAACTGTTATATAACATATGTAGAGATATTTATAATCTCTATTCTGCCATACTAATAAACATTGTATAACCTCTGAATAGTTATTCAGTGTTTTGTCACTAATATGACAGATTGACGTTGAAAGAACGGAAAAAAACATTGAATAACTATTCGGAGCTTATACAATGTTTATTAGTAAGGGGGTTTGAGGTCAGCCTTCATATAAGAACACAAATATTGTATCCTACTAATATTATAAATGTGAAAATTTGTATGTTTGTTACTCACGCAAAAAAAATACTGGACAGATTTGGATGAACCAGATAGTTTATTACCAGATTAACTTTTTATCCCGGCAAAAATTTAGGTTTCTATGCGATAGCTATTTTAGCATAAAGATAATAAATGTGCCATAGATTGAAGTAAGTAGTCCAGAGCACTTCCCCAAATTGGATGGGACGCAGATTCAAATATTGCTCAAAGCTCTCTTTTTCCATTTTTATAAATTATTTCTTCTTTAAAATTAGCTGAGCATGGCAAGTGCCAAAATACAGATCACAATAATGGGTAATATTTTAAAATAATAATTAAAGTTAAACGAACAGCTACTTAACTAATTCCTAAACGAACACCTACAAAAATAAATATATAACTAAGGTTTATAAGGCTAGGCCCTAATTAAAATAAAAACAATATATTACTTAAATATGGCGTGCATTTTCATTAAAAATATTTGTATATAACGTATTGAGTAACCTACTAAACAACAGATCAAAATATTTAAAAAATCGCGCCATCAAATAGTATGAATTTTAATTGCAAAATTAAACTTACTATATTGAATTAATGAATGTAAATGCATCCGACAGGTGGCGTGGGTCGTAAAGACAAATGTGATGTGGAGATTGGGAATGGCCGTCGGTCAGTGCAATGGTTTAGCGGTCTAGAGCACTTCCCCGGATTGGGAGGGACTCAGGTTCGAATTCCGCACGCACTAAAGTTCTCTTTCTCCACTTTCACAAATAATTTATTTTGTTATTTAAAGTAGCTGAGCATGTCAAGTGATAAAATACAGATCAAATAATCTATGTTTGCTAAAAGAAGGCTTTCAAAGTTTGTTAATTGACCAAGAAGAACAAAACAATAATCTCTATTGAGAGGGAGGATGCTAAATTTTTTAGCATTATCTGCTTTCGTTATGTCTAAAAACAAACGGTTTCCAGTCACAGTGACCAGTTTCAACAGACACTACCCATGTAGACAGCAGATATATTATAGTGCCGTGTCCGTGTGGTGACCAACTAAGAATACAAGTGTCACCACCTCATCCTTTCCCGCGGGTGTCGTACAAGGCGACTATAGTCCCTTATAAGGGAAGTAAGCAATTATGACTCATTGCATTACTGGTAGTAGGGCTGGGTACCAAGTGGGAGTAGGTACTCACTTGCTATCAGGCCTGAGCTGGCGCCACCATCTCCTGTTTGGCCGGCCATGAAGCACATTAGTGTGTTTTGGTTGTAGCAGGAGATAGCCGTTAATTTGTTCATTTCATATAATTATGTGAAATGAATTGGTGAGCAGCGGCTTGACAGTACTCTCTGTATAGTTGAGTCCATGAGCGACGGTTACCACTTACCATCAGGTGGGCCGTGGCTCGACTGCCACCATAAATGCAATTAAAAAAAACTCTGTACCCTCTCTCTCATAGTCCAATATCGAGATACTGATAGCATAGATTAGGTCGTCCTCCGGTGTCGAGTATTGTGAGATAGCTCTCTACAAGCGACAATCAATTCTTTGTGTTAACGCAGTGTGAACATGTGAAATCGAAAATAAGAGTCACGAGCAGGATTTCAACCTGCATCTCCTGGATACCGTCCAGATGCTTTGTCAATTCAGCCATTGTGACAATTGCTCGGGACTGCTAATTTCGATAACACATTCATACCTACGTGATGCCTGCGCTACCTATCTGTCGGATGTATTTGCACAGATTATACGCACCAGGTAAACTTGATTTTACCATTAAGATTTTTACCTAATAATGACGCAGCCCTATAAATATTTTGATATTTTTTATATTTTTTTTTTTAGCATTTGACATGCTTAGCTGTATAAACTAACACAAATTGTAAAAATGTGAAAAAAAAAACGCGTGTGAAGTTTCTTTCTATATTATGCGTATGCATATTATCTATCGCGTAGTGTATACACACATCTATAAAGGACATTGTTCAGCCGCCATACATTGTTGGCCTAAGAACCAACAACCGCAAAAAATATTTTTTATGTGGTTAATAACTAATACATTCGATCGAAATTAAATTAAAGTCACGGACACTTCCGAAAACTGCATAATAACCAAAATAGTTACCCATTTTGAGGTTATAATTTGTTCTAAGTAGGAATATACTACATAGCATATATAAGCGTCGCGGGTTCTTGTATTTTAGCGCTTTAACATGAAAACTAATCTAGGCACTTCCCTGTTGATCTACGTCTGAAATTCATGAAAATAAATTTTGCAATTTACTGTTTTCGCTAACTAGATCTTTACTAGTATTATTTTAACATAATTGATTTATACATACATTCCTAGTGCCAAGTAGTCGTTGTCAATAGATCCGTAAATCACAGCCAAATATCGATATTCCAAGAAGAAATCAGTCTATTGTTCAAGCCAAGTTGTTAGTAAAATCGTATGTCAATAAAAATGTCACAATACAAACAAAAACAAAACGTAGGTACGTACCATTGAGCTCTAATAAAGGGGGAGAGGAAATGACTACAAATTTACCGAGCCAAGTCCGTTATAAAATGACATAACCCCATCGATTTTGGGCTCGTATGGTTACTCTTGACGAGTACGATGGATGAATAATCGGGTATTACTTTTCTTCGTGCTGCATTGAAGTACTGAAATATTTTTACTGTGCTTATTGTTACATTAATAACACAAGTACTTGTTAACTACATTAAATAACTACACAAATATAAATAAACGGCGCAATAAATAAACACTGGCCATTTATAAAAAAAACCTGTAGATTGATTGTTAAAACTGTGGGTATTGCGACATTGATCACCCATAATGGATGCCGGTGTATTTATTGGTCGAGATAATACTTTTTGAATTGTTTACGAGATTCTGAAGTATCCGTGAGATTGTAATAATTGATTTCAAAATTATAAAATAAACTAGTAATTCTAGTCAAGGTGGCTTGCTTGTTGATTCATAGGCCGATTTGAGCAATGTCCTTTGTACTTTGTTATAATGCCACAATATCGGTATGCCATTTAGTATGAACGTAACTCATCTTTACTATTGCAGTTAAGGTGACATCTTTGCCCGGAGTCATCGGTACGATGTCATTTGCACCCGGTATTATCTATTTATAGGATTGTCAATGGCAGTTTATTTCACAATCAACCTAGTATGTTTCAGTTCAGTCTCCAACTTGTAAAACATTCACGTCCACACCTTTTCAACCCTCACTTTTGCACCCCTCAGGGGGCGCGGCTCCCTTAAATAAACCCTAGTCGTTTGCATACACCGGTATTATAACGCCCAAGTTAAGCATCACTGAAAAAACTCGTGGTACACTCTGGTGGAAAATACGTTGGATGTTTTGTTAATTTAATTTATTAACATTCAAATATCGAAAATAAAGAAAAAACTAGATGTCGCGGGACATCTAGCAGATGTAAAAACATCGAAATTATTTTGTAGAAATAAAATGATCATATCTTGACAAAGTACTCCTCAAGACAAATCAAACGAGTATAAACTTGATAGGGTTGCGTAGTTTCAATACAGAGTTACTGTGGCCACCTTCCAGCGCCATCATCAGCCCCTGGATTTCATTTCATTTCATTTCGTGGCCACCTTCCAGCTCCATCATCAGCCCCTGGATACCATCTAGACACAAAGTACTCAGCAAGACAAATCATACGAGCCCAAACTCGATGGGGTTGCGCCGTTTCATTATAGAGTTCCTATGTCCACCTTCCAGCTCCATCATCAGATCAACTCCATGTCACGTGATATACACATGCGTATAAAATTTCAGCTCAATCGGAAACCGGGAAGTGTGTCAAATTCAACTTGCAAGATTTGAAAGGGACAATTACAATAAAAGCGTCGCCACGCTAACAGCCATTTTACCCTTCCTCCGCATTAGATGTTTCACATCAAAAATAATGTCACTTTTTTGTCGATGAACGGAATGGAAAAAAGGGATGGCTATCTACCAAAACATATTAAGGTGCTTCGCAGCTGTCCCGCGGAGGTGGTCAGGCCGCGGAGGTGGTCAGGCGGATCGAGGCGCTGGGGCTTAGGGTGGCCCTTGAAAAGTCGGAGGCCCTACTCTTCCATGGGCGCCGACGGGGCCCGCCCGCCAGCGCCTCGATAACGGTCAACGGTGTGGGCTTCCCAATCCAGGCCCACATCAAATATCTGGGCCTGGTATTGGATGGACGGTGGCACTTTGACGAGCACTTCCGCCGTCTTGCGCCAAGGCTCGTCAACACGGCGTCCGCCCAGGGGCGACTTATGCCGAATTTGGGCGGACCGAGTCTCGCGTGTCGACGACTCTACGCGGGGGTAGTACAGTTGATGGCACTGTACGGCGCGCCCGTGTGGGCGGAGTCCCTGGCCGCTCGCAATAGGGCCCTTCTGTGGCGTCCACAGAGGGTCGTAGCGGTCAGGGCAATACGCGGGTACCGCACGCTCTCGACCGATGCAGCCTGCGCGTTGGCCGGTACCCCAGGTGGGATCTGGAGGCGGAGGTGCTCGCCGACGTCTATTGGCGGGCGTCGACGGCGCGGGCGAGGGACAGCCGCCCCTCGCCGAGCGCAATGTCATCGTGGCGGGAAGACGCCCCGGGCCGATCTCTGGACCGTGGGGGCGCTCCGGCCGATCTTGGAAGAATGGGCAGGGCGGCCACCTGCACACGATCGCAAGGAGGGAGACGACCCCAGGCTGTCACCACTGCGACTGCGACGAGGACGCGAGGGGCGGCGTGCGCGCGCTTATCTGCGCCTGATGCCGCCCTAGCCGAGGCTGCGGACGGTGGGGTCGGTGAGTACCCTGCCGTCCGCGGAAGCCTACCGCGAAGGTGCGACGCCCAAGTGCGCGAGGCGTCGCTCAAGAGAGAGTGCCCGAAGGGGCTGCCGCCTGCGGATCGCGGTCGTAACGACGCGGTACCCGTGATCCGCCGTAGCAAGGGCAGGTGGAGGCGCACGGTGGGTTTTTAGTGGGTGAGAGCCCCATTCACCCCGTTGTCTCCCCGTCACCCCGTTGTCTCCCCGGGCAGCGGGGTGTGCGGTAGGACATTTCTGCACACCTAAAATAAAAAAAAATAAAAAAAAAAGGTGCTTCGCAGCTGAATATACGGCAGCCGGTAGTCCCGTCTTGCTCGCTACATAATTTTCTTTACGGTAATAAAAAGAATCACAACGCAACCACAACGTTAATATAATTGAAAATTAAAGCGCATAATATGCCATCAATTATTCAAGAAAAATACTTTTTTGCTCGGCTGTACTACTAACAAATGGAGCACGAGTACGCGGGATTACATTTTAATAACGTTTTTAATATCTGTACTCGACTTGTTCGTGTTTAGAATGTTGATTGTGATGACTCATCACGAATGTACGGGATTTCGAGGATTTAAAGATTATGGACACAGCCTACTATAGAATACCTACAGCCGACTATAGAATACCTACATATTTTTTAGTTTTTGGCGGGAATTAAGTTTGGTGCTATTGTATAACGTTACACCAATTTTAACCTTTCTTGCCAGGAATAATGTAAATGACTGTAGTACATCCTAGTGTCTGGGTAAGCAACGAAGTAGTGTCACATTAAATAAAGTGCCTTGCGCCACATTTCCACCCCTACTAGTCTACTTGATGAACCTCTTCCTGGCAATCAATCATGAGTACTCATGACAAATTCAATCATTTATTTGTACTAACTTGTGTTTTAATTATTCATTGTAGGGGCAACCAAGTAGGGGTGCGGGTCGGTATACCTCCGCGTTGGTGCACCCTGGGCAACGTCAACACTCTGGTACCGGCGGCTGAATCCCGACAGGGGACGGGTCTCCGCGTGTCCCTCTGACTAGCAGAGGGCACAGCGGATAGGCCAGACGTCCGCCGTGGAGGGTCAATGGGGCCATAGTGGTCCCCCGACTCTGGGAGGGGGACAGTGGGGTCACAGTGATCCCCCCGTCCTCGGAGACGGGGCTTTTAGCTCGAGTGGCGACGGGCTCACTGGTAGCAGTGGGCCGAACGTCTGCCGTGGAGGGCCAGCGGGGCCATAGTGGCCCCCCGGCCCTGGGAGACGGAGACGGGGCTTTCAGCCCGAAGGGTGACGGGCTTACTACTTGCTTGCAAGTGGTGGTGAGCATGGTCTGATACAGACCACCGTTCGGCCCGACCCGTAATCCTGGAGGACAGGACCGGGGGTCTTCGGACCGCGGTGAAGAAAACCCCTATAAAAAATTACCCCAATCTAAGCTTTGCCGCCCGGCGAGGGATGAATGGCTTGAGGGTATCCAGTCGCGAGGGCGGCACCACCATTGTCGAAGGACTCTAAACTAAAAATGGCGGAAGTGAAAAACATTTGTATACCTCCGGAGGGTACCGGGCGCAACGCGTCTGGAGAATCCCTCACAGGGCCGAGTACCAAGACCGGCCCTGTCAGCCCCGCGTATCGGAGGGGGGCAACCAACGCTGAAGATAAGGAGAAGAAAGGAACGAAAAAGAAGAAGGGAAAGACCCGTGGCAAGAAATCCACGCCCGCGGGTAGTCCCACCATAGATAGCGGCTCTAACGCCGACATGGATACTTCCGATGGTGGCAACACTCTTCCCAAAGTGCCGAGCGCCTGCATGCCGAAGCCTTCGGGGTCCAAGCAGAGAATGGGTCGCGGAGCCTTCGGGGCAGTCTCGCGGAGGCCCTCAATAGCGCTATGAAAGTAGCCTATGGAGCGATGGAGTCTCTCCGGCGGTACTCGGTGCTGGGGGAGACTGGGAAGCTGGAGGCGCCCTGCCGGTGCAGGTGCCTCGAGGCGGAGGTGGCAGAACCCCGTAAGGAGCTCGCCGGCCGGCGAGTCAAGCCAAGCCTTGCCAAGGCCGGGCTGGAAACCTCTGCCTCAACGGCGGGCGCGGGGCCTCCGGCCCCTGGTCTCCTTACAGAGGAGCAGATGCGCCAAGTCATCGATCGCATTAGTGCCATCTATGACCCGCGCATCGACTCCTTGAGCACTAGGGTGCCGCCGGAGCCAAGACTCCGTCCAGCTCTGGCCGCGGACAAGAAGGTCGCGCCGCCTTCGGCCCCAACGCCGCTACCCTGTCAGGGTGGCCGCGTGGGCACTTATTCCGCGGCCGCGGCTGCTACGCCGCCCAAGGGGCAGGGCAAAGCCGCCCCCAAAGCAAGCAGGCCTAAGACGGCGCAGAAGGCTGGGCAACGCTCCAAGGGCCAGCCCAAGGAGCAGTTCCCTCCCCTTCCGCGTACTGACCAGCCCTGGCGGGCCCCAGCAAACATACCCCTGGATTCTCAAGTCCCACCACCCGCCACGTCCAGCCCTGCACCCTCTGACGAGGGCTGGCAAACTGTGGACGGCGGGAGGAAGAAGTCGCGGGGTAAAAAGAAGAGGGGATCTGCAGCTGGGACTGCTGCCCACGCCGTGGACCCTGTAGCGCCGGGGGGCAAGCCCGGCTCCAAAAAGAAGCCAGGCAAGCGCAAGCTTCAGACGCTAAAAACGGCAGCGGTGGTGATCATCATGCTGCCGGAGGCGGAAGCGGGCCTGAGCTACCAGGTCATTTTGAGGAAGGCCCGGGCGGAGATCGTCGTCTCCGACCTCGGAGGCGTCGTCGCCCGGACCCGCCAAGCCCGGACAGGGGCTCGAATCCTCAAGTTCCCTGGGGCGGAAGGTCCCAAAATGGCCGACACGATAGCCACGAGGCTGCGAGGTCTATTTGGTGAAGGAAGTGGAGTCCGCATCGCCAGACCGGTGAAATGCGCTGAACTGCGCATTTACGGTCTGGACGACTCGGTGACGGCTGACGACGTCCGGGAGGCTATTGCCTCGAAAATCGGATGCTCGGATGCCGTCAGAGTGGGCTCCATTAGAACCGGACCCGGCAGTGTGGGTACCGTCTGGGTGAGTTGCCCTGTCGCGTCGGCCAAAATCCTGGCTGACGCAGGCAGGCTCCTCGTGGGCTGGAGTTCCGCGCGAGTTTTCGTGCTGAATCCCCGACCTGCGAGGTGCTATAAGTGCATGGCGGTTGGACACACCCGACCGACGTGCACTAACTGCTTTGATTGTGGCGGTCTTTGTTTCCGCTGCGGTCAGGCAGGGCATAAGGCGGCAACCTGCACCGCCCCCCCCTCACTGCCCCGCGTGTGCTGCAGGTAATAGGCCTGCGAAGCACTGCATTGGGCGGGAGGGGTGTAGACCTCCAGCCACCACAGGCCCAAAAAAGGGGGGGACCAGCCAGTCGGCCCAGGCTGCCCCCTCTAGCGCGGTTTCGCCGCCGTCCCGGGTGGAGGAGGATATGGTTACGGCTTAACATTCAACTGTAACGCTGTCCTCCTCCAGGCGAATCTCAACCACTCCGCCAGGGCGCAGGATCTTCTCCTGCAAACCATGGTGGAGCGGTTGATTGGTGTAGCCGTAGGTGCGGAGCCTTATTGCGTTCCTGACCGCCCTAATTGGGCGCGCAGCCGCGATGACTCCATGGCAATCGTCAGCTCCACGGCGCTTCGTTCTCCGCCCTTGTCGATCAGAGACAGGGGTACGGGATACATCGCGGCCGACTGGGGGGGAGTTACAGGGGGGAGTACAGTCCCTCCAGGGCCCCAGCAGGGGTCACGCGGCGCGCTGTGGGTAGGCTGGATAAGGACCTACTGGCGGAGGCAGCTATCGTTCAATCGTGGCTGTCCTAACCAGCCCTGACTGAGGGGAGGTGGACGTTGAGGCTGGCCGATTTCGCGCTGCGATCACGCAGGTGTGCGACTCGGCCATACCCCGTGTGCGACGTCCTCCTCCGAGGAAAGGGCTCTACTGGTGATCCCAGGAGCTGGCGGACCTCCGTGCGGCGTGCATTCGTGCCCGGAGGTCCTACACCCGCAGCCGGCGGCGCAACCGCGATGGGGAGCGGGAGGACCCGCTGTACGAGGCACCGCACTTTGCGGGCCGAGTTCAAGCTGGCCATCTGCCGCGCAAAAACTGAGAAAAGGCAGGAGATGCTGGACGGTCTCAATCGTGACCCCTGGGGTCGCCCGAATCGTGCGGCGCTGAATAAGCTACGCACCCAAAAGAGACCCTTCAGCCCGGCCTCCTCACCGAGGTGGTAGAGGGCTTATTCCCGCGACGGGTGGAGCACACGCCCCCGATCATGGCACCGCCAGGTAGCGACCGGGCGGCTGACTTCAGTGTACCACCCGTCACTGCGTCGGAAATGGCATCTGCTATGCGGATGACACGCTAGTCGTGGCCCGGGGTGGAAACTTCGAGGAAACGGCGTTCCTGGCCACCTTAGGGACCTCGGAGGTGGTCAGGAGGATCGGGGCGCTGGGGCTTAGGATGGCCCTGGACAAGTCGGAGGCCCTACTTTTCCATGGGCCCCGACGTCGGCCACCTGCTGGCGCCTCGATCACAGTGGACGGGGTCCAGATTAGGGTGCAGGCCCAGATTAAGTATCTGGGCCTGGTGCTGGACGGGCGGTGGCGCTTTCGTGAGCACTTCCGCCAACTGTCCCCGAGGCTAGTCGGCGCAGCGTCTGCCCTTGCACGGCTCATGCCGAATACGGGCGGACCCAACAATGTGTGCGTTTACGCGGGGGTGGTCTGGTTGATGGCGCTGTACGGCGCACCCGTATGGGTGGGGTCCCTGGACGCACTGAACAGGGCTCTTCTTCTGTGGAGACCACAGAGAGTCGTTGCGTCCAGGGTCATACGCGGATACCGCACGTCGTCGACGGAAGCGGCCTGCGCGTTAGCCGGAATCCCCCCGTGGGACTTGGAGGCGGAGGTGCTCGCCGAGGTGTATTGGCGGGCGTCGCAAGAGCGGGAGGGGGGCGGACGCCCCCTACCCAGGGAGGTGGCCAGGTGGCAGGGCGACGCCCGCCGAGCTGCCATGGCCAGGTGGAGGGCGGGGTTGGAGGTGCCCCGGGCCGGTCTTTGGACCGTAGGGGCGCTCCAGCCGGTGCTGGAGGAGTGGGCGGGGCGACGGCACGGAGTCCTTACCTTCCGACTGGTGCAGGTGCTGTCGGGGCAAGGTTGCTTCGGCAGATATCTGCACATAGTCGCAAGGAGGGAAGCGACTCCGGGCTGTCACCACTGCAGCTGTGCTGTGTGCTTGAGTCGTGCCCGGCTTGGGCCGAGCAGCGCCGTGAACTCGTCGCGGAAATAGGGGGAAACCTCTCGCTGCCGAGCGTCGTCAGAGCGATGCTTGGTAGCGACAGGAATTGGGCCGCGGTCGCTGCCTTCTGCGAGGAGGTTATCTCGCGGAAGGAAGCGGTGGAGAGGGCCAAGGAGGAGGATTCTTCCGCTGACCCAAACCGCCGCCAGCGATCGGGGCGGCGCAGGCGCAGGTACTTGCGCCTCATGCCGCCCTAGCAGAGGCTGTGGGTGGATGGACCGGGGAACGTCCGCCACCCGCAAGGCCTCCCGCGAAGGTGCGACGCTCCGTGTGCGGATGCGTCGCTCAGTAGAGGGTACCCGAAAGGGTAAGCCGCTGGCGGACCACCGAAGGAATGTAACATACGAGTAGTTCCAGTGGCTCAAAAAAAAAGGGGGCAACCAAGTAAGTGATTTATTTTGTTATTAGCAACTTTTAATAGATTTACATCAAAATCGGTTTAATAGTTTTGGAGTGATGTGTGAACTAACAAACACAAAAATTAAAAAAAAATGTTTAATGTGACCTCTAGATAGCCTAATACAGTATTTTTTTTTCACAAATACATTTTAAACACACCTCAGATACAGATGAGAAAGTGAGTTTGCTTGTTCGTGTGTTTGTTACGATTTCACACTATATCTACTTACATAATAATCATAAAATTTTGCATGCATATAGCAGGTAATCTAGAAAAGAACATAGCTTACCTTTTAGCTCGGAAAAATAACTGGTTTTTGCGGGATAATTATTTTTGCATAGAGATAATTAAAGTCCCACAGAGTGTTGTTTTTATTCTGAATTCCAGGCGAATAAAGTCAAGGAGAGAATCCAATAAAGTATAAATAAAGGTTAATAACACAATAAGAAAATAAAAACGAAAAACTAACCACAATAAGTTTATATAACGGGGATATATGGCTACGTTACATTCTTTTTAATGTACGTTTTGTGTAAAACATATTAATTTTATGTAAATTTAGGTACGTTTCATTTTAATTATATTTCGTGATTCTGTAAGATGTTTAACATGCCACTTACAGCGGGAAAAAATATTCTAGTTAAAGTTAAGTTAATATCGTGACATGTGGTTAAATAGCTGTGCATTGATTAGCTTTTTATGTTCCCACAATTAAAAGTAATTAAAAAAGATGACTACCGGATAGAATTTAAAGCATGTCTGTTCTAAAAGCTTTAATAACTCAGATCTTTTATGGAACAGTCATGCCGATTTTAGCATGGCGGGCCAGGTTGTTAAAAAATACAGGTTGCTAAAAGGCACAGGTTGCTAAAAGAAACCATCTTTAAAAATATCCAGTTTTACGATGACTCCACAACATCGGCATTTTTTCGTATATTTTTTAGTAATCTGAGGGTGTTGATTTAGGCAGATTTATTTATGCAAGCCTCGGGCGGGGACCGTCATGGAAAGTGTCCATTAGAGCGCCGAGTATTATTTTGTTAGAATACTGCGGTGGCTCGCTGCTGGAACATCATGTAGATGTGATATTAGTATGTATAGAGTAAAAATGAGTCCCTTTGAAATAAAGTTAGATTACGCTTGACTCAGGATCAAGGGATGGGACTGAAGAAATATTATACATATACATATTTTATCGCCTCAATTCTTTATTGTTGTGATCGTAAAGAAATTTTAGTTTACTCGAATGTACTCGTAAGTTACAAATTTAGTTCAGAGAGCCGGCCTTTACCTAGCACAAAGGATTAGTATTGCCATTCAACGCGGCAATGCTGCCAGCCGTCTGGGTACTTTGCCGGTAGTCACTGATGTGGATGAATTTTATGATGCATAATTTTAACTTCTTTCTTTTCTTTTTCTTTTTTTTATGTTGTTCCTTTTTTAAACTTTGTAATAGGTAGTATTTAAAAAAGTAAATACTATGTTCTAACTGCTGCTTTTTTTAGATTAGTGAAAACATACGGTGACTTCTCAGAGAGAGTAGAGGCCATATAGTTCTACAGTTGCAGTTTGATTCGATCGGCAAGGTTAAGCAACTTTCGTTCGGTTGGCATCAGATGGGTGACCAAAAAATACACCTATTTGTTGATACCTGACCTCCTCCGTACTTCGGAAGGCACGTTAAGTAGTTGATCCTGGCTGTCAAATCATATAATCCTGTTACAGTTTGGGCAGTCCTGTACTACATAGTTATTCCTTCATCTATACTATTATAAAGAGGTAACGGCTGTGAGTTTGTGACGTTGTAAGGGGTAATCTCTGGATCTACTCAACCGATTTTCAAAATTATTTCATCAATAGAAAGCTACGTTATTGTGGAGTGTCATAGGCTATAATAATTTCCAAAATTAATTACGAATCTTTACTTAAACTTGAATAATATAATCCAAGTTGTAAAAAAAATTGCTTTCATCGCGTGTGCTGCTGAAACTATTGAGGATAGAACAAAACAATCTACTACAATATTAAATAACGTATCAAAATCTGTAAAAAAGAGCGCGATAGCATATGCCTATCTCCTACGGATAACTCACAATAACTGCTTTTACTGTTAAAATTGTGGATTAAAAATAATTTTTGTGAGGCTTATTTAGCCCATATGGTATTAATTTATATCTTTATAAATATGTTTTTTGGAACGGAAATTCAATGTAGAATATATGTGTTACTCTATACAGTTTAAACAAATACCTTCAAAGATATTAGCAAAATAAAAACGTGCGGTGCGCGCCGCCCCGGCCGTTGCGTGGCGATTTAGACAGTACGTATCCATACATCAGTCATCAGTATACATCTACTACTTTTGTTTTTGCGGGCGATTTTTGGCAAACGCTACCAGTAATAACAAAAGGAACACGCGCCCATGTCATCAGGCCATGCTTAAAATCATCATGCTTATGGAGTTCCGTTGAAACTCTTAATTTACGAACAAACATGAGAGCCCACTTGAGCGTCAACTACGATAACGACTTTCCGCGTCAACTACTGAATCTTGGAGAAGGAATAATTTGCTGTCCTAACACCAACAGTAGGGATGACATTAAACTTGACAATCGGTTAGGTCACATATTTCACAAGTTAGAAGATCTGATAGACGCAATATATCCTGGTATTGAAAGTTTAATGGAAAGAGATTATCATTGACTTTGTTCTAGGGCAATAGTCTCACCCAGAAACGATTCAGTGAATGAGATAAATAAAATAATTTTAGGAAAAATTCCCGGTCCATTGACACGTTGTGTAATATTGAGGATAAAGTGCACTATCCTCAAGAATTTTTAAATTCTTTGAGTCCTTCTGGCTTACCTCCCCACGACCTTATGCTTAAAGTTGGCATTCCTATCATGCTTTTAAGGAACTTGAGACCCTCAACATGTGTAATGTCACAAGGCTGCTCATAAAAGAGTAGCGGGAGAATATAATCGTGGCGACCATTTTCACAGGGCCAGCAGTGGGACAACTTGCTTATATTCCGCGGATACTAATGATTCCGACTGATTTACCTATACCGTTTAAAAGGTCACAATATCCCTTCAAGGTCTTTTTTGCCCTCATTATTAATAAGTCCCAGGGTCAAACATTTTCTCTGGTGGGCATTGACCTGAGAAAGCACTGTTTTTCGGGTCTCGGGTTGGAACTCCTGAAAGACAATATATTTTAGTACCAAATGATAACATTACTATTAATATAGGTAGTATCGAGAAGTTTTGAACAATTAAAATAAGTAAACATGATGTATTTATGTAAACAGTGTATATTAACATCAAGTAATAAAAATAACAACAAAAAAACAGTAACATAAAAAACAAAACATACAAAAACCAATAAAAAAAAACAAAAAACTAAAAAAAATACAAAAAACAAAAATTAAAAAAAGTCTTCATCATCATAATTTTTATTTATCCCGAACTTTAAACCAGAAGTATTACGCGGGACAAACGGGCCGGGGCAAAAATTTCTAACGCGGAACGGAGTCCGCGGGCACTGCTAGTCCTTCCTAAAAAGGAAGAAAATTATGAATGCGAAATTAACTTTGTTTGTTACGTTTTGGCGCTGATCTACCGATCATTGTGTGGTGCAGCGGAAGTGTGAGCGACTACTGATCACCGGGCCTCGGGTTCGATTCCCGGGTCGGGCAGCGTTATTGAGCTTTTTCGTAAAAAGAAAAATTCTCAGTACCAGCCCGGAGTTTGGAAATGTGCCCAGTAGACGGCAATAGGCTCGCCCCATATTACGTGGGACTCAAATATAGCTGTGTGTGTAATACACCTCTGCCTACCCCTTCGGGGAATACAGGCGTGAAGCTATGTTACTTATAGTCCGGAGCCAAAAGAAGGCTATTAACTCCTGTGGGATGTACTCTCTGTCTGTTCTGACACTTCTGACATAAAAATAATTAATGAGCGTAGTGACGTATTATAATATGATCTTATTTATTTTTAATTTAGTAATTAATAACATAATTAATACTGCCAGATATTTATTTTTTCTTTGGTGGTAATGTCCGATAGCCAAAGCTTTCAAAACGTAACAGCGCGTCTTATCTTTTTAAGTATGAATAGATTCTATCTGTAACTTCGTCTGCACCCAGAGAAGCTCCATATCGTAATAACATGACCTCCCAACTGACGAGCTATTCAAATCGCCTTAATAACTATCATTTAGAATCTTTATTGCATCGCCGCAAATTACACGATTTAATTTTTTTACATAAACTTTTTAACAATGCCGTAGATTGTAAATACTTACTAGATAAATTTAAAATGAACGTTCCTACACATTCACCCAGGAAAGGCAAATATAAATTGTTCAAAATTCCCCAGTCAAAACAAACCTCGGTCTCTACGCCCCGGTCTCTAGACTGCAGGTAATACAATGCATTATCTTCCTTAGATTCACAGTTAGACTTATTTGGCAATAATCTCACTAAATTTAAGAAATGTTTAAAAATTTTAACTAAACCATATTCAATTTAATTTGTTCCATTACTTATCATCATCACTGATTGTTTTCATTTAATCATTGTATAATTAGTTTAATTTGTGTTTACTGTAAAGATAAGGCAAGTTGTGATATCCTATAATTAAGAGAGCGCACATAAACGTACCTCGTTATTTTTTAATAATAATTGTAATGTATCTGTGTGTATCTTTTGTTGGATGTCCATAGTAAATAAATAAATTGGTTTAATAAAAAAAGCATCTCTCTGTAGGTACTTATCCAGGCTATTATTTGATTCCCTAAAGGGTAAGCCGCCGGCGGACCACTGAAGTAATGTAGCACGGTTCTAGTGTTAAACACAAAGTGGAAAATGTGAAATCGAAAATAACAGTCACGAGCAGGATTTGAACCTGCATCTCCTGGATACTGTCATGATGCTTTGCCAATGCAGCTCGTGACTGTTATTTTCGATTTCACATTTTCCACTTTGGGTTTAATGTATATGGCTAAGCATGTCAAATGCTAAAAATATATCCATCCATCCATCCATCAGCCTTTCGACGTCCACTGCTGGACATAGGCCTCCCCAAGATAACATTACAACGTGTGTTTCGCTCATATGGGGGATAATGCCGTAATCGCAACGCTTGGCAGGCGGGTTGGCGATCGCAGTGGATGTTGTTAATACACGAGGGAGTGCTGCTGCCCACTCCCCCGGTATCCCTCAGTCGGCTCTTACGACTCCCATGGGTGGAGAGGGGTGGGACAACTCTAAAGCCGGCCCTACACGGCAAAAATATATACCTATATAAAAATATCTAAATATTTACAGGGCTGCGTCATTATTAGGTAAAAATCTTAATTGTAAAATTAAGTTTACCGGTCGGTATAATGTATGTAAATACTTCCGACAGATGGCGCAGGCGTCCCCCAGGACGTTAAGTATGAATGTGTTATCGAGAGCAGTTGTCAAAATTGCTGAATTGGCATTGTTATTTTCTATCTCTATGGCTAAGCATGTCAAATGCTAAAAGTATATATAAAAATATCTAAATACAGTTCAAGTGGTCCGCCATACAGGCGGAGAGACGGCACATGGGGGGTTATTTCGTGGGTGAGGGCCCCACACTACCCTGTTCGTGTTAGTTGCCCCGAACGACGGGGTGTGCGGTTAGGTAAATTTTTTCCCGCCTTAACGAAAAAAAGTTAGGCTATATAGGCGTCATGCAAAAACTACTGAACGGATTTTGCTGCAACTTTTGATTTGGTAGCTCTTGATTAGACTTAAACTGGTACACATTTTATACGATACTATACTATATCGGTAACCTGAGATATATATAGCCTAAAAAGAAAGCTAGATATGACAAAAAGTGTTTTTTATATTCCCTAGTATTCCGACGTTTTGAATACTTTACAGAATTCGCGACCCTAAATGCTGAAATATTGGGATACCTAGTTAAACATCAAGTAAACGCGATAGATTCCGCAATTTTTATTTCATAATGAACAAATTATTAAACACAAAGTAAAAAATATGAAATCGAAATTAACAGTCAGGAGCAGGATATGAACCTGCATCTTCTGGATACCGTCCAGATGCTTTACCAATTCAGCCATCCTGACAATTGCTCCTGACTGCTAATTTCGATAACACATCATACTTAACGTCTTTGGGTGACGCCTGCGCCATCTGTCGGAAGTATTTTCATACATTATACCGACCAGGTAAACTTAATTTTACAATTAAGATTTTACCTAATAATGACGCAAACCCTTTAAATATTTAGATATTTTTTATATATATTTTTAGCATTTGACATGCTTAGCACTATACATTAAACACAAAGTAAAAATATGAAATCGAAAATAACAGTCAGGAGCAGGATTTGAACCTGCATCTTCTGGATACCGTCCAGATGCTTTACCAATTCAGCTCCTGACTGTTATTTTCGATTACATATTTTTCACTTTGTGTTTAATGCATAGTGCTAAGCATGTCAAATGCTAAAAATATATATAAAAATATCTAAATATGAACAAATTATTTCTGAAAGTGGAATAAGAGAGCTTTAGTGCAAACGGGATTCGAACCTTCCAATCCGCGGAATCCTCTAGACCGCTAAGCTATCGCAGTCAGCGACGGCGACGTCAAATCTCCACTTCACAATTGCTTTTGGATGTCTGTACAACTCACGCCATCTATCGGAGGCATTTAAAAATTTATATAATTTGTTCTTTAAAGTGGTGTGGGGTACGGAATTTCCGAACGCTATGATTGAAGCTATAATTTGACAGCACGGCAAAAACGTCTGTCAGAAAATGGATAACAAACTATGTAAAAACTAAAAACTAACTAACGGATGTTTGTACTTGTTAAATAACTCGCAGTGCCTCGCTTTTTAACTGGTGATTGCTAATTAATTGGACATACTAGTTGTGTTTAGACTTACACTTCAGACTTTCAAGACGGGAACAGGGGAACATAGTATAGATTCCCTAAATCACCCGCAGTAGCATTAGCATGTCAAGTGCTAATACACATCAAAATATTTATTTCATAACGTTATTTATGTGTTAGATATTAGAAGGAGATGCCAGGGTTTGCCCGCGGCGGAGCCTTCAATTTCATATTTTTAGTGAACATATTTCTTGTTCAAAAGAACTCCCCACAAAATCTTCTGACATAACTTTTGGCTCAAAGTTTTGGACTATGGGAAGCATTACGCGACAAGCCTGCGGTAATTTGTGAGTCTGTTCCGTCATTTTAGGGGAAAATACAATATTTTAGAGATAAGTAATAATGGATTTAAATAATAAGGAGCATTCGAACTTTAGAATATTTCATGTAAAGTTTTAAAGAAATTCACAGATTTTATGCCTGAAAGATTAGGTATTTGTTCGATAATTTACTATACAAATCCACCCTAGAATTGGGATCTTCATTGTTCAAAATGTATGTTTGTGTGTGCGATGGGCTTCGTGGCATAGTTGGTAATGTAACCGACTTCCGTGCACGAAGTCGTGGGTTCGATTCCCACTCAGGACAATTATTTGTGTGATGAACACAAATATTTGTACTGCGTCTGGGTGGTTTCTATCTACTTATTATATTATATGTATTAGGGACCAGAGGACGTTGTGTGAAATGTCCGTGAATATTTATTTATTTATAATGATATACGATAGATAGAGGGAACATAAGAATATATATCTTAAGTGTGGAATATATAGTAGTTTAATTTTATTTGTTTAAATTTCTAAAGGCTAATATTGTAACCCAAAATCCTTGCCATATCTTCGCGTTTTTTCTTTTATACTTTACAGCTGTTAAAGAGATGTCAATACATTTAAGATATTTGAGAAAAAAATAATGTAGGAGGCTATTTAGGTGACTATTATTTATTTAGATATTTTTATATGTATTTTTAGCATTTGACATGCTTAGCAACATACATTAAACACAAAGTGAAAAATGTGAAATCGAAAATAACAGTCACGAGCAGGATTCGAACCTGCATCTCCTGGATACCGTCCAGATGCTTTGCCAATTCAGCCATCGTGACCCTTGCTCCTGACTGCTAATCTCGATAACACATTCATACTTAACGTCTTTGGGTGACGCCTGCACCATCTGTCGGAAGTATTTTCATTGTCGGTATAATGTATGAAAATATTTCCGACAGATGGTGCAGGCATCACCCAAAGACGTTAAGTATGAATGTGTTATCGTGACTATCATTTGTTTCGACCCTGCGTCCCATCCAATCCCGGGAAGTGCTCTGGACCGCTAAGCTACTCCGGATTGGATGGGACGCCGGTTTGAATGCTAAACGCGGTTAAGCTCTCTCTTTCCACTTTTACAAATAATTTGTTCTTTAAAATAACTGAGCATCTTATATGCTAAAATACAGATAAAAATATAAAAAAATACTATAAATATCTTCATTTTTCACAATAAACATGATTATTTGATAAGTAACTAATAATGTATTGGTCTTACTAAGTAGTTTTCAATCAATCACATAGCGCTAATTTCATGGTTTTCATGTCTTATACGCCATCTAGCGCTAATTTTAAGAAGTACATCTATATTGGTCTATAGAAACAGTTCTCACACTTCTCACGAAATAAGGATAGCGCTGGTTTTAGTTTCGAATCCAGTGTAAATATTGACTATTTTTTTGTTTATTTAAATAACGATTAAACCACATCGAATCTGACCGTGAAAAGTAATAGGGCTCTATTCGTAGTTGTACTGAAGTTAATGAGAATAAAGAAAGACTCGATTAGTAAAGTATTTCAGTTGTTATCGTGTTAACATACATTACCTACAACAAACGACGCCCAAGACAGAACTTTTTTAAACAGATTTTTAACTAGTTTAAATAACAAAAATGGCATAAAAATATCTTGAGTGTCAAAAATAGTGTGTTTTCTTGATATGCGTGTGCAATATATGATAAATAGAGACATTTTAAGTTTGAAAAATCAGTTTTTCTTTCTTAGTACCCACCTCAACGCTTCGCTTATGAGGCGTGCAAAAATTGCGCCTTCAAATAGTAATACTAATTGCAAAATTATACTTTGAATTAATTGGAATAATGTATGTAAGTAAATGGATCCGATAGGTGGCGGGAGTCATAAAGACTTGTAAGGTGGAGATTGGGTGGGACCGTAGGTGACTGCAATAGATTAGCGGTCTAGTGCACTTCCCCGGACTGGATGGGACGCAAGTTCGAACCCTGCTCACAGTAAAGCTTTTTTTTTCCACTTTCCGTGATAATTTTTCCGTTACTGATCTAATCATCATTAAATTTTGTATCTTCCGAGTATGAAGTCCAGAAAAGGACAGACGGAAAAATGAATGGCTCCTGTAGGATAGCTATTTTTACACAAAAAATTACCAAGTATAGTCAGCCGTATAGTGAGGTATACTAAAATCAACGGGAACAGTCTCGAGCAAAATCTAGTGTAAAATAAAAATATTTAAATCGAGCCGAGGATTTGTGTGCGTCCCGGTCGCAAGATACGGAAGCCCGCAATATTTTCTTGCAAAATAAATGTCTGGATAAGTCATGTTAATCCCGGCTTAATTTCCATAGAAAACAACTGAAAAATTATACTTAGTAATGCTAACATTAAGCCTTAGAAAGTTTATATAGCTAATACAGAAGAATCGTGTCTATGTTGTAACGGATTAGCCTTCTAAAGTGCGTGTTTTGCGAAATATTACTGGAGATCGAATTCCATAAAGATATTGTGGCGCTCCTTATTTTCATTGCTAGGCTCACGGTATTAATACCACTGAAGTAATGTAACACAGTTCCAATCAGGCAGAAAGATAGCACATGGCAGGTTTATTTCGGGCCCAAACTACCCTGTTCGCTGCCCCGAACGAAGGGGTATGCGGTGTACATTTTTTCCTGCCTTGACAATAAAAGGCCCACAATATTAAGCAGTAATAAAAGAAGACAAAACCTAACCTAACTGGGCCCTGATTTGCTATGGTTAAAGAAGCACGTTACGTGGCGAGTTGACGATGTCTGCGTGGAAGTCGTCTAAAATTGTATTCACTATACAAATTATCAAGTTTCATAACGCGGCTAGGTCAGTTTTGAAGCTGTTCTAAACTGTCAATCTAACGTGTTTCATGCTAGCGCGTTTGTGGTTACGTCTACCATTGTTATTATACTTTCGTGGGTGAAATGACTACAAGTTTCTGTAACTGGCAAAATAAGTAAAAGTTCAGAAACCCAGTGATTTTACTGGTTTATAATACCGTAATAATCGCTACTCGCATACATGTACAGAATCACTAAGATAATATTTGGGTATTAAAAGGTCATTTGTTATTTATTACGAGAACGAGAGTAAATTCTGTCTTCTTAGTATTACAACTTTATTATAGGTACTATACATTGTACATATAATTTCAATAACTTTACAATGCACATACTTATTGATAAAATAGTACTCGTTATGTTATTTGGGAGAAACAGTAACTACGACTCATGTCTTAGCTATAAACGGAATATTGTTACAAACTCTTACAAAATGTCCAAGTAATATAAAATTTAATAAACTATTCCATGTACCTATGACATTATAAAATCAAGTATTAGACGTGTGTATAATAGTAGGAAAACTCCTCTTGTGTTCTTATAAATAAAATTGATGAAATAAAGTATGCAGAAAAATTAATCGTTTATTTGTATAATTAAGTATAACTTAATTAGTACCTATGAAGTCTCACAAACAAAAGTTAAGCAAGTCACTGATTGGAAACATCACACAAGCAAGAAGGCACTAATACGTTCACAACAACATCTCACAATACGTCTACTAAAATTATATCCATTTTATGAAATTAAGTCCTTGTATTAAGCAATAGCCGCCGCAATTTTGCCGTTGATACCGATGAAGTATCGTATAATATGTGAATTTTGCTTTTGCATTTGTTATTATATATAATGTGATAATTCAGTCCGTGATTAATAGTAATCTTAGGCTTCTAAGAACAACGTTCCCAATGCCCCGTACTTAATTCAAATAGATTATCAAAGGAAGGAGCAATGTGTATTATTATAACAATAAATTCTTCTGTGGCGATTTTATTGATTCCGACAATGAACTGTTTTCTGAATTTTTCTTCTGTTGATAAGTTTGTAGTGTTGAGCTTATTATTTTACATATTACTTTCTTTTTTCTTGCTAGTTTGTGAAAATAACTTACTTATATTCAATTAAATAAACAATTTTATTGATGGGTTATTATAAAGTAAAATTCACAACAATATGCATAGACTACTAAGAGAGAGATACTACTTATACACTGTGACATATGACGTGACATTAAAACAATGACAGATAGCTTTTAGTTTTAAAACTATCTCCTCGTACGTAGAAATAGTACATAATTATCCAATATTTGATCATATATTTATATCAAAACAAAAACAAATTAATATTAATTGTCTATAATAGTAATTTCGATGCATAAATATTAACTAATTATGAAGTTTAGAAACAAATAAATGTAATTTAAAAAACCGGTTATTTTCCGATTGAAACGATTGTATGGTTTGTAGACGTACTGTGTGAAATCGAAATTTGGCATAATCAACGTATCGTGCGGTATACAGAATATTTTTTTTATAAAATATGTCGTGGTACGTTGCGTTCCGACGTTTGAGTTACGCGCTCGGTATGACGTCACTGGTTTTCGGCAAGTAATTTTACGTCTCATAGAGAATCAAGGCCCTTATTAACGTGTTTTATAAATTTTCCATTCACGTAAGGGAGGAGATTCGACTGATAAAGGCAAGTAGGTACCTACAAAGTCGTTACTTGAAAGACTTAGTAATTTCTTTAGGTAAGAAACACAAAAAAAAGGAATGTTTTTTTAAAGACCCCTGCAATAACGCGTTGTCCTTTTTTTATTTTGGTAAGGCGGGAAAAAATGTTCCTAACCGCACACCCCGTCGCTCGGGGCAACGAACAGGGTAGAGTGGGGCCTCACCTACTAAATAAACCCGCCGTGTGCCGTCTCTCCGCCTTTATTGGCGGGCCACCGGAACTATATCACATTCCTTCAGTGGTACTAGCCCGTTGTCCTAGAAGATGCGACGTACCTATTGCGGCCAATACTTTAACCGCTTTGCATCGCGTTCATATTAGGCGACAACGCAGGCCATAAGTACATACAACCTCTACTTGATATTTTCGTGTCGCGTAAATAACGTGGTTGTCGTTCACCTAGGACAACGGGTTAGGAATATAATCCATGTATCGCGCAAAACGACATACGTAGTACATTAAACCTTAAAGGTATCGCGAGGGTCTTTACAAACATACAATTTTACGGACACAAAGTACATGCAGACTCACCATCACCAGAACCATTAGTGGATCACACAAAGAGTTGTCCTGTGTGGGAATCGAACCCACAATACGCGGGCGGGAGACTGGTATCTAGACCACTCCGCCATCTGTGCACTTTTCATTGTGATACTTTTCAAAATAGTTTTTGATGTGAAACATCTAATGCGGAGGGAGGGAAAATCGGCTGTTAGCGTGGCGACGCTTTTATTTTACTTGTCCCGTTCAAATCTTGCAAGTTAAATTTGACACACTTCCCGGTTTCCGATTGAGCTGAAATTGTACACGCTTAAGTATATCGCGTGACAATGCAATATTATGATGACATGGAGCTGATCTGATGATGGAACTGGAAGGTGGACATAGGAACTCTATAATGAAACGGCGCAACCCCATCGAGTTTGGGCTTGTATGATTCGTTGTGATGAGTACTTTGTAGATGGTATCCAGGGTCTGATAATGAAGCTGGAAGGTGGCCACAGTAACTCTATAATGAAACGACGCCTCCTATCAAGTTTGGACCCGTTTGATTCGTCTTGATGAGTACTTTGTCTTTAGATGGTATTCAGGGTCTGATGATGGAGCTGGAAGGTGGTCACAGTAACTCTGCAATGAAATGACGCAGCCCCATTGAGTTTGGAATCGTTTGATTTGTCTTGACGAGAGCTTTGTCTTTAGATGGTATCCAGGGTCTGATGATGAAGCCAGAAGGTGGCAATAGTAACTCCGTTATAAAACGGCATAACTCCATTGAGTTTGGGCTTGTACCTATGATTCGTCTTGACAAGTAGGTACTTTGTCTCTAGATGGTATCCAGGGCCTGATGATGGAGCTGGAAGGTGGCCAAAGTAACTCTGTAATGAAATGACTAAAACCCATCGAGTTTATAAACGTTTGATTCGTCTTAAGGAATACTTTGACAAGTTAAGATCATTTTATTTCTACAAAATAATTTCAATGGTTTCACATCTGGTAGACGTCCTGCGACGTCTAGTTTTTTTATTCATGACTTTATCTTCCCTAAACAGCACTATGTTGAATTAAGTGTGACGACACAGGATAATCAAAACGCTTATACAATATCTTATTTGTCTAGCTACGATAAGTAGTTATGAAGTTACGCGGGAACATTTTATCAGCTTCACCGTAGTCGGGTAAATAATTGATGCATTTTATACCGTGTACGTCACAATATTTCACTAATCACACTTTATTTAACACCATTAATCTTTGAGGTCACTGCCGCCCCGCCTTTGTTAGTTACAACTTAATCCAGCGACAGTGTTCACACAGATTTATGGCATTTTATAACGAACTACACGCACTAACAATACAGGTATTTTTATTTATCTGTAAAGCTGAAAAAAATATTAAAGACGCTAGGTAATCTCTGTAACTACCACTGAATGAATGTAATATGGTTCCGGTGGCCCGCCAATAAAGACGGGGAGACGGCACACGGCGGGTTTATTCAGTGGGTGAGGGCCCCACACTACCCTGTTCGTTGCCCCGAACAACGGGGTGTATGATTAGGTACATTTCTTCCCGCCTAAACAAAAAAAAGGTAATATCTGTAATTATCAAGTGGATTTCATACCCCAATTTTTGAGAAAGAATATTAAATATCAAGGTAACCAACCATTACCAAGCAAAAATAAGACTGACTGCCTCTGTGGTGCAGCGGTAGCGTGAGTGGCTGCTGATCACGCGGCCTGGGGTTCAATCCCCGGGTCTGGCAGTGTTATTGAGCTTTTTGTACAAAGAAAAATTCTCAGTAGCAGCCCGGAGTTTGGAAATGTGCCCAGGTAGACGGCAATAGGCTCGCCCCCTATTACGTAGGACATAGCTGGCGAACCGTGAGTGTGTAATACACCTCTGCCTACCCCTTCGGGGATATAATAAAACTTTTACTGCTCCTGTCTGTTAGTAATTAATTCTGACTAAAATTTGCGGCTTACTAAAGCATTTACAGGAATATTTATTTCATTTTTTCTCCTCCACCTTCCTTCAATACATGACCGATTTGGTCTAGGTAGGTGAGTCTCGGTCTCTCTCAGTATCAACATCCTTCCACTTTTGCATTGTAGGTATATCTTCTTAACCAGTCGCTCGTCCGGCATTCTTTCCACATGTCCAAACCATGGCCCAAGTCCAAACCATCGGAACATTCCCTTTCACATCTTTACACCAATACTCTCTTTCATTCCTACTCGCTCTCTTACGTCGTCGTTACGAATACGATCAGCCTAATTCCACAGATTTTTCGAGGTTTGCTCTTTTGTTTTACATCCCACATATACACATGTCACAGTTGATAAGAAGCATCTTACACAACAGGACAGATAAATTGCTGTCTACATCACAGACAATAAATTTACTTAATCAGTCGACCCTCGCAACGGTATTAACAACTACTTTACTCGTCTTTTTACGGCCCCTAAGGAATGTGATGGACACCAATATGTATTTTTAGTTGATAGCGACCGAGCAAAACATTACCAAAGTAAAAATAAATGTTACTTATGAATCCAGGAATACGACACTAAAAAAAATATTATTTGATTTTTATTGCATATGGAGGCAGGCGAACCATGAGCATGACCCATGTCAGCATACTGATGGTAAATGATAACCGTCGCTCATGGACTCGACTATATCGGATGTATTGTCAAGTCCCTGCTCACATTTCTATTCACACACATGAAATGAAAGAATAATATATCTCCTGCTACAACATTCATGGCCGGTCACACAGGAGATGGTGGTTCCAAGCCGCTCGGGCCAGATAGCAATTGAGTGTTCCCACTTGGTACCCAGCCCTACCACCAGACATGAAATGGGTGATAATTGCTTACTTCCCTTAGTCGCCTCGTACGACACCTGTGGGAAAGAACGGGGTGACACTTGTATTCTTAGTCCGTCACCACACGGAAAAATGTCTAAACTGAAGTATTTTTAAAGAGATGCGGGGCACAGTTAGTTTTAAATTAGCAAAGCTTATTTATAGTGCAAAAAAGAATACATCAGTATGTTGTAGGTATCGTTGTACTTTTCCTCTAAACCAGGTACAATGTTATTACGTATAATCGAATGACAATTAAATGCTAACTCGGGCAAATTATAGCAGTCCTGTAATATTATATGATAAAATATAAAGCGAAACGTTGGATTGATGCTTTCATTTTAATACAACAATCTATACAAATATGAGAAAGATTAAAGGTAACAACGTCTCTAAGAATGTAGCTTGCTATTCTCCCCTTCTGTCAGACTGATAAAAATAAATCGTGTCTTTATATGCAAAAATGTTAGGTAAAAATTGTACAAATTATAATTTGTGAACAAGGTAAAAGAGTATTTTAGTAAAGGCGGGAATCGAACCTGCGTCCCTTCTTATCCGGGGAAGTGCTCTAATCCACTGAGCTACAGTACTATCCTTTAGACATACCCAATCTCCTTATCACATTTGTCTTAACGACCAACACCCTCTATCGGAACGCATTTACATGCATTAATCCAATATAGTAAGTTTAATTTTGCAATTAAAATTCATACTAATTGATGGCGTGACTTTTTTAACGTTTTGATCTATTTTTTAGCACTTGACATGCTCAGCTACTCTTAAAGTACAAATTATAATTTGTGAATAAGGAAAAAGAGTATTTTAGTACAGGCGGGAATCGAACCTGCGTCCCTTCCTATCCGGGGAAGTGAGTTATTCAAAGTAAATTAAAATTATAAAATATTATTTAGCTGTTTTTGGGCAAAATATACCGTCTAAAATAAAGTTTCGGGCAAAATGCGTTGTTCAAAATAACGTTTCGGGCAAAATACTCTGTCGAAAACAACGCTTCATATATATCTAACGGTAGAGTTGCCCTATGTTTTTACTTTCAATATTCCTTCTCGTGCAAAATAATGGAAAATAATAAATAAAGACTTCAAAAGGCATCTAATTAACAACTTTACGTTATTTACGAATCACGCATTACTTCTTCTGAAGATATCAACTTAATAAAGAAGGTGAAACAACAGACGTCTGTAATAGCATTTCAATAAACCCCCTTTTGAAGGGGCGAAACAATACGATGTGTGTGTTGTCAGTTGTGAAATTACGTCATACATAGCTCTACATTTCGTAATAATGTTTGACAAGGAAATATAATGAGTTTCACTCAGGAAGAAAACGAACTTCAATTAGCCTCGTGGCGTAGTCGGTAGTGTAACCGACTTCCGTGCACGAGGTCGTGGGTTCGATTCCCACTCAGGACAATTATTTGTGTTATGAAGACAGATATTTGTACTGCGTCTGCGTGTTTTCTATCTATTATATGTATGTATTTACAAAAAAAAGTAATATATGTATTATATCCGTAATCTGGTACCCATAGTCTGGTACCATACTTAATATATTTTTATTTTTTTTATTATTGTAGTACTTAGTTTAGTTGTAATTATTGTTATTGTGTATTTGCCATATAATTGTTAATGATCCTCATCTGTGACGCCATCACAAACCTACGCACCAACGGAAAATCAGCGCAGGTTTATTTAATTTGCGTCATGCTGAGTTGGTGGTGTTTTGTGACGAAACTATTTTATAATTTGTTTAGTTTATAAAAAGCTTTTTTTCTTTTTTCCGTGCTGTTTCGTAGCAATAATCATTTTTTTTCTTTCTTTCTTTCTTTCATAGCCCAAGCGTTAAGCTTAGTTTGGGACCAGAGGACGTTGTGTGAAATGTCCGTGAAAATTAACTAATTAATTGTGATAGAAGATTATTTCAATCGGAGGCCAAAGGAAGTAGACTCTTACAACACGTTCATTTTCCGATTTATAGAGACTATTGTGGTATCTGCAGAACCTCGGCGAAATAGCATACTAACAATTATAAAATTGTAACAGAGCTGTGTCTGTACATTTAAGATTTTTGCCGGCTTTAGAATTGTCCCACCCCTCTCTACCCACGGGAGTCATAAGAGCCGACTGAGGGAAAACCGAGGGAGTGGGCAGCAGCACTCGATCGGCGATTACGGTATTATCCCCCATAATGAGCACATAGTTCTCTTGGGGAGGTCTATGTCCAGCAGTGGACGTCGAAAGGCTGATGGATGGATGGATGGATGGAACGGCATTTCTTAAAACCATGTTTTGAAACAGTAAAGCTGCCAAGCTAACCGCTTCGTAACGAGTCTTTCCAATTTTTTATCAAATGTAGCCAATATTGTAATAATAAAAAATAAATAAATATTTCACACAACGTCCTCTGGTCCCAAACTAAGCTTAACGCTTGTGCTATGGGTACCCGATTACGGATATATTACATATCTTACTTTTTTTTTGTAAATACATACATATAATAGATAGAAAATACCCAGATGCAGTACAAATATCTGTGTTCATCACACAAATAATTGTCCTGAGTGGGAATCGAACCCATGACCTCGTGCACGGAAGTCGGTTACACTACCGACTACGCCAATAGGTCTGTAATTACTGATAACCTTCTTGAGTGATCGATTATAGATTAGCTTTAGTGGTTTTGTTAACGCTTTGTCACATCTTTTTATAAAGATTGGTTGGATACCATCATTGCCCGCACCATTTGCTGCTGTATCTAGTAATTTTAGCGCATTTAATGTCTGCGCTTGAAATGGATAATCGACACATGGTGGTGGAGTTGTTAGTGTGCAGCATGTTGGCTGATATGGTAGGTAGGATTTGTGGACCACTGAAGTAATGTAACATAGTTCCAGTGGCCCGCCAATAAAGGCGGCGAGACGGCACACGGCGGGTTTATTTAGTGGGTGAGGGGGCCACACTACCCTGTTCGTTGCCCCCACAATACCCTGTTCGTTGCCCCGAACGACGGGGTGTGCGGTTAGGTACATTTTTTCCAGCTTTAACATAAAAAAAATAGACGTCGCGGGACGTCTGCCAGATGTGAAAACATCGAAATTATTTTGTAGAAATAAGCAGAAATAAAATGATCATAGCTTTTTAAGTGTGTGCTTTTATATATGACATGTATAAAATAACGGAAATGGACGTAAATCATCATCATCAGGCCCTGGATATCATCTAAGACGGAAGTACTTGTCAAAACGAATCGAACGATCCCAAAGTTGTCCCAAAGTTAGCCCATGGCGGCTCCATTATGAGACCCTGAATATCATCTAGGATTATGGTACTATTCAAGGTAACTCAAACTAGCCCTAAATCAATGGGTTGCGACGTTTAATTACCGAGCACCCATGGCCCAGCATCCCAGCTCCATTATCAGACACTAGATACTATCTAGCGACAAAGTACTCGTCAAGACGAATCAAAAGAGTATAAACTGGATGAGGTTGCGTCGTTTCATTACAGAGTTACTGTGGCCTCCTTCCAGCTCCATCATTTGACCCTGGATATGGTATCCAGGGTCTCATGATGAGTTCTTATGGCTATTTTCTGGCTCCATCATCAGACCCTGGATACCATCTAAATACAAAGTACTCGTCAAGACGAACCAAACGATTCCAAACTCGATGGGGTACATTGTTTCATAACAGCGTTACTGTGGCCACCTTCCAGCTCAATCATCAGACCCTGGATACCATCAAGAAACAAAGTATTCTTTAAGACGAATCATACGAGCCCAAACTCGATGGTGTTATCTCGTTTTATAATGAAGTCCTATGGCCACCTTCCAGCTCTATCCCAGACTGACAGAGAGACTAGATATCATCTAGGACTCTGGAGTACTAGTCAAGACAATTCAAACGAGCCCTAACTCGATGGAGTTGCGCTATTTAATTACACAGTTCTCATGACCACCTTTTAGCTCCATCATCAGACCATGGGTACCATCTAAAGATAAAGTACTCATCAAGACCAATCAAACGAGTCTAAACTCGATAGGGTTGCGCCGATTCATTATAGAGTTCCTATGGCGACCTTCCAGCTACATCATCAGATCAGCTCCATCTCATCCATCATAACTTGCAAGATTTGAACGGGACAAGTAAAATGCCGATCAAAGAACCGACGAAGCAACAACACCACCATCCACTCCTGATCGAAATCGGGCCTCTTCGGCTGACATCGGCAGCGACGAACATGCACCATCTCCATGCAACGCCCCGCCGCCGCCCGCACATGTGTCAAGCCGAGCTGCGCGCTACGCTAGCCGCAGTGCCCGCCGGGAACACGTTGACACCGCTGCGCGCTCGCCCTGATGATGAGCATCGAATATGCTCGAGACCCGGGTCGACTAAATCGATCCTCAACGTGAGTTATTTCCGGTGATATATTTCTAATAAGTAAAATAAAAGCGTCGCCACGCTAGCAGCAGATTTTACCCTCCCTCCGCATTAGATGTTTCACATCTAAAAGGTTGGATTTGTGGTTTGCAGGTGTTATATGCTGTTTAGAGGAAAAGAGACCTGTTAGCAGGATAAAAAAAATACCAATTGTATTTAATTTTATCATTTTCTACAAACAACCGTAAAAAAAAAATATCAATAGAGATAATATTTCCGATAAAACCACTAAACGGGTATTATTAACGAAGTATACTCAAAAGATATCTGAAGTATCAATTTCATTTAAAATAAAATTAAGTAAAATCTCCGAAACGGAAACGGATTTGTTATTGTTACGCGCCATATTGAAGACTATAGATTAAAAATTAATCATTGAAGGTATTTCGCGTAATTGGATCCGAATAAGGGAATGAGAGGGATCAACGTTGGGGCTCACAAAGGCTCGTGGGGTTTTCAACTAACCTATTTTTGTATTTCAATTATGGATGAAATGAAATATTCTCGTATTGATTGATCTTTGGTTAATTTGTCTGGTAAAATATACTTTTAAATTAATATTAGGTGTTGTTGTCCTATGATCACATGGGCAGAAGACGTAGTCTACCAACACTAAATTTTGTCCGTGTGGTGACGGACTAAGACTACAAATGTCACCACCCCATTCTTTTCCACGGGTGTCGTACGAGGCGACTAAGGGAAGTAAGCAATTATCACCCATTGCATTAATGGTGGCGAGGCTGGGTACCAAGTGGGAGTACTCACTTGGTATAAATTACTTATGATGTATTGTAAGTATTTGTAACTCATATAAAAACATGGGTCTTTTAGATCATCAATATGTTATCTATTCGTTCGCAGCCGTATTCACATAAAGAGTTTTTTTAACTAACAATACATTTAAAAAATTAAAATCGAATAATATTTTAAAATTTTAAAAATAATTTCTCTTCTTCTTTCGAACGATATTTAAAAATTAAAAAAATAGGAATAAATTTTGCTTACCTCCACATGTTTCCCGGAAATCAGGGCAGCAATCGCCAAGTTTCAAACAGGCGTGGTCACAGTAGCACGGCTTGTCAGTCAAGTCCTCAATTATGGCGTTCTGATGGGCTTTTTGCACCACGCAGGCACTGTTGCGACCCGAACAGCACAGGTTCGAGTCCCTGCAGTAATTCGCCCCGCAATACCCGGCGAGACACACCGCACTCGCGAAACACAACCAATAACGAAACATTTTGAAATCGATTGTAGAATCTTATTAAGTCGTCTAAACTTCGATATTGTTATATAAGTAATATAAGGCACTTCGCTAAAAAAAATCTTGCCACTATAAAAAAATGCTGTTGTATTTTATCCCAAATTAGAAATCCAGATACACTGCCAATTCTGAAACAAACAAAAAATACATTACACAATTTTATAAAAGTAAAGAGTTTTGTAGGAAATTATACTAGATTATTAGAGTATAAAAATATTAAAATTATACGTCATAAAAAATAGCGGGATGCAGTTAGTATCGTAAAATGTAAATTACATGGATAGATAAATAAGTAAATCATAAAAAAATAGTTGTTCTAGAAAATTTGTTATTTAATTAGTCTAGAAGGTACTTAATTAAATACATAATTAGAAAACGTAGATACTCGTAATTACCTACATATTAACAATGACATAAAATCTCATAAATACTAAAGAACTTACTATTTAAGAATAAAAAAAAACAAATATGAATAAGAAAATTTCAAAATCATTTTATTTTTAACAAAAACAACTTGCATGCCTCCTGTGAGGTTTGAACTCACGACCCCTGGTTTACGAGACCAGTGCTCTACCACTGAGCTAAAGAGGCTTACGTAAGGCATTGCGAAATAGCGGCTCACTTACTGTAGGTTATATTTTATTCACAAATACGTTATTTTAAGAAAATCATTTTTTTAACAACTTTTGGAAGGTTTTGTAATAAATGATTAAATTCCGTAACTTAAAAGCTCCGCTAATCAATATTTACGGTTAATAGTAATATGGTTACACGTGATAATAGTATGCTGAATAATGTTATAAACTTATTAAATTTAATTGTGAAATACATCATGCTCAACGTTTAGGAATCCGTTCCAGTGAGTAACTGACAGACTACTATCGTAGGACGTGACACGCCACTAATGATGTAATTTGCACACCATCCGACCATAGTACCTACTGCTATTTTTTTAATAAGGATGATCCTAAGTAATGATGTGAAATATTTCACAATAATATCTATTTTATCAACAGGACAATTGCATTACCAATGCAAAATTAAAATAATCCAACGCCATGAATAATAATACCTAATTGTGAAAAGAAAAATATCACCTTTGGGTGTGGCTCCAACCTCAAAAATTACTTTTAACTATTTTGCCAGTTGTGCTCTTAAATTTAAGATTTTTTCTTTTAGAGGCAAACTACGCCTAAAGACATCACACATTTCTTGTTCAAGCCTAATTACGTACTTATTTGAAATCTTAACAATGTTTTTTTAAGCTCTTTTAATTGTTATGAAATAAATTTTTTGTGACAATTTAGGGTTGTATATATTTTTTAATGCCGAATCATTAAAAATATAAAATAAAAAATGTTGTCCAAAATAATAAAATAAATTTTTGGGTGGACCACCCTTATCGCTTAGGGGAAAAATAGTAAACATCCTATTCTCAGACCTACTCAATATACACACAAAATTTCATAAGAATCGGTCAAGCCGCATTGATCTATGAATTGTCAAGCCGTTTCGGAGGAGAATGACGACAAAAACTGTGACTCGAGACTTTTATACTATACTAGATATAAAACAAAGATCGGTTACACCATGTATAACTCAGAAATGACTGGACCGATTTTTATGATCTTTGATTAGTTGTATTTGTCTCGGAATAGCAGAATAACTTTAAAATATGAAATGAGAAAAATTCTCGACAAAAAATTATGAATAACATTTATTCTCATACATTTTGTACGTAACGCCTTTTTATGAAGAAACTAAAATTAATTCAGCTACTTAATAAGTTAAAACAAAATTAATTTTATTGATTCTGTAGGGTGGTATGACGTCCGCCGAGTCAGCTAGTTTAATATAAAATTTTAAGCAACAATGATTTTTATAAGCGCATATTTTGGGTTAGATCTCAGGTTCCCGATATAGTAGCGGGATAAAATGTATACCAGTCAGTTTTAAGTCTAATCAAGAGCTATCAAATAAAAAAGTTGCATCAAAATCCGTTCAGTAGTTTTTGCGTAATGCGCGAACAAACAAACGGACAAACAGACAAAAAATCTAAAAAAAATAGTTTTGTGTTTAGACACGCCTATATAGGCTAATACAGTCATTTTTTCTCAGATATCTTAAATGTACAAACATAGCTATGTTACAGCTTTATAATAGTACCTATAAATAATAAGCAACGCAAATGAGATCTCAGTTAGTAAATTATAGCATACAATAGTGATAGGCTTTTAGCACAGTAAATATATAAGCTAAATTTACTGTGCTTTTAGTCAAACCAAATATCATAAACAATTCCATAATATTACCAACTTAACAACAGTAATATCCTATGATGACGTCGACACACAAGATCTTGTGTGGTCGATTTATGATGACAAATGTTTTTTTTTTCCTTTTACGTTGGAGGTAAAGGCACAGGAACGAGGTCGTCGAACCTAAGTTGACCGACTAGTTTAACTTATGTCCACTTAAAAAAGGGATTCGGTGAGATATTTTGAGCTACGCACTCTCGAAGTTTTAAGATGTACACTCGTACATCTTGAAATATTAACTTTTGTTTTTATTTGATTTGTTATAAATCTTTATATTTATGATAAAATTAAAGAATTTTATATCCAGAGAGAATCCGGAGAAGAACATGAGAAACAGCTTTTAAGTATTTTAATACAAAAATAATGGAGCCAATTATACATACCTATATACAGCAACGCGTGGAAGGGTTGGCTAGTTATAATATATGGTTATTTATCTAATACTTTAATTAACATAATAAACTATTACCAAAAAAATACAAAAGCTATATCTATGAACACTTTAATGAACTTTAGACCAAGTGGACTAAAGTTCGTTTAAGCTCAATTTCAAATTCGTTAAACTGAATTAGATCTAGTCTGGATCTCTGGATGTACAGTGTGTCCAGGGATACCATAGAGTCTATGGTATAGACAAAGATGTCAAACTGTTTACAGCTTAACTTTTGATTATAAAGGTTATTATAATGTTCTAAAATAATATAAAACATAGCCTGTACGGGAGTAAAGGCTATGTTTTATGAAGGGGTAGACAAAGGTGTATTACACACCCACGGTTCACCAGCTATATTAAAGTTCCACGTAATCCCCTATTCGGTCTATTGCCCGGGCACATTTCCAAACTCCGGGCTGCTAGTGAGAATTTCTCTTTTTACGAAAAAGCTCAATAACACTGCCCGACCAGGGGATCTCGAACCCGAGACCTCATCACCACAGAGGCAGTTAAGTTTTTTTTTATGTGTTATATAACTGTTTATATACTACCTTACGCCTTAATAAAAATTAGGTTATCTTAAAATAAAAAATAAAATATTTACCATGTTTATTATATTAATATAACAAAGAGTTAAAGACTAATAGTTATTAAATATGGTAATGCAACGACCAATTAATTAGAAAAAATCTTCTTGCATTTACCTAAACTGAAGGCTATTTATTACCCTTAGAGAAAGCAGAAATTAAAAATAAGCAATAATCAAATAAGCGCCAATTAACGTTACAAAACTAAAATTGAACAGCGGTATGTAAAATATAGATGAAATGAAACTAAACAAAAATTACCGATTAAACGATGAATAAAACCGTGACGCAAAGCTAGTGTAAAATAAATACATTGTCATGTTCCCGCCAAGCGTATGCATATTTTGCGCGCTCTAAATAATCTCACAAACCCCACAAACAAAACAAGTATTTGATATGTGAGGTATTTTTACACGCGTCAGTCTTTCCGAAAACATGTGAAAATTTAATTAAACATCCAAAGCTCTAAAGAGTGTATATATTAACGAAAATACTTTGTTCAACAACCAAGTTTACTCCACAATAATCCAAAAGGGAGTGCCGCGCGCCGCATCGTTCAAAAACAATGTAGCCTTTTACAAAGTCTTACACATAACAACTGTGTCTGAACGATAACAAATGAGCTACGGTGAAGAAGTTAATTCGTTAATTCGTAATGTTGGTACAGGTAATGCGTACCCGTCCTTACTGAATTATAAATCAAAACAAGAGTTTCTGGGGAACTGGTGTGGTAAAAGTATATAGGGTTTGGCGTTTTGCATGAAATATTTTAAAATATTCAACAACCATTTTTTCTTAATGGAGCGTGAATTCTGCTAACCCGCGGGGCTGGTGGTACGATATAAATTCCTCTCACTCTGATAGAAAAGCCGTGCATAATTGTTTTGAAAACAAAGTTCACCACATCCCTTACTCATCGTGTATATCGGTTTAGCTATGTATCACAATTTATGCATTATGGGTACACAGCATTAAAAATTCGTTAAATATTTTTTTCTAAGTATTTTGTAATAGGACATTAGTATGTGTAGGTATAATAAATAATAATAATAAATATTCACGGACATTTCACACAACGTCCTCTGGTCCCAAACTAAGCTTAACGCTTGTGCTATGGGTATCAGATTACGGATATAATACATATATTACTTTTTTTTTTGTAAATACGTACATATAATAGATAGAAAACACCCAGACGCAGTACAAATATCTGTGTTCATCACACAAATAATTGTCCTGAGTGGGAATCGAACCCATTACCTCGTGCATGAAAGTCGGTTACGTTACTGACGACGCCACGAGGCCCGTCGTATATATTACTGACAATCAATGAAAAGTAATTTTACCTTATTTTTCAGTGAATTTTGAAAATCATAATATATTGCGATCGCTAAAAACCGATTAAGCGTTCTACATTCGATAATTTTTTGGTTACATTTTGTTATCCGAGTTTCACTGCAGACAGCAATGAAGATAGCAATGAATAGGTTAACAGCGACCACATAAACATAAGTTCTGCTGCCTTGATATATAGATATCGATGAGTGTATTTTAAACCACATCGCTAAGACAATCTAAAGGTTTTTATATTCATACGGCCATTTAATGGAAACAGTGGCCAGAACTTTTAAATTAAATATATCAGGTATCAAACTAATTTGTAATGAATATTTAATATAACACAAATCGCTTTTCTTGTAAACTTAGATCATGTAAAATCTACTCTGAAGTGCTAGTGAAGCATGTTTAACTCGCAGATTAAAGTGAAACGTAACAACTTCGACTTCGGCAACATACAATAGCGGAACTTTCTATGAAGTATATTATTAGACAATAATAAAGCCGCGCACATTACGTAGCTTTTATCATCTATCTGAAATGTTCCTTCGCAGTAAAATTTTACTCTGTGCTAATGTTTGTATTTTAAAATATTTCTTTAGGTCTTGGTGCGAACTTTTTTAGGTAAGCAATAATTGTGTTAAATTCTTTGTGCGTTTTGTGTAAGTAACCGCCATCTAAGAAGAGAGAAGAGACCTTTTATGAAGCTTAGAAGTGGAGACCTATTAATTATTAGCATAGATAGATAACTATTTATTCAAAACCATTGTATAAAGATACTTAAAAATAACTTAATGTTAACAGGCTTTTAATTGACGGCCTTATCGCTTAAAGCGATCTCTTCCAGGCAACCATGCACGGAAAGAATTAAGATTAACAATAGTAAACATAAAATAAACATACATTATAAATAAATAAAAACATTAATAAAAATGAACCATATAGGTATATAAATAAAATATTCAATTAATTACGTAAATAATAAAACAATATAGAAATTATTACGATGTAGTAGCGAATTCAGACAGATAATATGATATTACACGATTTTTAGAAATATCCAAACTAGGGGAAAGTCTTATTTCTTCTGGCAGACTTCCAAAGTATGGCAGCTTTAACTGTTAAGGAAGAACCATAGAAAGTAGTTTTATGTTTGGGTATCTTTAGTCTCAGATTATTTGAAGACCTTAAAGAGAGAAAACATGAATGTGTTGAATGTAAGAAGTAGAAACGTTCCCGAAGATATGGAGGATAGGAAGGATTAAAGAGGATAGTGTAAAGGAGAGAGAGAATATGAGCATCCCGGCGACGAGGAACAGGAAGCCACTTGAGTTTTGTGCGAAATTCGGAAACATGGTCATACTTACACAAGCCAAATATGAACCTGATATAAAAATTTTGAAGGCGTTCAAGTTTATCAAACTGGTCTTGGGGTAATGTTACTTATTTCATTTTATAACCCATATGTACTGCTGTTGGTCTAAACATTATATTAAATATAAAGTAAATAACATCATAAACATATTTAAATAACCGTCGCCCTAAATAAAAAACATACAGCCGCATTGAGAACCTCCTCCTTTTCGAAGTCGGTTGAAAAGTTTACTGATATAAAACCGAAACTTAGACTAAATGGCTACCCCCTTAATAGAGTAGAACAGTTTAAATACCGGGGGCACATTCTAACCCCGGATCTGAAAGACGATGCGGACATTGAAAGGGAGCATAGGGCGTTGTCTGTTCGTGCGAATATGATAGCACGCAGATTTGCTCGCTGTTCAAGAGACGTCAAAATCACCCTGTTCACGGCATTTTGCACGTCTTTCTGCAAGAGCAGTCTGTGGGAGAGTTATACGCAAAAGCAGTACAGCGCTCTACGCGTACAATACAATAATGCATTCAGAGTGCTGTTGGAGCTGTCTCGCTTCTGTAGCGCCTCGGGGATGTTCGCCGAAGCGCGCGTGGACTTTTTTTATACAACCATGCGCAAGCGGTGTACATCCCTGGTGCGCAGGGTGCGGGCCAGCCCGAACAGTATCCTGAGCGCTTTCGCTAAGCGTTTTGACTGTCAGTACATGTATCGCTGTAACATGGTACATGTACGGGCTAATGTAAAAATATAATTTTAATTTAATACTTTCTGATATTTACGCGAATGTTTGTTAGTAGAAAATCAAGAAAACGCGATAGATTCCGTAAACGTAGTTTTAATTTAATTTATTTTATTTTAATTATTATGTAGAAAAAAAATTAAAATGTAATTGGTTCATGTGTTGACTTTGAATAAATGAATTGATTGAAAACCTATTTCATTGTGAATTTAAAATTCGCGAATTACACTTTATACATGTGAAAGTTTGTTTGTTCAAACGTTTGAATGTTTGTTACTCAATCACGCTTATGCCCAATTTCTATATTCAACGAATCGTCATTGTATAACAGCTACCAGAAGTTTTCAAGATACCGATACCGAGGCTTCACATGTGTTTCACAACATTATTATCATGTCTAGCAGTAACGAACAACTGCCGGTTAAGAATACCGATGACCCTCTTTGCGTTTCATTATTACATCAATCGTTTCACAGGATGTTCAGGAAAAACGGTGTGTTTTAAAAATAAATGTAATTATTTACCTATATATAAAACTTTAATACAAATAATTCAATTATAGTTTATTAACAATTAAATAGTTTAGACACAATATATACTGTCAAATTGAACATTATGACAATCACAAGCTTCTGTTTTCTATAATCTATGGCCCTTATATAAAGATAATGGAAGTAATAAATCTACAACAACACAATAACTACAACGTAATACTTATTACTGATCGATTTTGATTTTTTTCGCTCTGATATCAGTATCTTAGAGTCAATGCAGTCTCCATTTCAATCTCAGACTTAGATATCTTTTCATTTTGTAAGCCTCAATAACAACGTACCAAGCTGTAACTGACTATGTAAACGATGCTATCTCGAAAGTAGTTCATTGGTTTTACGTTAACAATTTACTCCTTAATGGGGCGAAGACAAAATGTATTAGATTCATAACGCCTAACGTCAGACCTGTAAATTCTGTTGTAACAATTAAGGAAGATGAGTTGGACCTAGTGTAACAAAATTTCTAGGTATTACATTAGACGCAAAGCTCCAGTGGGGCCCACACATCGCTGGATTGGCGAATAGACTTAGTTCTGGAGCTTTTGCAGTCAGGAAAATTCGTGAACTGACTGATGTAGACACTGCAAGGTTAGTCTATTATAGTTACTTTCATAGCGTAATGTAGTACGGTATTTTGCTGTGGGGAAATGCCGCCGACATTCAAGCAATATTTGTGCTGCAGAAGAGGGCTATTCGAGCGATCTATAACTTCGGCTATAGACATTCATTAAGAAATAAATTTAAGGAGATAAACATAATGACAGTGGCATGCCAATACATATATGAAAATCTGATGTATGTACATAAGAATATAAATGTTTTTTTTAAAGAGAGAGTGATATTCACAGTGTCAACACTCGAAATAAAGATAAACTTGTTGTCCCAACATCTAGGCTCACGAAAATAAACAAGTCCTTTAAAGGCCAATGTGTACTATTCTACAATAAGATCCCAAGTCAAACTAAAGATTTAAGTTTAAATAAATTTAAGGTAACAGTTAAACGCAATCTATGCCTCAAGGGCTATTACACAGTGGCGGATTATTTAAATGATAAAAACGCTTGGGAATGAGTTGATAGGCTATTTCAACTTTTATTATATAGGTAATCTATAGTGATAAGATCTATTATTAATATTTTGTATGCTTTTAATACCAATGAACGAATGATTAACAAAAAAGAAAAGAAATGTGGCATGTGAGTTTCTTTGCCCGTTTCTTCTCACATAGCCTAAAATTTGGAAACTGGCGATTATGGATCGACACAGATTTTATTATGTAATGTATTATAAATATAATTTAGTCATTTTGGTTAGAGCAAAATCTAACTGCACATTATGCGTGTGTGTTGATCTATATTATAAACTTGACGATTTCAAATATTTTGCAAAAAATTTATGAAATAAAGAAATTTGACTATATTACCAGCACACGACTTCTCAAAACCGTCCGAAATCGGCCGGTAAACATGTCACCTACGGTTGGTATATTTGATAACACAACTATGGGTTAGTTTTTTTATAGAAACGCCATAAATCTTCGTTTCCATAGATTGTTGTTACGGATTGTAACTGAAAACCCTCCCATCCGTTAGTTGCAAACTGTCAGTCAATTCACTTACGACTCGTATTTTTTTAGGAACAGATTATACTTACGCCTGGTAGAATATTCTACCAATCGCAAGTAAAACGAACCGTTTTATTATTATAGGAACCGGCCATTAGACAGCTTACTACAATTTAATACAGTTTACTTAGTTTACCAAAGATTATCAAAATTAAAAACCGTACCTAATAATACGTACGTAATGCTCCATACTAATGTATGGAGCATTACGTATTTAATATTTCGTTTCGTTTCTAAAAGCAAATTGTAGTCCTTAATAGTTATCTTTACAGATTCTTACTAATTTGTCTTGGACGAGATCGTCTCCAGGTGGTATGGATGAACCCTGGTACGGCGTCTCGTGGTCCGGTGGTAAAACGGCGATGTTGGTAACACCTCAAATAGTTCCTCAGAGCACCCCCGGTTGAAGAATCGATAGAGCACACAGAGAGCCCCAAAGTCTCTCCGCTGCCCCAACGACTCCAGCTCATCCGTGAGATTGGGATCATCGACAATCCGAACAGCGCGTCTTTGCAGGGAGTCAAGTGGGTAGAGCTGGTATTTCGGTGCGCCTGCTCAGAGATGTGAGCAGTACTCCACGTGAGGGCGGACCTGTGCTTTATATAGCACAAGTCGCTGCCTCGGTGTGAAGTACCGCTTGACTCTGTTCAGGACGCCCAGTTTCTTGCTCGCCAATTTGGCTTTGTCCTCCAAATGACTCCCGAACTGGACTTTACTAGAATATAGAATTTGGCTCACATACAATCCGGAGTACAAAGAAGGAGCTTATATCGGAAAAATTAAGAATTCCTGTGGCCATACCACATAGTTTCGTTAAGCTAGTTATTTGTAATTAGGGTTGCCAACTTTAAAAAAAATCATGTATCACATTTTTTAAGTAAGAAAAATAAAGTAGGTATTTGGAAGAAAAAAGTATTAAAAACATATTATTTATTTATTCTCTTGAAAACATAGAGTATTTTTACATACTTTATTTTTATGCAAAAGTATAAAGTATATTTACCAAAAATAAAGTAGGATACGTTATTATAAAGTATAGTTGACAACCCTATTTGTAATAGCAGACGTAGTGTATTTTTTATTGTTCCTGCCGTTTATATATGTCATATGCATGTTTTTCAGATATGTATATTAACTAAAAAAATATATTAAGTAATATGTTTCGTCCGCCTTATAACCTAACCGAATAACAAAATCTAAATCTATACCTACTATTATAAAACTGTAACAGAGCTTACTCTGTACATTTAAGATAGGACAAATAATAGAGGACATCTCCTATTTGAGAAAAAATGTCTGATTTAGGCGATATAAGCGTGTCTGAACACCAAATGATTTTTTTAGATTTTTTGTTAGTTTGTCTGTTTATCTGTTTGTTTGTTCACGCATCACGCTAAAACTACTGAACTGATTTAGATGCATTTTTTTTTTGATAGCTCTTGATTGGACTTAACAATTGGTATACATTTTATCCCGCTACTATATCGGAAACCTGAGATATAGCCTAAAAACTAGCGAGCTAACGCGGGCAAAGGCTCGTTAATAATAAAGTAGTTTCCAACGCAAGTGTAGCAGTTTATTTAGTAGGCTGTAGCTCGATAACGATGAGTGCTTACCTAATTGCAATTAGTATTCCCAGTAATCTATACCGTAATACCATTACTGCCTGCCAATCACTAATATAATTAACAAATTTACAACATTAATTTTGCATATTACAAACACGTTACACAGTAATATTTTAAACTAGCTGACCCGGCGAACTTCGTACTGCCATATTTTTTGTTCATGATAACCTTAGATTATCTAGATATTTTTATATATATTTTTAGCATTTGACATGCTTAGCACTATACATTAAACACAAAGTGAAAAATGTGAAATCGAAAATAACAGTCAGGAGCAGGATTTGAACCTGCATCTTCTGGATACCGTCCAGATGCTTTACCAATTCAGCCATCCTGACAATTGCTCCTGACTGCTAATTTCGATAACACATCATACTTAACGTCTTTGGTTGACGCCTGCGCCATCTGTCGGAAGTATTTTCATACATTATACCGACCAGGTAAACTTAATTTTACAATTAAGATTTTACCTAATAATGACGCAATCCCTTTAAATATTTAGATATTTTTATATATATTTTTAGCATTTGACATGCTTAGCACTATACATTAAACACAAAGTGAAAAATGTGAAATCGAAAATAACAGTCAGGAGCAGGATTTGAACCTGCATCTTCTGGATACCGTCCAGATGCTTTACCAATTCAGTCATCCTGACAATTGCTCCTGACTTGCTATAATGTATGAAAATACTTCCGACAGATGGCGCAGGCGTCACCCAAAGACGTTAAGTATGATGTGTTATCGAAATTAGCAGTCAGGAGCAATTGTCAGGATGGCTGAATTGGTAAAGCATCTGGACGGTATCCAGAAGATGCAGGTTCAAATCCTGCTCCTGACTGTTATTTTCGATTTCACATTTTTCACTTTGTGTTTAACCTTAGATTAAATTATATATCTAGATGGACTGTCACTCTTATAAACTTCATAAAAATCGAATGGGAATTATTATGCTAGTGTGCGTGACAGCTGTCATTACGCTTGTGCAATTTATGTGTGTGTGCGTGCGTAATGATACCAGTTTCAGTAGTAGTATTAAATTATGGGAAAATTATATTATCATAGATTCAAGGCATTCTTATACTACAAAATATTTTGTAGGTATATAGTCAATTATCTCTTTCTATTTACTCTCATAATCTTAATATATTATAAAAAATATATACTTTATTATAACCTCTTCTTTAATGAGAATACTACTGTAACCCAAGATAATTATAAATTTAAAAATGTAAATAATTTTCATCATTAAAATAAATAATAACATTACAAATAGTAATATTGTAATTAATTCAGAAAATGACGACTGTGCAGCTTTATGGATTCATTAAAAACGCTAATAATTATGTTAGGTAATGTTTCTATTACTCTCTATCGTTAAAATGTCATCAACTTTGCAAGATTACGCGGGAAATTTAAGTTCATAAACTGGTATCACATAAAAAAATATGAATTAAAATTAATTTATTTTCAAAATATTTAAATGACTTAATTAGCCAGTTATTGTATGAAATAACGTTACTAACCGATGATAAGAGATATCTTTAGTGCTCATTTTCCGATTTTTGTAATTTCGGCACACTAATTACACACGTTTACATTTTAAATGACACACTAATGCTCCTGGATACGACCTTGTCAAGTGACGTCACGATTGACACTAACAGCCATAGAACAGCATTGGGATGAAAAGTTCACCCCAATTTAGTTTGACGCGTTTACAACGCCGAGGGTCCATCTAGAAATATTATTAATCTAAGATGATAACTTTGCTTCTAAAATCCTGAAAGATGTGTTTTGGCTTTGGCTGGCTGAACAACTGAACGTCAATTTTCCGTTAAATTTCTTTAATTTTCGTTTACACAAACCTTGTCCTGACAATCTGATGAAATCACAATTTTATGCAATTGTGATTTCTTCCTCGCTTTTGGTATACTATGCAAATAAATATAAGAGAGCAGACAGATTTCGAGATAAATATGTGAAGCTGTATTAGAGGTAGTAGTGTAGAGAGAGCGTCTTGCCTTGCATAGACCACAGACTAAGTAGAGTCCGAACATACCTCAGACTAACATACAGATAATGGAATTGTATTATGGTAAGAAGAAGTAAGTCTAGAACAGAGTAAGACCTGTGTAAGGTAAGAGTGGATGGTTGTGTGAATCATTATGTAGTCATAGAGTACGCAGTAATGTTTTCTGATTGGAGAAATAGCTGATTGGTAATAGTTGATCACTAGTATTTAATCATTCAAGGACAAAAAAAAATAGGCAGATACGGTCATTCTTTGAGGAAGATTCTTGGAGGTCAGCCTCCACGAGGTAACTAGAGGGACAACTGGCGTCAAAATTTGCACTGACTATAGATAATTCAGTTAAACTCAGAATTTATATTGTTTTCATAAAACATGTTTTATTCCTTTAAGCGTTTGAAAATTATGCATTTTCTTTCAGCTTTAGAATATTCACAGATGAATTATTAAAATGGTGAGACATCAATCAAGTATTCGACTGATTGAACTCAAATTTAAATTCGAATCATTATGTCCGACCGGATTTCATCATTCTAATTGACTGAGTCGAATAATCGCTAACCGTTCTAATTAGTCGTCCCAACTCTTATTGTGAAGAGCAAGAAATGGCGGCAAAGTGATAATCATAGACATCAATTAAAATTATTTTAATTCCAGTCAAATTTTCTAGTAAATTAATTAGATTAATCAAGTAAAAGTATCACTGAAAAGGATTTATCGTTTAGTAGATTTGTTGATTATAATTTACAGGCAGTTAATCTTTTGGCAGAGTAACAGGTAATTTTTAGAAAAAAATAACATATTATTTTCACAGTCATTTTGAATGAATATTACATCATATAGCATCACGCCTGTATCCGATGGGCGAGCCTATTGCTATCTACCATGCACATTTCCAAACTCCGGGCCGCTACTGAGAATTTTTCTTTTTACGAAAAAACTCAATAGCACTGCCCGAGGATCGAACCTGAGACCACGAGGCAGTTCAGTACTTTATTAATATTAACCATATTTAATTTATTTAATCTGAGAACCATATAATAATCTCACTTAACATGGAATCTTAAACACCTCGTACGCTCTATATTTAGAAGATTAACGTAAGCCGGTCATATGGCTTTTAGACTAGGGACGAAGATTAAAGCATTATCACACAGAAGCAGGCTTGGTGCTGACCGTTTCATTAATAAATAGGGTGAAGAACATGGTAAACTATGTGGGGGACTTACAATATAGTCTAGGCAGCCACATTAGGTGTATGCAGGAAGCTATTTAGTTAGTACCTAATTGAAATATCGCAATTTAAGAAAAGATTTTACGTAACTTTCACATCTGACACCTGGAACTTGGCTGATTGCCGATCTAGGCTAACAATTAAGTTTACATACATTTACCACTTTTTTCACGTCATCACACATCACATTACACATTCATTCCCAAAAAAAGTGGGTACTCAATAAGTAAGGTCCTGCCAGCTGGGATCTAGGACTAAGATTTATATATAGCCTGATAGGTATTCGATTACTATTTCTTACTACACGCCGATGTTTATCGGTCCAGCTGTTCTCGAGATATAAATGGTCATTCAAACAGACAAATATTCTCAAATTGGAATGAATCTCTCAAACTAGAGAGATTAGGATTGTCAGTAGGTTTGTACGATAGCTTAGCGGTCTCAAGAACCCCCGGATAGGGAAAGTAGGTAGACGCAAGTTCATATCCTGCTCGTAGAAAATGTATCTTTTTTCACTTGTGAAAGTGTTAAATAAAGTAATTTGTCATTGTAAAATAGTAAATATCAAATGCTATGAATCATAATATGAGTTATCAGTAAAAGTCTTAAAATATCTAATACTATCATTAATCAAAAAAATACAGACAGAGCCCACAGATTTATACAGGTATTAGCTTAAATAGATCCTAGATACCTTGGCACTATAGTAAATCTGTAATTCCTTATAACACTATAAAGTTTATCCGAATGCGACATGAAATTAAATGCGAGTATAAAAACCCAAAAGCTTATACAACAGTGAGTTGAAACCGCAGAACATTGTCTATTCATTGCTAAACGATTCAGTACTAAATTACTTTTGAGGGTTTATAGGCACCTACATCAAGTAAATTAGTTACTTCTGACTTCGTACAAATGTAATACCTATATTGTTCAATTACTTGATCAACACGCCGTGTGGGGCCGGCTATAGAAATGTCCCACCCCTCTCTACCCACGGGAGTCGTAAAAACCGAGGGAATACCGGAGGAGTAGGCAGCAGCACTTCCTCGAGCATTAACAACATCCACTGCGATCGCCAACCCGCCTGCCAAGCGTGGCGATTACGGCATTATCCCCAATGACGGGACCGCTCGTTGTGGCGTTCTCTTGGGGAGGCCTATGTCCAGCAGTGGACGTTGAAAGGCTGATGGATAGATGGACTTGATCAATATGTTAACAGAAAGTGCGAAGAACAAATAATTTGTGAAATATGGAAAAAGAGAACTCAGGTGTTATCACCCATATACCTTAAACACAAAGTGGAAAATGTTTCAGGTGTGGACAAGGATGCATGGATCAAGTGTTTTCTCTGCGCAACGTTGTGGAGAAGCATCTGGCTGTAGGCCAGAGGGTTTTCTGCAGTTTTGTGGATTTGGAGAAAGCATTTGACACTGTTGTACGAAAGGAACTTTGGGACATTTTGCCGGAGTATGGTATTAACGGTAGACTGCTACTAGCGGTGCAGTCCAACTACATGGACTGCAGAGCTTGTGTGCGGCTGGATGATGGAATGTCACCCTGGTTTGATGTCAATATCGGCGTTAAACAGGGCTGCGTTCTATCAGCCAGACTGTTTATCACATATCTGGATAAATGTCTACAAAGGTTGAATGAAATGAACAAGTGGATGAGTTTGTATATCTTGGATGTGAATTCAGTCAGGATGGAAGGTACACCACTGATGTAGAAAGAAGAGTGAATGCGGGAAATAGAGTGAGCGGAGCATTGGGACAACTTCTCGGCAGCCACCACCTCAGCCAAAAGGCACGTGTCGCAATACACAACGCAGTGCTTGTCCCAACGTTATTATATGGAAGCGAGAGTTGGGTATGTAAAAAGGAGCATGAGAGTAAAATCAATGCGGTCGAAATGCGATCTCTGCGTAGAATCTGTGGAGTGAGGCTGACTGACCGCATTCGTAACAATGACGTAAGAGAGCGAGTAGGTATGAAAGAGAGTATTGGTGTAAAGATGCGAAAGGAAATGCTCCGATGGTTCGGACATGTGGAAAGAATGCCGGACGAGCGACTGGCTAATAAGATATACAATGCGAAAGTGGAAGGATTTAGGTAAAGGGGGAGACCGAGACTTACCTACCTAGACCAAATTGGTCATGTATTGAAGGAAAGTGGAGTCAGGAGTCTCCGAAACCGGCGAGCCTGTATGAAGAGAATTATGAATGTTGAGGAAGCAAGAGATGTATGCAAGAATAGAGCCTCTTGGCACTCTGTTCTCTCTGCCTACCCCGCAAGGGAAATGGCGTGATGATAAGTTAGTTAGAAAATGTGAAATCGAAAATAACAGTCACGAGCAGGATTTGTCACGATGGCTAAATTGGCAAAGCATCTGGACGGTATCCAGGAGATGCAGGTTCAAATCCTGCTCGTGACTGTTATTTTCGATTTCACATTTTCCACTTTGTGCTTAATGCATATGCCTAAGCATGTCAAATGCTAAAAATATCTAAATATTTATAGGGCTGCGTCATAATTAGGTAAAAATCTTAATTCTAAAATTAAGTTTACCTGGTCGGTATAATGTATATACCTGGTCGGTATAATGTAAATACTTCCGACAGATGGCGCAGGCATCACCCAGGACGTTAAGTATGAATGTGTTATCGAAATTAGCAGTCAAGAGCAGTTGTCACGATGGCTGAATTAGCAAAGCATCTGGACGGTATCCAGGAGATGCAGGTTCAAATCCTGCTCGTGACTGTTATTTTCGATTTCACATTTTCCACTTTGTGTTTAATGTATATGGCTAAGCATGTCAAATGCTAAAAATAAATATAAAACTATCTGTTCATTTTTGAAATTATTAATATACTTACACATTATAACAAATTGCATTCGTCTTTTCTTCAATTTACTCTAAAAATTCTTTTTTTATACTATAGGGGTGGCGGACAAGCATACGGCCCACCAGATGGTAAACTCTTACCGTAGCCTATAGACGCTAGCAACACCTAGGACCTAGAGGTATCACTCGCACGTCGCCATCTCCAAGGAAAGGGATAGGAGGTGGAAAAGAAGGATAATAATGAGAGGATATAGGTAGGATACTAGGGAGAGTATCGGGAGGGGATTTGGGCCAGCGGCGCTCTCACACTTCATATGAAGCGCAACGGTAACTACAGTTATTACACGCTGATCTTTTATGAGAGGGTGGTACTTCCCCGATCGAGCCGGTCCATTCGTGCTGGCATAAGCAAGCTCTACCATTAGAAAATTTTCGAGCATGATCCATAATTCGATCTACGTCACATATTACCTACACCCTTATAGCACCTAAAGTCAACAAACCTATACTAATTGTTTACCATTCTCACCTAACTTCCTAACAATCATCCCTTTTGAATCCTTATGTTGAGAGTATAATTCATTAATTATAACTTTTACAAGTAATTTATGCGCGTGCATATGATCGTATGTAAATGAAGTGCGTGAGGAACTTGCTAACGAAGTCAGGAATATGCTACCCTTTGTGCTGCTGAAGGTATTATACCCCATTTCAACGAAATAATAGGCACGAAATTATTATTTTTCATGACGCAGTACTTCAACAGGCAACTATAAAATACTTTCTAACATTTACGCGAATTTTACACATTTTGAAATAAAACTACGTTTACGGAATCTATCGCGTTTACTTGATTTTTATACTATCCCGACGTTCCTGTGATAGGCCTCACCAAACATAATACAAGAAGGCAGGCACACCACAAGATTGCAAGATTCTGTTAGCGCTTATTGTGTGGATAAAACCCACAGTAGTGATTAGTTAGTATTTCCGCATAAATTTAATAATCCATAACTGTTGTTGCCTACTGAGTTTTCTGGCCGGATCTTTCTCAGTCAGGCCGCGTTCCGATCCGGTGGTAGCTTTTTAGTCATAGCTTCTATTAGGTAAAATCAATATATTTAATTATATAAACTAATAATCAATATTGTCTTCTTACTGGTACTTTTTTGATTACTTAACAACTTAAAAATTTTAATTGGTAGTTTGTGGTAGAATTTTTAAGCATTAAACATATTTAATAATTTTAAAACTTAAAGAGGAGTATTATACTAATTTTATTTTATTATTATTTAAAATCTCATACATTGTAAGTATAAAACTTAAAGTAGATATTTTTAACTGTGTTTCTAAACGAATATTATGTAGGTTGAATCATATTACTGTGGGTAGATGAAACCGTTGAAACAACATATAAGCTTTGGACATCTATCATCTAAGTCCACCCGTGATCATGAATGCTGTAAAGTATTCGAAACGTCGGGATAGTATAAAAATCAAGTAAACGCGATAGATTCCGTAAACGTAGTTTTATTTCAAAAAGGCAACTATAAAGTTACTGAAATTTGAAAATATGCCTAACATTGCTTATGATTTCCTGAAGTAGGTAATATTTATAGGCGCCGCTTTCTAAAAGAATAGTGAGACTAATTATAAAGTTTACTTCTTCTTTTATCTTCTTTAGAACTCCCACTGCTAGCTATGAAACTCTTCTATAGTTGGAGGGGAATGAACCTACTGTACCATACAAGGGAGTAGGCGTAATTTTCTCTCGAGATTTCCATATATAATAGTGTTATCGTTTTTCTGTACTACAAGTGTTTTTTTTTTATTGCATTTAGTGGCAGATGAGCCACGGGCCATGTGATGGTAAATGGTAACCGTCGCTCATGGGCCCTCTCGGTATTATTGTCAAGCCGCTGCTCACTATTTCATTTCACAAATATGAAATGAAAAAATAAATGGCTATCTCCTACTACAGCCAAAACGCAACAATATGCTTCATGGCCGGTCACACGGGAGATGGTGGTACCAACCCGCTCGGGCCCGATGCCAAGTGAGTACTCCCACTTGGTACCCAGCCCTACCACCAGTCATTCAATGGATGATAATTGCTTACTTCCCTTAGTCGCCTCATACGACACCCATGGAAAGGAATGGGGTGATGACACTTGTATTCTTAGTCCGTCACCACATGGGCTACTGTGGCAAACAAACTTAGATCTATCGGATGACCACAGACTATAGACGCTAGCAACACCAGATGCATCAAGCAATTGTCAACTTTAGAAAAAGGTAGGTGGGCAGGAAATATGATATAGAGCAAACGAGAAGGTGGATAACAAGGACTACGAGTCATAGAAAACTAAACACTAGGACATTCATCGAAATAAAACTGCAAAAATACCCACCATTGTTTACGCCAACATTGAATGAGAGGGTGACACTTCCCGAACCAATTAATTCACTTTGGGATTAACAAGGCCCCCACAAAAATGGTCCATAATTTCTTTACTCAGCCCTTACGTCAGCCGTAAAATGAAATGGGATGGTGACACAATATATTCTTAGTCCACACGGACAGAGCGCGGTTATTACTGACCAACTGTTAAAAGGAGGAATGTTCAAAATTTATCAAAATGAGCTTAAGAATGCTAACATAGACTGTATATAAAAAGAGTGCTAACATATGGTGCTATTATCCGCACCAATAAAGAAATGGATCAAGAATGGCGGCTTATGCTTATATTAACAGGTTGGACCGTCAACAAAACAGGTTTACAAGTTCAGTGATAATTTATTATAAACGTTGATAATATTATATATTTTTTCTTCAAAGTATTTTAGACCATTACTAGCCTCTGCCCGCGGCTTCGCCGCACCCAAAAGCTAGTTTTTAGGTTATATCTCAGGTTCCCGATGTAGTAGCGGGATAAAATGTTATTAAGTTTTTAAGTCTAATCAAGAGCTATCAAATAAAAAAGTTGCATCAAAATCCGTTCAGTAGTTTCTGCGAAATGCACGAACGAACAAAAAAAAATTCTTGTTCAGACACGCCCATTTAGCCTAATACAGTATTTTTTCAAATATCTTAAATGTACAGACGCAACTCTTTATAATAGTATAGATACCTACACGATTTCACGCGTATCACTTCGAAGAACCTCGTCCATGCGAGCTCATTTTACTAACGTAGCCAACAAGTAAATTAACAATAAACAAAAAGTAACTTTAATAACAATCAAACAGAAAACAAACAACAATGACAACATAAGTAGGTATAACAGTAAAAATAGCAATGAATTTAGAAAAAACCGAGCGCGTCCAGACAGCTCTACAAGCAGATCCAGACTGATTATTAGTGATTATTTTTTTTGCAAGCTCTACCGAGATTTGACAGTTATAAGGAGTGAGTGAGAGGCAACGATTAGCGCCGCTATTTAAATTCGTTCTATAATGGCGCGGGTAATAACATAGTTTGTATAAGTATATATATATATAACCCAAACTGGCCGCTGTTATGCTGTATAACTCTTTTCTCTCTTATCTCGCCTTATTTTATAAAGAGGAAACAAACTTAAATCATTGCACTGCGCTTCGTGTGATTGCATTTTGCAGGAGACATGAGACACGTGCCTGGCTATAACCATAAAACTCCCCCATTTGATCTGCTGCCATCTCGTTCCCACTTATGCACATGCTTAACATACTATTTCGTAACAAAAAGATTGTACCCACTCACGCGACTCAATACATATAAACCTTCATTGGAAAATTAACAAATTGATAAATCAAGATCGATTGCGTGGTTTAGCAGAAAGTGTACATACAATCTGGAATAGCTACTTTATATTATGTATAGGTATAAGATACAAAGTTGTTTGTTAAAAAACATAGCAATGTTGTAGCTTCCTCAGCAAGGGGCCTATATTGATGCCAACATATTTGTCGCGGGGCCCTTTTATACAGCGATTCCTGAAGACCACTGACTAAGCCATACATATCTGGGACCATATAATCTCGGAGTCTTAAAGCCCCATATAATTTATACCATGGTAGCTACGCCCCTGATAGTCAAAAAGAGGGTTATTTAAAGATTGAAGTTAGCATGAATTATCTATTAGATATTACATTACCAGAGGGTAAATGTTAAACAGTCTAACGATCTGTGAAGGGTACGCTGTCTAAAACTATATTTTCATATATATAGTACTTTAATGCTATGTTAATAGGTTAATATAACATTAGACAATCATGTTCTCTAAGGGCCCATTATCACGCACGAGCCTTATGCGTAAATTATTGAGACGTAATCAGCTTACGATTCTGATCAAATAGTTTGCTACCATAGATGTTTTATACTAGAAATCTGAGAAATATCTACAACATTTCTAGTGCTTACTAATTTGTAATAGGGATCATCGCACAATTGGTCATGTAATACAATTAAAAATTTTACTTACTTACGAATCACGCCTTCTCCCTTGCCGGGTAAACAGAGAAAACAGAGTGCCAAGAGGCTCTGTTCTTACATACATCTCTAGCTTCCTCGACATTCATAATTCTCTTCCTATACGCTCGCTAGGGTCGGAGACTCTTGACTTACACGAAAATTCTTCGTTTAAATATATAAGAATATGGTGAAGACCGACAACAATAATAATTAATCCCTACAAGAAAACCATGTCCATAAAAATGAGTTTAATAGCAACTGCAACGAATATTCGAGGAAGTTAGAGAAACGAATCCTTAATTTTTAAGGATAAAAATAAACTCGTTCTAATTACCTACATACATAAGTGGCATAGGTACTATAAAACGATATAATTCATTCCAATGGGATATAAAGGTGGTGTCATTAAATGCGACGACAGCGACCCCTGGATAATGGATATGGACCCTAATAAAACGTTCGACATTATTTAAGATGTTTGTTAGGGCTTAACGCCGTATTAAATTCTTGAGGACGCTTATAAATATTCCAGTTGAATTTTGTATGGCAAATACTTGATGATTTAAGCCGCTAGTTATACTAAGATTTAAACTTGAGTTTTATTACGATAAGGGCCGATTAGCTCCTGAGGTAAGTTAATTAAAAAAAGCGCTTAATTATCTCCTTTTTGAAAAATGGTTTTATTTGTCATTTTAATTGCTTGTAGTCGCAGACGACCCACCTGATGGCAAATAGTAACCGATGCTCATGGACTCAACTATACCAAGTGTACTGTCAAGTTTCATTTCACGCATACGAAATGAACGAATTAACGGCTATCTCCTGCTACAACCAAAACACACCGATGTGCTTCAAGGCCGGTCACACAGGAGATGGTGGTACCAACTAGGTCGGGCCCGATATTAAGTGAGTACTCCCACTTGGTAGCGACCTTCCCACCAGTAATGCAATGGGTGATAATTGCTTACTTCCCTTAATCGCCTTGTACGTCACCCGTGAGAAAGAATGGGGTGGTGACACTTGTATTCTTAGTCCGTCACCACACGGAGAAATATGTGTGGTCCTCAGAATTGAGTCAAATAGTTACCTACTTAATATGAATAGGTACGTTCACTCTACGACACATGAATTATCTTTATGCAAAAATCCTATCCCAATGGAACTGCCCCCTTAGAATGAAAAACGAAACGTTAGACGAACTTTCGTTCCGCTTCATTGTGATTGGTCGCCTGAATCACGCGTCGAAGGAACACACAAGATACACAAGATTTGGAGATGCGGTTCTATAAAAAATAAGCACGGCGTAATACTGCTTATGCTCACTGGGGGCGGTGCGTGTTCGCTGATCCAACGAGTTAGTTCCAAAAAAAAGTACTTATTACCTAAATGGCGCGTAAATAAATCACGTTATAAACTCGGGAAGCCAGGATTACATAGAGAGTAGATTAATATTATTTTTCTTTACTAGTTATTTATCATTTTTATCATTAGTGGGGCATGTATATGTATGGGATTACAGGGTATGCAGTGCTTATTTGCATGTATGGAGTGTACGCCACTGATCAGCGCCATAATATTCCCTACTTATATGAATTGCTGTAAACTTACTTTATACTTTTACTTCCTTTATATTTTTAAAATTTACCCAAATTATAGAGATTATTTCTTTCCGGTGACAACACTTTCACGCACACATCTTTTTATAAGTGGCTTCACTTTTTAGTTGAAAATGCGGTGTCTTTATCGATTTCGCATACAATTCACATTCACATTTAACATTGCAAACAGTTCCATATTCAAAAACAAGGTTTAAATCAAATTTTAACAGCAAAAAAGAGGTCATCAATGTATACACAATGCTCGACCCACCGTTCAACAAATGACCGAATGTACCAAACTAGAACGAATAAGAATGACAAAAAATAAATTAGATTTCGCTCATAAAATATGTGTATGTGTATGTTTTGATTGCGATGTAAGGGATTTTATTCAATTGTTTTAGTAGTTTTCTATATTACACGTATCTAGGTAGGTATAGGTGCTAATTTATTGAACTCGGCAGATTTTCTCCTGCCCTAACGTTGGCTTTCCAGCTATTATCTAGTTGCTGTAACTGAGCAATAACTAACTGCCTCGGTGATGCGGCGGTAGTGTGTGCGACTGCTGATCATGAGGTATCGGGTTCAATCCCCGGGTCAAAAATGTTATTTAGCTTTTTCCTAAAAAGAAAAAATCTCAGTAGCAGCTCGGAGTTCGGAAATTTGCCTGGTAGACGGCAATAGGCTCGCCCCCTATTACGTGGGACCTAAACATAGCTGGCGAACCGTGGGTGTGTACCGCTTCCAAAGCGTACGCCTTCCTCAGCCTACCCCTTTGGGGATACAGGCGTAATGCTGTGGTCTATGCTGCATGATATATGCTGAATATCATCTAGGACTATGGTACTATTCAAGATAGCTCAAACTAGCCTTAAATCGATGGGTTGTGGTGTTTAATTACCGAGTGCCCATGGCCACCTTCCAGCTCAATCATCAGACCCTGGATACTATCTAGAACCAAAGTACTCGTCAAGACTGATCAAACTAGTATAAACTCGATGGGGTTAGGTACGTCGTTTTATATTCTTATGGCCACCTTCTAACTCTATCATCCACCATCTAAGTACTCGTCAAGACAAATCAAACGTGTCCAAACTTGATAGGGTTGCGCCGTTTCATTATAGAGTTCTTATGTCCACCTTCTAGCTTAGATCAGCTCCATGTCATAATATTACTGCATTGTCATGCGAAATACATATGCGTTTAAAATTTCAGCTCAATCGGATACAAGGAAGTGTGGCAAATTTAACTTGCAATATTTGAACGGGACAAATAAAATAAAAGCATCGCCACGCTAACAGGCGGTTTTACCCTCCCTCCACATCAAATGTTTCACATCAAAAAATGAATGCATATAACTTTTACGCGCGGTTGAAGTAAAATTTTTGAATGGTAAATATTACTAAAAATAATTGAAATTGCTCACTTTTATACTTACCTACTACCAGTAGGATCATATTACTAATAACTTAATTAAAATTAAATGAGTGCGTGTAACCTTTACGCGAACTTCTTAATCTGTGATTCCACCACAACAACAAAATCACAAAATGGTGGAACTTGAATCTGGCATTACTATCATGGCGACCTAGATAAAGTGGCGACATATATCTCTTACTAGTGGTTCCCCGCAGCTTCGCTCGCGCAAATACATGAATACTGAAATAGGAACGATTTTGTTAAAAAATACTGTCTCTAATGAAATTACACTATTAAGATTAACAACTGCTACTGGAAAGATACAGCTCAAAAAAACTAATACTAAATATAAAAAAAGGAGTTCACAGAGCTGCAGTAATGAATTATCAATAAAACCAGCTACAGGTATATAGAATAGTTGTAATTAATTACGTGAATAACCACCCGGATGTTCAGAAAGCAGCCGTTTGTAGGTACGAAGAGAATTATCCAGAAAGACGATCGAAACGGCGATTGCTTGCGTGGAAGGATACAGCATTTTCTGGTATGAAGTATGATTCTAGGATAGTTTACGAAACGTATAGACATCTAAAAGCAGTTAGGAGGTGGCTTAGCGCTCTAAAGCACTTCCGCAGATTGGAAGGGATGCAGGTTCGAATCCCGCTCGCAGTAAACTTCTCTTTTTCCTCTTTTAAATAATAATACAATTAAGATTTTAATTAATTGTAAAATTAAGTTTACCTGGTCGGTATAATGTATGAAAATACTTCCGACAGATGGCGCAGGCACCCAAAGACGTTAAGTATCAATGTGTTATCGAAATTAGCAGACAGGAGCAATTGTCACGATGGCTGAATTGGCAAAGCATCTGGACGGTATCCAGGAGATGCAGGTTCAAATCCTGCTCGTGTCTGTTATTTTTGATTTCACATTTTTCACTTTGTGTTTAATGTATAGTGCTAAGCATGTAAAATGCTAAAAATATATATAACAATATCTAAATAACTATTTACTTCAAAAATATTAGATACTTATGAAACAAAACTCGCAGATAAACAGTTGTCCTTTATATTACACCAAAACTCCTAAAAAAGCCGTACACAAACTAAAATTACATCATCCACGTAAACAAAAATGTTCATAAAATGAAAACTACTCGGCCTAACTATGTCAAATTTTTATGGGACTAAATGGCAACTATTCCGCATCAAACTAAAGAAGAATCACGTAAATCGGATAATAAATATCAGCGTAATCGGACATCATCATACATTAAAAATAATGCCAATCGAATTGAGAACCTCCTCCTTTTTGAAGTCGGTTAAAAATATTATCTACCAATAAAAATTGTAAGTATGTCAGTTACGGCTAAATTGGTGCTTACGTTACAAGTATTGTTTATGATTCATCAGCATAAAGCTTACATAAATCTATTGAGCGAGAGGTCATAGTTCATTTTTACGACTATAACGGAGTCATTCACCTTTCTAATTACTTACTACATGATAAAAATAATTACAATTGTATAATTAGTATTTCAAGTGCCCTAATCTACATTATGAATATAGATATTATTATTTTAACAATATGAGTCCACCAAATCGCTAAAGATTTCTATCTGTAGTGATATACATATTAATAATTTACTCATTTAAAAGGAAAAAACGGAACCGTTATAGGATGACTCGTGTATCTGTCTATCTATCCGCACATCTGTCACAGCCAATTTGCTCCAAAACTACTGGACCGATTGGGTTGAAATGTAACACACATATGTAAGTCGGTGACCCTTACATGGACATGTAACGTAAATAAGTGAATTTTAAATACAGTAGCCACTTTTGGAAAGTAAATTTTTAAAAAAAGTTTCCAAACTATATCGTGTGACATAACGAATGTAAGGGGTCGATGGGAGAATCTCAAATATTACTTTATAATTTATTATTTAAGAAAAATTTACCATTATTTCCGAAACCACTAGACATGAAAGACCTATAAAAATAAAGTATTATTTTAATTTTCGAATTTAAGATTAGCCAAAATGTACATCAACCTATTAGAAAGGGACCAATGATCTTAGATTATTATTATCTCGCTCGGTTTGTCTTTTCTTTACGAGCACACAATCCTGACCTCTAAGCACGCACTCTGTGGATATGACGGGACCCGGATTTGTGACATACTTCGGCAAAGGTTAAACATCAATTTATCACTTTCTCAATGTACCGTCCGTCGACATACTCTTGTGATGGGAGCGGTAATGGGTCCTATCAGCATGAGAAGGGTTAGGGTCTTGAGTTTATAACCCTCTACCCTGGCTATTTGCGGGTTAGCTAGTACCTTAGAGATAAATTTGGTTCTGTATTTGTATGGAAAAATTAAAACAGAATAAAAAGCTTGTTTTATGAACCTATCACTGTCCCATTATTCACGGGTATCTTCTCCCAGTAAGAGAGGTTAACATAAAAAAAATTATAATAATATAAATATATATATAAAAAACCTTAATATAAAGCATATACTGTGGGCATTTTTTATCTTTTAATAACTAGATACTGGCCGCAATTGGTTGAACTTAACAATTTTTGTGTGGCGAACTAGCATACGGGCCACCTGATGGTAAGCGTTTACCGTAGCCTATAGACGCTAGCTACACCAGAGGCATCACTCGTGCGTCGCCATTTCCAAGGAAAGTGATAGGAGGTAATAGGAAGAACAATAAGGAGAGTTAAGGTAGGATACTAAGGAGAGGATAGGCCGGGGGTTTGGGTCTCCGGCGCTCTCACTCACCATGCGAAACAACGGTAGGCGTAACTACCGTTGTTACACGCTGATCTTATGTGAGAGGGTGGTACTTCCCCGATCGAGCCGGCCCGTTCGTGCTGGGATAAGCAAGTCTACCTATCTATGTTTAGAAAACCAACAGCTCTAAAACAAACAAAATGAGTTACATGTACAGTAATGATAACAGCCAGCCAATTACATTTTTTTACGAGTATCCATTAATATAAACCATGCAAACATAACCATCTAGACTACATATATCATTAAGACATGTTTAGCGAGCAGCCATTGTGTATAAAAGTTATGACACAGCTGGATGAACACGAGGTGAGGTGATGAGAGGGTGGATATTCTCTAATAGAAAACAATCGATACATGCGGGCTTAAGACCGCCATTTTAGTGAGCCTACTTGATATTAACTTTTTGTTTGAGAGTAAATATAATTATTGTGTCTGATGAACAACGCACAGCCAAAACTACTAAGAATACAGGTCTGAAATTTGGAATGTAGATTTAGATTTATTTTATATCGAAAGCATTGGATGAGTATTTTTTTTGGAAATGCTAACTTTAAGGAGGAAAATGAAAGGGAATACTTTCGATGAAGGTGTTTGTTCTTTGTAGATGCAACATCTTTTGAATTACAGTAACTGAGTATATTTTATTGCATATTTACATATTATTAAAAAGGGGGGGGGGGGGTGGGGTTGAATGATGTCTAAATACAAAAAAGCAGTCATGAGGACTGCCGACAGAAGTGAAAACTTAAAATTATAAACAAACAGTTGTTATTTTTGGATATCCAAATTAATTGTTTGATCTTAAATTAAAACTTGAACTTGAAAAAAATATCTTAAATTTAAATTAAAAAAACTAGATGTCGCGGAACATCTAGCAGATGTGAAAACATCGAAATTATTTTGTAGAAATAAAATGATCAATGAATCGAAAATCTTAGTTTTTTTTATCAAAGTCAAGACAAATCAAACGAGTATAAACTCGATAGTGTTGCGTAGTTTCATTACAGAGTTACTGTGGCCCTTCCAGCTCCATCGTCAGACCCTGGATACCATCTAAAGACAAAGTACTCGTCAAGACAAATCATACGAGCCCAAGCTCGATGAAGTTATGTCGTTTTATAACGGAGTTCCTATGGCCACCTTCTAGCTCCATTATCAAACCCTGGATACCATTCAAAGACAAAGTACTCGTCAAGACGAATCAAATGATTCCAAACTCGATGGGGTTGCGACGTTTCATTACTGAGTTACTGTGGTCACCTTCCAGCTCCATCATCAGACCCTGGATTTCATCTATGACTGAAGTTCTAGTCAGGACATTTCAAACGAGCCCTAACTCGACGGGGTTGCGTCATTTCATTATAGAGTTACTGTGGCCACCTTCCAGCTCCATCATCAGATCAGCTCCATGTCATCATAATATTGCATTGTCACGTGATATACACATGCATGTAAAATTTCAGCTTAATCGAAAACCGGGAAGTGCGTCAAATTACTTGCAAGATTTGAACGGGACAAGTAGGTACAATAAAAGCGTCGCCACGCTAATAGCCGATTTTACCCTCCCTCCGCATTAGATGTTTCAAATCAAAAAACAAAAAAACTTGCATCTATACATTCACAGCTGGCCCAGCGCAATAAGTTATACTAATAGGAACAGATAAAGTGTTATCGTTCACAAGTCACGTGACCATGTCGATGACGACTTACCTACATGAATTTATTCCCTATCCAAACCTTCCTATAGAAGTTTTCACTTTAAAAACTATTAGGATATTATATTAGTAATAACATATTAAGGTTTTGCAGGGAACGCAACAAAGACATGACGTAACGATATATTTGGCGTAATCTCGGTCCATATACAGCTGTGGATCTCATTTAACCCGCTTAAGGATAAGCACTTACACAAAAAGTGCTCATGTTGAAATTGGCTCACACTATCGAGCTGGTTAACAATTTATTCAGATTGGATATTAACTATAAAAATAATTGATCTATATTTTTTAGCAATTGACATGCTCCGCTACTTTTTAAAGTATAAATGATTTGTGAATAAGGAAAAAGAGATTTCTAGTAGGAGCGGGAATCGAACCCGCGTCCGGTCGTAAGACAAACGTGATAAGGAGATTGGGATGATCGAAAGATCGGTAGGATAGCTCAGTGGCTTAGAGCACTTTCCTGCATTGCAAAAGACGCGGGGGATCCATTCCCGCTCCTACTAGAAATCTCTTTTTCCTTACTCACAAATAATTTATACTTTATAAAAAAATTAGACATGGTCATTCCTGTCCCTAAAATATTGTTCATTTTGGTTGAATGCCGTATTCAGGCACAACTAAATTTATAGATCAAGCTCGATGAATAATCAATTACTAATCAACTCCTTTACCTGGGAAACATTTAAGAAATCGAAACAAATTTTTATAATTAACACATACCTAGTGTGAAAATGTGAAACCGAAAATAACAGTCACAACCAGGATTTGAGCCTGCATCTCCTGGAATACCGTCCCATATGCTTTGCCTGCCAATTCAGTCTTAGAGACAATTATTGGTCGGGACTGCGAACTTCTTTAACACATTCATTCTTAACGTCTTGGCTGACGCCTGACTAGGAAAGCTTAATTTTACAATTGAGGTTCCAAATAACGACGCAGCCGTATAAATATTTTGATATTTTTATAATTATTTGTATCATTTGAAATACTTAGCCATATTAAAACAAAGTGTGAAAAAAATCAAAAATAACACAACATTCAATAATCATTTCACAAGTTGTGTTCAAAAAAATTCCAAAAATTAATTCGTTTGAATCTTCGATGTTTTTTTTTATTGCATGTAGTGGCAGACTAGCCACACGATGGTAAATGGTAACCGTCGCTCATGGACTCAATTATACCGAGAGTATTGTAAAGCCACTGCTCACCATTTCATTTCACCAATATGAAATGGAAGAATAAACGGCTATCTCCTGCTACAGCCAAAACGCAACGATGTGCTTCATGGCCGATCACACGGGAGAAAGTGGTACCAACCCACTCAGGCCCGATATCAAGTGTACTCCCAGTTGGTACCCAGCCCTACTACCTGACCAGTCATGCAATGAATGATAATTGCTTACTTCCCTTAGTTGCCTCATACGACACCCGTGGCATAGAATGGGGTGGTGACACTTGTATTCTTAGTCCGTCACCACACGGATGATTGATCGAAGGTTTGAATGTTACTCGTAGATTTTTATGTATGGAGTTCCAAATTTTCTAGGTGGCTTGTAAAGTCTGCCTACTGGCACTGGACCAGTGTGGTGAAAAGCGGCCTATGTTCCTTTCTCCCCTTAGAAGAGACCCGTATCCAACTGCCGGACATGGACGTATAAAAACAGTCTACGCTGTCGGACATTAAAATGAAAGTGATTGTTTCTATGTCTAAATAGCAACGTTTTACGAAATGTGGGTAGTATATATCAAAGTATATACTATACTTACTATATACATACTTACTAAACTTATAAGATTACCAATATTTTAAAATTTTCTGTTGAATTTATGTTTTTTCTGTTTGGCTGTCTCTGTTTGGTCCGGCTAATCCTCGAAAAGGCTAGACCAATTTAGACGGGACTTTCACTCGCAGATAGCTGATGTTATAAAAAGTATCTTAGGCTACTTTAATTTTTGAAAATTAGCTTTTTTGCAGATATAAAACTCCACGCAGAGAATGTAGCGAGTATCAGCAAATTTTGAATAAAATAATAAATGAAAATATAACACTTACTTAGGAAGTTGTAAAGAAAATGTGAAGTAGGTAATTGAGTAAACATAATCATCGTACGTATTTAGGCTCATAAAACAGTAGTAAATCAATTTTGGTGATCAAATATTGTAGCAATTCACTATACGCGTATGTAGCGCGCCGTAAAACAAATATAGCTACAACGTCTTGGAATAATGTGAGTATTCCTAATGTACTGCTATATCTTGAAATAAAGCTACGTTTACGGAATCTATCGCGTTTACTTGATTTTACTACTATCCCGACGTTTCGAATACTTTACAGCATTCATGATCACGGGTGGACTTAGATGATAGACGTCCAAGGTTGATATTACTTTACAGCATTCATGATCACAGGTGGACTTAATCATCTAAGTCTACCCGTGATCATGAATGCTGTAAAGTATTCGAAACGTCGGGATAGTAGTAAAATCAAGTAAACGCGATAGATCCCGTAAACGTAGTTTTATTTCAAAATGTGTAACATTCGCGTAAATATCAGAAAGTATTACTGCTGTATCTATTAATTTCATGGACGGGGGAGCATTCGTTTAGATGAGCCGAATTTATTGAGATTGTTAAAATTAATTTATTTTTCACGTTTTTCTAAGGAAAATATTATTGCACTTGTAAAATAATATACACACATATCAAGAAAAAACACTATTATAACTTTAATACTCATGATATTTTTGATGCCATTCTTGATATATAAACTAGTTAAAAAACTGTTTAAAAAAGTTCTGTCTTAGACGTCCGTGCGTTGTAGGTAATGTATGTTAATACGATAATGACCGAAATACTTTACTAATCGAGTTTTTTTTTCTTTTACGATTCAGTATAACTACGAATAGAACACTATCACTTTTCACGGTCTGATTCGATGTGGTTTAATTGTTACTATATAAACAAAAAATAATGAATATTTAAGCTCGATTCGACACTAAAACCCTCACTATCCTTATTTCGTGAGAACTATTTCTATAGACCAATATAGAAGTACGTCTTAAAATTAGCGCTAAATGGCGTATAAGACATGAAAACTCCAGTACTTTTTTAAATTAGCGCTATCTATGTGATTTATTGAAAACTACTTAGTAAGACCACTACATTATTACCTAGTTACTTATCAAATAATCAATTATGTGTGAAAAATTAAGATTATGAGGCGTACACTTTTGGATTTTCCAAAGCATTTTTTTAAGTTACTACGATAGCTGCGATGTTTTCTAGCGGCCCAAACCCCTCCCTATCCTCTTTTTATTATCATTCTTATCCTCTCCTTAGTATCCATCCTATCCTGTCCTCACTATCCTTTCTCTCCACCTCCTATCCCTTCACTTGGAGATGGTGACGCACGAGTGATGCCACTGGTGTTACTAGCGTGTATAGCAGGGGTCTCCAAACTTTGAGGCCTGGCCATAATGATTTTTTCAGTATGTTCCAAGGGCCAAAACACATTTACATTAATCTCATTAGTGTTTTTTTGCTTTACTGTGACTAGTGGGATTAATTTCAATTATTTGTTAGTTATTCATTATGCTTAACCTTAGATACCTACTTAAGTTTTCTGCGTCATCATTTCTGTCATTCAGTTTTAGCTTGCAAGTAAATAAAATCGAGTAATTATCATTCTGTGTTTTCTTCTTCAACTCATCACAGCAATAGTAACAACGATAAGACATTGTTTGGCTGTCGCGGGCCGGATTGATGACACTAGTCTTAAGCTGTCGCGGGCCGGATTGATGGCACTGTCGGGCCGGATTTGGCCCGCAGGCCGTAGTTTGGAGACCCTGGGTCTATAGGGTTACTATCAGGTGGGCCGTACCTATGGTTGTTTGCCACCTAAGTAGTATAAAAAACAATTAATAGCAGAACAATTTCTACCTTTGGGCACAAGTGTCCTCTATAATAAGAGAAATTTAAGTTATAGTTATTGTTTATTTTCTATTCCACACTTTATTTTAATATGTGACAATATTGAATCACAGTCGTTTTGTCTGATTAAATCATAACTTTGTAGTTCATTGACTGACGGCATGTGTGATTGACTAACGAACATGTTATCAATATGCCTACTGAGGCGAACGACTGTCCTCGATAATGTTTCGAGCAATCAATGGTCCAGCTGCTTGCAACCGACAGTAACATACGTCACTGATTACCTCAATGGCCTGGCAAATGTTTGAATACTGCTTGTGAAAGTTAATGTACTTTACAAAATTCTCATGGTTTTATTAAACAGAGATAAAATACACCTGAATATGTAACTTAATCTCAAATAATAGGGAAAGAGCTTATATCATTCTGTCGGAATTACGAGTAGTACCAGACTCTCAGATATGTTATATTTCGACCAGGGAACGAAATACCGGTTTGAAACGAGGATCTTCGTTCTTCAAATAATTATTGTTTATTACTAGCTGTTACCCGTGACGAATTCGCGACGCTCTCGTCCGTGAGGAATTTCGTAAAAACAAATAAAGCAACCCTTGAAATGACAATTTTTGTATCCTTCGTAAAAAATATTTTTTGAAATTATACTTCTTTTGGCGCGTTAGGGAAAAATAATGAGAGTAAATTTTTACGATGCGCGCGCACACCGTCACGAAAAACCGACACCCTGAAGTTAGACACCCTTTTTTTTGTCAAGGCGGGAAAAATGTTCCTGTCTTCGTCAGAGCCGCAATGGTGACAGCCCGGAGTCGCTTCTCTCCTTGCGACTATGTGGAGATATCTGCCGAAGCAACCGTGCCCCGACAGCATCTGCACCAGTCGGAAGGTAAAGACTCCGTGCCGTCGCCCCGCCCACTCCTCCAGCACCGGCTGGGGCGGCCCATTTTTTTGTGTGCGCGGGAACAAATGTTCCTAACCGCACGCACACCCTGTCGTTTAGGGCAACGAACAGGGTAGTGTGGGGCCCTCACCCACTAAAGAAACCCGCCGTATGCCGTCTCTCCGCCTCTATTGGCGGGCCACTGGAACTATGCTACATTCCTTCGGTGGTTGGAGCGCCCCTACGGTCCAAATACCGGCCCGGGGCGCCTCCAACCGTGCCCTCCATCTGGCCATGGCAGCTCAGCGAGCCCTGCCACCCCAAGTTAGACACCCTGAAGTTAGCTATAGTCAACATTTTAGTTTTTTTGTGATATTTAAAAAAACTTTATTTAACTAGATAATGCGTTATAATAAAACTTTCAATGTATTAAATACCTTTTTTCTATTGTTAGTGTAGTTTTTGCTACAAACGTAGAATAAGGCGAAAGATAAAAATTTTGAAAAGATTTTTATCTTGTTACGCCAAAGAAGTATAACTTCTAACGCGTGTACATAAGTACACACACACTTTTTTAATAAAAGGTATCCTATGTTACTTCTAATACCTCCAAGAATATGTGTACAAAGTTTCATGATGATCGATTGAGTAGTTTTTGCGTGAAACCGTAACAAACAAACTTACATTATCACATTTATAATATTAATATGATTACTCTTATTTCTACAGCATTTGTTTACTTTCGGTGTTCGTAATACAACGAGAGTATTAGTCTTGTTAGCTTTGAACAAGTGAACTAAATTTGTACAAAGGTTAGTTGAAATTCGTTCAAACGACAATCTACAATAGGCAACGTGCCCAAACCTCTGCTGCACAGTCGAGATGGATGTCGAGGATTACCATTTTGACCAAGGTGTAACCCAGTATTTCAGTCACGTGTCGAATCTACTAAAAGTCGTTAAAGTTTTTTTATATATATATTTAATAATATATATTTAAAAACTATAACATTATTTTCGCATTTGTGAGGCACAAGCAACAAATATTTAAAGGGTCTGGAACGTTGGCTGCCATGTAGACCTTTTCAATACGATGGAACAGAAAATATTTACACAAAGTATTGAGGAGAAATTTTTCAAGCGATGCGAAACTTCTTTTTTTAGTCAACATACCTGCTATATAAGGAGACTATGAAACCAAAAACATTGAATTACTTTTGTCATTGTAGGTTACGTAAGTACCTACTTAGTTTCGCCTTTTGTTAAACCTGGTTTCCATATTATCCCCGAACTCTATTGATGCATACCAAGCTAAGATAGTTTTTTTTTTAAATACACTTATTATAAAGCGGTTGGCAAATAAGCACGATGGTAATTTAAGTGGTTACCGTAGCCTATAAACTTGTATACTCGCAAGTCGCGATCTCCAAGGAACGTGATAAAAGCGGAGAGGAAGCATTAGGAAATAATGAAATAAGGAGGAAAAGAAAGGGGTTTGGACCTAAGTTATCTAGTGAACTAAGTTAGTTCATCTTCTACCGTTACCGTTTCAGGATCATTAAATTTTGTTTTAAATTATCAGCTGAAACGTACCTAATTAATTTTCTTCATATATTTTTTCATGAGTTTTTCCATTGATTTAATTGTTATCCTGCTATTCCTGGTGGAGACAAATCCAACAATAAAAAATGATGAAATTCTAGCCGTTCTTGAGTTATAAATGGTGTAATTAACCCTACTTTGTTTTATATTTATAGATCAGTCAGAAATCATACATGAGTAGGTAGGTATGTAGGTATTTATTTGAAAATGTGACCCGAATCGCATTAGGAAAGCTTATTACAAGACCACCTGAAACTTTTTAAATTGCTTTATAAAGACATTTTGTGGATATCTTGTTATCAAAGCTAAATTACTGCACAATCTGTACTTATTATTTTCTACGCCAAAGTATTGTAATTGCTAAACTTTTATAAAAAATCATGAAAAATTAGTGAATTAGTCTCGTTCTTCCTCGCGTTAAGAATTAAATTACGTATGTTTACATAAATAATAATTTAGTTTCATTCGCAACTCCCGCCAAGGTTTTTTTTTTTAGGTTTTTTTATTGCCTGTGGTGGCAGACGAGCCAGCGGCCCACCTGTTTTTATGTGGTAAAAACCGCAATATTATTTTCATATTATTGATTCTAGTTTTCTTAATGTACTTATAATTTATTTATGTTATAGAAATATGTAAATTTATATATCATCTAATTTATACACAATATTACGACTAATATAGTCTTTTGTTCTGTACTTTAGCACTTGACATTCTCAGCTACTTTAAAGAACAAATTATTAGTGAAAATGAAAAAGATAGCTTTACTGCGAGCAGGAAAGTTCTTGGTACTTATATTGTTATAAGTAACGCATATACTCTCATATACATAGAGTAGTATGTACATAGAGTAAAGCTGTTATTTAGGTACTACAAACTCTTTTGATCTGTATTTTAGCACTTGTCATGCTCAGCTACTTTATAGAATAAATTATTAGTGAAAATGCAAAAAGATAGCTTTATTGCGAGCAGTAAATAGTTCTTGGTATTTTGTAATAAGTAGGTAACATATATACTCTCATATATATTTAGTAAAGCTGTTATTTAGGTACTACAAACAAACACAATATTCTTCATTTTTATTTGTGCTAGAAATAAAATTGTGTTATTTTTTTGCGGCAACCTAAGTTTTTCCCGAATTAAAAATAACCTAAGTTATTCTTTATAACATCTGCTATCTAAGTCTCGTACAAAGCAGTCGTTCCGTTCAAGTGGGCCTCTGTATGATTCTTTGCCACCCACCTCCACCACCGTTTGTTAAGGCGGGAAAAAATGTGCCCAACCGCACACACCGTCGCTCGAGGCAACAACCAGAGTAGTGTGGGGCCCTCATTCACTAAATAAACCCGCTGCGTGTCGTCTCTCCGCCTGTACTGACGGGAATGAAACTGTGTGGTATTACTTCACTGGTAACAGAGGAAATACATAACGTTTTTAAGATTTTACAGTAAAACCTAATAGTTACCAACTCCTAATGGTAAAGGTTCGAATCGTTCAATGATCATCGTTTATTTCGAACTTTTACCTACGATAAATCCTAAGATTTTCCAGTAAAACTTAAGATTAACCAATTCTTAATGGTAAAAGTCCGAACCGTTCTATTATCAACTACTAAGTTGATAATATCATGAGGAGAATAAACGATATGGATACCTACTTAGCACTACAACAAGTACATATTTGATAATAGCGTTCCTTTTTTATATGTTCTTGCAGACTCGTGTTGGTAAATCCTAAGATTTACTGGTAAAACCTAACAGTAACCAATATTCAGGCTTTTACAGGAACATATACATATTTCTACCTTTAGAAGTAGGTGACACATCTCATAATATGGGGTACTCTCTCGCTAATGTGACGATGTAAGCAACGCCAATCATCATTTACCGAACGAATTCAATAAATCATTGAAATGCGAGATGACATGCAATATGATGCTCTCGTGTAAAAAATGTTACTTGTCGTAGACGAATGAAGATAAATATACCTAAGTGTAAATTAGTAGGTAACGGTGATATTGATTAATATAATAAATTATCTAGAAATGAATACATATGAATGCCACAAAGGGTTGTACAAACCCTTCTATTGTAATTTAATTTGAGATTTGCTAATATTTAAAGTTTTCAATATTTATTTTGTGTATTGTATTTCATAGAGTATCTTACAAATATGTCATAACTAAAGTAGAGCCTGATGAAGCACAAATTATTTGTGAAAGTGGAAAAAGATAATTTTAGTGCGAGCGGGATTTAGACCTGCGTCCTTTCCAATCAATCAATGGATTAATGCATGTAAATGCAACCGATAGGTGGCGTGGGTCGTAAAGACAAAGTGTGATGTGGAGATTGGGAATGGCCGTTGGTCAGTGCGATGGTCTAGAGCACTTCCCTGGATTGGAAGCGACGCAGGTTCGAATCCCGCTCATTTTTTTCTACATTCACAAATAATTTGTTCTTTAAAAGGCGCTGAGCATGTCAAGTGTTAAAATACAGATCAAAATAGAGCCTGATATCTATAAATATTTCAACTAAGCCCAAACTAACGCGACTAGCGCGCAGTAATATTACAAATGTCGATTTTTTCTAAATCTTGTGTTCTAGATGAACACCAAGTGCGAAATATCTAGATATTTTTATATAGGTACTTTTATACTTTTTGGCATATACATTAAACACAAAGTGAAAAATATGAAATCGAAAATAACAGCCACGAGCAGGATTTGAACCTGCATCTCCTGCGTCGCATCTTCGCGGGAGGCCTTGCGGGTGGCGGACGTTCCCCGGTCCATCCACCTGCAGCCTCAGCTAGGGCGGCCTCAGGCGCAAGTACTCACGCCTGCGGCGCCCCAGTCGCCCATGGCGGTGGTTCGGGTCAGCGGAAGTATCGCCCGTCTGACCCTCTCCGCTGCTTTCTTCTGCAAGATGACCTCCTCGCAGAAGACAGCGACCCCGGCCCAATTCCTGTCACTGCCAAGCATCGCATTTAGTGCGAGCGGGAATCGAACCTGCGTCCCTTCCAATCTGGGGAAGTGCTCTAACCGCTAAGCTTAGCGGTAAGTTCTCTTTTTCCACATTATCACAAATAATTTGTTCTTTATTTATTAATTTACTGAAAATTACAGAAATGTATAAGGCTAATGAAGTATTCCATCCAAAATCCGCATTAGATACAACAACAACCGTAGCTCATGTACCGCACCTTAGTTATCAATTAAAATAATAGTTGATAGAATTGCCTATAGGTAGGTACTCTACTTCCCGTTTTTGTGCTATGAAATACATTAAATATAACTTAGCAATGTATCTATAGGCGGTATCCAGACATACTAACCATTATAATCATAAAAGTGCTCTGTAGATTAAATTGATGGCACAGTATCGATTACCAAGGGACTGACAGGAGGGGCTAGTGTTTAGGAATAAATGTGGGGTTGTGAATCGTCCATAGCATTCCGTGTAGTAACAGACTTAGAATGCAAGTATTCTTTCACGCGGATGAGGTACGAGGCGACTAAGGGAAGTGAGCAATTATCACCCGATTCATTACTAAACTATAAAAAGTATTCTATGTATAAACTCTCTCTCTCTCTGTGATTGACTTCTCAAAACTTGTAAAATATGACGAATGTGGGTTTTGTACGCCACGCTTGTCAAACATTTGACATTCAATATTGTTATTACATAGCATCACGCTTGTATTCCCCGAAGGGGTAGGCAGACGTGTATTACACACCCACGATTCGCACAGATATGTTTAAGTCCCACGTAATAGGGGACGAACCTATTACCGTCTACCGGGCACATTTTCAAGCTCCGGGCTGCTACTGAGAATTTTTCTTTCACTCACCCGTTCATCAGGGGAGAACAAGATTCCCCTTCGGGGAATACAGGCGTGATGTTATGTAGATATGTTTGTTTTATTAAATTACTATACTTACTTTATGTAATTTTAGGTTTCTTTAGCTATTCAATTTCTATATAAACTAAAGTATCAGGGTCTTTCTTTATATTTTTCTCGTACCTATATATTTAGGCAGGTTTAAAAGCATATAGTTATTTCATTTGGCTTTCCTCACTATTCTTAATAATTGTGGTGTAACGGCCTCAAAGTAACACTACATCGGTCAACGCGTCAGAAGTTAAATGTCACTTGAGGGTCCATTGTCCTCATGATCGCCTTATCATCTATGATATCATCAAAATATTATTATTCTCAAATAGGTAAAGATTAAATTTATTTTTTCTCTGGTTTAGCAATTATTAATATTTTTTTTTAGTTGCCATTGATGAGCTTTATTTCGTACTATTAATGTCAATTAGTAGCTTGTGTCATCAAGTTTAGTAATATCACAAGCAGTGATAGCATAAAGGTTAAACTAAGGATTGCAAAGACAGTTCGAGATCGATCCCCAGGGCGAGGTTCAGAACTCACACGGCCCACACCTAGTGATTATCGAGATTTTTCGATGCAATCTGTGTATTTCTTTACAAATTATCGCTGCCAAGCAGACATACATAAAGGAAAACATTATGAGGAAACCTGCATGCCTGAGAGATTTTCTTGCTGGTTTATGAAGTCTGTCAACCTGCATTGGGCCAGCGTGGTGGACTACGGCCTAAATCCATGAGAGGAGACTCATGCCCGAATAGTGGGGTAGTAAATGAGAAAAAAACTAAGTATTATGGATACTAAAAAGAAGAATATAGAATAGAAGAAAAAAACATGCACTTGATGTATCGTCTAAATTAATAAAGCTTATTATAGGAAGGTATTAACAAATCTTTTCATAACCCATGCAGGTTGAAATCCTGCTCGTGACTATTATTTTTGATTTCACATTTTCATACTTTGTGTTAATTTATATCACTAAGGATGTCAAATGCTAAAAAAAAATACCAAATCTTTTTTTTTTGTTAATGTCGAAAAAATGTACCTAACCACACACTCCCTGTCTATCTCCATCGTTCGGGAGAATAAACAGGATAGTATGTGGCACTCACCCACCAAATAAACCCACCGCGTGTCGTCTCTTCGCGGACCATTGGGTGTTAACAAACCTATCTAGACATTCATTCAATATTATTTAACTCCCGGTGTATCTATTGTAAATGTATGAATAAATTTACATCGTCTGCTCTATAACCATGAAATAGAACCGCTCGAACAATGACAAACAAAACGTTGAATAGACCTAATTCATAACACCAAGACATTAGTTGTTAGTGAACAATTATTTAGAAAGGAGACGTCGCAATAACAGCCTCGTCATCACCAAGAAGGGACTGAAAAACCCCAACATTATGTGTCATTGTCACCTTTGTTTGTTCGTTTGTCTATTGTTCTGAGGCCATTGTGCTGGGGTTAAGAAAAAAATGGGACTTGCTTTTCTGTTCATGTTTAATTTTTAGTTCAAAAGTACTGATAGCCTATCTCGATATTATAGCTACTTTAGTTAACTTGTATAGTCTAAGGCTATTTATGACGGGCCTAGTGGCATAGTCGGTAGTGTAAACGACTGTTCTCTCTGCCTACCCTGCAAGGGTAATGGCGTGATGATAAGTAAGTAAGCGACTTTCGTGCACGAGGTCGTGGGTTTGATTCCCACTCAGGACAATTATTTGTGTGATGAACACAGATATTTGTACTGCGACTGGGTATTTTCTATCTATTGTATGTATGTATTTTAAAAAAAGAGTAATATATGTATTATATCCGTAATCTAGTACCCATGGCACAAGCGTTAAACTTAGTTTGGGACCAGAGGACGTTGTGTGAAAATGTCCGTGAATATTTATTTATTTACTGCACAGTTAGCGGAGTGGTTTAAATACTGGCCTCCCTGCCCGAGTATTTTGGGTTCGATTCCCACACAGGACAACTCTTTGTGTGATCCACAAATGGTTCTTTTGAGTCTGGGTGTACTTTGTGTCCATGAAATTGTATGTTTGTAAAGTCCCCCGCTATACAAGGATTATTCAATAGTGCAGTGTCGTCTTTTAAAAGAAAAAAAAATATATATATTTAGAGGTACCTAATTTAAAATGCAAACTTATAACCTAAAAATTAAAAACACGAGGGCCATATATAAAGTAAAAAACAAGTTGTATTGCAGTCGATTGTATTAAAAGTTCTGTGGAAAATATTTTAATCTAAGATGTCTACTAATTTTTTAAATGACTGATTGCTATTAATACGTTTCCGTGATCATTCACTTACTGCTGACTGCCTCTGTCGTACAGCGATAGTATGAGCCACTGCTGATCATGAGGTCTCGAGTTCGATCGCCGGGTTGGGCAGTGTTATTGAGCTTTTTGGTAAAAAGAAAAATTCTCAGTAGCAGCCCGGAGTTCGGAAATGTGCCCGGTAGACGGCAATAGACTCGCCCCCTATTACGTGGGACTTAAACATAACTGGTGAACCGTGGGTGTGTAATACACCTCTGCCTACCCCTTCGGGGAATACAGGTGGTGCTATGTTATTTTCGAGCAGTCACGTTATAACATAATTATGCTATTTCGTAGTTGAGAAGCAAATAAATATTAGAATATAAAAACATAGCACCACCTGTATTCCCCGAAGGGATAGGCAGAGTTGTATTACACACCCACGATTCGCCAGCTATGTTTGAGTCCCACGTAATAGGGGGCGAGCCTATTGCCGTCTACCGAGCACATTTCCAAACTCCGGGCTGCTACTCAGAATTTTTCTTTTTAGGAAAAAAATCAATAACACTGCCCGATTAATAATCTTTATATAATATAATCAAAGATAATAATACTATATAGTATACAACTAATAAGACTTCACGATCCTGGACTCGATCCCGATACCTTGCAATCTAAAGCTTCTAATGCCATCTTCTTAATCGATTAAATGCCTGTTTTATCTACCATTAACGATTAGGTACAGTGCAATAAATTCAGAGATCAAAAATACTAACATTGAAGTTTGTACTTTAAATAAATCGTTAAATATTTTATGGGTTGAATGACCGGCAACCGTTTATTTGTAGTTGTTATCGTTGCGTGTAATCTGTGCTACTAATTATAGTATTCCCTTATACAAAACATATAAGATAATAAATATATGTTATTAATAATGTATATGCCTATAAACACAGGTCAAAAGGCCTGTGAGGTTCTCCCAGCCGTTTCTGAAATCTGCCGACCCACCAGAACAAAGACATAGCATCACGCCTGTATTCCCCGAAAGGGTAGGCAGAGGTGTATTACACACCCACGATTCGCCAGCTATGTTTAAGCCCCACCACGAAATAACGGGCGAGCCTATTGCCCCACTCCGGGCTGCTACTGAGAATTTTTCTTTTTACGAAGAAGCTCAATAACACTGCCCGACCCGGGGATCGAACCTGAGTCCACATGATCAGTAGTCGCTCATACTACCGCTGCACCTAAGAGGCAGTTACCGACCCACCAGCACAGTGTATAAATTATGTTCAAATCCTACTCAATCTGAGAAGCTACTTGTGGCCAATAATTAAAGAATGTTGTGTTTGTGAAAAATAGTTATAATAATTGTTTTGTGTAGATTGACCAAGACATTTTGAATTCGAAATTTAAATATAATACACTAGCGTATTACCCGTGGAGTCGCTCGCGTCATAATGATAAATGAAAAATCCATTTTGGATAGGATTTGCGTAAGATCCGTTCTTAGTGCTCACCTTTTTTTGATTTTGTTTTGTTAAGGCGGGAAAAAATGTATCTAACCGCACACCCCGACGTTCGGGGCAACAAACAGGGTAGCGTTGGACGCTCACCCACTAAATAAACCTGCCGTATGCCATCTCTCCGCCTGTATTGGCAGACCACTGGAACTATCTTAAGTGCTTACTTACAGTATCAAAGAAACCTATCTGTAATTTTTCATCCTAGCCCCAGGAGTTTGGGCTGTGTTGAAAATTCAGGCAGTTATTCTTTTATACATATCCTACCTAGATATTTTTTATTATACTAGAAAATGGTTTGTCGATGAAGAACACATCAAAAACATGTAGAGCTCAGCTGTTAATGGTCTAAATTTAGCTTACTTAAAGGAGAAGGCCCACAAATGTGTGCCCACATTTGATTTCATATAATAATAAAAACAAAAAATATTAAATGAAAGTGATCACTTTAAAGAAAAACAATATACCTATAATGTTTTAAATGTTAATTATTGCTAATTTTATATGTGCCCGATAGATGGCAATAGGCGCGCCCACAATTACATGGTAGTACTCGAACGATTAAAGTAGGTAAATTACTTTTCATTACTCATACTCTGAAAGTAGGCCTGAAGTTGCCTGAGGAGCGGGTTGATAGTAATACTTTTCAGCCCTAGGGAGACTTTCAACTGACAGCTGAGTAATTATAAAAAATAAAACAGTTCTATTTTCTGTACAGTCAGTCAATTAAAGCGCGATGTAAAATTGAAATAACATAAAGTTAAGTATTTATTAAAGAATTTGTTTTTATATGACTTTATTTTAATATAGTTGCAACTAAATATCTTTAAAATAACGAAGATTTATATTTTTTCAATGATAAAAAAGAAAAATAATGGCTGAATAGGTGACAGGCCACAGAAATAAAACAAAGTCGGTGGGAAAACGGCGATTCCAAATTAATTTTATAAAGTCTCCCATTTTTTCTTTAGCTAATTCATGAATTTTATTTTTAGTTTCCTCGTATTCGTAATGAAAAGCACAGTGTTTACCTCGGGATTAAGACTCATTTAGTCCCTCGAACTATTGGAGCCCTCGCTACAATCGGGCGCCAAACCCCGTCTCGGCACTAAATAAGTTGCTTTCATCCCTAGGTTAACAATGTACTATTTAATTAACAGATTTTTATCCGTCGAAATTTCTACTTGGTATTTGAGTAGCAGTACCTACTCAAATACCATAGATATAAAAAAAAAAACATTTTTGAGACCTATTAGAGTCTGTTACAAAACGAAGCCATGTTCTCCTTTCTATTATATCATAACGGTTTCATTTTAAACAAGCCACCGGTCTACCTGTGTCATGACTTGAAGCGACAGGGAGGTTCTATTTTAAACCTCAAGGGCAATTTAGCATGTCGCACTTTCTGACACTCCAGTTTATCTTCATAGCTTGTTATGAATCTGTCTAGCTAAATACGAGCTTCAGTTGTAGACTGTTAAATATAGGCCACCCAACTGTGTGTTCAATAAACGTACGTGCAATATTTATACCAACGTATTGAATAATATATGGTCACTAAAATATCGGACGTCATCTTGATTTTCTTAATTTCCCCATTACACTTAGATAAACACAAAAACACTAATTTCTTCTAAATTCGTTGAAATAAAATAAAATTGGATGGTGTTATGCTACAGATATCTAACAACTTAATTGGATGGTGTTATGCTACAGATATCTAACAACTAAAGGTCCAACTCTGATAGACTAACTAACTAACTTATCATCACGCCATTTCCCTTGCGGGGTAGGCAGAAAGAACAGAGTGCCAAGAGTCTCTATTCTTGCATACATCTCTCGCTTCCTTAACATTAATAACTCTCTTCATACACGCTCGCCGGTTTCGGAGACTCCTGACTCCACCTTCCTTCAATACATGACCGATTTGGTCTAGGTAGGTAAGTCTCGGTCTCCCCCTGTGCCTACATCCTTCCACTTTCGCATTGTATATGTTCTTAGCGAGTCGCTCGTCCGGCATTCTTTCCACATGTCCGAACCATCGGAGCATTTCCTTTCGCATCTTTACACCAATACTCTCTTTTATACCTATTCGCTCTCTTATGTCATTGTTACGAATGCAGAACTCTGATAGAATCGATAATAAATATTTTAATCGTTATTTTAGGTAGTACCAGTGCACGTGTCTATTATCAATAACGCACTAATGGTTACTTGCTTTATTGTAAAAACTCAACATTTATAAATAAAATATTGTACGGTAAAATAAAATATTTTAACAATTAATGGCGCATTATTAACAAATCTAACACAGAAGCCTAAATAATAAAATTATTTGATAATTAAGTGTAATGTAAATGTCAGCCACTACAAAATAAGTTCTATCCTATTAGCTAAAGAAAACATACATAATTATGTACTTACGAGTATACCAATTATTTCATTATCCTTCGCATGCCATGGAACGATTTTGTACTGTGTCAAATTGTGAGTGAATTTATCTTGATTAAAAAAAAATAAGGCTAAGGAGATACTTATCTTGATTAAAAAAAAATAAGGCTAAGGAAATTTTATTTGTCAGTTGCAATCCAGTATTTAAACACCTACAAAAAAATCGAAAGTGGGAATGTGTGCGTCAAGTGTTCTGCGAGTTGAAGCATTCTTGTATAACCACGTCCAATTTGTTTGACGTTTGAGATCGTCGACAAAGCCTGCCGTAGTGTTTCTAACAAGCATTTAGCCTTTGACAAACCAGTCTACTGAGCGTTAGCGCTCGAAAGGAGCTCTGTAATCACTACGCGTTTATATTAATAAAAGGTTATTTTTAGAAATAATATTTTAAAAATGGAATAGCATATACTAAATAAATAAAATTACATTTATACTTATTTTCCCACCATCATCCCATCGACAGAGGAGTTTGGCCGAAATCGACCACGCTGGGATAGTTTGGATTGGCTGACTTCATAAAACTGTCGAGAAAATTTCTCAGGCATAGGGGAAATCTGGTGAAGAATTCTATCAAAATACGAATTACAGAACTTTAATTGTGTCAAGCTCTGTCTGCTGTGGAGCCTTGGGCGGAAGCTGACAGTCTAAGCTCCTTCATTTATCGATAAAATACTTTTATGCTAATAAAATAATATATTAAGCATTTGTATAAACTCAACTAAACCCGTAATTGCTTAATAACAACTTAAATGTAATTTAAGTTAAACTGCAAAGTCAATTTTAATGTCCGTAAAGGAAAATATATGATGTACCTATATCTACCTATATATAGTAGGTAAGATCAGAATACAGAGATATACGTGTATTAAATTAATTAATTATAAGCTAAAAAGATGGATTATCCATGATTATTCCAAATTCATATTAAATTAAGTATAATTTAAAGACATGATTTTTAATTGCATACTTAATAAATCTTACGTATCTCACGATTCACTAATACACTTATGAACATTCAGTCAAATAAAATATTGACATATCTACCTACTTAACACCTAATGAATTCAAAACCAGATGTCAGAATGTTATAGAAAAAAAATGTTAAACATGTGTAAATGTTTCTAATTAGAAAGCAAAGCTAATAAAGTATGTAGTTCCATAATACAAATTGTTTAAGATTTTTATCGACTTATTTTTAATGACTCAGTTCAATAAACTATAAAAATAATGTAATTAATTAATAAAGCAAAAAAAAATATGTATATTTTTAAATAAAAAAGAAATGAAATGAATCAGGACTTTTCGTTTTTGTGACATATAACAATTTATAAACATGCTAATTTAATAATTGTATTTTACACAATTTAATTAAAGGATAACTGTGTGGTTAAATAACATACTTTGTAATTAGTGTATGAATTCATTTTTATATTACACTCAGTTTCTGTATATTTTAAATATATATAACAAATAATTCATTAATATTATTGTATCATCATACCCTATATGTTTATGATGAAAAACGAGTCACGTACTTTCATTTTAAAAAAAAAATTGCAGATTTTATTAAAAAATATTGACGTTACTTAAGAAAAGAATTTTCTTATAATTTTTTAAAAATGGAAAGCGTAGTTATTAAAATATTAGAAATTAAAAAATATAAATATGACTTACGTTTCGTTCACAAATCACAGTCACTACCCGGCGCGCTTTGACACGGGCGCTACACGTCCTCCCGGTAGACTACACGGGGGAGGTATGAGAATATTGAGAATGAGATACTCGTTCTATCCCAAAATTTCCGTCTGGAAACATACCCTTTCACATTGGCGCGGGCGAATATGTGCGTATGTTTCAGCGGTGACTATTTTAGAAATAGAACACATCTTATTGGAAATTTGATTTTTTACAGCAATTATGTATACGTACGTATATGGGACCTTCGCAAAACACACTATCAAACAATAATAATATAATCACGTAAATCAGCTCCGATACCCGGAAGTAATATCATACACAATCAATAAAAAATAAAGTTTAAATTTAATTTATCCGTGTGGTGACAGGTTAAGAATACAAGTGTCACCACCCCATTCTTTCCCACGGGTGTCTTATGAGGTGACAAAAAGGAAGTAAGCAATTATCATCCATTGCGTGACTGGTGGTAAGGCTGGGCACCAAGTGGGAGTACTCACTTTGTATCGGGCCCGAGCGGGTTGGTGTTGATACTACATCGTTGCGGTTTGGCTGTAGCAGGAGATAGCCGTTTATTCTAGAATTTCATATCGGTGAAATGAAATGGTGAGCAGCGGCTTGACAATACTCTCGGTATAGTTGAGTTCATGAGCGACGGTTACCATTTACCATCAGATAGGCCGTGGCTCGCCTGCCACTATATGCAATAAAAAAAAACATTATATCGTGCATACTTTTTAGATCACTTTTTTATTTCCATAGTCAGTTATAGTGTAAACTTTATTTTTTATTTTATACTTTTCCGTTTTAACGCTTGACGCGTTATGTCAATAATGCATATCTTGTGAGCGTTGTGCGGGTAGGTACTGAGTTCTTAGAGTTCTCTCTATCTATAATCCCTTTAGGGATTCTCTGAAAGAGCCAGTATGTCCTAGCCAAATGGCATTTTGATCAAAAGTTTATTTTAAACCCGCTATAATAAAAAAAAAACTATTTTTGAAGTCGGTTAAAATGTAGCCCATGTTACCCGGCCATAATAATGAATTGATTGACACCTTATTCATCAAAATTGGATAAAATAATAGTTTAGGCGCTACGGCGTAACATACGTAAATACAAACATACATACACATATATAGACTGCTAAATTTTTTTTTGGCTTCGTCGTAGTCCTTTAAAAAAAGATACAGGCAAACATATACAGTAGTCACAACGGATCTTTGTGTCTCTGAAGTTGTCTGCAAGACGCTGCGCAGTAGCCATTTTAGTGACACAAGGTATGCGAGTCTTCTACAATTTACGTTAATCGAATAATGTTCGATTATAATTTAACAATTGTAATCGATAATTATTTTATCGATCGTACTAAATGATGTCTTCTAAATCTGGATTAAAGCTTATTCACTCAAATGGCTGTATACCTTTTATTGAATATAAAAAAAGACCTAAATACTTAGATATGAAAACATAGTGATCTCATACGATTGTTTTGTTAATCGAGTAATAACATTTGAATCGGTCAGCACTTATCGTATGATTCTCTCAAAGTCTCCATTTCGCGCTCTGTGCCTAACTTCAGAGACAAAGATACGTTGTGACTATTATAACCTCCTTATATTTTTATATATGGTAAAAAAATGTCATTCTCATAGTAAACTTGTAAAAAAAAATTATAAAAGGCATGGCGCGTCGAAATCAGTATACGAGCACTTCCAATGTCGGAGAATGGTCCCGGTCGGGGTGAACGACTGCTGATAAGATTATGGCACCGGATGAGCAGCATTTGACAACAGGATTGATCACCGTAATTAGTGTACTTCCACTCCCGAGTAATTATGTTGAGGGCTTTGTTTTATAATTTTATGAAAGCTGTTCTTTTTTAATGACAGTGTAAGATTATAGTATTGAATGTTATTTTTTATATATTATATATAATAACACCCCCTGTTGTCTTTTGGTATTTTTTTTTTGTTAAGGCGGGATAAAATTACCATAATCGCACACGACGGGCCAACGAACTGGGTAGTGTGGGGTCCTCGCCCACTAAATAAACCCACTGTGTGCCGTCTCTCCACCTGTATTGGCGGACCACTGGAACTGATTTACATATTACTTCAGTAGTTTAAGATAACACTCTACACTAATGAAAAATGCTTTAACGCGGAGGAAGAGGAAAAAGAGAAATTTTCTACGAGTAGATTTCGATTTTGCATCTATCCCTATATGGGGGACTACTTTGGAGCGGAACGAAAACGAGAAAATATAGACGCAAGTTCGAATCCTGCTCTTAGAAAATTTCTCATTTTCTACTTTCACAAAAAATCGTTATAGTAAAGCTGATGTCAAATGCTAAAAGACACAGTATAAATTTATTATAGTAGTCACACACTTGCATAGTCATTTCACATAAATCGCTTAGTCCTAAATAACCGTAAATCTTTTGAGGACCATGGACCATATTTTCAGACTCCGTGTTACTAATACTCCAATTACTATCTAGTATTTGAATCTTGAACCTCGCAGTTAACAATTGCAAGTTTATTGCAATATACATATGAGCCTATCTACTAGAGCTTCTTTCAAGCAAAACTGAAAAAACAATACACTTAAAATGTCATGGAAGGTCGTATCGTACATTTTTTTCGACGAAAACATTAAATTTGTATGCCTAAGATTGATATTAGCATAATTTTCTAAGGAAAATAATATGCAAATAGGCTTCTTCGTCATGAATTCGACCTTTAACTTAAAGTTTTTGTTTGAGTATTTTTTCTGTTACGAGAGAATGTAAGTAAGCCAAACAAAAGAAAAAACAAAAGAAAAACAAAAGAGTTTGGGTATGTCTAAAAGATAGTACTGTAGCTCAGTGGATTAGAGCACTTCCCCGGATAGGAAGAGACGCAGGTTCGATTCCCGCCTGTACTAAAATACTCTTTTTCCTTATTCACAAATTATAATTTGTACTTTAAGAGTAGCTGAGCATGTCAAGTGCTAAAATATAGATCAAAAAGCCAAACAAAATTTAATAAGGGGCTTCATCATCATCCTAGCCTTATTTGTTGGGGGTCGATGGTGCAACGGGCAATATTAGAATAAGATCGGTGTCAGATTTTATCTAGGAATCAAACAACGTATCATATGACGACCGCCCTGATATTTGACATCAGAGACCCTTAATGTGCCTTCCAAATCATGAAGGTCAAATGTTCAAAATAAATAATAAATTCATATTTAGTTGTATTGGTTAAATAAAACTGAATTTAATTCAGCTAATGCTACATGGGATGATAAAAACAATTTTGAGCTAACCTGCTTCAAATATAGCTATTCAAATTCAAAAATATCTTTATTTCATAGCCTTATACTATATAATAACTAACACGAGCGCTTGAGGCAAGTGCATCCGCAATGTCGCGATTGCAATCGCCACAGCCGGCCGGATGCCTATTATAAATATGTTAAGCAGGCTTCTCTAACCCGAAATGATTTTAATACAGCTGATTAGTTTTAATTGGTATTCATACATGTAGAAATAACCTTACTGCCTGCCTAGCGCCTTACTACTAAATCAAATGCAAATCCATCAGCCTTTCGACGTCCTCTGCTGGACATAGGCCTCCCCAAAGGGGATAGTGCCGTAATCGCCACGCTTGGCAGGCGGGTTGGCGATCGCAGTGGATGTTGTTAATACTCGAGGGAGTGCTGCTGCCCACTCCCCCGGTATTCCCTCAGTCGGCTCTTACGACTCCCATGGGTGGATAGGGGTGGGACAATTCTAAAGCCGGCCCCACAAGGCAAGCAAATTCAAATAAATTATTAAAAATAATATATAAGTTACAACAAGATTTATTGATTCCGAGGCAGTACGAAATTCGCTGGGTCAGCTAGTTTATATATAATTCCATAGCATTGACAAGTCTTAGGTGTAAAGAAAACAATTCCAACACTGGTCGCCACGAATTCTTCAAATATCGGGAGCTTGATAAAATTATAAGTAGGTACAGCCTGTTTGGCATCTACGTAGCGAAACCTAATTCAACACGTTCCAATTAATCTAGCTTATTTATACACAGCTTTTCTAATAACCACCCACCCTGTGGCGAGTGTGGTGACGGAATAGAATACATTGTATCATCAATCCATTTCACGGCTGTTATAAAAGCCGCTGAATCGAGTTTTTTTTTATTTATAATTTATATATAGATTCGGTGATAGTATTAATTAGGTACGGCTCATGGATTTCAGGAACACCAGGGGCACTACGAAGCCGCTGCTTACTGTGACAAAATTGTTTTTTTTTTATATACTACAAAGAAGCATACGGCCCACCTGATGGTAAGCGGTTACCGTAGTGTATAACGCCAGCAGTACCAAAGGCATCACTCGCGCATCATTAACTCCATGGAAAGGGACGGGAGGTGAAGAGAGAGGGTAATAAGGAAAGGATAAGGAGGGGGTTAGTACCTCCGGCGCTGTCACTCGCCATACCAATAAACAACAATAGGTTGCTTCTACTAACGTTGTTACACGCTGATCTTCTGTGAGATGAAGAAGAAGTACCACACTTCTCCGACCGACCCATTGAAGCTAGGCGCAGCAGAAAAATCTTTCCAGGGTTAGCTTATATGTGAGAGGAAGAAACGCTGAAAACATACTATTGACTGGTAGTAGGGCTGGGTACCAAGTGGGAGTACGCACTTGGTATCGGGCCCGAGCGGGTTGGTACCACCATCTCCCGTGTGACCGGCCATGAAGCACATCGTTGCGTTTTGGCTGTAACAGGAGATAGCCGTTTATATTTCATTTCATATCTGGGAAATGAATTGGTGAGCAGCGGCTTGACAATACTCTTGGTATAGTCGAGTCCATAGGCGACGGCTACCATTTACCATCAGATGGACCGTGGTTCGTGATAAAAAAAATGTTGGTTCCACGTGAAACGTGTAGACGCTATCGTAGTGTCATGTGGTACGACATTACTGGTGCATTGACTATATACCTATCTATACATATAAAAAAATAACTGGCTGACTAATTATATTATTGACATATCTAACGGAAATCCCAACCAAACTAGAGTTTAAAACGTACATTTATGTATTTCTTTGATACTGTAGGCGAGAACTAATAAAGGATTGTACACAAATCCTATCCAAAATGAATGTATCACTATGAGGCTCCCAGGTAAATATAAGGTTATTGTCTCTTAACTTTATGGAGGAAACAAAATATTGATTTAAAATGAATTTAATATGAGCGCAGAGAAAATTGGAATAATTTCTTATCAAATGAGAATACTTCATAAACATTAGATACACTTCTAAAGAGTAGTGCTTGAAAACACTAGAGTACTAGATTCTTTCCCTATTATTAAATTGCATCCTTACAGACCGAGATTAAGACGTTACTATTATAATACGACGTTATTATAATAGCGCCTAATGCCTGCCTCTGTGGTGCAGCGGTAGTGAGAGCGACTGCTGATCATGAGGTCTCGGGTTGGATCCCCGGGTCGGGCGAGGTTATTGAGATTTTTCGTAAAAAGAAAAATTCTCAGTACCTAGCAGCCCGGAGTTTGGAAATGTGCCCAGTAGACGGCAATAGGCTCGCCCCTTATTACGTGGGACTCAAACATAGCTGGCGAACCGTGTGTGTGTAATACACCTCTGCCTACCCCTTGGGGGAATACAGGCGTGATGCTATGTTATATATGTTATTATAATACGTATCTATACCTTTCTATAATTTGTGTGTGTGTGTGCGTGCGTGTGCGAGTAAAAATAACAGCACAAGATTTTTCTGAGCCTTATTCCAAAAATTTGTTTAAGTCACTTTCCCATCTCATCTCCCATCTATTCTAGTTTAGCTAATTAGCAGTATTTACACGGGGCGACTTCCATCTGAACTCCGCGACGCAACTAATAGAACAACTGGCGCCCTAGGAAAAATGACAGTAATAATTTTATATTATATTCTTATATCTCTTGCCTTTTTTAATACAATAGTCCTCGGTACTAGATATACAAGATAATATGGTCCCTCTGACATTATAGAGGCCCCATTATGCGGAAGTGTCCAGGGCCTCCAATAGGTACGACCATTTTACACTGTTGAACTTGAGTGTCCAAAAACGAAAACTCCAAAGTCATGTTAAGGACTTTCCAGAAAGTCACGTACAAAACTTTATTTTTTATTTTCTCATTCAACATTAATATATTCTAATCTCATTATAAGTTATGTAAAATTTAACTTTCATCTTGAATAAATTAGAACTAACTTCTAATAAGATTCATATAAATCTAAAACATAGAAAGATAAAGACGTATTGACTTACATAGGATAACTACGTATTACCCACAGTTTTAGTAAAACTGTGCAATTACGTTACAATAACAATTAAGCAATAAAATTAAAAACATAATAACAATTAAGCAATGTGTTAGTAAATTAAATAATAATATATCCTTATCATACCACACATAAATAAGATTAATATTAGTGAAAGGATAGAATTTAAATATGAAACCCTTTCAAGCTGCTCTTCTAGTAGTAGAATCATCATAGACATAAATCACGTTGTTTTATTATGACAAATCCGTGCACTAGGAATCCCTGTATAGCGGACGCTTTACAAACCTACAATTAATGGACAAGCTCACTCAGACCCAGTAAAACTATTTGTGGAACACACAAAGAATTGACCTATGTGGAAATCGAAGCCACAACACTTGGCACGGGAAGTCGTTATCTAAACAACTACGCCATCGGTGCTACTATGTTTTTACTTGTACGAGTATGTCTTGAAACGTTAAAATAAGTCGAAACATTCTAAGGATTACAGATGCAATAGAAAACTGAATTGTGCCATGTGAGGCCGGCTTTAGAATTGTCCCACCCCTCTCCACCCATGGGAGTCGTAAGAGCCGACTGAGGGAATACCGGGGGAGTGGGCAGCAGCACTCCCTCGAGTATTAACAACATCCGCTGCGATCGCCAACCCGCCTGCCAAGCGTGGCGATTACGGCACTATCCCCCATATGAGCGAAACACATGTTGTGGCGTTCTCTTGGGGAGGCCTATGTCCAGCAGTGGACTTCGAAAGGCTGATGGATGGATGGATGAGAAAACTCAATTGGGAATTTTCTATTGTTGAAATAGAAAGGGACGCAGTTAATAAAATTAAGCATTTTCATCAAATAACATCAGTACAAGCAAACTGATAGACGACATGTAACGTCTCTAGACACAGCGGCGAAAGAAGTTCCGTTGAAAAGGATTGATTAATAGCTTGGAACAATATTAGCTTTCCAATACTTAGTTTAATAGATAGCACAACATAATAAATACATCTATGATAAATACCTAAAAATACATAATATATTAATTTTAGATTCCTAAAGATTCATGCTATTTTTGGGCATTGTGTACAAGTATAATTCGTTTATTTACATTACTGTTAATTGAAGACATTATAATCTTACTAGGTATCTTCGAGTGATGGTTGTCAAATACCATTACGTAAGCGAAGGGCAAATTCTTGTCCAATCCATCTTCTGCGAGGTTATCATCCTGTACTTCGGTTCTATTCGTAGTTGGAAAATCTATAAAAGTTTCTGCTGGGCCCTGAGGGAGATGGAATATAACTATCAAAACTGAACATTATGAGGTACAACATTTTGGGTGCTAAAAGTTTATGCTCAATTTAGTTGCCGCTAAATAAAGTACTCAATCTAGTTGCCGCTTGCCGGGAAGCGGCGTTATGCTGCTGGCGTTTTCTTTTTAAGTCGTTCGGTCATGGAATCTCAAGGCTTGCCAGTACGGTGGAGAATTAATGCGCAGGTCAGGTCCCTTCTGAGAACATGATACAATTGGCACCTATTCCTCAGCGGGCCGCAAACACGTCATTCATATATAATTAAATACGGCTGCGGCAACTGCTGGATAGAAAATAAATTCTAACATATCCTCATTTCTATCGCCCGTCATTACATTATTGAAAACATAAGATAATTATGAAATTTCCTCGATGCTGCTACGATTTAATGTTTAAATTTAAAGTGGAATTATTAACATCAAAATTTCTAAAGCATACTGTTAAGTGCACATCAATCAAGACGTGTTTCTCAAGTGGAAGCGCTCACGTCACTACCTTCCACCACATCACAGTAACCGCGTAGCTGATTATTACAAAGCATTCCGTGTAAAGAGACCTCTAGAAACTGTTGTGTAACAAATCAAAGGAGTATATTTTGATTAAAATAATAGCGAGCTAAATAAATTGTTTTTATCCCATAAATTGGTTAGCGGTTAGAGGTTTTAACGACAATTAGCTTCAAAATTATCTATACTATTATAAAGCTGTAATAGAGCTGTGTCTGTACATTTAAGATATTTGAGAAAAAAATACTTTATTAGGATATATATTATAGGCGTGTGTGTCTAAACACAAAACAATTTTTTTTAGAATTTTTGTCTGTTTATCTGTTTGTTTGTTCGCGCATCACGCATAAACTACTGAACGCATTTTAATGCATCTTTTTTATTTGAAAGGCCTTGATTAGACTTAAAAAACTGGTATATGAAATGTATACCAGTTTTTACTTTATATCTCAGGTTTTTTAGGTTATATCTCAGGTTCCCGGTATACCCACTACTATACCGGGAACTTGAGATATAACCTAAAATCTAGCTTTTGGCTGCGGCAAAACCGCGGGAAAAGTCTAGTTATATATATATATATATATTTGTATTTAAATTCCAACAGCGTAACGGTGTGGGTGACTTTAAGAACTCAAGGCTACAAAGCTGCAGCGGCTCCTAATGGCAGTAGAGCCTTGCTTATCTCAGCATGAATGGGCTGGCTCGATCGGGGAATTAAGTACCACCCTCTCACAAAAGTTCAGAGTGAAACAACGGTAGGCACCTTTGTGTTTCGTATGGCGAGTGGGAACGCCGGAGGCCCAAACCCACCGCCTATACTCTCCTTATTATCCTTCCTATCGTTTCCTTAGTATCCTACCTATCCTCTCCTTAATACCCTTCCTATCCACCTCCTATCTCCAAGGAATGGGTCCTTGGAGATGACGACGCGCGAGTGATGCCTCTGGTGTTGCAAGCGTCTATAGGCTACGGTAACCGTTTACCATCAATTGGGCCGTGTGCTTGTTTGCCTTTCACATAGTATAAAAAACTTCTGATTTTAGGTTCATGGTTTTTTACTGTTAAAACATAGTTTCTGTTGCGTTAGACATTATTTTAGTTTCATTTGATATCAAGTAGTTTGAACTCAACATAAATTTCCACTCACCTCTGCTTGTCTAGGACTCGTACGGTCAGATTCGTGCGAACGATTTCCCATATCTGTAGACATACTTTCAGAAGATGTTCCCTCACGATTTGGTTCATCATCAATTGAAGACTTTGACATTGTTGTAAATCGGAATACTGATGGAATTGATGTTTCTGAAAGATAAATAGATACTGTATCAATAAGAATTACAACGGTAATGACTTGGACTGCGGCATGGATCTTAAACACACCTCGACGATGCGTGATGTGATCATAATTATTTACATACATATATATTGTCACGCCTTTTCCCCGGAGGGGTAGACAGAGACAACTTCTCTCCACTTGCTACGATACTAACACACATCTTTCGCTTCATTTACTTTCATCAGCGCTTTCATGCATGCTCGTTGGTTACAAGTACTCTTAGCCTGGCCTTATTTTGACTCTCCAATCTGGTCAAAATACGTTCACCTAGATCTACCTTTACCAACTTGCCCATTCACAGTCGTCTTTTATAACTGTTTCGTTAATCTTCTTTCATCCATCCTCTCTACGTGTCCGAACCACCTAAGCACTCCTTTCTATATTTTTGTAATAAAATAAACGCACAAAATTATTGATGTGTGTTTACATATAATATATTGCGCAAGTTGCAGCGAAAGGTCTAGGATTACTACAAGTAATTTTCATAAAATACAATCAAACTTACCGTAATTTTGCGTATTTGCTCGTCTCATTTGCTCAGGAGTCGCTCTAGATTCAGATGAGATAGAACTATTGGAAGAAACTGCAAAAATAAGTAGCAAAAAAAAACGTAGTCAATCTCAAATTAACATACTCGTATATGATATTCTATTAAAACATCACCTAAATCCACCTTTTAGACTTGCATATTAGAGTGGACCAACTCCACTGTAGTAATAAGTAGATAATAATAATAATAAATATTCACGGACATTTCACACAACGTCCTCTGGTCCCAAACTAAGCTTAACGCTTGTGCTAATGGGTATCAGATTATGGATATAATACATAATATTAACTTTTTTTTTGTAAATACATACATATAGAGAATACCTAGATAGATGGGTGAGAGCCCCACAACGGCGGGGTGTGCGGTTAGGATATTTTTTTTACGGCTCAACAAAAAAAAAGGGTGGACGAAGTGGGTTTCGCACACAATGTTTTGGAAATAAGTTCCAACTGCTCTGCCAGTTGAGCGATTGAGTGATTCGTAATTACTATCTGACTGGACCGTATTCGCTTCGCTATCTATCGATTGTAGTTTGTCGATACTAATACTTGTTCGGTGAGGTATTACTCGTAGAATAAATAATAATTTTATAGCGATATTGGTACTTTAATAACTTTCATTGCAAAATATTAACGAAAAAGAAATTTGGCTGTTTCGTACAGCCAGGTGAGTATTATAATGATAATCATATATTCTCAATATCGTATACTTACTGTTTAATCGTTTTCTTTTACGTCCAGCTATCTCCTCATCCAGAGATATTATATCTGAAGCAAAAATTATAGACTTACATATTCATTTCTACATCATATACCTACTTATATTGTGGAATTTGATCTTTTATCATATAATTACTTATCATTTAGCTTGGAGCAATAATTATTGTGAAGTATCTGTGCGAAAGTTTTGCGTTTGTATTCGACATTTTCTCTTAACAGTTTCTGTTCTTTCACTTGGTCTTAATAATGACGCATATAAAGCTTGTAAATTATTTTTCATTACTCATACTCTGAAAGTAGGCCTGAAGTTGCCTGAGGAGCGGGTTGAAAGCAATACTTTTCAACCCTAGGGAGAATTACTTTCAACTGACAGCTGAGTAATTATAAAAAAAGAACAGTTCTATTTTCTGTACAGCCAGTCAATTACAGCGCGATGTAAAATTGAAATAACATAAAGTTTAAGTACCTATTTATTAAAGAATTTGTTTTTTATATGACTTTATTTTAATATAGTCGTAACTATATCTTTAAAATAATGAAGATTTATATTTTTAGTTTCCTCGTATTCGTAATGAAAAGCACAGTGTTTACCTTGGAATAAAGACTTATTTAGTCCCTTGAACTATTGGAGGCCTCGCTACGCTCGGGCGCCAAACCCCGTCTCGAGACTAAATAAGTTGCTTTCATCCCTGGGGTAACAATGTACTTTTATGATCATATTTTATAATTGACCGTTTCAATAAATAATAAAATTGATCCAATTATTTGTAAAAGTGGAAAAGAGGACTTTACTGCGAGCAGGATTCGATTTGAACCTGTGTCCCATCCAATCCCGGACAGTACTCTGGACCACTAAGCTATCGCAGTCACACAACGGTGACACTCAATCTCCACTTCACATTTGTTTTAAATGTCTTTACGACCCACGCCACCTATCGGATGCATTTACATACATTATGACGCAGGTTCGAATTCTGCTCGCAGTAATGCTCTCTTTTTCCACTTTCACAAGTAATTTGTTCTTTAAAGTAGCAGAGCATTTCAAGTGCTAAAATGCTGACCAAAATAATGATTGATATTTTGAAAACATAGTCGCATTTTATTTAGCAGTCCCTACTATACTCAAGAAAGTGGAGACTATAGACTTATTTCACAGCTATTTAAAACTGAGAAGTAGCTGATACACAGCCGTTGGGGTTCGGCTACAAGTAATCACTATCGTTTGGTACCTAAGTGAGAGTCATTTACTCTTAGAAATCTGGTTTTGTTAAGAATTTTCCTTCTCTTGAGTGATATTATACGCTTACTTTCCTATAGTTGCAACGTAAAATGCACTCGGGAATGAATGAAGTAATAAGAATGTATTCTTAAAAGAGCACAAAGTGTAAAATTTTGGGTTTAGACCGGCGGCGCGGCGCCTGAATACCATTCAGACTCTCTGATGGCGCGGTTGAAACCTCGCTCGAGGTTATCATATTCTCGTTCATATTTTGCCAAGCATATCAAGTGCTTAACATATATAAAGATTAACATAGCATAGCATCACGGCTGTATTCCCCGAAGGGGTAGGCAGAGGTGTATTACACACCCACGATTCGCCAGCTATGTTTATGTCCCACGTAATAGGGGGCGAGCCTATTGCTGTCTACCGGGCACATTCCAAACTCCGGGCTGCTACTGAGAATTTTTCTTTTTAGCAAAAAGCTTAATAAGACTACCCGACGCGGGGATCGAACCCGAGACCTCATGATCCGCTGCACCACCGAGGCAGTTGAAAGATTAAAGATAAGAAGTTAATATAAAGATGTATTCTATGTATTCTTAGTCCGTCGCTGATGTCACCCGCAACAATGCCAACTTTACAATGGTGAAAGAAGAACAGAGATGAGGGGTTTGAGTTATAAAAGTGAACGTTATATCTTACCCTTCAATAGTCTATCGATGTCAGCTGCGTACAACCTGGCGGCGCCGCTAATAAGAGTAGCCGAGGTTCGTAATGACAGTCTGCGGTTTATTTCCGCGGCTTCGCTACTGATCCATGTATCCAAATTTCGACTGCATATGCAAATATATAGGTATATTTGTAATAATATTTTATTATTTTTTCATAGTTCACAATATACGTTATTTAATTTTTCATTATTTGGCGAAAATAAACAAATAATATTTAAACTAATTATATATACAACTAGCTGATATTTCCTTTTTTAGTGCAGAATCCCAATTATTATTCCAAAATAAAAGTAGTGATCCCCGTCCCATGAGACCCTTCCAAACCAGTGCGGCTGTTCAGGAGATTAGCCGTGAATGTATATTCGATGTATATATCTATTGGAATCGATATTCATTCACAATTCCGTGGGTCTTATTTTTTTACGCGGGATCCTAATTTTTTTTTTTATTTTTTTTTTTTTTGCTTGTGATGGTAGACTAGCCACGGGCCATCTGATGGTAAGTGGTAACAGTCGCTCATGAACTCAACTATATCGAGAGTATTGTCAAGCCGCTGCGCACCATTTCACTTCTCAGGTATGAAAAATGAAAGAATAAACGGCTATCTTCTGCTACAGCCAAAACACACTGACGTGGTTCATGACCGGTCACACAGGAGACGGTGGTACCGACCCGTTCGAACCCGATAGCAAGTGAGTACTCTCACTTGGCACCTAGCCCTACCATCAGTAATGCAATGGGTGGTAATTGCTTACTTCCCTTAGTCGCCTTGTAAGACACCCGCGGCAAAGAATAGAGTGGCGACACTTGTATTCTTAGTCCGTCACCACACAGACATAATAAAATAATACATAGATATAAAAGTAGCCTAAGTTACTCCTTGTAACAACAGCTATCTGCTATTGAAAGACCCGTCCAAATCGGTCCAGCCGTTCCGGAGATTATCCGGAACAAATAGACAGACAAAAACTTTAAAATTGGTAATTTGTTATAGGTAGCGTATATACTCTTGTATAAATTTAGTCAAAAGTGGTTATTTAGACATTACAAACAGACACTTTAATTTTATTTATTTGTATAGATAATAAAATTTGCAAATAACTCCTCCAAGAATTCCTCCGCGTCAAAGAAGGCTGGCAGAATTGCCACGTTATATGGCAATGCTTATTCTTGGTCAAGCGAAAAGTTGACTAATATTTTCGCTATTTCACTGTATGGCGAAAGTGCACTAGGGCCCCATCACTCAAGCATCTCAAGCCCAAACGGCTCAATAACATAATATGCAATAAGATTATAATATTATAGAATGAATGATTGTATTCTAAACTAGTGTGTCTGTAGCCCAGAAAAGGATATTTCTTTCTTTCTTCTTTCTTTCTGATGGGAAAAAATGATTGTATTAGGGCGTGTATGCACTCAGTCAGTGCACAAACTTCCTTAGGCTATTTTGGCGTATCTGAACACAAAACAATTTATTTTTAAAATATGTCTGTCTGTTTGTTTGCACATCACGCAAAAACTACTAAACGGATGTTGATGCAACTTTTTTTTGATAGCTCTCGATTAGATTTAAAAGCTGGTATACGTTTTATTCCGCTACTGTATCACGAACCTGAAATGGAACCTAAAAAGCAGTAAAGTCTAGTTCACTATAAATGCCTATGATAATGAACTACACTCCGGTGTATGAAGTTTGTAAATAAACTCAAATTATTGGTATACATACCATATTTCTGGTAGAGGATATTCACCAACGTTTTCTGTTGTGATATGATTCGCGGCTTGCCACGCGCTATTCAGACAATCGTTATTTACTATTTCTTCTGTAAAAAACATTATTGAAGCTAATTTTAAATACAAACAAATTTTACAAATATACTTTCAAACGGGCGTCAGCACAGATTAGAATAGTAGCTAGCTGGCATCAGGTAAACCAACTTTGAGGTAAACCTACCCTCATTTTTTTTATTAACGTTAATAGGGACAGAGACAATTAAAACGAATATTTATTTAATTTAGTTATTTAATTATATGGAGAATAGGTAAAATATTGGCTATATTATCGGATCCGCAACGGATTCCCTCGGTGACACTATTAGACAGTTATTTAATTATCCCTCTAAGCGTCTTTTAAATGTATGTCACATCAATGCTCAAAGCATTCCAAGCCATTATAGTGACATGTATGACATTTTTAATGGTCCAAACCATGGACGTATAAAGGAACGGACAGCGCCTCGCTAAGACAAAATTGAAGATACGTAATGGCGGCGGCTATCTATGTGTGAATGAATTTAGGGTTGCCATGTTAGCCAAATTTACCCTTTTTATTATACATATTTAAAAAAAAACAGGTTGGCAGATAAATTTATTGGAAATGTATATGAAATATACCGTACTATTTGAAAAGGTTAATAGTGCAAAAAACACAATTTTACTGTATTTATTTAAAACTTAAAATAAATCATCGGCAGATAATGTGTAATAAAGGATAACATAATTATTTCGATAAAACGGGATTAATTAAACACAAAGTGAAAAATGTGAAATCGAAAATAACAGTCAGGAGCAGGATTTGAACCTGCATCTTCTGGATACCGTCCAGATGCTTTACCAATTCAGCCATCCTGACAATTGCTCCTGACTGCTAATTTCGATAACACATCATACTTAACGTCTTTGGGTGACGCCTGCGCCATCTGTCGGACGTATTTTCATACATTATACCGACCAGGTAAACTTAATTTTACAATTAAGATTTTACCTAATAATGACGCAAACCCTTTAAATATTTAGATATTTTTATATATATTTTTAGCATTTGCCATGCTTAGCACTATACATTAAACACAAAGTGAAAAATGTGAAATCGAAAATAACAGTCAGGAGCAGGATTTGAACCTGCATCTTCTGGATACCGTCCAGATGCTTTACCAATTCAGCCATCCTGACAATTGCTCCTGACTGCTAATTTCGATAACACATCATACTTAACGTCTTTGGGTGACGCCTGCGCCATCTGTCGGACGTATTTTCATACATTATACCGACCAGGTAAACTTAATTTTTTACAATTAAGATTTTACCTAATAATGACGCAAACCCTTTAAATATTTAGATATTTTTATATATATTTTTAGCATTTGACATGCTTAGCACTATACATTAAACACAAAGTGAAAAATGTGAAATCGAAAATAACAGTCAGGAGCAGGATTTGAACCTGCATCTTCTGGATACCGTCCAGATGCTTTACCAATTCAGCCATCCTGACAATTGCTCCTGACTGCTAATTTCGATAACACATCATACTTAACGTCTTTGGGTGACGCCTGCGCCATCTGTCGGACGTATTTTCATACATTATACCGACCAGGTAAACTTAATTTTACAATTAAGATTTTACCTAATAATGACGCAAACCCTTTAAATATTTAGATATTTTTATATATATTTTTAGCATTTGACATGCTTAGCACTATACATTAAACACAAAGTGAAAAATGTGAAATCGAAAATAACAGTCAGGAGCAGGATTTGAACCTGCATCTTCTGGATACCGTCCAGATGCTTTACCAATTCAGCAATCCTGACAATTGCTCCTGACTGCTAATTTCGATAACACATCATACTTAACGTATTTGGGTGACGCCTGCGCCATCTGTCGGAAGTATTTTCATACATTATACCGACCAGGTAAACTTAATTTTACAATTAAGATTTTACCTAATAATGACGCAAACCCTTTAAATATTTAGATATTTTTATATATATTTTTAGCATTTGACATGCTTAGCACTATACATTAAACACAAAGTGAAAAATGTGAAATCGAAAATAACAGTCAGGAGCAGGATTTGAACCTGCATCTTCTGGATACCGTCCAGATGCTTTACCAATTCAGCCATCCTGACAATTGCTCCTGACTGCTAATTTCGATAACACATCATACTTAACGTCTTTGGGTGACACAAAGCATCTGGACGGTATCCAGAAGATGCAGGTTCAAATCCTGCTCCTGACTGTTATTTTCGATTTCACATTTTTCACTTTGTGTTTAATGTATAGTGCTAAGCATGTCAAATGCTAAAAATATATATAAAAATATCTAAATATTTAAAGGGTTTGCGTCATTATTAGGTAAAATCTTAATTGTAAAATTAAGTTTACCTGGTCGGTATAATGTATGAAAATACGTCCGACAGATGGCGCAGGCGTCACCCAAAGACGTTAAGTTTGATGTGTTATCGAAATTAGCAGTCAAGAGCAATTGTCAGGATGGCTGAATTGGTAAAGCATCTGGACGGTATCCAGAAGATGCAGGTTCAAATCCTGCTCCTGACTGTTATTTTCGATTTCACATTTTTCACTTTGTGTTTAATGTATAGTGCTAAGCATGTCAAATGCTAAAAATATATATAAAAATATCTAAATATTTAAAGGGTTTGCGTCATTATTAGGTAAAATCTTAATTGTAAAATTAAGTTTACCTGGTCGGTATAATGTATGAAAATACGTCCGACAGATGGCGCAGGCGTCACCCAAAGACGTTAAGTATGATGTGTTATCGAAATTAGCAGTCAGGAGCAATTGTCAGGATGGCTGAATTGGTAAAGCATCTGGACGGTATCCAGAAGATGCAGGTTCAAATCCTGCTCCTGACTGTTATTTTCGATTTCACATTTTTCACTTTGTGTTTAATGTATAGTGCTAAGCATGTCAAATGCTAAAAATATAAATAAAAATATCTAAATATTTAAAGGGTTTGCGTCATTATTAGGTAAAATCTTAATTGTAAAATTAAGTTTACCTGGTCGGTATAATGTATGAAAATACGTCCGACAGATGGCGCAGGCGTCACCCAAAGACGTTAAGTATGATGTGTTATCGAAATTAGCAGTCAGGAGCAATTGTCAGGATGGCTGAATTGGTAAAGCATCTGGACGGTATCCAGAAGATGCAGGTTCAAATCCTGCTCCTGACTGTTATTTTCGATTTCACATTTTTCACTTTGTGTTTAATGTATAGTGCTAAGCATGTCAAATGCTAAAAATATATATAAAAATATCTAAACGGGATTAACTTGCATGTTGCCGTAGATGGGGTTCACATAATTGCGTTTTTGAAAAAAATTTTTTTTGTGATAAATGGAAAGATCATATATGTTTTATAACAAAACTATTTTTTTTTTCGCAATAATTCGAAAGTTATTTCAAAATAAAAATTAATTTTTGAATCCAGTACCGAAGACACGCCGACAACTCCCGAACAAACCCGAGCGCGTGTGACGTCATAATGTTAGTTTTCACTCATTGCAGTTAATAGAAAAATAATAAATACAGTGTTTTGATCTATTTAATTTTGTTGTCATTGTTAAATATTTAAATTTATATTAAAAATGTCGAACCTAAAAAGTTATCGTTCTTGTTTTGTACCATTATGTACGAATACTACAAAAACAACTCTTGACAAAATGTTTTTAAATGTTCCCCAAGATGACAAACGTCGAAATAAATGGTTTCAAGCAGTGCACCGTGATAATCCCAAATCAAAATCGAATTTTTACTCCGAAGCTTTACTCCAAACTCGGTGTTCTGGACATACCCGTCCTTTTACAATACCAATATTATTTTTACAACTTAGTTGAACATAACCTATAGCTTTGTCGCTGTAACTCTCACGCGATGCTCTACAATTTATGAAATGAATCATTATATTTAATATAATGGAGAATAAATACTTAAATATTTTCATTTATTATATTATTTTTTAACAGACTTACCTTGATGCCTTGGCACCTCGAACTTCAGCAGAATTAAACCGAACGTCATTTTTTTAAAAATTGGTGATCATAAATATATCAACATCAGGGATATTATCAGACTTTGCCTTAATAAATCCTTTATCACACATAACTAATCGGAACCAACTAACAACTCGTATTTCAGCAATAAATTTTCAATATTATTGTCAAAATTAAACTGAAGCATCCACCTGCGCCTTGGTTAACAGAGGAGATTCGTAAAGCGATGAAACGTAGGGATGTAGCTTTCCGAAAACACAGTAAAGAGCGTTCTGAATCCAACTGGGCCCTATATAAGTCTGCTAGGAATCGGTGTAACCAAATGATACGTAACGCTAAACGCCGACATATCCTTATCAATATCTCTTATTCCTCCCCTTCTGACATTTGGAAGTTTCTTGGAAAACTTGGCATCGGCAAAATCCGTCATATTGAGCTAGCCAAAACCATAAATCTTCATGATTTGAATTGTTTTTTCAGCAATTCTGTATCTCTTGATGACGCCACTAAATGTCGAACAATAAACTACATTGATAGTTTACCACGTCCCAATATTACTCCTTTTACTTTTTCTCCAGTGACATTTGATGAGATTAATAAGATTACTCTTTCCATCAAATCGAAAGCGGTCGGTTGTGACGAAATCAGTCGCCGTATGATTACGACTATCCTTGGTGATTTATTGCATCCTATCTGTCACATTATACATTTTTCTCTTGAGCGTGGTGTTTTTCCTACGTTATGGCGTAAGGCGTACGTCCGTCCTTTGCCTAAAATCTCCAATCCCTGCCTTCTCAATACCGTCCCATCTCTATTCTCCCTTTTGTTTCCAAAATACTTGAGATCTGTGTTCATAAACAGCTATGCAGGTTTGTTTATACCAACAACCTCCTAAGTGAATATCAGTCGGGATTTAGGCTCGGCCACAGCACAGTCTCTGCACTTCTCAAGGTAACAAGTGACATTAGGCAGGGCATGGAGGATACCTTAATCACAGTGCTGATTTTGGTTGACTTCTCTAATGCCTTTAATGCCATAAACCATGACATCCTTCTTTCCATACTCTCTCACTTTCTGATCTCACCAGATGCGCTGGAATGGTTCTCTTCTTATCTTCGTGGGCGCCAGCAGTCTGTACGCATTGATGATAATTCTTCCACGTGGAATGACTTACGTTCTGGTGTCCCACAAGACGGTATACTTTCTCCTCTTCTTTTCTCTATGTTTATTAATCTTTTATCTAATGACCTTCGATGTTCGTATCATTTGTATGCCGATGACTTACAAATTTACACACAAGCAAAGGTGGGTGATCTTAGATCAGCAATTGTCGCTGTAAACTATAACGTTGCAGTTATTAAAGACTGGTCTTTACGGTTTGGCTTAAACATTAATCCAGATAAATGTCTGTCTATTTTAGTCGGCAGTCCTCGAATACTTACTGTTATTGAGATTTCTGACCTGCCTCCAATAGAGTATAACGGATCTATTATACCTTTTTGCAGAGTTGTTAAAAACCTGGGCATTTTTGTAGACAGTACGCTTGATTGGAGATCGCAAGTAACTAACATCTGTCAGAAAGTTACGGGTACCCTTCGCTCGCTTTACCGTCTGAAGAACTTCCTTCCAATTACGATCAAAACAACGTTGATGCAGACCTTGGTTTTCCCTATCATTGATTATGCTGATGTGTGTTACCTTGGCCTGAATGCAGATCTTCTAAATAAACTTGACCGTCTTCTCAACAATTGCATTCGATTCGTTTTTAATATTCGAAAATCTCCAAATTTCGCACGCAACTGAATTGGTTACCAATAAGGCAAAGATGCAGTTTACGAGCATTGATATTTCTATACTCTCTTCTAAACTCTTCTAATAACGCAGGAGCCTGCGTACCTTAAGCCTCATTTTCAATTTCTTTTCTCTACACATGACCGGCATCTTCGTTCTGCTAACAACCTCCTTCTCCTCTGTCCGTCCCACTCTTCCAGTGTTGTTCACTCTTCCTTTTATGTCCAGTCTATTCTACTTTGGAATGCATTGCCTCTAGAGATCAGGATGGCCACTAGTCGTAAAACTTTCAAAGCTAGAGTTCACGAGCTTTACTCCAGTTTTTTGGCAGCGTCTTCACTCTAATTATCGCTCAATTTTGACACACACCATTTGTTATTTATTTTGATTTATGTCAGTATATATGTATGTATATTATATACGTTATTTATTACTGTATGTGTTCTTTTAACATATAAGTATTCTTACGGTTTTAGTAATATATATATTATAGTATTATTATTAAATGCACCTACCACTACATTTCTGCTCCGCCCCATGTAGACTGGTAGAGAATGCCTAAGGCATTAAGTCCGCCTTGTACTCGGCATGTGCAAAAGTTTTAAAATAAATAAATATTATTTGTAAATATATCATTCAATATTCATTTTAATAGACTTAGTTTATACATAACATAGGCATTTGAACGTGGTAAATATTCTGCAATTTTTTATCGTATTTGTCACACTAGTCACCAGATGGCGTTATTATAAAAATCTATATTTTTTTTTATTTTTTTATTTTATTTAATACTTTCATTGTACACAGAAACTTATTATAAATTTAATATTAAGACATATATATACAATAGGGCGAACTTAACTCAAATTTGAGTTCTCTACCAGCTAACCCATAAAAATCGGAGCTTTTAAAAATCGAATGAACAATTGTACAGCAACAAGATAGGAGGATATTATTACCTATTAATAGAATATATATTTAACATTATGATATAATACATACTTATATATCTAATTTAACAAAACAAGAAATATACAATACAATACATACTATACTTATATATTTATTATTGATTAGAGAGAAAGTGCTTTTTTTTGTGTGTGACGTTGGTTGTTAGCCTCAGATGGCTATGACAACCTTACCCGGACAATTGGTGAGCGCAGAGGGCTCTCAACCTAACATTTAAGCAACGCTACCCGAGGGCACCCCCTGTGGGGTAAGGACCTCGGCTCGGGCTGTTGCTGACAAAGTGGAATTTTCCACGTTTATGATTTGTCCGCGACACGTCTTTCGCCCTCGTCGGCGGGGATGAAACCGTGGATATTTATTAGTATTAGCTGCGCGAGCTGTGTATGCTCTGACCTGAGCGTGAGTTATGTCGTCGTCGACTTCGTCGAGGCTATTTCGCGGTCTGCGTACGCGCGATAAATTAGATGCGTTGTACCTAGCCGACTCAACCACTAGAACCCTCTAGTGGTTGAGTCGGCGGAGGTTGAGTGGCGTGAGTAATGGCGGAGTCAAAGAAACTACGTGAACACCGTTTAATAATTATTTAACATTATTATAAATTGATGGTAGGCAATTGCAAGTCTATGTGGAGGTCGACATTGCGTATGAACCACGGTGCACCTGTAGCTCTGCGCATGAAGCTATTTTGTAGTATTTGTAATCTATATAGTGTCCCTTGCACTCTATAGCAAAAACTGCGGTTAGATAGAAAGTCTCGTATGATGAGTACGAGATACCGCGGTACTCCTAAGTGGAGTAGCTTGTATACTAGGCCGTTGTGCCAGACTTTATCGAAAGCTTTCGCTACATTGAAGAAGAGTGCACCGGTGAATAAGTTGTTTTGTTGCATTTTCGAGTAGGAATACTCTACGATGCGGTGAACTTGTTGCACACTAGAGTGCTTGGCTCTAAAGGCGAATTGTTGGTGGGAGATGAGGTTATTAGCATCGGCGTATGCTTTCAGCTTACACAAAACTAATAATAATGAATGGGGGAAGAGTTTGATGACCCTATTCGATATTCCGTCCGAACCGGGGGCTTTCTTCCTATGTAGATTTTTGATAACGGACTCCAGGTGGTGGCAACTGGAGGTGGCTGTTCCACTAGGTTTCTACCTGATGTGTCTACCGGTGGGGCTGAGGGTGAGGCCCTCGACTCTACTTCCCTATCAACGAAGGCGTGGTGTGTAGCATCTACGAGTAATGTGCTCGACGTACATTGTCGCTCCAGACTTTCGGCTAGGCATTCGGACTTCTCCTCGTCCTCGAAGGTGGGTGGAAGGTTGCGTCTGTTAAGCGAAGGCATGGTAGACACACTGTCGTTTTTGAAAGTGCGGGGCAGTTGCCAGAAGGCTAAGTGGGTTGGTTCTAGGTCTCTCAGCTTGGTTTCCCACTTTGATTGACGTAGAGAATCAATTGATTTCTTAACAGCTCTTTGTAGTGAGCGCATTCTGATGCGGTTATCCTCGCTGGGATGACGATCATAGGCACGGATAGCGGCGTTCTTCCGCCTCAGCAAGTCACGGACGTCATCGGGTAGGCGCCATCGACGACTTCTCATGTCTGGTACCTGCCGAGAACAATCGTTAATTAACGATTGTACGTGGCTTGAGAAACAGTTGACTGCAGCCACCGTGTTCTCTCTCAGTAATAATAATAGGGGGGACTTGGTCTAGGTGTACAGACGACGACGACCCGAGTTTACTCTCCAGCCGTCCCCAGTCTGTCACTGTTATTGTTTTGTCCTGATGGCCAGAGGGGCCAGGTGAGGGGGAGGCAAGATCTAAGATCACAGGACGGTGGTCAGAGTTTAACTCATGTAGCACTTGTACCAAACGCAAACGTAGATTTACGTTTTTTGTAAGAGCTATATCTAGTATATCGGGCCTGTATTCGACACAGGCCGGGTAGTGAGTTGGCTCCATAGGCGCTATAATGTTGAACCCTAGTCGCTCAGCCAGTGACTCGAGAGCCCTGCCCCGCGTACTAGTTACGGGGCAATTCCACGAGGTGTTTTTAGTGTTGAGGTCGCCGGCAATGATGACGGCGCTACCCAAGTCTAGCAGGACTTTCAAGTCCCTGGCTATGAGCTGAGTCGAATTGCTACTTCCGGGCCGGATGTAGGCGGATACTACGACTATAGGCTGATGGCCTGTGAGGGCTAGTCTACAGACCGAAGCTTCAATGTACTCCAGTGGGGATGGATCCATAGGTGTGCGGTGCAGTGACCTTTTATAATAAATGAGTATGCCATTAACGGTGAGTTTAACCTATCGTTACGCACTACGTTATAGTTAGCAATCCTCGGGGCACTATGAGAGGGTTTGAGGAATGTCTCATGTACTAGAAATAGGTCCAGTAGTTGGTCTTGTAGAAACGTGGCTATCTCGTTCCTCTGCTGGGACAGGCCATTGGCGTTGAAGAACCCTAACTTGAGTGTGTATGGTTTGACCCTGCCTGAGGTGTGCGAATCCATTAAACAGTGAAAGTGTTTAATTTCTCGATGACGGTCGAGAACCGTACGGCGGTGTTAAGTAGGGCAAGACTATTGCCCTGGTTAGCGCGGAGTTCAGCTGCAACTTCCCTAATCTCACTAAAAACTACTAGCGAGACGAATCTAAGCACCAGGGCCAGATCCGAATCTGTACCCTGGGGCGTACTACCCGCTGGGCCTACGCCTACAGCTGGTTTCGGTTTGTTGCCCTGAGGGGGCTTAGGTTGGCCCACGGTGGGCTTCGTTTGCCCAACGACTGGCGTCCCTACGGGCTTGTTGTTAGGGAGAGCTGGGAACTCTGTCTGGCTCGCTGGGCGTACCCAAGCGTTGCGGAGGAGTGGGAGTGCGGGACGCAGGATGGGTGCGCTTCCCTGTGGTGGTCCTCGGGGTGTGAGGACAAGTGGGCGCCTGGCCGGTAGCCGGGGGGCACGGGGGCAGCCCCGGTAAGTCGCCGGGTGACTCTTTTCGCCGCATAAAATGCAGGCTCTGTGCACAAAGTGCGGTCCTTAGGACGAGAGCCATCGGACGTTGAGTGGTCCTCTAGGCACTTGACGCACCTAGGGCGCGTAACAGTGACGCGCAGAGTGACCGTACAGTTGGCATCTGTGGCATTGAGAGACAATGCCCTTCTTGTTCGGGGGTTCCACCCGGATGCCTGTCAGTCCGCAGACTGAGGTCATTTTAAAGATGGCCTTGCTTCCTTGGTGAGGTCTAATGTGACCACCACCAAGTCATATGGCTCACGGGCCCGACCCTTATACATCCTGTGCACTTCGTGTACAGGCAGGTCTTGTTGAGTTAAGTACTGTTTCACCTCCTCAACTGTCACCTCCTTAGGGATGTTCCTGAGGACGACTCTTATGAGACGGTCCCCGGGAGAGTGTATTTGTGAAAGGAGATGTTCCTCTCACGTAGGACCTTTGACAGGGCCCTGTGGTCCTTGGACGAGGCCAAGGTGACCTTAATACCCTACGGTGTAGACCGAGCGGATTTGAAGTTGACGTGGTGCTCTTTGCATCACGACGATACGGAGGTCCACGCCATCTAGTCCTGTATGAACAGGGGCGGTAGGATGACCTCTTTCCGCTGGCCCTCCTTGAGCGCGGGCGGGCACGGGGTTGAAGACCCCTGTGGGCGTTGGGAGACCTGGGGTGTGGTAACAGCGGCCGGCTGAGCGGCTACCTCCTGTTCCACGATCTTGGGGTCTTCTTATCTTTGTGGCTCCGCTTACGGGAGCTCACAAAGGTAAACTCGGTGTCGGAGGATGACTCCGCACCGAACGACTCGGACTCGGCAGAGCTGCCGGAGTCAGTTAGAGTGGAGGTGGTCTCTATCGCGCTAGGAGGGCGACCATCCTCTGCCTCTACGGGCCGGACTGGGGAAGTTAGCAGTACCCGAGGTGGGCACTTATCTCCGTAGCGGGACTTGATCATCTCCTCATCCTGGAGGAGGAGCTCTAAAAATGCCTGTTGGGCCATATTGGTTTAGGCGATGTTGTAGAACAAACGAACAGACACAGTAAAAAGTGGGTGCAGAACGCAGATAAGCCTAAGTCCCCGGGTGGGATCGCCCGGGGATGTGTGGGTGTAACGTCCCTCCCAACCGGGTGTAGGTTGGGAGGATGAACTTAAATAATGAGCCCTAAGCTTGTACTCCCTCCGCCGATCTTAATGTGCAAAGGGTTCCTAACAGCCTCGGTGCCGGGGTGGTATGGGCCTTTGCAGGCCGGCACACCCAAACTAACACCAGAGGGATGGATTTAAGGTAAGGTAGGGTGGGAAGGGGGCGATGTCTAGGTCAGACTAGGAGATCCCCCAAGGCCTGATTGTCTAGCCCCGTCCGATAGTGCGCTACCCTGAAGGGGTAGAGCTGGCGAATCGGGTCCTCGCCTCACCCGAGTTCGTTAACACCGAGAGGTTTCAACAGGGGAACCAAAGAAACATTGTCTTTACCCAGAAGGGGTACCCTGAAGGGGCCAACTCTGAATCAATATAATGGAAATAAGTGTTTATATAACCAACGTAATGTACTTACTACAGAACGTTGATAAAAAACACCGAGAACTTTTGCCTTGAAAAAGACGGTTATAAGTTGGTCTGGCAAGTAGTTGCAGACTGAGCGAGTAGCGCGCGAAGCAGTGGCGCTGTGAGTTGGCGGGAGCGTGCAGAACGAACGCAACATGTACGTTCGTCAAAACGGTCGGCCGCGGAATGAAAAAGATTTTGTAAAATTCTATTTAGTTCTACCGATCATAAATACGTAGCTTAGATTATCTCCATAGATTTATTTTAATTTTTACTTGTACTTTGAAAGGCTGATGGATGGATGGATGATATAGTTTGAAGTTGAATTACCTGAAACAACAGACAAACACAAAAGGTAGAGGAATAAAGTTAGTTAGAGACTTAAAATAGACAATCACAGGTTTATGTTATTTAAGTTAATAAAGTCCGATAATATAATAATATGTAAATATAAATGGAGAATAAGTCAAACAAAGGAGGAATTTGAAGTCTGAAGGGAGAATGATTGAGGAGGAGGAGGTCATATAGAGAAGAGGACATCCTGGGGCAACTGAAGAATAGATGTTCTTGGGTTCCCTCATCTAGTCCGCATTCGCACAGAGATGAGTCCCTGATCAGAATACCATGCCGTGGTTGAACCAATAAGTCTAAACTAACTAGCTTTACAAATTGTCGCTTAATAAGGCCGTGTGTGCATAAATTACAATACAATATTAATCTTTGACTATTATTATCACTACGCGTTGTGAAGTAGACTTTATAGATAAGGACGTAGGTATAAATAGGGTCTTTTGAACGCAACAATTAAACTGATCACGTAAGTCTAAGTGCATGTCATGAGAACTCTTTTTGAGAAAGTACTCTATGTATTTATCTTTTTTATCAACTCTTTATCTGTCTCACTATTGGGCACGGCTCTCCTCTCATGGTGAGAGGGCTTAGACCATAGTCCACCTCGTCGGCCCAGTGTGGGTTGGCAGACTTCACAAGCCGCGAGAAAATCTCTTAGGCATGCAGATTTCCCATCACTGAAGGAATGTAATATATTCCGGTGGTCCGCCAATAAAGGCGGAGACACGGTACACGGTGGGTTTCTTTAGTGGGTGAGGGCCCCACACTACCCTGTTCGTTGCCCCGAAAGACGGTGTGTGCGGTTAGGAACATTTTTTCCCGCCTTGACCAAAATAAAAAGGCATGCCGATTTCCTCACGATGTTTTCCTTCACCAAGAAGATTACTTTTTTACAATTGTTTAAAATTTATTAAAATTGTAAACAAATATACACACATAATAAGAAAATTTTCCAAAAGTTAGAGGTGTGTCCATACGAGGTCTGAACCTTGGACTGGGGTTCGAACTCAATACCACATTGCAGTCCTTGGTTTTACTGTTTTAGGCTATCGATGCTTACCACTGAAGGAATGTAATATGGTTCCGGTGGCCCGCCATAAAAGGCGGAGAGATGGCACACGGCGGGTTTCTTTAGTGGGTGAGGGCTCCACACTACCCTGTTCGTTGCCCCGAACGACGGGGTGTGCAGTTAGAAACATTTTTTGCCGCCTTAACAAAAAAAAATAAAAAGAGTTATCGAGGCTTATATGTACCTATGTATCTAGGTTCATTGAAATCCGTTTAGGCTTTTAGGCGTGATTGACGCACAAATATTTTTTTATACCACGCGGGTAGAAAGCAAGCGTACGACCCATATGATGGTAAGCGGCGACTGTAGCATCTAAACGCTAGCAGCAACGTCAGGGGCATCACTCGCACGTCGATAACTGCACGGAAAAGGAGACTCGGAGACGAAGGATAAGAATGAGAGGATGGAGTATAACAAGGGGATTTGGGCCTCCAGCGCTCTTACCCTATGAAACGTAACTTAAAATCTTACGCATTCACGCCGTAACTACTAATCATCAATTTTGCATATATCTACAGGAGCTTAGAAAAGGACAAGGGCTACTTAATAATCCATCCATCCATCAGCCTTTTAACGTCCACTGCTGGACATAGGCCTCCCCTAGAATGGGGGATAGTGCCGTAATCGCCACGCTTGGCAGGCGGGTTGGCGATCGCAGTGGATGTTGTTAATACTCAAAGGAGTGCTGCTGCCCACTTCCCCTGTATTCTCTCAGTCAGCTCTTACGACTCCCATAGGTAGAGAGGGGTGGGACAATTCTAAAGCCGGCCCCACACGGCTAGCTACTTAATAATACTGAGTGAATAATAATACAGATATATTTTTTTAAGACACCTTTTTTTTTAAGGCAGGAAGAAATGTTCCTAACCGCACACCCCGTCCTTTTGGACAACGAACAGGGTAGTGTGGGGCCCCCACCCACTAAATAAACCCGCCGTGTGCCGTCTCTCCGCTTTTGTTGGCGGGCCACTGAAACCATATTACATTCCTTCAGTGGTCTAAGAAAACACCCTACACTAATGAATAATCCTTGTATTGCGGGGGACTTTACAAACATTCAATTTCAGGTACATAAAGTACACCCAGACTCATAACGTCCATACAAAACAACATACAAAGAGTTATCCAGTATGGGAATCGAACCCACAAGACTCGGACGGGAGCCCAGTATTTAAACCACCCCGCCGTCTGTGCAATCAAGCTACGATTTCATTTAGAAAAAAATTATGGTTCCTGTGAGTTAACTATTTTTACTTAGAGGTAATGATTGTATTTATATTCTGAAGTTAACGCGGGTAAAGTCGCGGGGACAAACAAGTAATTAATATTTGACAGTAGAAAATTTACAGTATAGTCTCAAGCACTTCAATAGGCAGTTCTTTAGAGCTAGTCTATATATCAAGAAGCTTTGCGGGGCTACCTAGCGGTCACGGCAATTCCCTGCAAATAATAGCCGGTCTCTCGAACTAAGATACCAAATACAGACATCGTAGAAAAGCTCTCAGATTTATAGTTGGTAACATTAGTTTAGTGTGACCATTTGTAATAGTTGGTAACATTAGTTTAGTGTGACCATTTGTAATAGTTGGTAACATTAGTTTAGTGTGACCATTTGTAATAGTTGGTAACATTAGTTTAGTGTGACCATTTGTAATAGTTGGTAACATTAGTTTAGTGTGACCATTTGTAATAGTTGGTAACATTAGTTTAGTGTGACCATTTGTAATAGTTGGTAACATTAGTTTAGTGTGACCATTTGTAATAGTTGGTAACATTAGTTTAGTGTGACCATTTGTAATAGTTGGTAACATTAGTTTAGTGTGACCATTTGTAATAGTTGGTAACATTAGTTTAGTGTGACCATTTGTAATAGTTGGTAACATTAGTTTAGTGTGACCATTTGTAATAGTTGGTAACATTAGTTTAGTGTGACCATTTGTAATAGTTGGTAACATTAGTTTAGTGTGACCATTTGTAATAGTTGGTAACATTAGTTTAGTGTGACCATTTGTAATAGTTGGTAACATTAGTTTAGTGTGACCATTTGTAATAGTTGGTAACATTAGTTTAGTGTGACCATTTGTAATAGTTGGTAACATTAGTTTAGTGTGACCATTTGTAATAGTTGGTAACATTAGTTTAGTGTGACCATTTGTAATAGTTGGTAACATTAGTTTAGTGTGACCATTTGTAATAGTTGGTAACATTAGTTTAGTGTGACCATTTGTAATAGTTGGTAACATTAGTTTAGTGTGACCATTTGTAATAGTTGGTAACATTAGTTTAGTGTGACCATTTGTAATCTTAAAGATACTTCAAACTTGCCACTATTGTGTAGCGGTATGAGTATGCTGTTTATAAGCTCGGTTCCAATCCTGCTTCACGTGATAAATATTTTGACTGTTTTGAATTATCCTGCAGTTCAAAGGCAGTTAAGTAATCAAAATTTGCACTCGGTTGAGAATACTACCTAAGCTTGTTCTTATTGCATGGATCTATCATCTAATGATTATAAAGACGATATAATTATTACAGGTAGCTACATTTTTTTTTTATTGCATGTAGGGGCAGACTAGCCACGGTCCATCTGATGGTAAATGTTAGCCGTCACCCATGGACTCGACTATACCGAGAGTATTGTCAAGCCACTGCTCACCAATTCATTTCACAGATGAAATGAAATATAAACGGCTATCTCCTGCTACAGCCAAAACGCAACGATGTGCTTCATGGCCGGTCACACGGGAGATGGTGGTACCAACCCGCTCGGGCCGGATACCAAGTGAGTACTCCCACTTGGTACCCAGCCCTACTACCAGTCATGCAATGGATGATAATTGCTTACTTCCCTTAGTCGCCTCATACGACACCCGTGGGAAAGAATGGGGTGGTGACACTTGTATTCTTAATCCGTCACCACACGGATAACATTGCAGCTAATGTACCAATACAGGCGGACAGATGGCACACGGTGGGATCACTTAGTGGGTGCGGGCCCCACACTAACCTGTTTGTTGGTCCAAACGGCGGGGTGTGCGATTATGGATATTAAATTTTGGATCTATATACGGATACGGATATAAGAATAATATTTTACCGGTTTCGGATACGGTTACAGATACGAAATTATTTCAGATTATCCGCTAGTCTCGGATAGTTTCGGTTACGGATATTAGATTTTTAAATAACTATAAGTAAAATTGTTAATTTGAAATGTAATCCCACAATCATTAATAATTATTTAGATATTTTTATATATATTTTTAGCATTTGACATGCTTAGCACTATACATCCTCATCCTGCTCGTGACTGCTATTTTCGATTTCACATTTTTCAATTTGTGTTTAACATTAATAATTAGTTATGACTAAGCAATAAAAATAATACCTAAGCAACAAGTCTTTGCCCGCGGCTCCACCGCAGCCAAAAGCTAGTTTTTAGGTTACATCTCACATTCACGATATAGGAGTGGGATAAAATGTATTGTGAAAAACAGAATGCGGAGGGAGGTTAAAAAAGGCTGTTAGCGTGGCGACGTTTTTCAAATCAAATAAAATTGTCCCGTTCAAATCATGTAAGTTAAATTTGACACACTTCCCGGTTTCCAGTTAAGCTGAAATTTTACACGCATATGTATATCGCGTGACAATGCAATATTATGATGACAAGGAACTGATCTGATGCCATCATCAGATCAGGACATGGGAACTCTATAATGAAACGGCGCAACCCTATCGAGTTTGGACTTGTTTGATTCTTCTTGACGAGTACTTTATCTTTAGATGGTATCCAGGCTCAGTTACCTGAGCGCGCGCTCGGCGTACGGTCGTATTTTATAATCATAATCTACGTAAAACGCTAACGAATAAGAAATACAATGGTTCAGTGTAAAAAATGTAAACTTTTTATGTCTGTTACCAAAGATGATATTGTAAAGTGTAAAGGTATGTGTGAAGCAACTTATCACAAAAAATGTGTGCAAAATAACAAGCAATTTTTGCAAACAACAATATGTGATGAGTGTCAAAAGACAACACAATCTCCACAACTAATAACAAATACAATGGAAGCCTCCGGCGAGAAGTTTTTAATTAAAATCAATAAAAAATTAGAAATACTCTATAGCGTCGAGAAAAAATTGGGAGACCTTACTAATAGTATTGAGTTCTACGCGGAAATGTACCAAACATCACTAGAATATAGGGAAGAATCTCAGAAGAAGATTAAGGCACTAGAGCAGAAAAACGTATACTTAGAAAAATACAACAAGGCCTTAGAAAAACGAGTACAAGAATTAGAGCTAAAGGGCAAGGATAAAGAAATAGAAATACATGGATTAGAAGCATACAACAACGAAGACACTAAATCGGTGGTACAAGACATAGCTCAAATACTAAAGCTAAGCCCAGACGATATAGAGGACGCAACGAGGGTAGGACAACAAAAACCGAACGATTCAAGACCTAAAGTTGTAGTAGTCACCCTCCGATCTAGAAGTACCCGCAAAAATTGGATGCTAGCAAAAAAGAAAAGAAACTCACTAACAGTATAGTATACCGGAATGGCAATAATGATCAGATATATATAAACGAAGCTTTACCTAGGTTCAAACGCCAACTACTGTGGATGGTGAGAAATAAGTTAAAACCAAAAGGCTATCTATACATTTGGGTTCAAAGTGGCAATATATTAGTAAAAAAGAAAAGCGAGGAAAAAAGAATATATAAAGTTGGAGAATGATTAGGACAAATTTGACGAGCTATAAAATTCCAAATAATAAGCGCAATTAGCGTGAACAGTACACACTAGGTGAATTTTAGATATCAACATTCGATTGCATGGACGATGACATATTCACTGATGTTGCATACAAAAGGTACTATGATATAAAAACATTAAGCAAAGATTTAACTGAAAAGAAAGGATTAATTCACGTAATGCATCTAAACATAAGGTCACTCCGTAAAAACTTCAATGAAATACTAATTTTATTAGAGGAAAACGACTACAAAATACATATACTAATTCTGAGTGAAATAAATATCAAAAGAGAATTATTGTATTACTTTATTCTTACCAAATAAAAGGATATGATACATATATACAGACGAGAGAGACAGCTAGAGGAGGGGTATATTAATATATGCAAAGGACGAACTCATCTTTGAAGCCCGTGGATTGAATACAGGCTCGGTAGAAATGCTTCATGGTCAGCTGAAGACTGAGAAAAGGAGTAAAACGCATATAATTGCTTTATATAGGCCGCCGCAAAGAAATAAAATAAGTTTCATTATTGAATTAGAGACAATCATAAAGACTATTCCAAAGACTGATAATGCTATTGTGATCGGCGACACGAATATAAAAACAATATAATAAACTCAACCACGACGAGGTATAAAAGCACCCTGTGTGAAAACGGCTTGCAGTGTGTTATCTACTATCGCATCGCGCGTTATATCCAAGCACGGATATAACGCGCGATGCGATAGTAGACGGGCGAAACGAGACGTCATGCTTACGTACATTGTTCAACGATTTTTATAAGACAAGTATAGTAACCGTGACGGTACGGAATAAAAGAAAAAGACAACCGTGGATAGACCACAATTTGTATTCAAATTATTTGTTTAAAGAATGGAAAGCGGAATCAAAAAATATGTATGTAAACGATTAGAGTACACGAAATTTAGAAACAAATTAAATAAAATAATAAATGAAGCAAAAAAAAATAAATATCGACAGTCCGAAATAATAAAGTGTAATGGAGATTTAAAAAAAATATGGGCTAACATAAACTCGTGGCTGGGTCGGCAAAAAAATACTTTAGCATGAAGCATTTAGGAAGAGTGGAAAGTATGAATAATATATGTATCAATTTTACACAGATATTCGCTAAAGAAATACAGGATATTAAACATAAATGTAATACAAAAATTTTAGATAGATAAATATACGTGCGTCCATGTGATGTCAGCTTTAGATTTATAGAAGTGTGTCCGTCGCAGGTAGAAAAAATAATAAACATGTTATCCAGTGAAAAGTCACCTGAATTAGATGGCATACGAGCCATAAAATATGTAGGTAAAAAACAGTAAAAAAACAGTCCTATTTTAGCAAACTTAAATAATATGTGTTTAAAGAAAAGTGTGTATCCTAACCAACTCAAAAATGCTATAATACGCCCAATTTACAAATCCGGAAGCCATCTAGAATACGTAAACTATAGGCCAATAGCAATACTATCTGCTATCGATAAAATAGTAGATAAAGCGGTTATCTGACAAATTAGTATGTTTTTGGAATCATATAACATAATCTCCGACACGCAACACGGCTTTAGAAAAGGAAGGAGTACGTCTGTGTAGGTGTACGCGGACTATGTAAATGACAGCTTAGACTCTGGGAAGCAGCTGATTGCAATTTTTATAGATTATAAAAAAGCATTTGACACTTTGGATCATGACATACTATTGCAGGCGATGGAGAATGCTGGCCTGGATACGCGGCCCCACCAATAACTGGTTCAGAAATTATTTAACAGATATGTGTTAGGCAAATTTTATCTAAATGGAGACTTTTTAAGGGGATTTTTTTAACTAAATGGAGTACTAAATATACATACACTAAGAATTGTATACAATGCCCTTGCAGAATCTTTGGTCAACTATGGACTAACTGTGTACGGACGAACTTTTATAACATATCTAAAATACATTTAAAACCTAGAAATAAGATTGTTGAAGTACCTAGTAAGTAAGAAAGTGAAAAATATGTGCAATAAAGAATATGATAGATTATTGCCCATATGTAAAATCCTGCCAATAGAAAAAAAAGTTGTATTGGTATTTCATAGGTTTAAAATACTACTATAGTAAATAGTATAAACATGTTATCGAGAATAAATAAAGGCTAGAGAACAAAGATTGACGAAACCAAAAGTGAAAAATTATTATGGAGAAAGAACAAATAAGTTTACGGTCCCAAAAGTATTTAACAATATAGATTTTTTAAGGCAGTACCCTAAAGGGAATATTATTACATTAAAGAAAAATCTAAAAGATACACTGTTAGATGGCACTTAAGTGATTAGATTACGGAAACATAGTAACATACCTACCTTTAATGTTATTGTTATCATTGTTATTTTTTATAGGCTATGTAATAGGATTAAGAGTGCGTCTCGCCGTTAAACGATTTAATTTGGCGAGTATAAAATGTAATTTTAGTGCTTAAGAAATTAATAAATAAAAAAAAGGATTTGGAAGATGGCCGCAGTAACTCTATAATGAAACGACGCAACCCCATCGAGTTTGGACTCGTTTGATTCGTCAAGATCAGTACTTTGTCTTTAAATGGTATCCAGGGTCTGATGATGGAGCTGGAAGGTGGCCATGAGAGTTCCGTAATTGAATGGCGCAAATCCATCTAGTTAGGCCTCGTATGAATTGCCTTGACTACTTTCCTATTACTCCAGTCCTAGATGATATCCTAGGTCTGATGACGGAAGTGGAAGGTGGCCACAGTAATTCTGTAATGAAACGACGCAACCCTATCAAGTTTGGAATTGTTTGATTCGTCTTGACGAGTACTTTGTCTTTAGATGATATCCAGGGTCTGATGATGGAGCTAGATGGAGGCCATAGGAACTCCGTTATAAAACGACATAAGTCCATCGAGCTTGGGCTCGTATGATTCGTATTGAAGAGTACTTTGTCTCTAGATGGTATCCAGAGCCTGATGATGATGATTTATGTCCATTTCTGTTATTTTACACATGTCATAATTTTATAAAAGCATACACTGAAAAAGTTATGATCATTTTATTTCTACGAAATAATTTCGATGTTTTCACATCTAATAGACGTCCCGATACGTCTATTTTTGAATGTGAGCTTTTAAGTCTAATCAAGGGCTATCAAATAAAAAATGTTGCGTCAAAATCCGTTCAGTAGTTTTTGCGTTGATGAGCGAACGAACAACCAGATAAACAGACAAATAATCTAAAAAAGTCGTTTAGACACGCCTATATGGCCTAATACTGTAATTTTTTCCCAAATATTTAAAATGTACAGACAGCTCTGTTACAGCTTTATTCCCTTCAATATTCTCAGAAATCAACAAACGTTGTAACCACGAATATCAACAAAATGATTCCGTTATTAAAATCAATATTACGAGCAAATTGAAGTTGAATCTAATCAGCTAAGCAAAGAAACTTGTGACCTTTATTTATGTGAAACCTCATTGTTAGATTAATATAGTTAATCAAATTAGATTCTCAATCTCGTCTATCAATAGCATTTACCTTTAATATACTGAAATACTGTAAGATAAATCACGATCAAACATTTATAATTAACTAACTATACATTTTAAAGTTATTATTTTATATTGTTTAAGAATTCTAGTTATATTATAAACTAAACCGTCCGCCTGGACTTCAGTAAGGATTCAATATTGAAGTAAGGATGTGAAAATTTGTAAACTTGGATGTTTAATTGTTTGTTGCTCTACTACGCAGACACGACCGGACACATTTGGATGATATTTGGCACACTGATATTTTATTACCCTGATACTTTTTATCACGGAAAATTTTAAGTTCCAATGGGATAACTTAGCTTTTAATTGATGTAGGTACCATAGAGTAAACTACTTATAGTGACACAATTCTAAGATCCATACAGACGAAATCGCGAGCAGCACATAGTATGTTATGTTATATACATTAAACTAATTGATAATAATAACACCAACGTATGACCCTAAATATTAGTCCCACTACGAGCTAGGAAACTTTTAGGTGACATTTGAAAAGCAAACATTGTTATGAACTAGATATTTTATATAAAATAAAACACAAGTACGATCAGTGAAACCATATAATAAAAGAGTTTCCTGGAAACCGTTAAAAGATTTGTCAATTTATTGTTAAAAATACCCATAAAATATGTCGTCATCCGAGCACACAATATTGTTACTGCGGCTGTACACATTCGTCGAGGCACCCCTAGACAGGCCGAGGGCGAGTGTGTACATGGTAGCCTCGTCTCGTCTCGGGGCTCTCGCTATGTCTCGGAAGAGTGTCGGTTTTTTGTGCTCGAGTCAAAGGGTCTCGGCGAGTCTCGCGATATAACGAGACCGCGCCCCGCCTGTACACAGTGTACACACTCATTTGCTTAGTTGCCCGCTAACTGCGTTCGCGTAAAGACGTGCTTTCTGCGTGCGACAACGATGTGTTCTAACGCTTTTTAGAAGCCTACTAAAGGCAATCACTTTTATGGAATCCTAAGAATGTCAGGCACAAGGATAAGCAACTATTACACGACGCTTGGTTGCGGATAAGCAACGATTTTGATATCCCCGTGGAAGATTAAAAAAAATATATATATTCCTGTTGAATAGTTAAAAAGTTATTTTTCGCCATGGTTTAATATATTTTTTTTATGGTAAATGATTAAAAAATTACAATAACTAATAAAAAAAATAAACACCGCAATTGTTGTGTGATTTGTCCATCGCGATGGGCATCCGAAGTTCAATTGATACAACGAGCGTGTACATGGTGTGCTCTCGTGTCGAGCTTCTACGAGACGAGAGTGGACGAGAGGTTGGCGAGACAAATAGACGAGGGTGTAGAGCCGCCGTTAGAAATAATCTCTAACAATGCGACCGAGTTTTATGAATAAAATGAAACGCGAAGGTCTGTGACACATTTTAATATTTCAAACGATAATTAATTAATTGAATTTTTGCGGAATATTGCAATATTGTGGTTCTGAGAGTTCTACCGTATCGCATGGTTGTGTCGCGTTGGTGAGTTTTTTGTCATTATCGTGCATGCTACTTTGCTATTATCACATTCTCCTCTATCTGTGAGAGTGCGGATTGGCAATCTTAGGTTATTTTGTGTGTGTCCAAAGATAACTGGGGTTGACAATCCGTGGGTGAGTGGTGGGCTCTCCTCCTAAAATCCATTCTATAATTTCAAACTATGATAATGGCTTGCCTTTGGAAATACTTAGCAAGAGATAGGGTAAATAAAACCGCACATAATGTTGGAGACAAAGAATGATTGAGTTGTTTTATACATTAAAATAAATAAAAATAGCTTTCTTTTTTCATTGCTTTCGGAAACGAGCTCTCTTTACAATGAGAGAGAATACAGGTTACTAAATTACCTTGGAATAAACGACCCTTAAAAATTAAAACACAAAATAAAATCTTTCTCCTCAATCACGGTTTTTCATCCAGTAAATATTTACTAAAAAATTCCTTGCCGTACCGTTAATAGCGAGCCACAAAAAAACCACAAACAAGAAAAACTTACTTAACAAAAACATAGCATCATGCCTGTATTCCCCGAAGGGGTAGGCAGAGATGTATTACACACCCACGATTCGCCAGCTATGTTTAAGTCCCACGTAATAGGGGGCGAGCCTATTGACGTCTACCAGGCACATTTCCAAACTCTGGGCTGCTAAGAGAATTTACCTTTTTTACGAAAAATCTCAATAGCACTGCCCGACCCGGGGATCAAACCCGAGACTTCAGATCAGCAGTCGCTTACACACAGAGGCAGTCAAACAAAAACTTACTTCACAAAATATGAAAGCCATATTGAACACAGAACTCAATAATCTGTAAATCGATTTTAGTCAACTTTTTACATCTACTCTATTAATATCACACAGCATGATATAGTGTATTATCTATGCAGCATGATTGTGTAAAGAATTTAATTGTTTATATTGCTTATGACGGCAGATGCGCCACGGCCCACCTCATGGTAAGTGGTAACCGTCGCTCATGCACTCAGCAATACGAAGAATAATGCCGAACCGCTGCTCGCCATTTTATTTCTCAGATGGAAAATCAAGAGATGGATGGCTATCTCCCGGTGAACCAACAGGTACTTCAAGGTCGGTCGCACGGAAGATGGTGGTACCAGCTCGCTGACCCGATACCAAACTCTACCATCACTACTGCCAGTGATTCAATTGGTGAAAAATAAATTACTTACATACCTTGGTCACCTCTTACAATGCCCGCGGTAAGCAATGGGGAAAATTAAACCTGCATTTATGAAACTCGTTTCAAACAGCAAAAGCTGAGTCACTTCCCTTTGCCTTTTAGCTTATTATGTTTTAGCTTCAATCTAAACTTATTGTAATTTTTAAAAGGCAATAAATAATTCATTCATTCATTCATTTTCCTCAAAGCTATTTTACTGATGGTAAGCGGTTACCGTAGCCTATACATATTATATAACACCAGAGGCATCACTCGCGCGTCGCCGTCTCCAAGTAAAGGTATAGGAGTTGAAGCGAAAGGGTAATAAGGAGTGTATAAGGAGGGAGTTGAGGAGGGCTTTCAGTCAACAAATAAACCGCAACACTAGGAGTACCTATTCACTGATCTTCTGTGAGAGGGTGGTACTTCCCCGATCGAACCGGCCAAGAAGATAAATGAATTTGCCTGTTTCCGTCGTGTTTTTTTTATCATTTTTCCATTAGGTATTATTTTTTTACTGATAACACTGAAGCTCTTAGATAACCACGGAAGAGAAAGGGTTCAGTTTGGTTTTGGTCTATTTATGTATCTATTCACAAATCACGCAAACTTAATAGAATTATCAATATTGTAAGCAAATAGAGTTTATTAACAAATCCGATAGTAGCTACAAGTACCTACCTATAAAATAAATCAACGATAAAATCTATCAACAAGCCTATCACGTAGCGGACTCCCTTTGAATACGTAATGTACCTATATTTTATAAACCTAAATTATTATGCAATCTACAAGCGAATGAATACGGCTTCTTCGCATGAACTTACCGGTATTGGCTTGACCACATAAAAAGAAAGTGTAATTATGAATAAAAAATGACATAATGTTCATAGTGCCGTCACGCCATTTCATTATACTGCCAAATTAACAGTCGACTAAGGTAGGAAATTATTGTAAAACTAGCTGTCACCCGCATCTTCGTCTGCGCCGGAAGTCTGTACTGCGCTGTGCTGTCTGATATGTGGTCGCCTCTCAAGAACTTTTTTTCCCCGACGCTGACCTGCAATTACCACTTCAGTTTCCCAACGCTCGCTGTCGGGCAAATTCCTTTGTTGATATAATAACATAAGTTGGCCACTTCTCACAACTTTAGGGATAAAATCGTGAGTCAATAAAAGATATCTTAAAATTAAGTTTGCAACAACAATGTAGGTATATAACATATGTGGAATTTTATGCTAAACTAGCCTTTGCCCGCGGCTCCACCACAGCCAAACCCTAGTTTTTTAAGTTATATCTCAGATTCCCGATATAGCAGTGGGATAAAATGTACAATAGTTTTTAAATTTAATCAAGAGGTATCAAATAAAAAAAGTTGCATCAAAATCCGTTCAGTAGTTTTTGCGTGATGCGCGAACGAACAAACAGACAAACAGGTAACAGATAAGCCGCCAAAAAATCTAAAAAAAGACGTTTTGTCTTTTAGACACGCCTAAACGTAGCCAAATGCAGTTATTTTTTGTCAAATATCTTAAATGTACAGACATAGCTCTATTACAGCTTTATAATAGTATAGACTATATAGCTGACCCGATAAACGTCGTCCTGTCTTGGCTATCAATATTCAATTATACTTGCGAGCTTGCGAGCTATCCAACGTGCGAATTAAATTAGTCGTTAAATTTTCTAAAGATTTTCAATTCTCTGCGCAATTTTTTAAATTTTTCTACAGTGTATTTAGAAAAATAAAAATAAAAGTTATGTTTGAAATCGGTACAGTCGTTCTTAAGTTATAGCATGACCAAGGCAAATAAAGATTCATCTTTATAATATAGACTAGCAGACCCAGCTCGCGTTGCTGTGCCACATATCATATTCGTTCGATAATCTTGCAAAAAAGAAATGAATATTCCGGATAAAAACTATCCTATCTCTGAAGTTGGACCAATGTACCCACATGCGCAAAATATCAAAAGCTTAGGAATTCATCGCGGACAAACAACGTGACATGAAATTTTTATTTGTGTTTATTGAAACATGTTCTATATCGTAAGAGTTTAAATGTAAAATATTAGAGGGTTTCTAATGAAATTTATTTTCACATCTAACCGTATCTAACGTACAAATTAATCGTAAATCTTCGTTGTTTAAATCACAGGCAGAAAGCAAGAAATCACCAGATTTTTCGTCCAGAAACCACACAATAAGTCTGTTTAAGATTTATTACACTATTGTGTATTTCTTTCCCTTACTCACGAACCCTACTACCGTAAAAGAAAATTCCGGCCTAAGAGGCTTAAATCAAATTACAGTGATTATAAATCAGAGAGGTGGATCAAAGGGTCGCACGACACAACTTCGCTTGGAAGCTCTGAAAATTATTTTATACAGATTTAGGAAGTGGTAAAGCCTTGTTTATTCCAGAATGAACGGGCTGGCTCAACCGGGAAAGTACCTCTTACAGAAGATCAGCATGAAATAAGGGTAGGTACAACCACGGGTTTTTCTTATTAATTTGAAAAAAAAATACATCACCCGTAGAGGGTAATTCTTGTATCACGGGAGACTTTATAAACATACAATTTCACGGACACAAAGTGCACCCAGACTAAGAACAATCATTTGTTGTCAAAGAGTTGTCCTGTGTGGGAATCGAATGCAAAAAACTCGGCCGGGAGGCCGGTATCTAAACCACTCCGCCCTCTGTGCAGTTTTATGTTTCGTATAGTGAGTGAGAGCGCTAGAGGACTAAACCCTTTGGATCCCCTCCTTATTATCCTTCCTCTCCTACTATGCCTTTCCTTAGCTACCCGTATGGTGACGGACTAAGAATACAAGTGTCACCACCCCATCCTTTCCCGCGCGTGTCATTTGAGGCGACTAAGTGAAGTAAGCAATTATCATCCATTGCATTACTGGCTGGGTACCAAGTAGGAGTACTCACTTGCTATCGGGCTCGAGCGGGTTGGTACCACCATCTCCTCTGTAACCGGCCATGAACACATCGGTGTGTTTTGGTTGTGACGGGAGATAGTCGTTAATTATTTCATTTCATATTAAGTGAAATGAAATGGTGAGCAATGGCTTGACAATACTCTCGGTATAGTTGCGTCCATGAGCGACGGTTACCATTTACCATCAGGTGGGCCGTAGCTCAACTGCCACCATACGAAATAAAAAAAAATTGGCTACATGCGAGTAATTTCTCTGATGTTGCTATCGTCTATAAACTACAATAACCGCTTACCATCAGGTGAGCCGTATGCTTGTTTGCCATCCGCCTAGTATAAAGATAGCTTGCTGAAACACTTCAACCGATCTACAGAACAATGGTGAATTATCCATTAAGCTGTAAAGCACAATGGAATTATCTCACAATCTGTCATAAATGTCAGTTTTTGAAATAAATCATCGTTAACTTGCGTATTATTTAAAAGCCTATTTAGTTAGCAAGCCTTTAATAAGTATTCGAAACAATTATTTTGTGGCTATCTGAAATTCTAAATATTTCGGTGAATATACTTCAAGCAGCGAGTCAATGAAATAACGGACAATTGGGCCGAGTCTAAAAATAGCTCAACCAACAAAGGCCCTTTACGTGTTGATAATATTATTACTTATTCAACATGGCCATTTCACCCTTCTTACTTGGCTCATATGATCAGAACCTAAACCGCTTCACCACATAAGCAAATTATAGATGTACGTAACTTACTAGTGTTAAATTTATTCATTTACATGTACAAAACTATTGTTATGAAATAAAACTACGTTTAAGGAATCTATCCCAACATCTAAGTCCACCCGTGATCATGAATGTTGTAAAGTATATATATATATAAACGTAGGGATAGTAGAAAATCAAGTAAACGCTATAGCTTCCGTAAACGTAGTTTTATTTCATAAATGTGTGACACTCGCGTAAATATCAGGAAGTATTAAAATTATTGTTATTTAAAAAAGGAGATACAAGTTTAACTAATTCTGTAATAATAAAATTAAACATAAAAACTAGTATGATCACTTGAACGAACTTTAGATCAAGAGGACTAAAATTCATTCAAGTGACATTCCACAGCGGGCAACGTGCCCAAAATACTGGCAGCATTACCTGGCTGGACAGCGTGACTAATCCTTTCCTTTGGCCAATGTATAAACCAGCTTTTTGGTCACGTGTAGACTCTACAATAGCTTCCCCCTAAATCTTTATAGGTTTCAAAAGTCCCCAGGGGCGCATTGTCTCTACCCTAAAAGGCACAAATCTTCTGTCGAAGTTAGAATATTTGCGCCGTTTATGTCATTAAAGCAGCGCCACTAGCACTTCGAGAAGACTCTAGAAGATAAAACGATGCCAAAGTTTCCACACAGGTGGCATCTTATATTAATATGGCCGTCCCATTTTCCAGGCGTTAATTTTGCGTATCCCAAGACCACCCAACCCAACGTTTTTTCTTCTTTCTGTAAAAGATTAGGGTAAATTTGGCAAAATTAAACTTTGTCTGATCATACATTTTGATCTATATTTTAGCACTTGACATGCTGAGCTATTCTTAAAGTACAAATTATAATTTGTGAATAAGGAAAAAGAATATTTTAGTACAGGCGGGAATCGAACCTGCGTCCCTTCCTAAAATCTAGCGGTGGAGCCGCGGGCAGAGGCTTAGTCTATTATAGTTTCGTCGTAAAAAGTATACTTACCTATTATTGTTATAAAAGACCAAGTGAAGACAAGTGAGGAAGTTTGAAATAGGCACATTTCTGCTGCATGATTGAGAATTGGTACGGCTGGTACGTCGCTCCTAATTTGTTATTTTTGTTTGCGAAATATTTTTAACCGAGACCACAGAAGTCGGAAATAATATTATTTCAGAATTCTGTGACTGAGAACTATACATCAAGTTACAGCTTATGAGCTAAAATTTTCTCTCGTAAGATTTACAATGGATACAATAATAGCTTCTGCCCGCGACTTCATCTGTGTGTGTGTGTGTGTGTGTGTGTGTGATTTTAGCACTTGACATGCTCAGCTACTTCAAATAACAATAAATTATTTGTGAAAGTGGAAAAAGAAAGTTTTACTAAGCAGGATTCGAACCTGCGTCCCATCCAATCTGGGGCAATACTCTGGACCGCCAATTTATCGTAGTCACCTAACGTTGTCACCCAATCTCCACTTCACGTTTGTTTTAGATGTCTTTACGACCCACGCCACCTATCGGATGCATTTACACACATTACTCCAATATAGTAAGTTTAATTTTGCAATTAAAATTCATACTATTTGACAACCTCGCACTACACTTCACCCTTGAAATATCATATCATAATATCGTACCAGTACCTTTACGTCGATTATTTCCACAGACCGTCCAACTCTTCGATTCGGTAAAAAAAAGATTTCGAGAACCGAACTTGACAACTGCCTCTGACGCTGAAACATGAGCGATAAAACTTTCCCTACCTTTATTTTTTCCCCGCAAAAGTACAACAACGAAAAAAGGATATGTTATATGGTATGCGAAAGTCTCGTGATGTGAAACATCTAATGCGGAGGAAGGGTAAAATCGCCTGTTAGCGTGGCGACGCTTTTTTACTTGTTCCGTTCAAATCTTGCAAGTTAAATTAGATACACTTCCCGATTTCCTATTGAGCTGAAATTTTACAAGCATGTGTATATTGCGTAATAATGCAATATTATGATGACATGGAGCTGATCTGATGATGGAGCTGGAAGGTGGATAGGAACTTCATAATGAAACGGCGCAACACTATCGAGTTTGGCCTCGTTCGATTCGTCTTGACGAGTACTTTGTCTCTTGATGTTATCCAGGGTCTGATGATGAAGCTGGAAGGTGGCCACAGTAACTCCATAATTAAACGACGCAACCCCATTAAGTTTGGACTCGTTTGATTCGTCTTGATGAGTAGTTTGTCTTTTAATAGTATCCAGGGACTGATGATGGAGCTAGAAGGTGGCCATAGGAACTCCGTCATAAAATGACATAACTCCATCGAGTTTGGGCTCGTATGAATCGTCTTGACGAATACTTTGTCTCTAGATAGTATCCAGGGTCTGACGATGGAGCTAGAAGATGGCCACACAACTCTGGAATGAAACGACGCAACCCCATCGTGTTTATACTCGTTTGATTAGTCTTGACAAGTACTTTGTCTCTAGATAGTATCCAAGGTCTGATAATGGAGCTGGAAGGTGGCCACAGTAACTCTGTAATGAAACGACTCCACCTTATCGAGTTTGGAATTGTTTGTTTCGTCTTAACGAGTACTTTGGTCCTAGATGATTTCCAGGGCTTGATGATGATGATTTATGTCCATTTCCGCTATTTTACACATGTCATAATTTTATGCAAGCACACATTAAAAAAGTTATGATCATTTTATTTCTACTCATTATTCCTACAAAATAATTTTGATGTTTCACATCTGGTAGACGTCCCGCGACTTCTATTTTTTTTATTTTAAGTTGGGTTTTTTGTCCAATTCTAACTTTGATGTCCATTTCGTAGGTGTACTTATTTGTCTGGCTACAAATTGTGAATTCATTTTCAATAAGTAGGTACTTGCGTTTTGTTTTGAAACTGTGTTTGTTGTGATGTGCCTCCGCGGTCTCAGGAAACTCCTTTTTCAAATGCAGCCTTTTTTTTTGAAGATGTCTGCTCACATGAAACTCTATGACTTTGTTGTTTGGTATTGTACGTGACAAGAAACCAAGCTATCTGTACAACAGATTGTCGTGATCTCGGGAGAGACATCAAATACAAAACCACCACAAGCACCCACTAACCTTCTGCTCACAAATAAATATCGCACATCATTTTTTTTAAGTTCGCTGCTACGCGTTGCTGGAATATACTCAAACCCCACTGATAGCTTTGAAAATCCCGCGTATATTTAAATTTAAAATTAGAATAAATTTTGTTTTGAACAAAAACATATACCATAGTATTCTTCGTGCCTTCTAAAATGTATACAACAGTATAGCAGTCTAGTCTACTACGTGAGTGCTCAGAATTAAATCCTTGGTTTTGCTCGCTGCATTTTAAATTGTAACATTATAATTAATTTCAGCTTCATCATAATTAATTTCATTTTCTGTCTTAAATACAATTAGGCCAAACTTGTTGGCCTTGTTGGTTTATTTCTATGTTCATATCCCGCTTGTGATTATCATTTTCTACATTTTTTATCTGTATTTTTAGCACTTGACATGCTCAGCTACTTTAAAGAACAAAGTGGGTCGTAAAGACAAATGTGATGTGGAGATTGGGATTGACCGTTGGTCAGTGCGATGGTTTAGCGGTAGAGCACTTCCCCGCATTAGAAGGAACGCAGGTTCAATTACCGCTCGCACGAAAGTTCTCTTTTTCCACATTTCAAAAATAATTTGTGTATCATTTTCTATTTTACACTTTATTTAAATGGCAGGTCAAATGTAAGGCATATAAATATGAAATATTTATTGCTGTTGCTTTACCGCTATATGCCGTTATTCTTACAATGTGATTATATTAGGTACTATGTACCTTAAATTTAATTATAGATATACATTATTAAATTACTATTCATTTATAAATATACTGTTATGTTTCTATTCATTTATTTTTTTATTTATTTATACATATACTATTAGCTGCCTCGGTGGGGTAGCGGTAGTGTATGCGACTGCTAATCATGAGGTCTTGGGTTCGATCCCCAGGTCGGGCAATGTTATTGAGCTTTTTCCTAAAAAGAAAAATTCTCAGTAGCAGCCCGGAGTTTGGAAATGTGCCCGGTAGACGTCAATAGGCTCGCCCCCTATTACGTGGGACTTAAACATAGCTGGCGAGTCGTGGGTGTGTAATACACCTCTGCCTACCCCTTCGGGGAATACAGGCGTGATGCTATGTTTTGTTGTATAAATATACATTGTTTTCATATTTCTGTATATATTATCTTGTGTAATAAATAAGGCATAGCTATGTACTTGGTATTCGTGACCCCATGTTGGGCCCATGAGAATATCAGCGCTGGAGCATTAAAATGTTGCAGCATAAGCTGAGATTTTGTTTTTATTTTGTTTTTTAAGACGATCCCTGCACTAAGGAATCCTTGTATTGCGGGGGACTTTTAAAGCATACAATATCACGAACACAAAATCACCTAGACTCGGAACAACCATTTATGGATCACACAAAGAGTTGTCCTGTGTGGGAATCGAACCCACAACACTCGGGCGGGAGGCCGGTATCTAAACCACTCCGCTATCTGTGCAATCCACCATTTGTACCTACTTTATTTTGACAAACATTTATATAGGGATCGAATGAGTATGAACTAAATAGATTGGTACATACTCCTAGAACAACAAATGATTTTACTTGTTCCATCCATCCATCCATCCATCAGCCTTTCATCGTCCACTGCTGGACATAGGCCTCCCCAAGAGAACACCACAGCGAACGGTCCTGTTCCGCTTGCATCCAACGAATGCCTGCGACTTTGCCCAGATCATCGGTCCACCTGGTGGGAGGCCGTCCTACGCTGCGCCGTCCGATACGCGGTTGCCACTCGAGAACCTTTCTTCTCCAACGGTTGTCAGTTCGTCGAGCGATGTGGCCTGGCCATTGCCACTCCAGCATGCTGACCCGGTAGACTATGTCGGTTACTCCCGTTCTCCTACGGATTTCCGTATTACGGATCTTATCACGTAGAGAGATCCCACAAGCATAGCCCACTCCATGGCACGCTGAGCGACTTTGAGCCTTGATATAAGGCCAACATTCAGAGACCACGCCTCTGTTCCGTAAGTCATCACCAGTAACACACACTGGTCGTAAACCTTCGTCTTCAGACATTGTGGAATTTTGGACAAGATCTTCATTAGCTTCCCGAACGCTGCCCAGCCGAGCTGGATTCATCGATTGACCTCTTTCTCGACGTTGTGTCTACCTAACAGAACTGTTTGTCTCAGGTAGACATAGTGGTCGACAACCTCGAGAAGCGCACTTCCGACTAGGACCGGTGCTGAAATGACATGGACTTTAGACATGACTTTCATCTTGTCCATGTTCATTTTGCGACCCACTAGTTGGGAAACTCTGCTGAGATCATTGAGCATGGTGCCAAGGTCCTCCTGCGATTCTGCCATGACTACTATGTCGTTGGCATATCGAAGGTGACTGATGTATTCGCCATTGACGTTGATGCCAAATCCCGTCCAGTCCAAGAGCTTGAAGACATCTTCCAATGCAGTGGAGAAGAGTTAAAGAGTTTACTTGTTCATTTGAGAAAATTAAATTTAGCAATCAATCTCTGAGTAAACATGGTAATATGCAAAGATTATATACTAAAGAGTAATCTATACACTCAATCAAATCAACAAAAAATCTATATGAGTCTTCTGCTTCTTTTTTGATGTTGGCATTGTTGCCAGTGGCAAGTTTAATGTTCATCAAGCAACTTTAGTAAAATAAGTCATAGTCAAAGTCGTACAAAATTAGTCATAGTCAAGTCAGTCACGTCTTAGTAAAGTGGTGGTAACTTTACTGAAAGTTTCTATGGGGTTTTGAAGGTAGAACGAAAATCACGGTACGACACATTATATCATTTCCCAATACTTATGCACATACGAGTACAGAAATAGTTACATTATAGTAAAATGCCACCACTTTTACACAATAGGTAAGTGATACTTGAAATAACACAAGCTTGACATGTTTTTTATGTTCCCGCCCAAAACTCAACTCCATCTACCTTAGTTACCGCCATTTATTGCAGAATCATTCACACCATATTCGTCCATTCGTAAATTTACGAACGCATCCATTCGTCCGTGAGCAGCTGTCACTTGCCAAACGCCGCAATTTAGCCGTCAATGAATGGGGTTTGAAAAACTATAAATGTAAATACATCCATATAAATTACGTAATCATTCAAATTAGGCGAGTATTTTTAGTAATTACAAGTTTAATTAGTTTTTTTTACAAAGATTAAAGGATTTTTGATGTGAAAACGTTTAATGCGGAGGGAGGGTAAAACTGATTGTTAATAAATTTACGTGGCGATGCTGCCATGCCAATTTATTTAATTGTTTTTATTGACAAAAGTTGTCATAAGCATCTAACTAGGAAGTATAATGTCAATCAATAAACCAATAACAGCTTTAATTCATCTGTGGATAACGAGTGGGTGCGTACCAAGAATTATATAAGACTCGAACAATATTTGAAGTAAAAAAGAAAATCGATGTTTTCACATCTGCGAGACGGCCCGTGACGGCTCATTTTTTAAGAGCAGTTGGGTAATATAATACATACCGTGTGGCCATGGCCGTGTGGGGCCGGATTTAGAATTGTCCCACCCCTCTCTACCCACGGGAGTCGTAAGAGCCGACTGAGGGAATTCCGGGGGAGTGGGCAGCAGCACTCCCTCGAGTATTAACAACATCCACCGCGATCGCCAACCCGCCTGCCAAGCGTGGCGTTTACAGCATTATCCCCATGACGGGTCCGCTCGTTGTGGCGTTCTCTTGGGGAGGCCTATGTCCAGCAGTGGACGTTGAAAGGCTGATGGATGGATGGGTAATAGAAGTAAGCGCTTGCCTACTTCCCACCTGATACTTATAATCTTAGTAGTGAAGCGTACTGGTTTATTAAATATTTCATATTGTAATCAGAGTCGAATATCGAGTATTTAGATATTTTTATATATATTTTTAGCATTTTACATGCTAGCACTATACATTAAACACAAAGTGAAAAATGTGAAACCGAAAATAGCAGTGACGAGCAGGGTTTGAACCTGCATCTCCTGGATACCGTCCAGATGCTTTTGCCAATTATTTAGGTAAAATCTTAATTGTAAAATTAAGTTTACCTGGTCGGTATAATGTATGAAAATACTTCCAACAGATGGCGCAGGCGTCACCCAGACGTTAAGTATGAATGTGTTATCGAAATTAGCAGTCAGGAGCAATTGTCACGATGGCTGAATTGGCAAAAGCATCTGGACGTTATCCAGGAGAAGCAGGTTCGATATCGAGGTTAGTATCTCGTTCCAGTCCATATCTATCCATCTAAGGGAAGGTGATGAAAAGATATAGTTTGGATTAACAACTTATTGATATAAGTCTACCGTAATATTAGAACGCAAACACTTTTTCCTTTTTTAGCGAGATTTCTCTATCAGATTATATAATTATATTCTATCCCATTATATTTTAATGTATGTTCGCGTATAACTTCTTTTTGTGAACTTGTTTGGAAAATTATTTTTTGTGGGAAAGTGGAAACGTCAAGTTTAGTTCCCATTTTAATTGCATTGGCATCAGCCTTTGTACTTCAAAGGGTTCTCAAAATCAAATAGGATAGTATTTAGATATTTTTATATATATTTTTAGTATTTGACATGCTTAGCACTATACGTTAAACACAAAGTGAAAATAGGATAGTGATTGAAATATTGATAATAAAAAACAAATTCACTTACAAACAACAAATTTACACTTTTTTTTTGCCAATCAACAATTCTATATTTTTTTCTATTATACATAATATTTATTAGAATAAAATCATACCTACAAATAACGCTAGTATATTTGTAGGTGCGTTTATCTGTTGAAATTTTGGTGCGAATGAAAAAACATGTCGCTCTATTACATAATTTCTTAAAACTTGTGTTGTGTTGTTTCAAGTATAAATGAGTAAAAGCCACCACATTTTTCTAATTAACTATTATTAATTTATACAACATACTTTTCGCAATCTACTGGGCTTTCTCTTATAGGGACGCACCTACCATTTGACTTTGTTTAAGTCATTCGCCTTTAAATTGCCACCACTATGCGGACTAAATACTAACAAAATTATTCGCCAAAATTTATATAGGTATCTTCTCAAAATTATTACATATTCAGATATCCAAGTGCTAACACATAAATCCTGAAAACCTCGCATCTTGAATCACTTCTTATTTCCGTCGACAGTCACCAGGGTCCTTGCACAACGATATTTCAACGTAAGTGATGCTTTTCTTATCCCAAATCCTACTAAAGTACCGGGAAATTGGTAGCATTATTTTGATTTAGGCAAAATGAACGATCGGCCGATGAATACAACTTGTATGAGATAAAAATTGCTGAAGTAATTTAGCAAATATGTTACTTTGATACATTTCGGCCATAATTTACGTTTAACCTTCTTTCATAAAATATGGAAGGTATTTTTCACGTGTAAAGATATAGAATAGACTATGATAAAAAGTGTCACCACCCCAATAAGGTGTGCAGACACTTTGATATTTACCTAATGTAAAACTTTAGGCACAGATTATAACGAATTAAAATTAAACAATTATTTTTGTGCCAACGTTGCAGTAGGTCTGTTGCATGCGAAGTTGGAAATAATTTCCATAACTAATACTGTTAGTTCGAATCCTACATGGTATGCGACCACGACTCTACATTGACCATTTTCTGTCAAAATTATTTTCTAGTTGCGTACCTTTTATATCACTTGTTTATTTCCGTAGTCGAGTTACAGTTTCTAACCCTAATTTTTTATTGAAATATCTTCAATGTACAGACACACACTTAATTATATTAGGTATATTTACCTGCTACATAAAGTCATTGCGATAACGCGCGATATACCTACCTAAACTTCACTACAAAAGTTAGCACCATCTTTGAGACCTAGTTAGAAGCTAAACTTGTATGTGTAGATAAGTTAGGTAAGTACTAAAACTGAGTAATGTACGGAGCGTCTGGTTCTCTCTTGAGTAATATTGTTCTGTGGTCTGGTTGATATCAGTAGGTACACAACGACAAAAAAATGACTACCTATGTGCTCTGATGCCAGTGCGAAACCGGGTGGGTTGCTACTTACTGAATAGAAACATACATTCACTGGTATTTATATTCGTTCGAGTAGGGATAGAAGAATCACGAGTAAATTCTTAAGTACAATACAGACGATTACTGAAAGGAAATGGAAATTCTTTATCAATCGGAGAAATAAAGTACTTAACAACATGAATGTGCTTTGCTATAATAATGACTGTGTTATAGGTTAGTAAGTAGGTATAGTAATAGATTGGCGGCAAAACCAAGTACGTAGGTACCTATCTACTCTACTGCTAGAACAGTGGTATAATATAGGTATCTACTCTGGGGGGTTAGGCAGAATGTCATATTTCACGTGTCGATCGTATCGTCTCGCTTGTACGATCACCGTGATTGGCCAACGGATTATTGTGACATCACGCGTCGGTTTCTCAACCAATCACAGTGTTCTCGATACGGTCGACACGTGAAATATGACATTCTGCCTCAGGGGGCTGGAATATTAAAGTTGTTACTTTATATTGTGCGAGCACTTGGGTATTTGGGGAAGTGGATATTTATTTAGAATTATGCAGAAATAATTCTAGAAAAATGGCCTTTTTTGTAGGATAAGGAACATAAGTGTTAGTACCTATTATTATTAGGTAGGTAGCGTATGCCCGCACCGCCACAGGCATGAGCTAGTTTTTAAGTTATATCTCAGGTTCCCGTTATGGTAGTAGGATAAAATGTATACCAGCTTTTAAGTCTAATCAAACAAAGTATATATAATAAGTTACCTACTTTGATATGTTTACATATGTTTCGAGCATTTGACATGCTTTATGTTAAAAAAAGTTACATCAAAATCCGTTCAGTAGTTTTACTGTGATTTGTGAACATACAAATAGACAAAAGTTCTAAAAAAATACTTTGTGTTCAGAGACGCCTTGTTTGCCTACATACAGACAGATTTTTTTCTCCAATATCTTAAATGTACAGCAGACATAGCTCTGTTACATCTATTAAAATATTTTTTCGGCGTATTATTGTCCGTTGGTACGGGACTCCAAACAGAAATAAAGAAAGAAAAGAAAGAAATACTTTTATTTTGATTTCTACAATATTTTTAATGGAAAGTAACTAACTAAGCCAAATAATATTAAATGATGGTGTAGAAGCCAAAAACGCCGCAGCGCCGGTTTTCATGCAGAACCAATATAGTGCGAATACGAGCCGCCACCACAATATAAAATCAACTAATATTAAAATAATTACATAGGTACATAAAAACAAGAGAAAACGATATAAAAGTTATTTTATACAGTTGTACACATACATATCTACTTACATTAAGAACCTACTCTTTGATGCCATAGGAAAAGATAAAAGTACACTGTGAAACCACTATAAATGTGTAATCCTTGTTTCAAACTTAAATGCCTACAAATATGCGTGAAAATAAAAATACTTTGGAAAATCCAAAAGTGCATGCCTCATAATCTTCATTTTTCACAATAAAATTGATTATTTGATAAGTAACTAATAATGTATTGGTCTTACTAAGTAGTTTTGAATAAATCACATAGATAGCGCTAATTTAAAAAAATACTAATGAGTTTCTCATGTCTTATACGCCATCTAGCGCTAATTTTAAGAAGTATTAATATATTGATCTATAGAAGTAGTTCTCACGAAATAAGGTATAGCCGGTATGGCGCTGGTTTTAGTGTCAGTCACGGTGCCATCGAGTCGAGCGTAAATATTCACTATTTTTTTGTTTATTTAATAACAATTAAACCACATCTAATCAGACCGTGAAAAGTAATAGGGCTCTATTCGTAGTTATACTCAAGTTAAAAAGAAAAAAAAGACTCGATTAGTAAAGTATTTTGGTCGTTATCATGTTAATACCTCAACCGTACCAATAGTACTACTGCCACAGTTTCATATACTGACGTTATTGCCTTGTATAAGCTATTCCGATAACAATATTTCACCACACGTTACCCCATTGATGCCAATATCCCTGCTATCGATATTCTAGTGACGTTGCCGTATCGACATTGTAAATTATGATTGATATACCCGATTATACCGCCGACCGTCAGGGCTACCAAACTAGTGAATTTTTAAAGAACTTTCATTTATTTACTAGATCCATTACTGTAGGACACTTGACACGGGTTGCCGCAGAGTAAGAGGGATTTAGGTCGTAGATGCAGACAGGTTACCTTAAAATTTTCCTGTAACGAAACATTGATTATTTGTAAATAAATATATAAGTATGTTGGGGTAAGAGCGGATCGGGCGAAGAGCGGAGAGTTGTAATAACTCCAAAATCAAAGACTAATTTTAAATACTGGCTACACATGCAATGACACTATATTTTTGTGCCTCCAGCTTAGGGCGGATTCGACCAAACAAGAATACATTTTATTCCTAGAATAAATCGCTACTTACTCGAGAATAAATCAATTTTACATTTTACCAACAACAATTCGAAGAATAGCGAGCCTATTTGGGAATAGTCACTATACCACCGATAAGCATCAAATAAGGAGTTAATCCAAGGAAAAAAAAATGGCGTCATCTTTTTTGTGCTGTCATTTTTCGAAACCAATATCGGTTTCGAGCGCGTGACAACTACTTTCTCACGCTATAATACGACAAATAAGAGTTGAGATGAGTTAAGCTATACACTGTCCCGTTTGTAGAACAATTCCTTTTTGCTGGGTATTACATTCAGTTCGCTATTCGCAAATAGCTATTCCAAGTATAAGCGATACGTCAGATGGCGTGGAAAAACGACTTTTGATTATCTAAGAGAATAATATCGTGAAATAGATTATTCTCGGTATAGTTATTCTTGTATATTATATTCAAGTTTGGTCGAATCCACTCAGACGAAGAATATTATCCTTTGTCGAAAGCTACGCGTCCATTTATCCGCGCCGCGCAACACCAGTCATCACTCGCGTGTCGCTATTTCCAAGAAAAGGGGTAGGAGGTGCAGTGGAAGGATAATAGGAAGAGTATTCTCTTAAAGGATACTGAAGAGAGGTTAGGAAGGACAATCAAGGAGGAGTATCAAGGAGAGGATAGGGAGGGGGTTTGTGCCTCCAGCGCTGTCACCTAGCGAAACGAACGATATGTATAACTACTTTAAATGTATGGCTTTCAAATGTTATGATGACACTTAGTGGGTGTAGTTTGATACTTAACCTCACTTTTATATCATCTTCTATATCTCAAGGTTCCTAGATTGCCAAATCTAACAAAATTTTATATTATGAAATGTTTCGATGTAAACTTCCAAATGGTGCAACTTTCATCTTGTTACCACTTAGGGCCAAAAATGTATGGAAGCGTTTCCATCTCCATTGAAATTTTAAAAAGTGGCTCCTGAGTTTCTTGCCAGGCTCTTCTACGGAACCCGTCCACTTGTGGCGTTTGTACCTAATCGTGATATTGCGGATCCACTTGCCGCAAGCTCTCGTGTTAGTTATTAGTAACTTTGACGATTTTAAGTGCTACCTATATAATAAGCCTATAAATTTATGGAGATTAATGACCTCAAACGGGTTCAGCTGGCGCGTTTCTATAACTTAAGTACAGGAACCGAGCGAGAGAGAAATTAAAAAGTAATAGTCACGTAGTCTGATTTGATACCAAGTACTTAATTCGTGTTGTTCATATTATAATTTTTAAAAATAGCTATAAAATAAAACAAGTCAAAAGAAGGATCTATTTTGGATGATCGCCTTTTTAAACTCTATTTTTTGGGTATCCAACCTTATTTAATAATTTATACAAAAATCAATCTTTCGCCAGAAGAATCGCCACCCCTAAACCATACAAACTAGACGTATACCATCTAGTGTTGCCAGTGACATGACAATTGCCGTATTATACGGTATTTGGTGCCATTTGTAAAAAACACGGCACAAGGCATTATAATCGTCAATCAGGGGACCCTCACAAAATGCATTAAGTCGCGGGATACAGCTACTCAATAACGTAATTTAATACAACCTATAGCACCACTGGACTTCACACTTTAGTTGATTATTGAATTCACATCGCTAGTATGATAAGTTAATAATGGACATGGCACTAGTGGAGAATTCCCCGGAAGATTAGATGTTCTTCAATCGATCGTTTTCGTTCTTTCATACGTACTTATGATATTCATTCTACTGTTACGAGACTTACAAGCATGAACGAAAATAGCGAAAGAAGATTGTAATATAATATGCAGAGGAAAAACAGTGACACCTAACAGCCTACTACCCTTAAAATCTGTTTGTTAATCTGAAATATTTTTATGAATTTTGTATGGATATTACATATTTGTATTTTATATCTTTCTTATATATTTGTATTTAATATCCTTTAATCACTATAACTATAAGAAAAATATCTAATTATGTGTTTAAGTCTACATTGTGATTGAATTTGTATGAGACACGGCAATTTGTCAGGTTTTACCACAAAATACGGCAACCAATTTTTAACTAATGGCAACCTCATCAGCAAAACTTTGACATCAGCAAAATGCGGATGCAATGGACGCACCCTTTCGACAAATGCGTTCAATGCGATGCGTACGGCGCGTGCGTGCAGACTAATGGACGTCGACCATAAAGCCTCCAAATATTATCTGCAGTGTTTGTTTTATACACAAACACGTGTGCTAAAGAGCAAAATGTGGAAATGTGCAATTTTCGGCTGATTTTATAAAATACGCTCTTTCCCCTGGTAGTGTCTCAGCATCTAAAAGGCGTATTCATAATTTGTTGAGTTTTTTGTGGTTGTCTCTCGTTTGAATTATTTTTTCTAGGTTAAAATAAATAATAACGTGTAATTTAGGTTTTAGATTAGAATCCAATCTTTGTCCTTTGGGAGAAGAGTGGACTAAATTTCATCCACACATTCTCGGTACAAAAATTACCCAAGAAAACAGTGGTACTCAAACTTTTAGGTTTAAAGTAAACTATAGTAATACCTCTACTTACTTAATTTACTTGATGTTTTTTTTTGTTAGCCTATCAAAATGGAGTGGATGATGATGAATGAATCAAATTTACCTGGTCGGTATAATGAATGCTAATACTTCCTACAGATGGCGCAGCCATCAACCAAGACGTTAAGAATGAATGTGTTATCAAAATTTATAGTCCCGAGCAATTGTCAAGATGGCTGAATTGGCAAAGCATCTGGGACGGTATTCTAGGAGATGCAGGTTCAAATCCTGCTCGTGACTAAAAAAATATATAAAAATATCAAGACGTTAGAGAAATTTAGCTTTGGTTTATCCAGAGAAGTTCGTGATAATGTTACTGAGTTCATAAAAAGTCTCCTTGCAAGAATGACACACCGGAACATTAAAAATTAAACCATAGTTGTTATGAAAATTAGCTCGTACATTCAAATCTACTTTGTTGTAACAACCCAGTTTGTTGCCTTAAAATTTACTTTAAAAATTTGATTTGTTTTCCTTTTTTTTAAGTTTAACAATTTCATTCTTATAAAGTTTGAGAATCACATTTTTGTTTCATTATCGAAAGGGGGAAGAGCGGACGTATTATGCTTTTAAAAAAACAAAATTGTCATTGCCGGCCAAGATACGAAACAATCAAGACTATTGCAAAAGTAAAATTCGACTGGGGTTAGATGGGAATAAAATTCTTTATGAACCTTATCAATACAAGGAATAGAATTGATTTTGTGTTGTCTCCGCTCTCCCCCAATATATAGTCCGCACTTCCCCAGGTAAACAAAAACACTACCTTCTCAAATATATCTCATTTTGATAAATATACATTAACTATAAAGGGTTCAATTATTTGTACATTATACACAAAATGTGCTCTTTCTTTTTTCATAAAAACTGTTGCCTCGGTGATCCTGAAGTCCTGGACAGGTACCGCTGTCACGGTGGAGGCGTCGGTGGGGGCGCGGGCAGGTCGTGCGGCAATCGTCTCCGTCGGGCGGACAAGCGTGCGTCGACGCCAGGTCCCGGATATGGTCCCACGACGAGGCGTCTGCACGTCCGAACACGTTGAGGGCCAGGCGGCAGACGAAGTCGTCCACGCTCTCGACCCTTGGGTCCCGGCTGACCACTTCGTTCCTCACGTAGCGAGGAGCGGCAACAGTGGTGCGCAACGTCAGGGGCTGCTGAGTGCGCAGGCGTTTGCAGCTCTACTCGCTAGTGAGGGCGAACCAAGCCGGGGCAGCCTTTTTTTTTTTTTTTTTTTTTGTTAACGCTGTGGAAATGCATTTACGCATCCCCTCCATCGGTGACAGACGGAGGGGTATGTAGGACTCACCGGGCGCGCAGATCTTAGTTGCACCCGGAATACCCACTAAAACCACAGCGGCCCCTTCCACGCCTATTGGCGGGGCGCCGGAGGGTCGTCTTATGACATTCTACTCCGACGCCCCAGGCGGATGGCCAGCTGGCCACGCCCTGTCGTCATCAAGGTGGTGGGAGGAGGTGGGCGTAGCGACGCCTCCGCCCCCCTGGCCGCCGCCGGCGGAGCGGGTCAGCGTGAGCTGACGCCTCGCGTTCCCGCTCCGCGGCCTCCTTCCGTGAAATTATAGCCTCACAGAAGGAGGCCATGGACGACCAGCACCTGTCACTGTCAAGCATCTGGGAGATTACGGCTGGCAGCGACAGGTCTCTTCCAATTACCGCCGACAGGACGCGGCGCTGGGGCCCCCAGGCAGGGCATTCCGCCAGAGCGTGACGCGCATCATCGACTAGCGCGCCACACTCATGACATCCGGGGGCCCCTTCTCTGCCAATACGGTGCAGGTACTTACCGAAGCACCCATGTCCGGTAAGTACCTGCGTCAACCTGAAGCTGAGGCTGCCGTGCCTTCGATTTAACCAGCGATGGAGGTGCGGCGTAACCGCCTCTACAGTCCCCCGTCCTGCTCCGGGGGACTCCAGCTCTTCCCTCCACCGCCGGATCATCGCCCTTCGGGCCGCTTCGTGTGCTCTGCCCAGATTCCTTGCGGAGACTTCCCCGCCCCTGGCCCGTACCGCAGCACGGAACCAGTAGGCCTCTGCCAGTGCCTCAGCTTGGAGATGCCAAGGCGGGTAGCCCGCCAACAGCGTAGCCGCGGCCCACGACACCGTACGGTACCCCCTTATGATCCTCACCGCTATGACCCTCTGCGGACGTCGCAAAAGGGCCCTGTTGGATGCAGTGAGGGCATCCGCCCAGATTGGGGCACCATACAGTGCCATAGACCGCAGTATACCGCTATACAGGCGGCGGCAGGACGATCCCGGTCCTCCAATATTTGGCAGAAGCCTACCCAAAGCCGCGGCAGAGTTGATGAGCCTAGGGGCGAGCTGGGCAAAGTGCGGCCCGAATCCCCACTTACTATCGATGTGCAGGCCCAGATACTTCATATGGGCCTGCACTGGCACGGCAACCCCCTGTACAACGAGGCACGCTCCTCGGGGGGGACCTCGGCGAGGGCCGTGAAAAAGGAGGGCCTCGGTTTTAGGCAACGAGACCCTCAAGCCCAACATACCGATCCGGTCGACAACGAGCGCAACTCCAACCTCCGCCGATCGGGCGGCTTCCCGGAAGCCGGCCCTCCTCACGGTGACGAGAGTGTCGTCCGCATAACAAATCACTCCCATCCCGGGAAGGAGCCGGCCCCGCAGGACCCAGTCAAACCCGACGCTCCACAGGATCGGGCCCAGGACGGATCCCTGCGGAACGCCGCGCTCCACCCGATGGCGGTATAGGCGCCCGTCGCAAGCCGGGGCAGCCTAAGTCAGCCAGGTGCGCACGTATAGATTGTACACAACCAGTTTGACGCGCAAGAGGAGGTGGGACCTGAAGACTGGTTTGAGGAGCGCGCGGGTTGCTCGCACGCGGGCCACGACGCTGTTTACATGCTTTTGCATGCCGAGGCGGTGGTCTATGGTGACGCCCAGGTACTTGACGGCAGGCATCCAATTTAGGTCCACTCCCTGAAGAGTGAGTGGTGGTGGCGATCCATGATTGTTCGTTATGACTATCGCCTGTGTTTTGCCCAGATTCACCGACAGCTGCCACTTCAGCAGCCAGGAGGGCAGGAGATCAAGGGTGCGCTGCATCTTAGACGCGGCGTGGTAAGTGCGAATGCTGGTGGTGATGACCGCCGCGTCTTCAGCATAAAGCACGACGTCGGTCCCGGCTGCGGCCAGGATATCGTCGGTGAAGCGTATATACAACACAGGCGATAGACAGCTGCCCTGGGGAACTCCAGCAGCTATGGGGCGGGATGAGGAGAGTCGCGCCACTCGGAATATCCGTTGGTCCAGGAAGGTGGAGACCACCTTCACAATGCGACGGGGTGTCGATGACGTGGACAGCTTAAACAGCAGACCGGAGTGCCATACCCTGTCAAACGCCTTTTCCATGTCGAGGAATACTGCAACGGCGTGCTCGCGCTTGTTGCGGGCTGCCGTAATCCGGTGCAGTACCCTCGACAACTGGAAAGTCATAGAGTGCTCCGACCGAAACCCGAACTGCTCCGGTCGTGGAGTAATATGGAGCGTTAAGTGCCGCAGCAGGAGTTTTTCGAATACCTTCGAGACACATGGTAGCAAAGTGATGGGCCGATAGCTCTTTGGCTTCATTGTTCTCTTTGACTTGGGCAGCATAACGATCCGGCGCTCCTTCCATGCAGCCTTATCCTACCGAGAATTATTCCAATAATAGCCAAGTACAGACCAAACAGGTCTGTACGATAGCTCAGTGGCTTAGAGCACTTCCCCGGATTGGAAAAGACGCGGGTTCGATTCCCGCTAGTACAATAAATCTCTTTTTCCTTATTCACAAATAATTTGTAATTTAAAAAAAAAGTAGGTATATTATACAGGATAATTGTTTAACCAGTGCGCAAACTTTTTTTAGGGGTTCTATATCAGTAATAGAACACATTTCCATTAAAAGTTTAATCCGATTTTTTATTTTTTTTTATTGGATGGGACGCCGGTTCGAATACTGCTCCGGTAACGCTCTCTTTTTCCACTTTTACAAATTATTTGTTCTTTAACATATTTCTTCTTATGGCCTGCCGATTACCAGACGATTTCACATTTTCGCACTTTGTGTTGAGGCATAGACACCAACAGGCATCTTAATAATTTGTTGGCTGAATATCAAAACCCCAAAATCTGAGTGAACCCTACCAAGGTCGTTAGGATACTATAGTTAAGTATCACCCTCTATGAATAGATCATAAAGATTAGGCCTAGCCCTGCGACAACTTACCGTAGTGTAGCCGGCGTTCTTTGTAAAAAAATAACAAAGAAATTTCACTTAATAATTACGGCACTGAAGATTGATCGGTGATAGGAAAGAGCCCGCATATATTAACTGGCAGTAATCCGCGACTTTGTCCGCGTGGAATTTAGATATTTTCTTTTCTTTTGTGGAATCCCAATAATTTTTAAAAATTTTAAAAAAATGCGTTAGAACTCCCATTTAAACCAGTTCAGCCGTGAGATCAGCTGAAATAAACAGGCAGACATAGATACTAACAGATAGACAAAAACGTAACACTTAACGTTCATATGCATTCAGTAAAAAGCTGTTATGCAGACATTACAAACAGACACGTTTTATTCATTTGTATAGACTTTAGTCTACCACTACAAAGTATAAGTATAGTATAATATAGTTTAATAGGTAGGTTGTATATAATATAGTTTTTAGAGTTTGTATCACATTGATGTAATATTATCTCAATGTTACAAAAGCACAGTGAAGAAATAAGAAACAAAAAGTTTTAAGTTAAGCGTTAATTTTTGGTTTTGGCACGGTAAGTGTACTGTAACTCCAAACACACAATATTTCAAGTTATTTAAAGATAAATAATTGAAAATGTAATTTTGTAATGGTCGAACTGCCAGCTATTAAACTATTTTTTCATGGAATTAATTCATTTTTGTGGTTAGATTTTTTTTTGATGAGAAGTTTAGATAGTCCCTAATAAGAATCTTACTGAGTCTTTACCACATCTTATACCTACTTATATATCTTGCCGCTTGCGTGTGTATGTCTCTCCGTTTGCTTGTTATAATAAACCATGCAATGGATTTCAAAATGGTTGTCACTGTTATATATATTTTGTCCAGAAAATACTGATTTTGCTCTTCTGCAGTTTCAAATCCTGCTCGTGAGTATTATTTACGATTTCACATTTTCGCACTTTGTGTGCCGTGGCCGAGGATGCACGTGCTTTAAGTGTACACCAAAATATCAAAAATATTTATAGGGCTGTGTGCGACGCAGGCCCATAAATAAGTATTTATATATTTCCACTAAATCATTATTTTGTTATGAATATTAATTGTATTAAGCTTAGCTGGTCGGAATAATATATGAAAATATATCCGACAGATGGCGCAAGCGTCACCCAAGACTTTAAGAAGAAATAAGTTAGATATTCATAGTCCCGAGTAGATATCACGATGGCCGGATAGGACACACAGCTGTTTTGATCTTGGGAATAGATACTAAAGGAAAACGACCGCGCTGATGAGACTTAGCCCATGACTAAGTTAGTCTACGCCACTGTGCACTTAATAATATCTAAATGATGCTCGAATATTAACTTTAGAATAAAAAATCACGCTCAAAGATTCCGTTAGATATAGATACATGCGAAACTAATAAAGCGTGTTTAAAACACAATAAATTAAAGTGACTCAATACACAGGTGCGTGTTATCGATTAATCATCAATTAATCGTTCCCTAATTTAGTAACACCTGTATGTTATCTAATATTAAATACTGATTACATTTATACCTATATGTTTGCCGAATGTGGTTATTTATTTAGTATAGTGTAACAAGATGATCCGGTCCGTGGCTCTGATTAGTTTGTTCGCAGTTCTTGCAAATGGCCAAAGCACAGCAATTAATCAATGTAAGTATAACTGTTTACGAAGCGAAGATTTTAGAAAATAAACAAATATTGGAATTAGGTTGGTGACGGACTAAGAATACACATGTCACTACCCCATTATTTTCTAAGTGTTGTACGAGTCGAATAAGGGAAGAAGAAGTTATCACCCATTACATTTTTTTGTTAATGCGGGAGAAAATGCACCTGACTATACACCCCGTCCTTCAGGACAATGAACAAGTTACTCTGGCCCTCACCCACTAAATAAACACGCCGTGTGCCGTCTCTCTACCTGTACTGGCAGACCACTGGAACTATTTACATTATACTACTGTGGATCCATTACATCCGCTGACGCGTGCTCTATACGAGATATGCACTCTCAACTTCATAGCCACGGAAATAGATATATTCCATTGTACTCCCGAGTGAATTTACAAAGACAGCCACTAGGACACTATGTTATAAAAGAAAATAAGTAACTAGTTATTTTAAAATTTATATAATTTGATAGATTCAAATTGACTTTTACACTACTGCATTGGGATGTGATCCTGTAAAAGTAGCTGTAAGTTTGGAGAATAATTAAATAAATAGCTAATAACACATAATTAATAACATTTCTGGTGGTAGGGTTATAAATAAGTGGGATACCTTATTGGACCCGAATGTGTCGGTACTACCGTCTGCCATGTGAGATCGTGAAACATCTCGTTCTGTTTTGGTTGTAGCAGGTGATAAACATCCATTTATTAAGTTCCAAACCACGAAATAAAATAGTGAGCAGCGACTTAGCATTATTCTTAGTGTTGTTGAGTCCACTTATAATTAAGTAGGCCGCAGCTCGTCTACTACCGTAATCCATATTACACAGGTGGAGATGCAGGTTGATAGAGATGAGGAAGTAGATATTAATGATGATAGAGATGAGGAGGAATCGTACCGGCGCTCTCACACCCCAAATAAAACAAAACAATATAAATACCCACTATTGCTTCGCATAGATATATTGTGAGAGGAGAGGATGATACTTCATTGGTAGATTCATTCATGCTAGTATTATTAATGCTCTACTACCAATAGCTATTTAATATCTTTGAAAACATATTAAATAAATAATAATAATAATATCTACTCCACACCATGAGTGCCAAACAGCAATTTAATATCAATAGAGTACCACAGTGCCAACAGTGCTTAACAAAACCCAATGATTTTGTTATAAGATACGAGCTTGATCACATGAATATTGCAGGTATTGTCCATAGCGGTGCTGTTCCTATCAACACATACATCAGTGGGTGCTACACACCGCCGTGCGAGTTGCCTCAATTACAAGATACCGTGATTAATATCATCTTTAGAGCACGTAATTATTCTTTTCGAGTATTATCGTATTCCTAGCCCTATCTGAAACTTGGTGGAGTTGGCTTCTGACCTGTTTGATTTTAGTTTATCAACCAGTATTTACACGCTACACCTATCAAATCTACACCAACAAACAAGAGGAACATCTGACGACCAAAACATATTCGGAGTCGAATTTTATTCAGAATTCTACCAGATTGTTTGGCAGTCGGGACCCCCACTGCTTGGTCAGCTGTTCGCAAATAGGTGTCACCTTTGGTAGCCCATCATCAGGTGGGCTGCCAGCTATGTGAAAGTCAGTTAAACCAAGTCCGCAACCAAGCCTCCGCTTTTGAGTAGGTATAATTTGACTCTTTACATGCTTTTGGATCGACCTAGATCTAATGATACCTTACACATGAAGTGCTTTAAATGCCACCTCTCGTGCTAAGCGAAGTAAAATCGATTCCCACAAAAGACTATTACCTATTTACGGAACCACAATTCGGTACTTTGATTCTGGATGTGCTCCGTGTCCATTAACTGCATGCTTATAAAGTCCTCTACGTCGAGATTATTCCGTGGTGCGAGTGTTGTGTAAAAATAACTATATCCCATCGCCATGCCATCGACTTGACGACATGTCAAAAAATGAGCCTCATTTTGATCAATATGAAAATGATTGTAATTGGATCACAGAAAATTTACTTCTATTTACCTACCTCTACTTGCATAAAACTGTAATAAAAATGACAACTCCTGTCTGGCATCCAAAATAACGCTCTTACAAATAAGCAGCTGGGGCGCTATACACTTGCGTGAGCAACCATTGATCTTAGGCGGAGCTTGCAACGCATGCACGAGTTAAGATGCCTGCTGCAAATAATCACTATTCTAGATTCAGTGGTAGATTTCAAAGTGAAAAATTGTATTTTACGTCTCAGCTTCGAATCCAGGAAAAATAACTGCTAAATAATATTTGTACGTTTCAGCTTACATGTTAAGAGAGATGAGGACACTAGCCACAGCGTACCTGTTATTCGTGCCGGTACCTTACGATCTGCAGCAGAACGCTGTCACCTGCAACTTCTTGACAAACTCATATTGCCCCTTGTTAGCCGGAGAAGTGGTTCAGTACACACTCAAGATGTATATCGAACCATCTTTTCCTGTGGTAATTAAATTTCTAACCTACATAACTAAAAACTTTAAACTATTGTAGCGCGTAGGCACTTAATGTAAGCATAGCGAGCGATACTTCGCTGATAATTGGTTACTACCAATTATCACCCATTGCATTACTGGTGGCAGGGCTGGGTACCAAGTGGGAGTACTCGCTTGCTAATGAGCCTGAGTGGGTTAATACCACCATCTCCCGTGTGTCAGGCCATGAAACACATCGGTGTGTCTTGGTTGTAGCAGGAGATAGCCGTTTATTCTTTAATTTCTAATCTGTGGAAAGAAACGGTGAACAGCAGTTGACAATGAGTATTGTCAACTGCTGTTCACCGTTTATATATAGGTATAGGTTATATATATATATACTTATTATTATTACCATTTACCATCAGATGTGCCGTGGCTCGTCTGCCACCATAGGCAATGAACATTTAAAAAAGAAACGAACTTAAATAACGTGGTAAACTGAGGCCACATCAGAATGGTCCACATATCAATTTTATGATGAGCATCACTGAAACTAAGGACATTTTTGAAATAAAACTACGTTTACGGAATCTATCGCGTTTACTTAATTTTCTACTATCCCGACGATTCGAATACTTTACAGCATTCATGATCACGGGTGGACTTAGATGTTAGACGTCCAAGGCTGCCTTAGACGTCTACCATCTAAGTCCACGTAGTGTGGACATTTTCTTTATTTATATATACTCACCTATGCTCAAATCTATTCTGACACCGTATCATGTTGAGACATTTTTACATATATTTACCTAATATTGAAAAAATGTACCAGCTGGACTCCGAGTTTACTCCAGCACGATCTTCTTTGAATATGCAATAGCCCGAGGGTTAATAAAAAAGGCATCCTTACTAATGTTAAAAAAGGGGTGAATTTGTCCCTTTGTTAAGTTTTCACGCCGTAACTACTGGACTGATCATCATGAAATTCTGCATACATATAGTTTGGAGCTCAGACAAGGATATAAGACTGTCACGAAAAAATACATGGTTCCTGATTGATTTTTTTTCTCTTTTGACGTGATAACGTCTTATAAATTGATGAACGCTTAGCTGCTGAACGATGAATTCCAACTTAGGGATTGTATTATTTTGATTAAGTTTCATGCCAACTATATATAATTTTATACAAATGAACAAATTATAGCCATTGTGACATTTAAGTTCTGTACTTATTATAATACCAAACACATTATTTAGTGTTTGTAGTCTGTGCCTAGTTCAAAAATTAGAACGAAATACTTATACTCATTTAATAACAAATACAATAGGTAGGTTGGTAGGTACCTATATGTGCTTATACCACCGAAGGAATGTAACATAGTTCCAGTGGCCCGCCAATAAAGGCGGAGAGACGGCACACGGCGGGTTTCTTTAGTGGGTGAAGGCCCCACACTACCCTGTTCCTTGACCCAAACGACGGGGTGCGCGGTTAGGAAAATATTTCCTGCCTTAACAAAATAAAAAGGTAAAAGGTTCGTGCTTATAATAACATTAACATCATTTTTGGCACCGACTTCAAACACATCAGTATGTGTCTAGCACGGAAATCGTATATAAATACCAATTATTTTTTGCCTTTTAGTTCCTAGGTTTTTTGAAGGCGGTTTTTTTTTATTTAAAAAGAATTTATATATATCAAATGATGTGCAAATAGGTATTTTGCATTGAAAAAGGAAGTTTTGGATTGGGTTATCTCCGCCATTTTTACTATTATATTATCGATTAAGTTATTTAAATATTACTTATATATGAATACCTATTGTTTCTCAATATTTTTGTTGATTTCATTTTATTTGCGTTTTACTTTTGTTAGTTATTTCTTGTTTTATTGTTATGTACTTGAAGACGTTTTCGTGGTTTTAAATATAGAGTGAATCTTCACACTTTGAGAAACATTGGTTTTGTTTACATTTTCTCTTATGCTAAATGAAAGACAATATGCAATAATGGATAATGAGTTTTTCTTCCCGCTCAGTGAGTTAGTCATAAATTTTCATGTTTGTGATAGGATAGGAAGATTGTTTTGCTTTTTGTTAAAATCTTATTATAAATATTATTCGTTTTCCGTTGTTTTCCAGGGTACTTCGGTGACAATAGAGTTCAGAGTGGTGGATGACAACAATGTACCGTTCATCTGTATCAGAGTCCCGGTCAGGATCGTAGCTCCAGTAACAGGAAGACTTGGAACTGACAATAATAATGCTACGCTCACTGTTAATGTTTAACGTGTCACGCTTTCGTTGTTATATAACTGTGATAAAGATAATCACCACCGATTAAGATGTGGTTTAAGACTGTATAAAAAATAAAAATATTATAAAGGACACATTGGTTTTACTGCTTCAGTAAACAAAAATCCAAAAAATAAAAAATATTATTAGAAAAATCTTTTATTCAGTTCAAAAATGGAAATATTTGGCAAATTAACATTTTACGTAATAAACAAGAAATACACAAACCACTTGAAACGTGGTTTGGCGTACTTTTTATTTATTAAATCATTATGTACACAACACAATCTTTTATAATGTAACAAACCTAGTTTATTATAAGAAACAATTGCCAGCACTTAAAAAAGTGGCACGTAAATACAAATTAGGTGCGATGGAAAGTCTACATATAATGCAGCTGCCTCCAAAGACAAGGTTAACTAACGAAGACAATTAAATAACTGTTTGTTCAAGGAAACCATAATTCTGATGACAATGAAACAGACACAAAATCAACGAATATGGTTGTGAGGTTTTAATCAATGTGTTTTATTAATTAGGTAGGTACTCCAAATTTAAGTATGGACTAAATGAAGAGAATCCATACTGAATATTATCATAATTGGATCGCAGAAGTTGAAATTTTATACACATAGAATGCAGAGTTCGAAGTAAATTGCAAAAATATTCAGAGGAAAAGGACAAAAAGGAACACAACCGCTTAAAATTTATATAAATGCTGAAAATAGACGATACATACTCATAATAAGAATTGCTAACTTAATTAAACTTACAAAATATGTGTCGTAAAACTTATAAATCACAGATGTTCATACTATGTATATGTATATAATATCTGACGTTGATAAGTGGAAAGGTGCTTTTTCTATTAATTAAGCAACAAACATTTTACTTGTAATTTTTTTAACAATATATGTTGACTTCTGGAGACTTTACTATCATATTAATCAACAAATCAATTTGTAACCAACAATTATAACATTAGGTATATTCCTGATTCAACGCTGGTCTAACCAATTATTTGGAAAAGAACACTTTTAAAATAAGCATTCTTCAAATTATGCAATCATAAAATCAATTGACCCGCTTCCCTCAGGTCTCTATTTGTGTCACTTGCATCTTTTATGTGGCGCGAAATAAGTCTTTTCTTTCTTTCTTTACCTAGATCTCTAGGTTAGAGCAGTCCTTGGTTTAATAATAACTAAACTGTTTAAATAACACATTGGTTATTACACATACATTTAAATCGCATAGCGATTTCACATACACTAACACCATTTATATACACACATTACGAAATAATCCTACAATTCTAATTATTTTCATCAAATTTGTCAACTTAATCACTGGAATTTTTGATGTCAGTCACTATAACTAAAGGCTCAATATTGAGATGTTCACTAAATTGTTTCATAGTAAATGGTGTCAATCTATTACAAAATGACATCAAGGTTGTCACATTTGAGAATTCTTCAAGTGATGGCGGTTTTGTCCCATAGTAAGAATACTCTTCGTCACTATCGTCCGGCACGCTGTAAGGTAACTTTGTAGTAGATTTCTTGGCAACGGAATTAGGTAGTTTTGTCGTAGATTTTCTTGCACATGTGCGACTGGAAGATGGAATCTCGCTGTATAATTCTGAAAGACTATTCAATTTGATCTTGTAAGGTGAGCCTGCATGTACAGCAATGTGATGCCTCTTAGAAGTCTCAAGATCAGCGAAACGATTAGAACAATAACTGCATTCGTAACATTTACCATCTATACGCGTTTTTAATAACGTGTAGTCAACCGCTGCAGACAGATGGCAGGAGTTGAAGTGTCCTTGCATAGCTTTTATGTCCATACAGATATTTGAACATATCACACATTTTAAAACCTCGGTTTGATTACGCGTAGTATTTACATTATGCTCATTGGTATTCATTGTAGATTTTTGGCGAACTGAACCAGTCTGATTGGTGGCGACCTCTACCAGTAATTTTTGGGCTTGTGGCGGTAGTTCTGTCCTATTTGCTAACACAGGCAAGGAACCATGTGCTAGTTGGGAATGTTTCACTATATTACCTTTTGTCCATCCTGCAATTCCGCAATGGCCGCAATTATATTGTTTGAGGTTAAAATGTGAAAGCATGTGTGACCTCAAATTGTGCACAGTGTTGGTTGAAAAACTACAATATGGACAGTTTTTTTCGGCTCTTCTCTTTACATTCCTTTCGTCTATAATCAATTTTTCGTCATCACTGTCTAGAGCTGGTCTCTTTCGTGTTGTATTTAATTCATCGGGTATTACACTTTTTTCGTAGCGGACAGCAAGAAGAGAATTATCGCTGTCTGTATATGGCACCATCTTCTCTGGAGTAGACGCTATTGAAGAAGATGGTGTACTGGTTTGAATTTCATTTTTCTGTCTTTGTATTGCAGCGGTTACCCAAGCAGCTCGCATGACCGGATCTCGTAATGCCTCTATAGGACTCGAAGGGCCATCATGACCTTTGGTATGAAATCTTGCCTCGTGATATGTCTGGAAAGTGGCATCGCAATTGCTGCAATTCCATCTAAAATCGAGAAAAATAGTGATATATATGAGAATAATATGATAATCTCGGCAAGTATATTAAAGATTACAATAATTATTAAATATATATATCAAATACTAATTTATTTTCCTGCATTTACAATATTATAAATTGTCAACACTCAGGTGCTAGTTTGTGTTCCTACATACAAAAATGTGCAACTTTATTCCATCACTATATTATTCTTTTGCAAATCAGGTGCGATTTTGTGCTCCTGCATATTAGATTTGCACAATATTTTAAACATCGAAATCTAATCCGTGCACTGCAATATAGTAAAAATTTCAGTTTTACAGCTAGTTACACAATTAATTGAATCAAATATGGAGACTAGAATTTTTAGCTAGTTTGTGTCCCATGTTGCCGACATAGTAATTTATCCCTATGGTGACGAACTAAGGTAGCAGTAAGGGAAGTAATCAGTTATCACCCATCAGATTACTGATGGTACAGATCAAGATCAAGTGCTCCCACTTGGTATTCAACGGTACCTATTTACTTGATATCGGACCCTCACAGTCTCTAGTGTGAACAAACAGATAAAAATTCTAAAAAAATTGCTCACACACGCCTAAATATATACAATAGTTTTTTCTCTAATATTTTTAATGCACAGAGAATTGTTTGCTACAGTTTTATAATAGTGTAGATATCTCGAGTTTGCTACTACAATTTATTGATTCATTAATGTAATGTTACAAAAGCAAACATTAGTTATTCAGGAATTTTTCAGAATTCTTTTTACTGTACACATATTGATGAAACAGAATAATTATTCAACCTTACCTTATCTTATTCAACTCCGCCTCCAAATGATCTCTGATAACCCCTGCGTCCTTGTTCAAGAAGCCACATCGAGAGCAACAGAACATGGACTCTTTACAATGGCCAAAGGGCCCAAAAGCTCTTTCTAACACTTCATCAGAATATGTCGAAACAATTTCTTGAGGTATTTCCATTTCTTTAGGAGCCACAACTTCCGTAGAAGATCCAGGCTTAGGAGGAATAATAATTTTATGTTTCATCAAGCTGGCTCTACGTTGATCTATTATGGCTGCTTGGTGATCTAGCACGCCCTTAACCCATATCTCAATGTTGGCGTCAATCGGTAATTCTATAACGTCGTATTGTCGGCGGTGCTCTGATGTCATATGATCTGTTAGTCCCATTTTGTGGAAAGCCTTGTACGAGCAAAGACCACAGCTCCATCTAGAAAAAAAATAACAGTGATACAGTTAGTCTTCTCATACTTAAGGCCCGTAGACAAACTGATGTTTTCTTAAATATAAATTTTATTTATATGTATTTTATCTAAATAAACCAAAAAAAAAACATAGCATCACGCCTATATTCCCCGAAGGGGTAGGCAGAGGTGTATTACACACCCCTCGATTATTTTAACTATAATAAAATAAACGTAACACGTTCATTGCAAAAAGGCTGTTAAGATTTTTTATTACAACTAGATTATGACGAAACTTAATCATTCTTAACCTAAATACCTACAAACACACACACATACACACGGCCGAACACAAAAACAAACATACACAGGCACATATAACACATACTAATCGATACGAGGAAATGCTTTTGTTTATGTGCTCTTTCTCTCTTTGTTTGTCCTGCACTGTAAAGACAATACGTACATTAAAATATGCAAATATGGGGATCGGCACTGTCTTCCTAAACACAGGCTACTCAGTAGCCTATTTAGGAGGGCAGTAGTCCACCCATCATTATGGTAGATACTGTATTGTCACTTTTAAATTATCAGTACTAACCAGTTGTAAAAAATATTAATTTCTAAATAAAAATTATTAAATTATTATTACAATGACATTAAGAGGAAATCTCTCATGAAGGATGTAGGTACAGGGGAGACCGAGACTCACCTACCTAGACCAAATTGGTCATGTATTGAAGAAAGGTGGAGTCAGGGGTCTCCGAAACCGGCGAGCGTGTATGAAGAGATTTATGAATGTTGAGGAAGCGAGACATGTATGCAAGAATAGAGCCTCTTGGCACTCTGTTCTCTCTGCCTACCCCGCAAGGGAAATGGCGTGACGATAAGTAAGTATGAAATAATCCTTAGGTCCTTGATCATCCTCTAATCCTCTAGGCATTAAATGGATGTCCACATTGTGACACCTTTTTGTACACATGACCTCCTTCTGTGCCTCGCAGGTTGCTCCCAGTTGTGCAATAACATGGTGGCATTCGATAAGTAGTCAGTAGTGATTAAAATCTGACTTCGATCTTGTTCTGAGGTGTATGACGACAGACTAACAATAAAAGTGTAACCAGCCCATTCATTCCCACGAGCGTCGATCAAGCAGACTATAAGAAGTAAGCCAATATCGCCCATTGCATTGCTTCTGGCAGAGTTAGTACCCTAAATATATTAGTTATTAGACTTCAGAAAGATTGATTTCAATTTGTTTTGAGATTGTTACTGAATTTGTATTTGTAATGACTGGAACGAATATAACATAATAATACTTACTTCCTATAATTCAACTCTTCATACAGATGAGACTGCATTCCTTGCTGGGTATCTTCTATGACCACTTTGCACAGCGGGCACTTATATCTAATACCGTTAGGCTCACAGAACATTCCATATATTTTACACAAATCTTCCATAGTTTTCTGCACTGTTGTAGTAACTGCTTCTCCCACTTCTCTCTTAACCAAATTAAGATCTATATTGATTGGAGGAATCCCTGGCGTTGATGTCATGGGGACTGGGTCGTCTGGAACACTAGATTCAAATTTTATCTCAGGCTCTGAAGGACCAGCCTTCTGGCGCTGTATCATCCATCTCGGAGTACCATCAGGCTCATCGGGTATGGAACCTTCTCGATAGAAATAATAAAATACTTCTTTAGGCTTCTCTGCATGAGAATTTGTTTGATGCTTGCTAACGTTTTCAATAGTAGACGTCCTGAATGGACAGTAAGTACATTTGAATTGCATTTTCGACTGGTGAACCTTAGAACAATGATCCACAACTTCAGGGTGTAGCATGCTTTTGTATTTGCACAATCCACATTGCCACGGCTTCAAGTCCATAGTCGGTGTGGAACTCGTTTGGGCTGTAGGTGCAACTTCAGCCGGAACGCCCTCCTCTCTGACAATCATCAACCGCCCATCCTTGTGAATTTCTGACAAATGTTTCTCTAACGCCTCTTTCTTAAAGTGGTAATAAGAGCACAAGGAACACGCATATAGAGTAGAATCATGCATTTTCAAATGAGATACAATACGGACGGCGGTTAAGGGTTTCGATGTATCAAGATGTTGATGAGGAGGACAGTGCACGCAATGGAAATCGTTCGTGCCAGAGTGAAGCGTATCCCAGTGACGTCGTAGCATTGCTTCGTCAACGGATATGTATGAGCAACCCTTGGCCCCACACGTATGTCTCTGCCTCTCGGGCACGTACTTAGGATAGCGCGAAGCCGATTCCGGCGGTATAAGCATCGTCACAGATTGTGCTAAATCCGGACGTGTTTTATCTGACGTTTTCTTGACCACAGAACTTGAAGCTAGGTTAACCATCTTATCAAAATGTTTCTCGTTGCTCTCCAAATGTGGCACAGGATTAACAGGTACCGTCTGCGGTACTGGTTGTTGTTCAGCATGTAGCTGCAGATGTCTGACCATATTTAAACGCACTTTAGTGCTAAATTCACAACGTGAACAGTATACTAGTTGATCAAGAATAGGATTAATCGGAAGCTGATCGATTTCTTGTGGTTCGAACCTACGCTTGAACGGTATCGTGTCGGATTTAGGACCGCTCAGTTTTCTCTTAGGCGCATTTCTTTCCTTTGGCTCCTCTGGCGGCTTTTGCTGTCCGTTTACCAAAAAACAAGGTAGCCCGTCTTTTTCGCTCTTCGTGATCACCGTGTTAAACACCTTATGGAATAATTTAAGATGTCTTTTTGCGTTATTTTCTGCAACGAAAGTCTTATCGCAAATTTCACACTGAAACCTTTTATTACTACTGTGAAATGCGCTATAATGAGACATGAGGCTATCCACGTCATCCGCAGTAGCCGTGCAATGAGGGCACTGAATGTCCGATGTTTTTATAATGCAACTATGCATATGTTTTTTCAAACCACCTATATTTTTGTATAATTGCCTGCAGTGGGGACATTTGTATAGATTTTTAACGGGAACTAGTATAGGAGTCTGTTTATCTGTCGTTATAGTAGAATTCTCTTCGTCGGAAACGTCAATAACAGGTTGTACGTTAGTGGCTGAAGACTCTTCATCACTATCTAATACTAAAATGTCAAAAAATGTGCCTTTTTGCATGTCAGTATTTTCAATCTTTACTGTAGCTGATTCATTAGTTTGTGGACTATCTATTGATATTGGAGTTTGTATCGGAACATTGCTAGTATTAAGACTAACTTCAGGCAATTGTTTAACTATAGACACTTTAGAGTCTTCTGGTTCCAGCAGCGAAGTAGACAACTCAGGTGGCTCAGAATTCACAGTGTTCTCGTTTACTAGGGTTTCAGATATAACTTCAGGCATCTCGGCAGTATGTATTGTATGTGTGTCAACAGAATCTACGGGTGTTTCATTAGAATCCGTCACAAATGGTGCAATGAGAGCCTCCATTTCGATAGATCGTTTAGCCTCACGTTCTGGGTCTTCTTTGGTAGCAGTCGGTGTCAAATCTTTAGTAGGTACTTTATGCTTGTTCAGAAATGCTAAAGGCAGAACTCTTTTTTCAGTAGACCCTTCCTGAAAAGACCATAAAATTTGATGATTACATTTTTTATATAAATTTACCGCGCTTATGAGAAATTATGTAAAAATCAACAAAACTATTTATTCTATATATTCCTGTTTCTTAACAATTTTTTCAATAATTAAGAAACAGTTTCTAGACACTCAAAGTTACATAGAATAAAGGATAAGTAGTGTATATATCGTGGCAAAAGTATATACCTAATGTCATTTAAATTCATAATATCATTAATTTAGACTAATAAATAACTTCTAACTACTTGACAAATACATCAACGGAATGAATAGTATATATGAATGCATAGTTTCCGTGGGATACCTAGCTATTTTTACATAAAAATTAATATGACGTAGTCACGGGTAGGATCCAGTATGAAATAAAATACTACTCAATATTACTTATTAATAATTAAAACTCCATAATTATTTATACATATTTTCATAGCGCGCTACGCCGATTATTTGCGCTTCGAAACAGCACATAACGAAACAAGAGGAGCAATGCTGAATACTACACTCATTATCGTTAATATTTTTAGTGCCTATTTGTGAATACCTAATTTATATATCGATGATAAAGAATAACTATATTTAAAGGTCTATATACCTTGTTTGTCATGATGCGGATATATGCTTGTGGAGGTTTATCCGGATGCAAAATAGAGACGTGGTCTAATAGACTACGCTCACTCTCGGCGCCGTGGACACACCAGGTGCACTGGTATAACATGATTCCATGAACCTTCATATGTTGTACCATCTCGGCAGCCTGCGGCGTCTTTATGGTGCACAACTGAAAGAGTCAACAAATAAAAACGCAGTCCTTAATTAGTCTGCCTTGCTGTCATTAGATAAAAAAAGCAAAATATGAGCAAATATATAATACCTTAGAGCAATTGATTAGCATACATTATAACTATAAAACAATTGTACATTAGTTCCACGACACAGGAACAAAGCAGACTATTTCTATATTGAATAAAACACAATCAGCTATATATATTGAATTAACGTATAGCATTATAAACATACATGGCAAGGGTGTGCAGTAGCATCAGCGTGTCGCTGTTCTAAATGTTCACAAAACTTATCCGGTGTGTATGTGCGGAACTTGCACGAAGTATCACCATCGCCTGAAATTCCAAGTACAAATATACATTCACTTATATATTCATGAGAAAATTTAAGTAAATGCAAAAGTCAAAACACTTACCATGCCCACAGATATAATAAGGAACGGCTTCTTCTCGAGTAAGGATGCTACATTTCAATATAGGTATCGACGATACTGCCGTAGTTCGTAACACGCTACCGGGCACAGGCAAGATCCCATGTTTTCTCGATATATGAGCCGCCACTGCCTGACTCGACGCGGCCCTGTAGAAGCACTTCTCACAACAATACAAACTTCCACCATGCATCTTGAATACATGCATCACCAAGTCTACGGCATTTCCTGCTGAATCAAAATCGCAATAAGTGCAATGCAACGAGTCAGAACCTCCGATTCGCTGATGGGTAGTTGCATGTGCTAGTGCTTCCCTGGTACAGTTTGTAGCGTATGAACAGTATCTACCGGAACATTTAAAAATCTTGACCAAATTATCTGGTGACATCATTGCTTGTACAACCAGGTAATATTTCTTTGCCATCACTTCAGCTTGGTGTTCTTCGTACTTAAACATTTTTTGTTCAATTTCTTGTCCGGTCAATGAGTGGGTGGGATTCAACTTTGGCTCAATTTGTGACGCGCCTAGACTGATAATACTCTGAATGACAGGCATGGTACTACTTTCTAAAGAACCTTTTGCTTCGGCAGTCAATTCAGAAAGAGGTCGAACAGTGATTTTTGGTTTTTCTATAGGAGCTTCATTATCCATACTGCAAGATTGTATTGGTTCTGGTTCTACACATTCTTTTTCAAATATCGGGAAATTGTCTATATGTTTGTCTAGATAATGTTCCAAACAATCTCTAAATTTATGCACGCCTTGTGGCGTCACTATCACTTGACACACGTAACAATAACCATCCCAGTTTTCAGCATGTTTGAATTGTACATGTTTTTTCATTGAAATCAAAAGTGATGTCTTGAAATGATAGTTTCCGTTTATGCAGCAGAAATACTCCTTGCCACCCGACTCAGTCTGATTTATTTTAAAATGAGGAAAATTTAAAATATCATTACAGGGTTGTGCTTCTGAAGTTTCTGATGATTGAACTGGCACATCATTGGATGGAAGTGGATTTACGTAATTAGCTTGTTTTAAATTTGGTGATCGATCAAACTCACTGAAATCCAGGTTAGGACCCTCTTCAGAAATTCCATCTACGTTTTCTATATCATCTCTTTCTGTCTTTATATTGATTTCACTTGTTTCACTTACCAAATCTGATAATTCGCTTATATTATCATCGGCTTCAAAAGTTATTTTAGACTGAATAGTTGGTGTTATTGACAGGTTTGCAGGCTTTCTGGTTGACTTACGAGTTCGTACTCCTTCACTTTCACTATCTTCATCAATGACATCATTCTCTTTTTCATTGGATTTACATTCTACCCTATTGGATGACTGGATACGGTTTTGAGACATTAATTTGGCTTCACTGCGACGTACAAGAGATTTAAGTGCTTTTTTCGACATAACTGACAAGTTGATTGTATAGACAGCAGTTTGATTATCATCGTGGCGCATAATCACGTGTGTTTTGAGATTTTCTAAAGAAATTTGGGTAAAATTACACTTCTTACACATGTAACCAATTAACTGTCTTTTAGCATCTTCTGGAGGTGGTGGTATATGTAATTTGAACGGGCAGTCAGATTCATTATCACATTGAAAACAATTTTGTTTAAATTCGCCAGTGTGCCGGCTTACTATGTGCCAAAATAAGGCTTCTAGAACAGATTTACAGTTGGGAAATTCTTTAAAACAGAATATGCAAACATATTTGTCTGAAGATATTTTGCAGATAGCTTGAAAATTTATTTCTTCGCACATTTCAATGGCCTCTATAGCGACATCGGGTGCCATTCGAGATAAAGGAACCTCAATGTGTGGATGTAAATTTCTATAGTGAAGTACAATATCATCACCAATATAAGAACAGAAACGACAGGAATATCTCAATTGATTTTTTTGGAAGCAATAATTTCGATCCGTGAAGCAATTTAAATCTGTAACCGGCAATTTATCAGTAGGTATACTAACAGTCTTTGCCACAGGATGTTTTAAATCGACTTTTTTCTTTTTTGTTTTAGGCTTGATTACCCCAGCTTGCCATCCACGTCGTTTGCGTTTAGTTTTTTTCTTAACATCAATTTCAGTGCTCTCAAAACTAACGTAGGAAGTTAAGGAATCACACTCAGAATCTGAACCGTTGCTGGAACCGTCATTACTAGCTTTTTCAGTGTTTGCATCACCAATTGAATCAGATTCAAATGCATAGGGATCAGATTCTCTTTTATTTTTCGTTTTTGATTTAGGCCCTGCTTTATAATTGGTCGCTGTGGGTATGTTATCTTTTTTACCCACATCACAAGAAATATCGTCCATAGCTTTTATTTTAATGCTAGGTATTTTTTTCTTTTTAACTTTTTCACTATCGCGAGCTTTCGTAGTTTTGTAATTTTCTAGAATAACTACTGGTTCAGTATCAGGTAAACCTAGATCATCCTTTGTATTTGAGGTGCTTGCATCAACTAATTTTGCCAAACGACACATTCTTATACCAGTGGCACTCAAAACATCATCTCTAATAAACATTTCTTTTATATCTTCTTGTAGTTGCATTAACTCACGTGGTGGTTTCTTAACTTTTTGCTGGATTGAAGGAGCGTTTGAGCGAGTAACACGTTTTTCAGTTTTTGGGGTACCTTTTTTTGATTTTCGTTTAATTTTTTTTATACTTTTGGTTTTCTTTATTTGTTGACTTTTAGTTTCTTTTTCTGTTATTTCTGCATCCGCTTTTGGCATCTCACGTTCAGAGTTATCTAATTCAATAGAACTATCCGTATAAACTTTGCTAAGTCGGCCATCGTTTACACTTTCAATATTCTGTTTATCAGACTCTTTATTATTCACATTTTCACCGTTATCTGTATCAGGATGCAGTTCAAATTTACTATCTTCTGCTAGTTCTTTGTTGGGTTCATCGTCATCTGAAACTATTTCACTCAATTTTTCGAGCTTTTTCTTGATTTTCTCATGCTCATTGGACTTTTCACCCAGCATGGAAAGCAATTCTTTTATTTTAGATTTATCTTGCAGAATCGAAAGTAAACTACCAATAGAATCTAAAACTGGGGCGGCTTCCGTTGCAGATAAATTAGGCTTCATTTCTGTAGTACCAGTAGATGTAACTTCCTGAGCGTTAGCAAATGTATTTTCCTCGTCATTCAATGTTATTATTACATCATCTGTATTGATAGTACTATCTGGAGTAGAACAACTTTGCGTATTTTGATTACACAGCTTGGATTTGTCATCGATCAGTTTTGTATTATTTTCAACTTCAGAAGTAGAATCAATAGCATCATTATTACACTTCCCTAAAGTAGTAGAAGTAATATTATTCAAGTTTTCACTCTCTTCGTTGGGTTCGTTGTCACTTTGTATAGTTTTAAACGAATCTTTGAGACAATCATGATCTTTATCTGATACTAAAATACCCAACTCAGAGGGTACGTCACTCAAATTCTGTGAAACTGTTGCATCGTTAAGAGACACATCTTTGTCAACTATGACCTTGCCTGTGCCAATAGGATTTTTTTGGTCATTAGGGATTTCACCGATAGGCTCAAGCATTTTTACAGAATCTTCACTACACAGTATTTTATTATCTCTTTCAGGACTAGAAATATTTTCCATCATATTTTCAACACTTATTTCCTTAGTAAAATTATGACTTAGATCAGGTTTTGATGTATTCAGATCTTTATCAAGGTCAGCTATTAAAGAATTTATGTTGTCAACAATCGGGTCTGAGACAACATTATCGGTAAAAATTCCTAATTCATCTATTCCAAAGCTTGAATTGAGATCATTAGAGTCTATCTGCGTACAAATTTTTTGTCCAACTGAACTAATACATTCCTCAGTTTTAAGCTCGCTAATGGGTTTATCCTCTTGTAATATATCTTTTGTATCCTCTGTTTCCATGTCAACATCCGATTCAGACTCATAAATTACTTTTCTGTGCTTTTTAGGCTTTTTCACAGCTTTTGAATCTGACATATTTTTTTTACTAGACCTTGTTTGTCTTTTATCGTTTTGCTCTTCAGCTTCATCGATTCCAACATTCGATTTCTTATTCTCATCATTATCAATATCACTTAGTTGTATATCATTGGTGTTATCTTTAGCAATTGCTTTATTTTTCATAACCTTGTCAACTGTCTTTACTGAATTTAGATCTTTTTCTAATGTTTTATTATCTTTTTTCAATTCATCTTTAAGTTTTTCATCTGTCTTTCTGATGGAATCTGTGTTAACATCTGCCTCTTTTTCATTTGTAATACGTTTTATTTTCGGTATCTTGTAATTCTTTACTCCATAACCTGATGCCAAAATAGACCCAGTAACTATGTTATCATTCGAATAAACAATACCACTCCTGTGGCCATAGGCATCTGGACTATGTTTATCGTATTTTTTATCAAATTGTTTTCGCATTCTTGGATCCCTGTAATTCCTTCTTGGAGAATATGACGATTTTTTTGATTCCAATGCCTGTCTTTCATCTTTTTCTTTCTCATATATTTCTTTTCTACTTTGCCTAGTGTGGTATTCTGTTCTTGCTCCATAAGTTTTAGAGTGTTCTGTACTTTTATGATCGTTTGATGGTCTTGCAGAAAATTTGTATGTTTTAAAATCAGCTTTAATTTCTTGAAAGCTTCGCTTGTCTGTGTTGTCAGAAAATTCTCTCCCTACACTAGAAGCACGCCGAAAAGCGTCTCTTTTATCTTCGTGTTTGTTCATTTTGTTACTGATTAAAGTTTTGCCTACACTAGACTCGCGAGCTAAAGATCTTCCAACACTAGCAGCTCTTTGTCTCCTGGCATCGAAACTACTAACAAATCCTTGAATTTCTTTGGCACTGTCAATTATCTTTTGAAATGTAGCAGTGATGCTTGTATCTATAGTAAATGAACGACCAGAAGTAGAAGCCACAGACAGCTTATGACAATCGCCCTCATTAGATTTTTTTCTACCAACACTAGATGATCCTCCAACACTTTTTTCACGGTAGTACTCACGTTTTGACCGAAGTTCTTCAGAGTACCGCATATCGTTTTTATAATGGTAATCACTTTTACCAAATTTGTCATTGTCACTGTCCTTTGACAATAAACGACCCGTACTACGTTCACATTTCTGGTCTTTAATATATTGACGTCCACGATATTCGTGAGAATAATATTTATATTTATTTCTACCAACACTCTGCTCCCTATCGTAATTTCGATATGTATCAGATCCACTGTACAATTTTTGTGTAGTTGAATAAGAACTTTCACGACCATGATCGCGTTTTTTATAACCACGATCTCTTTCATCAAATTGAGGTTTCAGTTCAGATTCTGTCTTTCTATTCAGTCTAGGGTCTTTGATATTTTTTTGAATGTTAAAGTCAGTTCTACTGTATTGATTGTTTGTCGATCCCCCAAAGTTATGGTTCGGTTTTTGAGTTGTTTCATGGTAAACATAAGGACTATTTGGAGATAGTGCACAATCAGAAGTGGAGAACATGCGAGACGGGGTCGGATGGCACTCGTTTCTTCCAAATGCAGGAGTCGATAATGGGGAGCTGTCAGCACCGGCATACGGATTACTTGGTGTAGAACACTCAATTAATTTAGGCACCATGAGGGTGGAACCCTCAGTTCGTCCAAATGGATGACTAGGTGTTTGCGGACAATCTGCTCTACTAAATGGATGACTGGGTGTTGGTGGACAGTCCGTTCTGCCAAATGGATGACTGGGTGTTGGCGGACAATCCGTTCTGCCAAATGGATGACTAGGCGTTGGCGGGCAGTCCGTTCGACCAAATGGATGACTGGGTGTTGGCGGGCAATCCGTTCTACCAAATGGATGACTGGGTGTAGGCGGACAATCCGTCCTACCAAATGGATGACTAGGTGTGGGTGGGCAATCCGTTCTACCAAATGGGTGACTAGGTGTTGGCGGACAATCTGTTCTACCAAATGGATGACTGGGTGTTGGCGGGCAGTCCGTTCTACCAAATGGATGACTGGGTGTTGGTGGACAATCTGTTCTCCCGAAAGGGTGATTTGGTGTAGGAGGGCATTCTAATCTGCCGAGCATATGAGTCGGTGTGGGGGGGCATTCTAGTCTTGCATAATTATGACTTGTTTTATTCGAACAATCGGAATGCACAAATGAATGGGTAGGAGTCATTGACGCTTCTAGTCTTACAGACGGTTGAGTAGATGTAACTGTCACATCGGAGTTTCTGAAATGCTCTCGATTATCAAGACTGTATATATCACTGTGAAGTCCTTTACTAAATTTATCGCTACTGATAGAATCACCAAAGCGCGGATGGTGCGAAATATTCTCTCTCTGAGGATTCCAATAATTATCAGGAGCGTCATCGAGCCGCGACCTGTCTACAATTGTCTTTGTATCATCCCAAGATCGTACATCCTTTGTAACATTCTCACTTTCCTGGTGATCATAGTACGATAGTGTTGGGACATAAACATGCTTCTGATTCGATTGATCTGTGTCAAATGACTGGTGGCCAGAGTTCATTTCGTACGTTCTAGCATTAGGTGTCATGATTCTGTGAGGAGTAGAACTCGACGAAACAGGATACACGTTATGCCTTGACATAATATCAGAATTAGCAGCATAAGGATTGGGACTTAGATGACTAATATTTGAAGTTAGATCTCTTACACGAGGATCTAGCGAAGGTCGACTGTTGATTTGATCTATTTTATTTCCAGGTTTCTTTAAGTCTAATGAAACGTTTTTTATAGATATGTTATTATAAGCTGAAGAAACGTTACTTTTGTTTGGAGACAAAATTGGTAACGTTCTCATGTCAACATCTGCTTTATAATTCACAGGTATCGGTTTGATAGGATCCACCGGTATTATTACTGGAGGCACTGAAGCAAAGTTTGAATCATCATGGTCAGGTGATTTTGGAGCAAGATCACTATAGATATCAGTTAGATCGATATCTTTATCGTCTTCGTCAAAACTTTCATCCTCTTCGTCAAATGATATCTTAGGAACACTAAAAAACCTTTCACATTCTTTATCAGTCAATTTCAAACTAGTTTTTTTCATTTGATCGTCTTTGGGAGAGACTTTATCCGAATTTGATTTTGAAGAAGTAACGCTTTTTTCCTTATATTTCTCGATAGATATTCTTTTCTTCGGTAATAATTCTGATGCACTAGCTACTTTAATTAATTTAGGTTGATGAAGAGGTGGTGCAGTAGCTTCTGTGCCAGGTACAGTTATTTCACTCAATATTTCATTTTTTAGAGCCTGTAATATATCAATTTCCGATAGCGTACTTTCTGATGGTTTGTTGTCAATGGTGCGATCATGAAGCAATGGTATTTCTGTTGATTTTTCTATTGATTTTGCTTCTATTTCTATACCACTAGTTACAGAACTTTCTGTATTAGAAAGTGGGTTAGCAGTATTTTGTAATATATCAGTTAGCTCTGAAATGTTTCGTTCAGTCATAGGCTTATAGAAGTTTGCTTTGAACTGCGTGGACTCACTTGAAGCAGGTACAGTTTCTTCTGAGCTACTAATAACGGCTTCGCTAGTTGTTACAACATCATTTGGTTTTGATGATAAAGTCTTTGGTTTTATCTGTGTTGTTACTTGCACTTCCATTGCGGGATTATCTTTAACTTCCAGAACATTGTTATCGCAGGTAGTTACTACATTTTCTTTTAACATATTTTGAGATTCTAAAAAGCTATCGCCTTTGCTATCCTCGATTGAAGGAGTCCTATTGGTACTGTCCGAAATTATATTTGCCTTCTTATCATCTTCAACACGCACTATTACTTCAGTTTGCTCCGTGATAAGGCTGGACTTTTTTTCTCTGTCGTACATTTCTAACTCCGCAAAATCGGCATTAATATCTTGTTTGGGTAACTCGTTGACTTTTGATTCTGTCTTGTCGTCGGAATTTATTACCAGACAAATCTGAATTTTACGAGGTTGGGTATCCTTATTGGAAGAAGTTTTAGCATGACCTGATTCTTTAAAGACTAAGCTACCATATATACTTTCGATTGCTTCACTCTCACTATCAGACAATTCGCCTTCTTCAACTTCTTTATCTTTGGGTTTGTTCTTTTTTTTATTATATGATTTTAGTATTAAATCAGATATGTCATCTTTAGCCCCAGTCTTTTTCAACTCACCGAGTATTTGTTTTCGTAACTCCCGCAAAGTATCGATGTCTACGTCACTGTCGCTACAGTTAAGAATTCTAGACAATATGTCCTTAGTATTTAGAGAACTCAAGCTTTCTTCAGGTACATTCAGTGTAATATTCAAATCTTTCTGCTTTCGTGATTGTTTATTTATTGATTCTTTAGACTTTCTTCGTTCTCTTTTATAGTAACTGGGAGAAAATTTCCTTGGGGATCTACGCGGCGACCGTCTACTAAAAAGAGGTTTTTCGGAAGATTCAGATGAAGACCATCGTCGTGAGCTAGATTCAGGAGATACTAAAACTCGGGTGTAATGGCGCTTGGAAGCAGAACCTGGGGGTGATATTTTTTCACCGCTGTCGTTGATCCCCGAGTCTTGTTGATTTGGCCTTCTCTGGAAAAGCGCTGGTTCTTTTGTTCCAGAAGTGTGAACATCACTGACCTCACTGCGCCCCAAAATTTCAGGCAACGTATCTTGCTTCGTTTCTTGACGTTTTACAACGGTTTTTAGCTTATTTCTAACTGCCTCCAAATCAGATTTTTCTTTTTGTGTAGGTGTATCTATCGAAAACACAGAATCTGTTGTATTCTTATCACCTGACACACCAGATAACGTATCTCTCTGAAAATAAAAATATAAACAATAATCATGTTATATTTTGTTATTACTAAAACAAAAGTAGGGCCCGGATTTGTCTGTATATTAAAACAAATCTTAATATGTCTCTGAATTATTATAAAACTCTAACAGAGCTATATCTGTACTGTTAAGATATTTGAGAATAAATTACTGTATTACGCTATTTAGGGATCATAAAATATATTTTTTAGAATTTTTGACATGTTCGCACCTCACGCCACAAATACGGAATAAATTTTGATGCAACTGTTTTTGATAGCTCTTGCACTGGTATACGTTTTATCCCGCCACTATATCTGGAACCTGGGATATAACCTAAGACCGTTGCAATGATATTATGTACGAGCCCCAATGCAAAATAGTTCGTCTAGTATGGAAAATAGTGCAAAGCGTAAAATATAGAAAGTAAATATTGGTAAAATAATTAAGAACGTTTAATAAAAAGTAAACCACAATTTGAGGAACATTTTAAAGTTTATTTTAACATAACTGAACTTTCATGACTTTACATAACATAAAAAATTTAAAAAAATATTCTAAGAAACATAACGTAAAAGTGTTCGTCTACCCTTGTCACTCACGCAAAATAGTTCGTCTACCACTTTGTTGTGTCGCCTTTGCTCACAATGACAGCTTTAATACGAAGAAGCATGGTTGCAACCAACGCTGCACACTCCTCAGGCGTAATTGACTCCCAGACAGCCAAGAGTTTAGCCTTTAAGTCGCTCTTCGATCTTGATGGATTTTTACGGAGAAATTTTTCATTTTCCACCATATGGTTTCGATCGGCGGCAAGTCCGGGCTGTTAGATGGCCATTCGATTGTAGGGATGCTTTTCGCCAGTAGCCACGTCTTTGTTGTCCTTGCAGTATGGCAGGAAGCACCATCCTGTTGAAAAATGAAGGAATCTTGATGCTTAAGTGACAGAATAGAGGGCAGTAAATTCTCTTCCAAAAGGTTTTGATACCTTGCAGCTAAGATAGAACCATCCACAAACTGCATACCACCAACACCTTGTGCAGACATGCAGCCCCATATCATAAGAGACGCCGGAAACTTCACTTTGCGTTTGAGACAATCGACGTCTTTGTAAATCATGTCCTTCCATTGTACCGTGAGTTCTCCAGCTCGAGCACGACGATTATTTTTGATAATTTTCTTCAGGATTCTGTTTTCTACTGCACTTGTGATGCGTGGTCGACCAGTTTTCTTCAAACAAGAAGTCGTTCTATTCTTTTTATAGTGCTGAATGATAGATTGGACTGTAGACCTGGTAAGTATCAAGTCTTTAGATATTTGGTAACTTGATTTGCCAGCATCGACCCCACAAACTATTCGCTTTCGAAGCTCTTCACACACGGGTTTGCCATGACCCATTGTTATTTGAAAACTAATGAAAAAATCAGAAATTTTCAGAATTTATACTGTCTCACTTGACAAATGACACAGAATTACTTTTACAAATTTAAATTATGCAACATAATTGTACAAAGAAGGAATAATCTTATTTAACTCACCGATAGACGAACTCTTTTGCATCGATTAACAATTAGACGAACTATTTTGCTTATAGCTTCTTCGAATTTAAAACAGGATATGTATAAATTTAAAAAGCTAAAATAGTTTATTGGTTCATAATTAAAAAATGGCATAAGTAACGCGACATGTGATAGTAGAACAGCTTAATATTTTATATAGATATACAAAAATAATAAAGTTAGTAAAAATCTCACAGAGAAAATTTCACACTATACGAACTATTTTGCATCGGGGCTCGTATAGCAGCTTATTTCTTCTAGAACTGTATGCCATCATTCTGTCCAGCGTCAGAAAATTCTTAATGTTTTTATCCTTTCATTCCATCCAACTTATACATGAAAAAATTAGCACTTTTGAAAAATCACTATAAAGAGTGTTTGGATGGTATTTTGACCACCACATATTGTGGGAGAAGGAAGAGGAAAAATTTTCATAACTCTGCATCTGAATGAAACCCATTTAGATTTTGATTTCGAGTATATGATATTAAAATCAAAATTACTATCATCATAATATGTGTTTTCATATTATACTGGGCCTTATCAATAAACATGTAAAATTAAATTAACAGTTTACTAACCTGCTCTACTTTCGCGTACAAATTGACCAGAACCTGTTCACATTTCAGTAAATTTTCCATTTTCATTCTAAAAAAAAATTATTAAGTTATTACAACATTTCGTACTATTTTCATCTATATTTTAGCACTTGACATGCTCAGATACTTTAAAGAACAAATTATTTGTGATCGTGGAAAAAGGCAAATATGATTTGGAGATTGGGAATGGCCGTCGGTCACTACGATGGCTCAGCAGTCTAGAGCACTTCCCCGGATTGGAAGGGACGCAGGTTCGAATCCCACTCACAGTAGTTCTCTTTTTCCGCATTCACAAATAATTTGTTGTTTTTTCGTACATACTATATTTACATAATAGATATATTGTTCAGTAAGGACGACGAGCTTAAATTGACTGTGGGCTGACTGTAGACATTGAGGTATTGAATATATTTCTAAATGGGTTCCCCCATGCTGAAATGTGTTATTGTGTTGACTTAAACTAACACTAAAAGAAAAACAATATCAAAAAGTAATTTCAAATAATTACAGGTTTATTATTTTTATGGTGGACAAGCCACGGCCCATCTGATGGTAAGTAGTAATCTTTGCTCGTGGACTCAACTATATTAAGAGTACTGTCAAGCCGCTGCTCGCCATTTCATTTGGCGGGTATGAAATGTTATACTGAAGATGGGGGGTACCGACACGCTCTGGCCCGATAAAAGGTGAGTACTCACATTTGGTACTCACCATTAATGCAATGGTTGAATATTGCTTATTTTCCTTTGTCGCTTCATAAGACAACCGCGAAAAAGAATGGGCTGATGACACTTTTATTCTTATTCCGTCACCACATGAACCTACGCAATTTATATGTGGTGCAAAACCAAAAACTTGCCAATAGTCTAAGCCATAGTGTTTTATATTTGCTGATCGTTTTATCCCCATAAACTACAGATTATTTGAAAACCTTTTATAGCAGTCACGAACTATTTCAAGTACCTTTTCTTCTTGTTGGATAGCAAATCTCTCAGAGAGCGTATCTTATCGAGCTGTGCCTGTCGAGGATTCGAAGATGACGTACTCGTAGACTCCAGTCTTGTGATCATGTTCTCCAAAAAAGGTATGTACTTCTTCATCTCCTCGAACTTCCGATCGTATTCGGAATCCATTGTGATTGCTAAAATATTAAACACAATTTTACGAACAGCGAAAATAATAAATTTTTGATCTATATTTTTTAGCATTTGACATGCTCCGCCACTTTTTAAAGTACAAATTATTTGTAAATAAGGAAAAAGAGTTTTTTTGTGCTAGCGGGGAGATAAATGGTGGTTAAGACAAATGTGATAAGGAAATTGGAATGATCGAAGGATCTGTACTATAGCTCCGTGGCTTAGCACTTCCCCGGATTGGAAAAGACGCGGGTTCGTTTCCCGCTAGTACAAAAAATCTATTTTTGCTTATTCACAAATAATTTGTAATAAAATATTTATTTATATACCAAAAAACATATGTTTACAAATTAATTCATAAGGTATAACATGGTGAACTTATTATAATATTGACATTGTGTCTGATGTTAGCATCTGGGTGCTGAGCTAGGTTTCATTGCCTACATTTCTGCACACAGCGCGATATTGACCATCAACTATTAGAAGTCAAATAAATATAATCTAAATGTAAGATTATTTAAGTATTTATATATGTCGTTTTATTTGATGAAATTACTTTTAAACCATTTTTTTAACTTTGTTTTAGAATTGGACCAAATATTATAACATAAATTCGTCTCTACCGTACATTACTTCTATGCAAAAATTACTATACCACTACCACATGAACCGTGCATTTTCCGATATAAGACTTAATTAAGATAATTAATGGAATGAGGCGACATCTGACGGAAGTCTATAGTTATTATTATAGAATGAATATTTTAGGAGGATATAAAAATGCCTATGTCCTTGTCTTGCTTCAAATTTCAGGATGACTGGCTTTGTAATTACGGTGTGAAAACATGATATTAGAAAATAAGTTTATGCTTCCACACCGTAAGTACTAAGCCGACCACACAAATATGTACCTACACATAATTCCAAGGATATACATAGGATACTTTTGAAACCACGAAAATGGATATTTCCTGTGTAAAACCATCCATCCATCCATCAGCCTTTCACCGTCCACTGCTGGACTTAGGCCTCCCCAAGAGAACGCCACAACTTGCGGTCCTGTGCCAACCGCATCCAACGGCTTCCGAACGAGCGGTCCCGTCATGGGGGATAATGCCGTAATCGCCACGCTTGGCAGGCGGGTTGGCGATCGCAGTGGATGTTGTTAATACTCGAGGGAGTGCTGCTGCCCACTCCCTCGGTATCCCTCAGTCGGCTCTTACGACTCCCGTGGGTAGAGAGGGGTGGGACAATTCTAAAGCCGGCCCCACACGGCACAAACCAAATAGAAAAGAAAACCAAATAGAGTTAATTAATGTGAGGTAGAGTGGCGTATTTATATTATATTGATCAAGTCTGAAACCTATGCAGGCGAAGTCGCGCGCAGAATCTTGTAAATGAGTCGATAGGTCACAAGTTACCGATGTTTTATTAAAATCTCCAAACTAGTAACGTAATTATTAAATACCTCGATGTTCATTCCGTAAATTAAACATCGCGATGTGTATACGATACATTACATATTTCGTACAATACATTGAATACATGAATCGTAACATAGCCATAACGGCTCTGCGGTCAGTTCAACCTAAATGACGAGATAACGATAGCATCTATAATCTATAAATAAACCCAAATATTTCTTACTAACAACATGTTAAAATTATGAGCTATAAAAGCAGTGGTCTTTCTAGATGATTTCTTAAGTGACTCAACTAACATTCGTCCTACACGACGACGTTCATTGGTGGGTCAAGCTAGCCATTGATAGCATCAATTGCCATGCATAACGTTTAAGGCTATAGAGGCAATTTTTTCCGGAAACAAAAGAATTTGATTAACCTTTTTAGATGTTAGCATGTAAAGCTATTTATTAGCAACTTAAATATATATTTTTTTTAGATATTGTTCCCCAAACTCTTATTAACTAGCTTCTGCTTGCGACTTCGCCTACGTGAACATTAATATCCAAATCTACTTTAAATTCATTTAGGGGTAGGGTATCTCAAAGGAACTGCTTATGAAGATTAATTTTCCGCATTTATCTATGCTATAATTTATGTATTTTTAATTTAGAAATAGTAGTTAGTTCAAATCCGCTTATTGATATAACTATCTTAAAAAAAAAAAATATTTATTCGGGATACAAAGTTAACATAAATCCTATGTTAATCCAGCATCTCTTCTATTTACCTACAAACTTCCTTAAAATATTTTCGATTGTTTAGGCGTGGTTCACGGCCAAACAACCAAAGATTCAAGCATAACAATCTTTGGCATTAATAATATTAATAAGGAAGTAGGGTAGGTTTAGAAGGCTGATTTACGCAACTCGTATAGGTATCTATAAAGTAGTCCCAATTTCTTTCCTTACCATGCTACTACTTATATAACAAACCTTCAATTCAAAGCGCTTTAGTCAGTTTCTTTTTTTTTTGCCTTTGTGCTATGACAATGATAATAATTTTGTATACTTTAACAAGTAATTGATAGGTACCTTTACGCATCTTTACTAAAATATAGCTTCTTTGTTTATGAAACGATTAATTAAGAACCGATTTAAATATGGACCTAATTATTATTTTCCAGTGGAGTCTTCAAGGAGGCTCCAAACTGCGTTATCATTTACGTTGGATCTTAAATTAGAAAGTCACAGAATGTAACTACATAACAAATCACATCCGTAGCCAAAATCATTGTTGGCTATTACTCAAAAGTTAAAGATGGTTTATTTTTACAATCAACACAAAACATTTACACCATATCTATTAAAAGGGCAACAATTTAAACATTAAAACAGACATGATTATAATATAAAGAACAGTCATTACACAAACCAAATAAAACGGTTATTAGGTACATCAACAGTACTTGGGAGAATTTTATAATATTTAAATATGATGCAGTTGTAAGGTTCTCAAGGGGCGACCACGTATTGTGCAGTAAAATGACCCAGGTAGACTGAAGACCTGGTCAGACGCTGGCAGCCATTGAATGTAGGCGGCACAATGAGTAACATCGTGGATCTGCTAGAGAGGCCATGTCGTTTGCTATCTAGACACGCGGTAGCGTGTAAAGCAAAGTTCAAGCTAAAGAATTGGCCTGCAGTACCGTGTGTAATATTACACGAACCATTTGGAGCAATTATTATATTATGGCTCCTTCGACCGTTGATAATGACTAAGATTGCCACACACCCAAATGACGGAAGTTGTGTTCCGGATCCGAGTGATATGACTAGAAACCAGTTGAAGACGGTAAATAAGTTGCAAAACAGGAGCTGGTTATAATTGTGACTAATCATTACGCATTGCACTACAGGCGAAATCATCTATTACAGACAGATGATTGAAGGTCTATACATATAGTCGTCTGAAATACAGGCAGTGTTTTATTCTTGAAATTACCCTGAAATTATCTTAGGTTTGTTTGTAATTGTTAGACCATCGGGTGATTAAGAGTTCTTAAGGAGTTCGAGCATAACGGGGTTTCCACATTAGGCTCCAATACTGCTGTCACTGTCAGTGGCCTGTTTACTGAACCAGTTTCATTTCCCCTCCAAAGAAGTAACCGTAAAAAATGTACCTACTTCATGATTGATGGTCAAGTATTTCAGTACCTTGAGATGAGACTACAAATTTTATACTGAATTGACTGACTTTGGTAAATAATGGAAGTTCTTTATCACTTTCTTAGACTTTCTTTTCTATTTCACAATTTGTGTTCTGGTCGGTGCATTGTTTGATACCCAAAATAACTGTAACACTAGTTACGATTTCTTAACCATTCACATCAACTTTCACTTCAACGTTTTACACAGTTTTTACTTGCAAGTAAGTAACTCAAATATACCTTTAGGTAGGTATCGATGAAAATAGGAAACAAAGATTCTGTAAGAAAATAATGTACCACATACTGCTTGGTAGCGGTAGCGGCAGAAACCGAGGTGGACGTATCTAGATATAGCTTTCTTCCATGTAAAGAAATGCTATTTGTCTTGAAAGTAGTTCATATATTGTGCACTATAAAAACAAGTACATTATTTGAATAAGTAGCGTTAAAATGGCGAATTTCGTAATTTTCACGAGAATTTAGAAATTATCCAGACAAAAGAGACGCTTCAGTATTGATTCCGCTACAAAATCGTCCAAAATATTTTGTTCATAGCTGCTCAATAAATTACTTCACTTCCGCTGTCTGTGCCGCTTGGTGTCTTTTGGCTGCCGCTTGTCGTGTATCGCGGCGTCTCTTTTGGTGCACCGTACATTTGTTCCCGCCACAAACCACGCAATTTTTCTATTACAAGTTTATTATAACATTTAGAAAAGGGCTATTTATTATTACAAGATTACAATAAAATTGAGTCTACAAAATTAGAAATGATTGTGTAGTCAAATAAAGTTTCACGTTCAAATTAAAAATATTTTTAGGGCGATGGCAAATTACAACCATCATCTTCCTAGCTTTTACCTTATATATAATAACTTTTTAAATGTTGGTCGAACTCAGATCAGCCCCCTTAGAATGAAAAACGAAACGTTAGACGAACTTTCGTTTCGCTTCATTGGGATTGATCGCCTGAATCACACTTCAAAATCTCGACTAATCAGGAATCACGCGTCGAACTGTCGATCAATCACAATGACTCAAAACGAAAGTTCGTCTAACGTTTCGTTTTTCATTCTAAGAGGGCTGTTTGGCTGATAATCAATATTTACACACGGTGAGTTCTGCCTCCACGGACCAACTAAGAGGACAATTGGTAACCTCAAACTAAGACCAGAGACCTCACAACCTACGACGTTTACCAGGATGACATTTGACAGTCGAAACTCACTGCTTAGAGTGCTTCCCGAAGCACGGAAGCTCACGAATAGATGTCACACTTAAGTTTATCTGATGTCGGCCGAGTGTAAGTTGCTTAATCTTGTCAAACACGCAAGTGCACAACAATTAGACTAGGACCTTCTAGTAAACTAAAACTATAAAAAATAAAGCGTAGCGTAGCGTCTCTCACACTCAGTCAACTACCTATTTTATTTGCTTCCAGCAACCGCTAATAGGTGAGAGATAGAATGTCTAATTCCATACGTAGATTTAATATAACATACCTACTGCTGTCATCAATTCTTGGAAAAGGAAACAAGTCTATGTATACTAAACTCCGGTATATAGTGTTTCACGTCTGTTTTTTCACTAACAACAAAATCCTTTATCAGTCATAACTTCAATTCCTTCCTACTTTTCCACGTATAAATGTTACTATATGCCTATATTAATTGCTATTTGTATATTCTTTACAAAAATAGAACATAAGACCTACTGAATATTTTGAGAAGTCAAAATTACGAATTAATTTATGAGACATCTCGACTGAGAACTTGTTAATTTTTCAAAATAAGATTAAAGAGCCTTCCAAATTTACATGCCTAACGAAAAATCGCTTTAACATGACACTTACACGTTTTAGTTTACACTTGTTCAAGGTGTGAACCAGCTTTATAAGTCACAAATTATTGATGTACTTGAGTATACTATATATAAGAAAATACGACATCCAGCAAATATATAATCGACCACAAAATATCCCGAAGACACAACATAATTGAGATGCGCCTACCAAAATGCAAGAAATAAAAGTAAGTAGGTACATAATTGTCACAATAGCGCTAGTGGCACTTCAGCTGGCTTAAGTTATCTACACTACATTCAACTAATATCGTATTAACTAATACTGCAGGATATTACATTTGGGCTGTGTTCGGAAATACACTGAGCTGAGAGCACTGTCCAGTGTTCTTACTGGAGAAAAATCGTTCCGTTATAGACTGACAGTATACTGCCGCAGTATGCTAGGGAAATATATGACGTCATAAATCATCGCCATTTTTGTACTGTGAACACTGGTGTTTTCGAGAGATCACCACACTCTTCCACTGAGAGCACCTTACGTGCTCTCAGTGGTTTGATCACGTGATCCGTCCAGAAATATAACAAATTGCACTATTGAAAATTATTATTATTATTTAATATTGTTATTCAAAGATACCGAAACATGGACAATGTAAAGAAATTGCGTTTATTGCAGTGTGAAATCAATACTTTGTATGAAATGAATGTAATGACAGATCAGTACTGTGTTGTTACTGGACTTTGTTCCGTTATAAACAGTAACCAGTATAGCTAACTATAAAGGAACAACTTCGCAGTATACTAAATTGACGTCACACATCACAGTGCTCTAGTGTATATCGGAACACACCCTTGATTTTATACATTTAGAGCGATTGCTGTTACAAAATTAATGATCCACAAACAACATACAACCGGGACTGAGAAATTAAATAAGATAATAAAACGGAATGATATGGCCACACTTTCCAATATTTTTGAAGCAAACGTAACATGATAAAAAACTTACCTAGTAGGTACCTAAGTGACCATGCAATCCATGCGCATTAGCGAGAATACCGACGAGAGGCAGATACACTTATTCGAATACCCTTCTCTGCGTATCACAAACAACTAAGTTTAGTTCGGACGAATGGAATGATTGTGTGATACGCATACGCACTTAGTCTACGTAAGCCTGTAGAAAGTCTACAAACCCATGCGTTCTCAAAAAGTTAGTAGTCATTAAGTAAATTTCGAAATTAGCCATGTCAAGCGACTCAGACTTATTTTACGATGACCTGAAAAGCGACCAAGATGGAAGTTAAGATAGTTCAATGAAATAACGGGCAACTTGCATCGATTCTTCGAGTATCTAGGAACTCAAATCTGATTGTGAACTGAATGGCACGAAATACCTACCCAAGCAACCATCTTAGGTACTTCCTATTTTCCACAGCGTGGCATTTTGCAATACATTTTAAATATAGTCTAGTTATATGAATAAGTAGTTAAAAAGGTAGGTACTACTTCTTCCCTAAATTGAGGTTTTAAGGAACTAAATAGTATGTACATGCACATTACGCAAAGCTGTTTACGAGATTTTTCCGGGACGACGTGTGGAGCGGTCATAGACAAAGACAAAAATATAGACGGAGCATTATGAACAATCCAGTGAAGCCATATAAAACCATGCCAAACAGGCGCTAACACGAAATTCCTTTATCTGTCATAACTTCAGCTACTTCCTACTTTTCCAGGTATAAATGTCACTATATGCCTAGATCAATTGCTATTTGTACATTCTTTACAAAAATAGAACATAATAACATATCCAGTGAAGCCACAAAAAACCATGCCAAACAGGCGCTAACGCACACAAATCAAACAAAAATCATGCCAAAATGAAGTGTGATTATGAATTATGAATAAAACTTAAAAATTTATCCATATTAAAGAGATTATTTTTTCCGGTGACAACACTCACGCACACATCTTTAAAAATGGCTTCACTTTTTAGTTGACAATGCGGTCTTTATTTTTCACTTAGATATAGGAAGCGATTCAACAAATTCCAGTAAATTTAGAAAATGTAGGTACTTACCTACTTATATACTAAAAAGTACTTATACCGTATTCCACTAAGGAAGTACTTTTCATGGTGAAGAAAAAACCCACTTTAGATACAACTACAACAAGCATGGCTTTTATATAGCTACGTTGTAAGATAAACAAAAAAAAAACGCGATGTAAAAATTCAAAAATCGTGACCGAATAAAATATTGTTTGTGCCTACCATGGTCCATGATACATTTTGTGTAGGTAGGTACCTATTCAAATAAGATATCCGATCCATCTGCGCAACAATAGGCATAGAAATAACTCACATACCTACTTCAATTATAATACTAAAACAAAATTTGATTTCACTAAAATATCATAATTGGATGTTAGTAGGACCTACCTTGGAACACTTATAGAATATTTACACAAGATCTATCTAAACACTAAAATAAGTTTTTGTATGTTTTATTTATCGTATACTGCCGTTAAATGCGCACAAACACACGATGAGTTCCAAATTATATCATTACTTCATGATTTTTCTCAGCTAGATGGCTTCAGCGAGGTAAAATAAATAGCGTCCTTTCCGTTCGTGTCGACACAAGTAATGATCAAAACAAAATGGCGCCCGCCCGTGGTTCGTGGTTGGCGTTGGCATAAACTTCATCAGTATACAGCAGATACAGCTATACATTACCGCTTCGCCTTTTCTACGTATAGTGACATTACAAATTCCGAACGTTGGCTGGCCTGCCTAGTGAGCGGAATGTACCTCTCTCTCTTTCGTTTATAATATTTTCTTTTATACCTGCGTGGAATTTTTTTGGATAGATTGCGCCGTGTATATTTTAGACAGGAAACAGGCAGGTACTCGTAATCATTTGTATTTAGTAATGTCAAAAGTCATACCTAGCTAATATAGGTAAGTAGGCTACTAAAATAATAAAAATAAGTCACTACGTATGTACTTATTAGGTAGGTACCTATCTACTTATTGAATACACCCATATTATGTTCATATACATATTAATATATACCTATTAACTGGTAGGATATGTACCTGTATGGTCACATAAGGTGATATTTTAGGTTACTCCACCATAGGTATAATACCTACTTATTCAACAAATTGTATCATACCAATCTTATGTGGATGCCTACCTAGGTATGTAACCGACTGAAGTAATTGATTAAAGTAGGTATACATTCATTAATATTAATTCTTTCAAAGCAATTACGGTACCTACCTAACATCTCGTCCAACATACCTTATTTTCCAAAACATTTTATTAGTATAGGCGATCTTGTTTCTTGATCCACTTGAGCAGCAATAGAATTAAAAAAAAATGTAGAATACTATCACATAAATGGGTGTGCATAGGTACCTAGGTACTCTTTGGACAGAAAATAGTTTATCAAATTATTGTTACCTCAAACTAATTGGTGCGAGATTGTTACTGCGTATGGATGTTGGAACCCGTTCGTTCGTCTAGCTATAATTTACTATATTTTAACAGTAGGTAAGCGAGATTTCATTAATTTCATGAGTAGATACAGATTTCATTATCCATAATGGCGTTTTGGTAGCACTCCGCGATTGACTCTGATTCCCCTATTTATCGATTATGTGTAATGCAAATAATAATTCACGCAGCGACGCCATGATGCATCTGATCTGATGTCACTTCGTATTCGTGCCTATGATGTTCGTATTCGTATCTAGAAATAAGGCGTAGGCTGTATTCAAAGTAGTACTAACCTTTATAAAACCAATAAAATATAATAATCTTAAACTTCTTTAGCGTACACTTGTTCAGGTAAGGTACATTTTTTGTAGTACCTAACGCATCAGCAAATTTTTATTGAGTACTATGTTATATTATATCCTTCTTCTTTGTTCGTCAATATAGTGTAGCACCGATGGCGATTGTGGACTGCGACACGAGCGCGCGGGCGTCATCGACACAAGGACAGCGACCCTCACCCCACCGCGCTGACTATACAACACACACAAGAGCTTGGGTCGGGAGCTGGCAGCAGGCGGCAGCTGCTAACCGCCACAACTTGCAAATGGATAAAATGAAATCGTTTTCGTTCATTCGGCGGGCAGCCGTCACAGTGGCTGGCCGAATACGTTTTGTGGACGACTTTATGTGCGCTTATCCGTAATTTTTGTACAAATCCTATCGCCACGATGCTCTTTAACTTGAACGTTCTCGACTTTTCTAAACCGTCTTTTGTTATATCAGCCAGCAATAAGTATAGAAGTTTCCGTTTTTAGACGACAACCAAAACTGCGCAGTAGCGCTGTAGGTAATCAAGTGTCAAATCATTTCTTTTTTTCTTTATTTTGTCAATATACTAACAGTTATAAATTAGAATTATGGGATAGGCGAGATGTGTTGGCTAAAATCAAATAATACAACTAACAAAGGTGAACTATAATATAAAGGTACTAAATCAAACGGGTCATCGAATAAGTATATAGTAGATTTACTCATCCTAACTATACTACGGAGGGCATATAGAGGTAGGTATATAATATTATACATCAGGGCCTACTTACCTACATCCGCAGTACGGACTTCGGATATTTATATACTGTATAGTGTTTACATTTTTGTCTCTTACGTGTACCTACAGACAGCACTGTTACAGCTTTTTATAGTAAGTACAAATATCTAGGAAAATTCAATGAACAAAATTAAATATTACAAAAGTACTCCCGTTCATGTCCCCTCCACTGATTTAAACCCTAATTTATATCCTACTACGAGTAGCTGTTACCCGCGACTCCGCCCGCGAGGAATTTCATAAAAATAAATTTCACTTGTTTCACTGTTACTCCTTATAACAACAGCTCTCCTATTTTTCCAATATAAACGTAGCCTTCTAGTGAAAGTCACATTAAAATCAGTCCACCCGTTCCGGAGATTAGGCGGAACAAACAGACAGAAAAAAACTTTAAAAATTGGTTTTTTGTTATAGGTAGCGTATATACTCTCGCTATATTCAGTAAAAAGCTGTTATTTAGACATTACCAACAGACACATCATTTTTATTATATTGTTATGTATATAGATGTAGGTGCGTGAATTATTAAAAAAACCAGCAAAGTGCGAGTCGGACTCGCGCACGAAGGGTTCCGTACCATTGACTAGGTAAACAACATTACACTTTAGATCTATTTCTTTTAGCAATTGACATGCTCCGCTACTTTTTAAAGTACAAATTATTTGTGAATAAAGATTGGTCGTAAGACAAATGTGATTAAGAATTTGGGATGCTCGAAAGATCAGTAGGATAGCTTAGTGGTTTAGAGTACTTCCCCGGATTGGAAAAGATGCAGGTTCGATTCCCGCTCCTACTAAAAATCTCTTTTTCTTTATTCACAAATAATTTGTACTTTAAACATTACACTTTTTATATTTTAGGTGGGCAAAAATGTCCTACCGCACACCCCGCTGCTCGGGGAGACAACGTGGTAGTGTGAGGCTCTCGCCCACTAAAAACCCACCGTGCGCCCTCACCCGCCCTTGCTACGGCGGATCACGGGTACCGCGTCGTTTCACCGCGATCTACAAGCGGCAGACCCTTCGGGCACCCTCTCTTGTGCGACGCCCCGCGCAATTTGGCGTCACACCTTCGCGGTAGGCTTCCGCGGACGGCAGGGTACTCCCCGACCCCACCGTCAGCAGCCTCGGCTAGGGCGGCATCAGGCGCAGGTAAGCGCGCCCACGCCGCCCCGCAAGCCGGCGGCGAATCGGGTCCGCGAAGGAGGATTCCTCCCGGGCCCTCTCCGCCGCCTCCTTCCACGAGATGGCAGCCTCGCAGATGGCGGCGACCGCGGTCCAGGCCCTGTCACTGCCAACCATCACTCGCGCAACGGCCGGCAGCGACAGGTCCACGCCTATGACTGCAGCGAGTTCCCGGCGCTGCACATCCCAGGCCGGGCACGACTCGAGCGTGTGCTGCGCCGAGTCCTCGCCGCAGTCACAGTGGTGACAGCCTGGGGTAGTCTCCCTCCTAGCGATCGTGTGCAGGTATTTGCCGAAGCAACCATGCCCCGACAAAACCTGCACCAACCGGAAGGTGAGGACCCCGTGCTGCCGCCCTGCCCATTCTTCCAAGATCGGCTGGAGCGCCCCCACGGTCCAGAGACCAGCCCGTGGCGTCTCCAGCCTCCACTTTAGGACGGTGGTGCGGCGGGCATCTTCCCGCCCCGATGTGATTGCGCTTGGCGAGGGGCTGCTGCTCCCCGCCCGCGCCGTCGACGCCCGCTCCCCCGATAGACTTCGGCGAGCACCTCCGCCTCCAGATCCCACGGGGGGTGCCGGCCAACGCGCAGGCTGCATCGGTCGAGACCGTGCGGTACCCGCGTATTGCCCTGACCGCTACGACCCTCTGTCGACGCCTTAGAAGGGCCCTATTGCGAGCGGCCGGGGACTCCGCCCGCACGGGCGCGCCGTACAGTGCCATTGACCGTACTACCCCCTCGTAGAGTTGTCGACAGGCGAGACTCGGTCCGTCCAAATTCGGCATCAGTCGCCCGAGGGCGAACGCCGTGCCGACGAGCTTTGGCGCAAGACGGCGGAAGTGCTCGTCAAAGTGCCACCGTCCATCCAATACCAGGCCCAGATATTTGATGTGGGCCTGGATTGGAAAGCCCACACCATTGACCGTTATCGAGGCGCTAGCGGGTGGGCCACGTCGGGGCCCATGGAAGAGTAGGGCCTCCGACTTTTCAAGGGCCACCCTAAGCCCCAGCGCCTCAATATGCCTGACCACCTCCGCGGTACCTGAGGTGGCCAGCGTTGCCGCCTCGTCGAGGGTCCGGCCCCGGGCTGTAACGAGCGTATCGTCTGCGTAGCAAATTACGCCCAGCCCGGGAGGGAGCCGGCCACGGAGGACCCAGTCGTAGCCGATGTCCCACAGGAGCGGCCCTAGAACCGAACCCTGCGGGACACCGCACGACATAGCCCTCCCTACAACGTCCCCTTCCCGGTCCACGAAGAGCACGCTGCGGCCGTCGAGGTAGTCTGCCACCAGCCGCCTTAGGTAGAGGAGCACTCCATGGTACCGGAGTGCCTCCTTGATGCAGCCGAATGGCAGACTATTGAAGGCGTTGGCGATGTCGAGCGACACCGCCAACAGCACTTCCCTCGAGGTGACGGCCTCCGCAGCCAAGGCCTTCAAGCGCAGAATGGCGTCGACCCTAGACCGACCTGCCCGAAATCCGAACTGGGCATCGGACAGGTCGGGGCCGACCGCACCTAGGTGCCGGACGATGCGGGCAGCAACTACCCGTTCGAGAAGTTTGCCCGCCTCGTCCAGCAACACGATGGGCCTGAAGGCCGCGACTGTATTCGGAGACCGTCCCGGCTTAAACAACATTACACTATTGTAACTCTCTGAAACCATGGTGTTTGGCTGTTATCAAATTTTGTAAGTAAAATTTGACTCATTTCGTAGTTTTCAACTTAGACTTAGATGCGCAACGAGTAAAGAAACACGTTTGTGTATGCGAGCCCCCCTTAAATATTTGTTTTATTTTAATTTCATTATTTATTTTTAAAGTGAATATATAACTAAATATACTGTGAATATTTCATGCGTTTAACTGTTGCCGTTATCAATATCAAGCAAAAACGAGTAAAAAAAAAAAAAAACACGTTTGTTGTATGGGAGCCCCCCTTAAATATTAATTTTATTTTCATTTAATTATTTATTTTTAAAGTTAATATATTACTTAATATTCTTGTAAACATTTCAAGCGTTTAACTGTTGCCGTTATCAATATCTAGCAAAAACGAGTAAAAAAAAAAAAAATCACGTTTGTTGTATGGGAGCCCCCCTTAAATAAAAATTTTATTTTCATTTAATTATTTATTTTTAAAGTTAATATATTACTTAATATTCTGTAAACATTTCAAGTGTTTACCTGTGGCCGTTATCAATAGCGAGCAAAAAAGGGCAATAAAATCACGTTTGTTGTATGGGAGCCCCCCTTAAATTTTTTATTTTTTTTTTAGTATTTGTTGTTACAGCGGCAACAGAAATACATCATTTGTGAAAATTTCCCGTTTTGACCCTTCGGGTACGGAACCCTAAAAACACCTATCAGAGCCACTCTTATTACTACACACATATAATCTATATATATATAGTATAGTGTTGCCCGTGTTGCGTAGGTACAAAAATAGCACTTAAGATATCTGAACAATTCATTGTGCTGATAACATATTAAAATTATAACATTGTGTTAGTTTTTTGCTGGAAATCACACGCCACAGGCTTACATAGTTCTGAATCTATTAATGCATTAAGTACCTGTTTAAGCAAGTATTATTTCTTTCAGGCTGTAGAAAACAAAACTTCATCATTTAATCTTTATAACGTTAATGGTGTAGGTACCTACACAGTTTGAGTAATAGTGCCATATTATCACGAGCTGTAGAGAGGTTGATAGGTACTAGGTACTTAGTCATGTACTTAGCTAATCTTTTTTTTTTTTATTGCATGTAGTGAGCCACGGTCTATCTGATGGTAAATGGTAACCGTCGCCCATGGACTCGACTATACCGAGAGTATTGTCAAGCCGCTGCTCACCAATTCATTTCACAGATAAAAAGAAATATAAACGGCTATCTCCTGCTACAGCCAAAACGCAACGATGTGCTTCATGGCCGGTCACACGGGAGATGGTGGTACCAACCCGCTCGGGCCGGATACCAAGTGAGTACTCCCACTTGGTACCCAGCCCTACCACCAGTCATGCAATGGATGATAATTGCTTGCTTCCCTTAGTAGCCTCATACGACACCCGTGGGAAAGAATGGGGTGGTGACACTTGTATTCTTAATCCGTCACCACACGGATAAATCTTATTACCTTTCAAGCCTAAAGTGAACTCGTTGCTTCTCCTTTCATAATACGAACTATAGTTGCGTCATAAGTTCCAATGAATTAATAAATCAATGGTTCCAATTCAATATTTTATACACAACTTGCAAGAATGCAGGTCAAAGTGTATCTCATCATTCGCTAAAGTAACTATAGTATATGCATTACAGTTTAAAATACTTTTTCTATTTAAATGTTTATGTACTTATGAGAGGCATTGACAAAATTTGTGTGTGCCATAATATGGCTTATATATAACTAAATATTATATAATAAACATAATATAGCTTGGCATATTATGCCAAGCTATGCAGGTAGGTACCTACATTGTGTTGATGTGTCAAATTATTTCACAACAAATTGTTTGTTCCAGTGTGCCTTGTCTCCTATAATTAGATAGCTACCTACTTGAAGTAAAGCTATTTTGGTATTGATCCCCTGAAATACATAATGACATAAGCTTCGAGGCGTTGCGCAGTACGCACAATTAGCGCTAGCGCGCATGCTGTTTGTAGTCACGAGGCCAAAGGTGTCAATGCCACGCCACGATTACCTCACTCCACTGCTATTCTGACTGTTCCTCCATTCCTCCTTCAGTACTTACTGCTCAACAGTTCAGCGCGGTCGTGTGCCGGTGTTTTCCACAAAAGGAAAATGTACAGTGACATTACTTCTTCACGAAGAATACCTACTTACTTCCGAGAATTTATTTATTTGTGGTTTACGACCACGTAGGATAATCAAAATAAACGATCTCAGATGGAAGACCTAGGCGTCTCTAGGCCAAAATAATACTTAAGTTTTTCTTATCTCATTGTTAAACCAATAAATATTATCCTTAAATGTGTCACTCACACTCACTAGGTACATATTTGTAACCACATTTATAAAAAAGGCGTACAGCGTTATAAATGTAACAATTAACAATAGAGTGCACATTGTTATGTGAAACCGTATCCTTAGTTAGTAATAAAATAAAGCGGAAAAGCTTTTTTGCTTAAACGGGCTATTCTCTCACGATTTGTTTTTTTTTTGTATGATAATGGCCCATTAGCCAGATTCATGACAAATAGTTTACACTATATAAAATTAGGATACGCTTCTCTGCTGTCCTTATTTATTTTTGTTAAGCAAGTCGAGAAGATGAATCGCTACTGAGCCGTTTTATTCGCGGGCACTGGCTGGCTGTTTTGTAATACGTAAATTAAATACAATATTCCACAAAAATATTTACATTTCGCCGTCTACTATAAAGTCAAATACCATAAGCCTATTTCTTAAACATAAGCCACAAAACAACAGGTGTTGAACAAATAAGTATTGAACATTAAAGTAATTAATCAGCGTTATGATTAGGCAGGCATGACATACTTAATAATCCGAATACGATACGAACGAAAACTGTACTTCAAGATAATTTTATGAAGATAAACTGCTCAATAAAGCATCTTATTTGATCGCATAGATAGTTGACATAATGAAATATTAAAATAATTCAACACGCACATCAGAACGTGATTGCCTAAAGTACACGCGGATGACAGCGCGGAGCACAGCTAGTTTATATTATAAATGCTAGAGTTTGGTTCTTACGTTTTCACGCCGTAACTACTTAACCAAATATCATGAAATTTTGTGTAAATATAGTTTGAAGCCCAGAAAACGCTACATTTTATCCCGGAACGATGGATAATTCCTGTAGGATAGCTATATTTACACAGAGATAATGTGCCGTAGTGACAGGAATTTATATTCTGAATCTATTCGTAAATAATAAAAAAAAACCTCCTACTTTTCTGTATAAGTTGGTATAGGGCGGGTTGGGGTATACTATTATTGCACCGATAGCCATCTGATGTACAAAAACCTGTGTTCGTGCAACAGAGAATCTATATGTAGATTTTATGTCCAATAGCAATAGTTATAAAATACCTGAACGAGTTTCCTTTGTATCCATCTTATAGTTAAAATAATTTCCAAATAACAACCCGCCGCTAGGTGTCTGATGTTTCATCCATCAAACTCTACAAACCGGGCTGTAGTTCACACCATAGATTATAATTATTATAGGTATAATTACGTCATTAAATATACCGTATCTATGGTTCACACCGATACTGTTTTCGATAATTAATTACGCCTTCATAATTATAACTAAGATACAGAAAAAAAACTGCATTCCCGAGTTTTAAATTTTAACACCGTTGTCGAAGCCGGCGGGCCAACCACTGAATATAACAAATAGTTCCAGTGGCCCGCCAATACAGGCGTAGAGACGGCACACGGCGGGTTTAATAAGTGGGTGAGGGCCCCATACTACCCTGTTCGTTGCCTCGAACGACGGGGTGTGCGTTTAGGGACATTTTTTCCCGCCTTAACAAAAAAACGCCTGACAAATTAACGAAGACTCCGGTCTTGTTTTAAGATCGCCATTGGGTCGTGGAGGTCAGATATACAGTCGCTCCGTGTAATATAATGGTGGATCAGTTTAACTGAACAGATTGGAAACGGACCCCCCACTAAGCTTGGGATAAGGCCCTTGAGATGATTATGATTTATGATGAATATTTACTTCCAAAATAAGGGAATTGCTTCGATTTATTTGTCTAGCGCTTACTTTTTTATAGTAGCATATTTTTAAAGTTTTTTTATTTTTTTACGACGGCAACGTCTTCTCTCACAGGTCTCTGACGATACCTATGTGGTTAACACCGCTCATAGACGGCTGCTTTATGAGAATATAACGTGCCGAGGAAAGAGTATAGGATTAGCTGTTTTTCTCTATATGTAAGCGAAACACTTTGGATGCTCCATGGCTGTTGAAAAAGAAAGCAGAAGTAGCCAGTACGGGTCTGATAACAAGTGAAAACTTTCACTCGATACCATCAATATGGATATACAAGTTTCCCTTCTTGTTTCCCGTGTGATATAGTTTCGCTATTCCATAAATATGAAATGGTATTGTTCACGATAGTTTCGCTATTCCATAAATATGAAATGGTATTGTTCACCATCGTGAACAATACCATTTCATATGTGCCATTAATACACACGTCACCTACTTAGTCGGGCAGCGAGGATTTTCTCCAGCAGCTTACCCACCTCGTCCAGCAGTAAGAACCGAATCCGGCACTCGTCTCAGCTTCGACAGGCATACCAGCCTCCCCCCTTTCCAGCAGTCAGGAAACCAAGAGTTCTTTGTAGTTTCTTACCGAAAATTACTCATTCGAGTGATGTGACTTATTCTCTGAATACTTAACGCACTCGAACTTAAGGTAAACTTTTTTTCCCCAAACTAAGCTTAACGCTTGTGCTATGAGTAGGTACCAGATTGCGGATATAATACATAGGTATATTACTTCCTTTTTTTTTGTAAATACATACATATAATGGATAGAAAACACCCAGACGCAGTACAAATATCCGTGTTCATCAACACAAATACTTGTCCTGAGTGGGAATCGAACCCACGACCTCGTGCAAGGAAGTCGGTTACACCACCGACTACGCCACGAGGCCCGTCATAACTTGCTCATAATCAAATTTATAAGTATCAGTAATATCTATAATTACAAATATTTAGTATTTATTACTAAATCACGACACAATACGTATTAAATACAACACATAGGTAAAGTAATTGTTTATCGAAAAACAGTTGCGAGGATAACTAGTGTTAAAATATTAATATAGGTTCGTATTATTATAAAAGTTTTTTTTTCAGGTCACTATTTGGAACGATTGTGATTGCATTTGATTAATTTTTAAATATTAATAGGTCCTTCACTGTGTAGATCATTATTGCAGTTTACGCACTACAGCATCACTGTTGCTTCCAGAAGAAGGAAAAAATCGCGACGAAAGCTTCCCGAACAGCTTCAAAAACTGCAGCCCGTGTGAAATAAACTGAATGCGTCTCAGGAGGAAACCGGTCTTCTATACCATGTAGTGCTGGATTTACACTACGGCTTTTGGGCCATCTAGAGCGATACATTTCCTAACGTAACGAGGCAATATATTGCCAACCGTAATGCCCATGTGTTATAACGTAACAGCTTACCATAGACTGATTGTAGAATCCAGAAAATTTCAAAGACCGCTGCGCGATGTCTCCTAAAAGCTGAAAAGCTAAGTAGGAATCGTCGATCGACTTCTTTCTAGATGTGATTATTGTCCCCAATCAACATAGCTACCGCTGGCCTTTCTAGCAAGTATTTGTACAGAAGTGACAAAAACATTGGACTTAGACGGTTCCTCAACCTTTCCTCGACTCAAACTCAACTGAGGATACCTCAAGGAATCCTCGAAATTGGTTTTCTTAGTTGAAAACTCGAGGAACCTCGAATGAGGTTGAGTCAAGGTAATACGTCATTAATTACGTCATTGTATTGTAGATAGAACATTGTTTTGGGCAAAAATGCTTTAATTTTACATCTGTGGTCACTCAAAAGTTAACAGATGTTTGTCATTTGACATGATTGTAAATGTTTAGATAGGACGATAGGTATTATACAAGGATCGCCACAAGGAGTAAAACTCAGGTAGGTACCTACATAGCAAAAAGTAATACTTACGTATATCGTATAACCAGAAAGTACCTACATAGCGTCGTCGCGTCAACATTGTTTTTTTGCTGGGTGTGTTTTTATAGCTAGTATAAATTGTTTAGTTAACACTTATTTTGTAATATGTCTGAAAGATATTCTTACTGAATATCGGTCGGTAAAGTTATGCCTACAGGAACTCATAATTAAATATAAAATAAATTCGACGGCTACTTTAGGTGCCGGTAATCCTGCTGGAAAAAAAATAGCTTACCTACGTCTTTGGAATTCTACGGTATCGTAAAAGTTGGGTTTGCAGCATGTCGCAAGTAACATCTTATGATATAATCATACTTAATAATACTAATTCAAAAACCGCTGGAAATACATTATAAACATTAGAAAACAATATTCACATGAAATAATAAACTTCAATAATTGTTTATAGAACAAAAACTTCCTTGAGTATTCCTTAAGGTTGGTCCCGACGTACCTTGAGATTGACAGTTGTTTCCGCACCTCGAGTGAGGAAAGGCGTCGAGTGGAGGAGATTTTTTGCAACTAAGAATACCAAACTCCTTGAGTGCGCTTGAGTGGAGCCGAGAAATTTTCGAGGGACCGTCTTAGAATATGGGTGTTAGACCCCTTAGTTGGGAAACTGCTGCGTTCGTTGTGTGATATAAAGTCCTCCAGCGATTTTTCCATGACTGTTTTTGGATAATGTTTTTGCCACTAACGTAGATACGAAGCCAAATTTCATCCAAGAGCTTACAATATAGTTAGTGATCTACGAGGAGGGATCAAAAAGTAGTGAGACCGACATACTTCTTGGTAAGAAAAAAATAAATACTAGCAGGCATAGCTCAGATACATATTTGTAATATTAAAAAAGAAAAAAATATTCGATTCTCTTTTGTTTTTTTCTGAATGTAGTCATTTGTTTGCTTTGTGTCGGAACGTGTTCTCAAAAATGGAGAAAAACTAAAAGCGAGCCGTTATTAAATACCTCTGTTTAAAGAAGTTAACGACGCAAGAGATTCATTGCGATGTGAAGGCAACATTAGGAGTCTGCTCCGCCGCATGCCACTGTTGCAAGGTGGGCTTCTCAATTTCGAGTAGGGAGAACGAGCACGGAAGACGAACATCGTTGCAGCCGTCCATCGACGTCAGTCACCCAAGAAAATGTTGCAAAAGTCAAGAAAATTGTATTGAGCGATCGAAGAGTTACCATCCGATACTTAATTCAAGAAACAGGCATTTCATATGGAAGTATTCAATCCATATTGAAACAATCTTTGAATATGAAAAAAGTCTCCGCAAGATGGGTGCCGAGAATGTTAACCGACAGTCAGAAACAAAATCGACTTGACATTTTGAATACTGTTGGACAAGTTTCAAGAAGATTCTGAAAACTTTTTGTCTCGTTTCGTAACAATGGACGAAACATGGGTCCATCATTTTGATACCGAGACAAAACAGCAAACTTCGCAATGGAAACGGCCATCATGACCGACCCCGAAGAAGTTTCGTGCCGTGGCATCGGCTGGCAAGGTTATGGCCTCAATATTTTGGGACTCAGAAGGGATATTGTTGATTGATTACCTGGAGCGTGGAACCACTATTACAGGGCAATATTATGCAGCTTTAGTTCCCAAGTTGAGGAATGCCATCAAAGAGAAAAGCAGAGGGAAACTTCGAAGTGGCGTACTGTTTCATCACGACAATGCACTCGCGCACAGGTCAGCAGTTGCGATGGTTGCCATTCAGCAAGCTGGCTTCGAATTGGTTGACCACCCCCCTTATTTACCAGATCTGGCGCCTAGCGATTTTTATCTGTTCCCCAAATTGAAAGAATACTTAAGGGGAAACAGGTACGAAGACGATAACGAGGTGATGGATGCCGTGGAGAGCTTTTAGCAGGACCAAGGCAAAACTTTTTTTTTGAAAGGGATTGAAGCCTTGGAAAAGCGCTGGACTCGGTTTGCAGAGAGACTCGGAGACTATGTAGAAAAATAAATTATTAAGTATTCTATCTCATTCTCACTACTTTTTGATCCCTCCTCGCAGTTTCAGGGAGTTCGCAATTTCCTTGCCGAGAACTGCTAAGTTTTGATTTAATTAGGTTTTGATTTAATACTATTCCACAATGTATGCGTATTGTGGTACACTTTACTGAGAAACTATCACACTTTCAGATTTGGGCTTTGACATAGTAATTTCAATTTATTTCTAGATGTGTTAACTATCATAAAACAGTATTTTATAGACAAAAAAAGATTTATTTTTTATGAATTCGAATTTTATTGTATTCCTAACGCCATCCATCCGTCCATCAGCCTTTCGTCGTCCACTGCTGGACATAGGCCTCCCCAAATTGGGGGTATATATAGTGCCGTAATCGCCACGCTTGGCAGGCGGGTTGGCGATCGCAGTGGATGTTGTTAATACTCGAGGGAGTGCTGCTGCCCACTCCCCGCGGTATTCCCTCAGTCGGCTCTCACGACTCCCATGGGCGGAGAGGGGTGGGACAATTCTAAAGCCGGCCCCACACGGCAGATTCCTAACGCCATCTGTCGAAAATTATAAATGAAGTAGAAAACTTCGCGAGCCCTCACAAAGCTCAGCTTTTTGCTAGTAATATATGTAGTCGTCGGTTTTAAGGTCCTCAAAACTGACTTATAACGTGGCTCAAGAGCAAGACTTAAATAGGGTCACTGATTTAATAGCAAGTTTACGGTTTTCTGTGTTCTCCGTTAAGTTTTTTAGCTAGTAAATAATTTACTAAATAAAATTGTCTTTCCAGGCCAACCTTTAAAAAAAATATGCATATTTTTGTCTTTGTATGATTATGTAGTTCTTTAAATAAAACATTTACATATTTAAGTCTTTTAAATTACCCTATTATAAGAAACACTTGTGACATTCCAGGTTGGATAGATTTTGACAGAAGAGTTGTGTTATGTGCAAATATTAGGTACCTATTCCATTATCAATTGTTCAATACTTACATACCTACTCGTATAGTAATTTTGTTAAAGAAAAAAAAATGGTGGCTAAATCTGGTATATACATTACAAGGCGCATTTACATTTGTTTAAATTTGTAATCTATAGCAGATACAAGAAAAGGTGCTTACGTGCGAGATAAAACTAAAGAGGAGCAATAAAATGACCATAATAACTTGAAATTTTCTCTTTAATCAATAATTTAAAGCTTACATACATTCTCGTGTTGTTACAAGTAAGCGATCGCGCCGCATAACACGCGGCACACAATCCCGTTAAACTGAAATTTCGCCACTAAAGCACAACTGGGTACGTTCGGCACCTCGACGAGCGCATTATATACACCAATCGAGTTCCATATCTCACAAATAAAAATCAGTTCATGATTAGAGTATTATATTTTCAAATCCGCCTCAAAACGTCATCAAAATGCTTGAAACCTGTGCTATTCGACCAGTATGATCAGTTCAGCTCGACGATACACATTTCATAACAGCCTAATTACATAAAACATAAGTTTTGTATACTATGGGCCTATATGGGTTGTATCACTACAAAGGGGCCCGTCATTAATGTATTTTGTAAAGTGGGTTTTAGACAAAAACATTGATACAAGTTTTCTGGACGGTGACGCTCTTTACTCGTCGAATCAGCGAACACTAAAACACCCGATCTGACAAATTTATGTACTCATACCGTATACGCTCCTACTGTGATCTATCTGAAATAAATATAATTGATATGTAACTAGCCCAGGTCTCAATAATGAAAAAAAAACGCTAAAATCGCATGCGTATCGTAAAATCCATAAAAAAATATATTTGGGGCATTTACAACATAAATGTTCACGCATACATTACAGTTGTGCAAAATTTTAATATCGCATTACGAAACGAAATCGAGAACCGAAACTAAACTGGTCTAAAGCCTAGTTTATTGCAATCTCCGTGAGTAGACGGAACGGAGAAATATTACATAACCTATTTTATCAACGTAAATCGTCTCACGTCAACGACGAGTAACAAAAATGCTTACAAACACAACCATAGATATACATAAATCATATTCTCTAACCCTAGCACTCGGGTCGCAATCTCAACCGACCAAACTTCGCCGAAAACAAGGAAGACCGGTCAAATTGAGGCATTTTAATTTGGTCGCGGCATTTCTTGAGTTAGACGCTTATGTCCATAGTTTATATGCCAAATGATATTTATGTCGTAACCGCCTGGCCACATGTGTAGCGACACTGCTGCGGCCCCAATTGAAATATGTGAGCCACTGGATGAAAGCTCCAACGTCGGATTGTGAGAGTTGCCGCCCCTGCCCGTGCTGTGACACAACCCATCGTGTCGACAGTCAAGAGCCAATTTATGGGCAAATATATAGTTTCTGATATTGTGTGCACAAATTATTAGGACATAAATTGCCTTTGAGAGTGATAAACAGGTTCACGTATCATAATCGGAACTAACAGTATACATAATACGTTTCATTAAATAAAAAATGTGTAGCTTAACAATGTATTTTCGATGTATAAGATTTAAAGGTTTATTTTTAAATCTTACGCCTCTGTGTTATACATTGCTGTATGTTTAAAATGTCTAATGTCGTGTTTTAATTTTAAAAGTAAAACACATTTACTTTATGGTAAGGCCGAAAATAAAGATTCTAAATTTAAAGTTTGAACACATTTTACGAATTGATTGTATTTATTGCGTCACAGTTTCGTCTTACCCTTGTACATAATAATTTCGTTCCTCTTCACATGTTAATATAGAGGTCATAATAATATTATGTTATCCTAATGGAGCTGATTTTTTTATTGCTATAGAGTAATTCGGGGATTTATTATTTGTAAAAGCAGACGACTAAAATTCGCCTATGTACATGAATATTTACTGTCATTTACCCCATAAAATTACTCCTGGCAACATAGTGATAGTGGACATGTCATCATATATATTGTACCTTTTATAATATAGCTATTTTAAAACGGGCCTTGATTATTTTTAGTCGAAATTGTTTTATTTATCATTGTGTTGCCATGAGTAATGCTTTTTAAACGAGTTAGTCTGGATACAGGCAATACTGAAACACAGGTAATAAAACCACATATTCATTGCGTACGCTACCTGCTATTTTGTATTCACTATTATTGCTTTTTTCATAAACTTACTCCTCAATTTATCATCTAAATTTTTCAGGAAAATTGACCACGCTATTGTAAACATGTCAAGCACGAACGTCAACAGTTGCGTATAAAGGAACAATAAGCGCCGTAGTTATAACACGAGTGTACTATGGTACCAGCATGAAGAAATGAGCTCCATCAGCGTGTGGTCTAATCAGACTGTTCGTATTAATAACATTTTTTTAATATGTTATATTTTACACAAAAATGACCTAAACATAGATTGTTATAAATAAAACAGTTTAGATCATTCTTGTGGAAAAATATTACGAATTATATTTGTCCAAAATAATACGAACACAATTGGATTGAATCTCTTTTGCACTGATAGATAAATTGATAATTGAAATGAACAATTCTGTATTGTATATTTCATGAGAGCAATGCTACGGCGCTCGTGTAACCAGGTGAATGATTATCTGTAACCGGCTACAACGTTGATTTACTTAAGACTGTAATATGAAGTTAACTACGGCGTCCGCTACGGGTATACGGTTCTCGGGTTGAGTGTGAGGTCTCGGTAAGAGATATCGAAAGCAAGTTGAGAACGCGCCGGTAACTCGGGGAAGAACCGTCACGAGGTTTGGTCGGTGCCGCCAAAAACTATTTATGTAACAGATAATACTTCAGCTCGGCGCTCAGTTGTGCACGGGCGCGGAGTGGTGGTGCCGCTCCAGGTCCTCGAGCGAGAGCGCGTTGGGCACGTGCACGGAGGGCAGCTTGCCGGCCGACGCGCGCGCCAGCAGCTCGGGGGAGAACCACCGCGCCAGCTGGTTGTCGCCGCCGGATCCCACCTCTGTAGTGGACGTGCCATATGCATTTTGGAACGGTCGCTTAGTATCTAACATCGACTCACTGGGGCGTTCACGGCCATGTACTAAAGGTTCTGAAGGCCGTCGCAAAGTGCAATATTAATAAAGAACAAATTTATTTAGCAAATAGTCTGGTAAAATTGAGTAACCTTTCAGTATTCGTTCGTCGTTACTTTATAGCTCCTCCTCCTCCTTAAGCACATACGAAAAGTAAAATGTATTAGTCATTACTTTAAGTACAGCGATAGCCTAGATAGAGGTATAACCGAGTAATTCAAACACAGTGGAATGTCTAGACTCGCACGGCACACACCTCTAACTTTTCGAAGTAATCACGATGAAGAAAAACATCGTTAGGAATACGAGTATTCCGCATTGGCACGAGTGCCATTAACGCAAATAATTCAGAAAAAAAAATACTTTAGTTGTTTAGAAAAAATTTAAACTAGGAAACATCTCAAGCCGTCATTAATCTCTATTTTATGAATTTAGTATCCTAAATTCTAACATCTTATCTAATCTTAAGAATAATGTGTTGACTAGACCACCCATTATTTGCAATTACGAATAAGAGAAACCCACACTAGTTATAGGTATATGTGTGTTAAACAATAACGTAATTATGGCTTATCGACTGAAGTCATGCTAATACAGAACAAGATAAAATAATTACCGTTAAGACTCCTCTGATGAGATTGGATGAGCAGTTTATGCAAAGAGGTACCGCCAGATATGCCGCGTGACATATTGTTCATATTGTTGTACTGGAAACAGAATGCAGTTCATTATATAAATCAACTTTTTTATAATTCTTATTGAATATTATATTAATACTAGCAGATCCGGCCACGCGTTGCTGTGGCATACTTATAATTCATAGTTATTATAATACTTAATATTGATGAAGTAACTTTAGTAAACTTAAGTTTCTTAGGTTCTCTGCCAAATCCCTCTTCTGATATAAAAATAATTAACTACGCATTAAAAAATACAGCTATTATTCGGTATAAAACCTATACTATCTCTCAAGTTGGATCAAACTACGCACAGTGTGCAAAATTTCATTGGAATCGGTTTATTAATTTATAAGTTCATCACGGACAAACAACGTGACACAAAATTTTTATACGAGCCCCGATGCAAAATAGTTCGTCTAGTATGGAAAGCAGTGCAAAGCGTAAAATACAAAAAGTAAATATTGGTAAAATAATTAAGAAAGTTTAATAAAAAGTAAACCACAATTTGAGGAACATTTTAAAGTTTATTTTAACATAACTGAAATTCTTTTATGACTTTACATAACATAAAAAATTTCAAAAAATATTCTAAAAAACATAACGACGACGAATACTTTTTCGTCTACCCTTGTCACTCACGCAAAATAGTTCGTCTACAACTTAGTTGTGTCGCCTTTGCTCTCAATGACAGCTTTAATGCAAAGACGCATGGTTGCAACCAACGCTGCACACTCCTCAGGCGTAATTGACTCCCAGAAAGCCAAGAGTTTAGCCTTTAAGTCGCTCTTCGATCTTGATGGATTGTTACGGAGAACTTTTTTCATTTTCCACCATAGGGTTTCGATCGGCGACAAGTCCGGGCTGTTAGATGGCCATTGGATTGTAGGGATGCTTTTCGCCAGTAGTCTTTGTTGTCCTTGCAGTACGGCAGGAAGCACCATCCTGTTGAAAAACGAAGGAATCTTGATGCTTAAGTGACGGAATAGAGGGCAGTAAATTATCTTCCAAAAGTTTTTGATACCTTGCAGCATTGATACCATCCACAAACTGCATACCACCAACACCTTGTGCAGACATGCAGACCCATATCATAAGAGACGCCGGAAACTTCTCTTTGCGTTTGAGATAATCAGTATGAAATGCCTCATTTTTATTCCGAATCACTTTTTTCTTTTCATCGCCGACTGTCACTTTAAATTTGGACTCGTCACTCCAAATGATACTACGCCACTGATCGGAAGTCCAATTTAAATGATCACGAGCAAACTTCAACCTCTTTTTCTTTTGTACAGAAGTCAACAGTGGTTTCTCCTTAGCGGTGTAAAATCCGTAACCCATTCTTTTTAGGATTCTTTTGCAAGTATCAACTGAGACGTCTTTGTGAATCATGTCCTTCCATTGCACCGTGCCGTGAGTTCTCCAGCTCGAGCACGACAATTATTTTTGACAATTTTCTTCAGGATTCTGTTTTCTACTGCACTTGTGATGCGTGGTCGACTAGTTTTCTTCAAACAAGAAGTCGTTCTATTCTTTTTATAGTGCTGAATGATAGATTGGACTGTAGACCTAGGAAGTATCAAGTCTTTAGATATTTGGTTACTTGATTTGCCAGCATCGACCCCACAAACTATTCGCTTTCGAAGCTCTTCACACACCGGTTTGCCATGACCCATTATGAAAAAAAATTAAATTTTCAGAATTTATACTATCTCACTTGACAAATGACACAGAATTACTTTTACAAATTTAAATTATGCAACATAATTGTACAAAGAAGGAATAATCTTATATAACTCACTGATAGAAGAACTCTTTTGCATCGATTAACAATTAGACGAACTATTTTGATTATAACTTCTTCGAATTTAAAACAGGATATGTATAAATTTAAAAAGCTAAAATAGTTTATTGGTTCATAATTAAAAAATGGCATAAGTAACGCGACATGTGATAGTAGAACAGCTTAATATTTTATATAGATGTACAAAAATAATGAAGTTAGAAAAAATCTCACAGAGAAAATTTCACACTAGACGAACTATTTTGCATCGGGGCTCGTATATAAAGATATTCAGAGTGCGGTTATTTGAGAAGTTATAGATATTTTATTTTTGCCTTTACTGTTAGTTATTGTATTCATCGTGAAAACGTAAGTATGTGATCATCTGGATACAGCAACATAATTCGCCACCCGTCCTTTCATTCCCACGGGGGTGAAAAACGGCAGCGGATGAGTGTTTTATGACAAGTGGCAATCCATTTCCACTGCCTACCCCTCTGGGACACAGGCGTGAGTATCTGACAGACAGTCTATCCATATACACACATAGTCTTTGATTCCTAATATTACAATATTAATACAATTTTTTAACATGTAAGCGGGACTAGAATTGTATGACGCCAGTTCTACCGTTATACATAAAATAATGAAGGCTGATGGATGGACATAAAATAATATATTCAAAACGCAAGTGAAAACGGCGGGTTTATTTAGTGGGTGAGGGCCCCATACTACCCTGTTCGTTGTCCCGAAAGACGGGGGTGCATTTTTTCCCGCCTTAACAAAAAATGGGTGTTATACCATGAAACTAATTGAAGTAAGCACTTATTGCATTGCTGGTGGTAGGGATGGATACCAAATAGAAGTACCCACTTGCCACTAATCCGTTCACACACCGGTCAGAGCCTTGGGTCACCCTCTTTACAGTCCTGATCTGGCACCGTGTGACTTCTTTTTATTCCCTAAAATAAAAATCCGCTGAAAGGGATACAGTTTTCATCGCTAGCAGCGTTCGAGAAGGCCGTGGAAGATGTGTCTCCGGCGGACTGGAAAAATGTTTAGAAAATTGGTTCAGACGCCTGAAACATTCTATAGAGGCTGGTGATTTCTTTGAAAAAAAATAGTTAAAATGTTTTATCCATAGAAGTTAGTTTTTTAGTTTCTCAAAACTTTCTGAATGTCCCACGTATTAATAAAACATGTTTTATTTCAGCTTTATTTCTATTCCCTCGAATATAAAATTTATTTGAATTCACTTTGCATTTGTACCTCGTGGCACTAAAACAACACAATATGTGTCGACAGTCGCGTTTAGTGAACGTCCCAGCACTATTTGAAGTGCAAACAAGCACATGACACACACTGGTACGTGTCAGTTTTGGTCTCATCATACTTACTCTATAGCCGTTCTACGAGGAGGGATCAAAAAGTAGTGAGAACGACATACTCCTTGGTAAGAAAAAAAATAAATACTGGCAGGCATAGCTCAGATACATATTTGTAATATTAAAAAAGAAAAAAATATTCGATTCTCTTTTGTTTTTTTCTGAATGTAGTCATTTGTTTGCTTTGTGTCGGAACGTGTTCTCAAAAATGGAAAAAAACGAAGCGCGAGACGTTATTAAATGCCTCTGTTTAAAAAAGTTAACGACGCAAGAGATTCATTGCGATTTGGAGGCAACATTAGGAGAGTCTGCTCCGCCGTATTCCACTGTTGCAAGGTGGGCTTCTCAATTTCTAGTAGGGAGAACGAGCACAGAAGACGAACATCGTTGCGGCCGTCCATCGACGTTAGCCACCCAAGAAAATGTTGCGAAAGTCGAGAAAATTGTATTGAGCGATCGAAGAGTTACCATCCGATACTTAATTCAAGAAACGGGCATTTCATATGGAAGTATTCAATCCATATTGAAACAATCTTTGAATATGAAAAAAGTCTCCGCAAGATGGGTGCCGAGAATGTTAACCGACAGTCAGAAACAAAATCGACTTGACATTTCGAAGATATTGTTGGACAAGTTTCAAGAAGATTTTGAAAACTTTTAGTCTCGTTTCGTAACAATGGACGCAACATGGGTCCATCATTTTGATCCCAAGACAAAACAGCAATCTTCGCAATGGAAACGGCCATCATCACCGACCCCGAAGAAGTTTCGTGCCGTGGCATCGGCTGGCAAGGTTATGGCCTCAATATTTTGGGACTCAGAAGGGATATTGTTGATTGATTACCTGGAGCGTGGAACCACTATTACAGGCCAATATTATGCAGCTTTAGTTCCCAAGTTGAGGAATGCCATCAAAGAGAAAAGGAGAAGGAAACTTCGAAGGGGCGTGCTGTTTCATCGCGACACGCACCCGTTCACAGGTCGGCAGTTGCGATGGTTGCCATTCAGCAAGCTGGCTTCGAATTGGTTGACCACCCTTATTCACCAGATCTGACGCCTAGCGATTTTTAACCTGTTCCCCAAATTGAAAGAATACTTAAGGGGAAACAGGTACGAAGACGATAACGAAGTGATGGATGGCGTGGAGAGCTTTTTGCAGGACCAAGACAAAACTTTTTTTTAAAGGGATTGAAGCCTTGGAAAATCGCTGGACTCGGTGTGCAGAGAGACTCGGAGACTATGTAGAAAAATAAATTATTAAGTTATCAATAGTCATTATATTCTATCTCATTCTCACTACTTTTTGATCCCTCCTCGTATATTATACTAAATCTATGATCACTTCAGATGAAAAATGGTGAGCAGCGGCCACACCTCTTATTATAGTTAGAAGGAATAAAAAAAATACACCATACGACTTATTTGGGCAATAGATAAAGGCATTTGCAGTATCTTACCGAATTAGGTATTTGCTGCCTCTGTGGAGGATGTGGAAATGGTCGTACGCTGCCAAGCATTTGCTGGGGAATAGACAAAACTTACATTATTTATTGTTTTATTACTACATAGGTGGCGAACAAGCATACCTGATGGTAAGCTATTACCGTAGCCTATAGACGCTAGCAACACCAGAGGTATCACTCGCGCGTCGCCTTCCAAGGAAAGGGATAGGAGGAGGAGGGTGGATAGGAAGGATAAGGATAGGTAGGATACTAAGGAGAGGATAGATTTGTGACTGGTACTCTCACTCACCATACGAAACACAATTACCGTTGCTACACGCTGATCTTTTGTGAGAGGGTGGTACTTCCCCGATCGAGCCTGCCCTTTCGTGCTGGGATAGGCATGGGCTCTACCACTGGAATTCCTTTTTTTGTGGTATTACTTGTACATGTAATATATTCACAAAAGTATATACCTAATTTTTCTATACGTTTCAGTAACCGCTTTCCTAAATGCCGGACCAATATGGATGTTCTTTTTTTCGTTGTATAGGTTCCTGAACGATTTAAATTCACAATTGGACTCGGTAGGTTTGCACTGCGATCTTGTTCCAGGAGTTTTATTTTAATTACTTAACGATCATTTGTTTTGTTTTTCCTTTATGAGTTATCGCATATCAGAACAAACACAAAATATAAAACCGATAGTTCAAATATAGGAATAATATTTTAACGTTCAGGTAGGACAAAATCTGATGGGCCTCTAGTACATGCGTTACACCCGAACAATTCATTTAAGTTAAACGCACCATCTCTAAGCTACCGAGCAGATTTTTTTTTTACTTGATAGCTCAATGCTTATGAAAGGTTATTATGCTAACTTTCTCAAGGCCGGTGCACTTAGCCAGCCTTATGACCTACTTAATTTTATTTGCTACCAGCCTTTGCCCACGAGATATAACATATACCAGTGTTAAATCTAATTAAGAGCCATCAAATAAAAAAATAGGTTCATGGAAATCGGTTCGGTAGATTTTGCGTTATGTGCGAACAGACGAAACAGATAAAAATTGTAAAAAAAAATGTTTTCGGTTCAGAAACATCCACACCCACGTAGAGTAATGCAGTATTATTTTTCTCAAATATCTTAAAATTTACAGTTCTATTACAGCTTTATAATAGTACAGATACATAGTCATTAATAATAAATTACATGGGCCACGTTGTGTTCTACACAGCATCACGCCTGTATTCCCCGAAGGGGTAGGCAGAGGTGTATTACACACCCACGACGCGCCAGCTATGTTTAAGTCCCACGTATTAGGGGGCGAGCCTATTGACGTCTACCGGGCACATTTCCAAACTCCGGGCGCTACTGAAAATTTTTCTTTTTAGGAAAAAGACCTGGGGATCGAACCCAAGACCACGTTGTGTTCTAATTTCTCAAAAAATAATTTGGATAGTGGTAACAATATTTTCGTCTTTCTTAGCCTTATATTCTATTCTATAATTCAAAGAGGTTACCTGCTGTTGATTAAGATAATGTTGTTGATAGTCTAATGGTGATGCCGCATAGCCGATTGTTGGTGCTATACCACTCTGGTTGCCCTGTGGATACAAATATCCTATATAGTACTATATACTTGAATTATTACAAATACCATCTAATTACCTCATTCCTATACATTCCTGTAATAATAAATGTGGTAACCTCTCTTATATAACATTTCAGACATTTAATACAAACTCTACTAAACTAGTGAGTTTTATCACCTCAGCCAGAAGGCACGTGTCGCAACACACAACGCAGTGCTTGCCTCAACGTTATTATATGGAAGCGAGAGTTGGGTATGTAAAAAGGAGCATGAGAGTAAAATCAATGCGGTCGAAATGCGATCTCTGCGGAGAATCTGTGGAGTGAGGCTGACTGACCGCATTCGTAACGACGACGTAAGAGAGCGAGTAGGTATGAAAGAGAGTATTGGTGTGAAGATGCGAAAGGGAATGCTCCGATGGTTCGGACATGTGGAAAGAATGCCGGTCGTGCGACTGGTTAAGAAGATATACAATGCGAAAGTGGAAGGAAGTAGGTACAGGGGGAGACCGAGGCTCACCTACCTAGACCAAATCGGTCATGTATTGAAGGAAGGCGGAGTCGGGAGTCTCCGAAACCGGCGAGCGCATATGAAGAGAATTATGAATGTTGAGGAAGCGAGCGATGTGTGCAAGAATAGAGCCTTTTGGCATTCTGTTCTCTCTGCCTACCCCGCAAGGGAAATTGGCGTGATGATAAGTAAGTAAGTCTGATTTTGATGATTACGGTCATTTGAACGGGCAACTAAATTATTAAAATTAACAAAACAAGTAAACTAAATAAAAACTTATACAATATTAAGTAACAACAAAAAATATTCCACGGAGTATGATAAGAAATAGGTAAGCCTTACCTTCACAATAGGTCTGCCCTGTGGCATCTTAAGCGGCTGCGTCCATTGCTGCTGCTTCGGGCTGGGTGAGTCGGATTCTTTCTCTGCTGTCATCTTACGTAATACCTAAAACATAAAACACACTTCATGAGATCGGGTTATGGATAGTCACTGCAATCTAAATACATTATTGAAATAAATTAACACAGTTTGAAAATGTCAAATCAAAAATAACAGTCACAAGCAGGATTTGAACCTGCATCTCCTGAAATACCGTCCCAGACGTTTTGCCAATTCAGCAATTGTGACACTTGCTTTCTATAACACATTCATTAACATCTTGGGTGGAAAAAAAGAGATATATAAAAAATTATGGTTAAGAATACCTACAAGTTTCCAATAAGTGATAATAACACACAATCAACATCTGTTGATTAGAAGGAAGGAAGAATAGTCATCTGACTATAATACTACTATTTGTGAAATCTAACATACTCTATAGTTGACTGCACAGACAGCGGAGTGGTTTTGATACTGGCCTCCCACCCGAGTGTTGTGGGTTTAATTCCCACACAGGACAAGTCTTTGTGTGATCCACAAATGGTTGTTCTGAGTCTGCGTGTACTTTGTGTCTCTGAACTGTATGTTTGTAAAGTCCCGCACGATACAAGGATTATTCCTTCGTGGAGCAGGTTGTTTTTTATAGAAAAGAAAAGAATTTCCAATATAGACAACTTTCTACCAACTAACTATACACATATGTCATCAACTAGTCTCACCGAGGTGGGTGTGAACGATATGGGTGTCTGCTGTTTCGGTTGATGTATTTCCTGGCGGCGGCGGAAGTTCTCCCGCTGCTCCTCGAGCTTCTTCTTGATGAGAGCGCTCTGCATGATGGACTGTGTGTGTGCTGCTAGTTCGCGCGGAGAAGGAACACGGGACGTTGTACCTGCAAGGTAAAGCCGATCAATGCACATTGACGACATTCTACCCTTTACCACGACACCCAAACATACTAACACAATTTACGAACCCTATCATAAGCAATTCTTGAAAAAAACAATTTTTAACGCTATTTTAAATCATGACCTACGTGGTCTCGTCAAGACATCCGAATATTGAGCCATTAATGAGAGAAAACAATTGTAAATTAGATTATACCACTTTATATTGCTTGTAAAAATTAACACAAGCACCATGGTATTTAACTATAAACAAAATTTCAATAACACAAGACTTTTACTTACATCAAGAGACATTAAAAGCGTCAGTGATTAGAATGAAATGATAAAAACATGTTTTACTTAGGGCCTTATGTACATCCTTTTTTTAAACACGCCGTCGACGCGCGGTTTTTATTCCACATAGCAGTTTGTTTGCGCTTGTATCGATACAAACGCATGTATTTTAATAAAATCTTGCGTATCACGTTTCTATTGATACAAACACGCCTCGACAGCGCGTTTAAAAAACGCGGTGTGCTCATTGATGCTATGAATACCTTGTTTTAAAATATTAGAATGGTTGGGTGACATGATAAAGTGATCAGTAACAGCGAACGATTGTGTACGAATGATGATATTTTAAATGAGTATGATATACCGGGGATAATTAACACAATCGGGTACCTAAGATATTTATTACGTCGTGTTGAAATATTATGCACGCGTACCAAAAGTTCGCCGTCACTAATAGACATGATTGAATTCTTAAATGCATCGCGACATTAATTATGGAGTGTCATTTCAAATACCTATGTAAACATTCAATGGAGTGAACAGACAAAATCGATAAAAAGCATCTCTTTCACACTGGATATAATACTTTTTTGCAAATAATTTTCTAGAAAAAATAAACTGTTATTAACTGCCTCGGTGGTGTAGCGGTAGTGTATGCGACTGCTAATCATGAGGTCTCGGGTTCGATCCCCGGGTCGGGCAATGTTATTGAGCTTTTTCCTAAAAAGAAAAATCCTCAATAACAGTCCGGAGTTTGGAAATGTGCCAGGTAGACGTCAATAGGCTCGCCCCCTATTACGTGGGACTTAAACATAGCTGGCGAGTCGTGGGTATGTAATACACCTCTGCCTACCCCTTCGGGGAATACAGGCGTGATGCTATGATGCTATAAACTGTTATAGGTAACTTTATTTTAGTACTTTTAAAACTTTCGCGTTTTATATTAATTATAACGCATTTAACAGTTACTTCACCACGGCTGGTGCAACTCAGCCGAAACGTCGAGGTTAGTCAAAATAATAGTAATTTGAGAAATTTTATGCGCATATAGTGCGCGCGTAGTGCGCGTTAAATGTGTTATAATAACTTTATTTTTCCAAAATTAGAAATTAGCGTTTTGAAAAGACGCTCCTCTTAAATCGATGGAAATAAAAAAAATTTATCTAATATTGGCTTCAGCAACATCTATATTCGTGATGAGTGATTTTATGATGATAAAACATACTACCTGGATGATGGACAGTGAGTGCGTTGGGACTGGTAGCCATTATAGGCGACACACAAAAAGCTGCGTCCGTATACAAAATGTTTATTATATTAATTGTATATAGTTAACACGAACATCACACACATCTATAATATATAATATTTCGTAGCCCCACCGTTGAATGAAATGAAAGGTTTTGTTAAGTTTCATGAAATGGTTGGCTACATCATTAAGTGACCAATTCTAAAATGTGCCCACAACCCATACAAACCAAAGTCCGGTTAGTTATACCACTTATGTCTGGACCGATTTTTATTATCTTTGATTTGTTGGATGACTTCATCCGGAATAGCAGAATAACCATAAACCATTGGTAAAATTCACAAAAAAAATTTATAAAATTTATTTATTTTCTCATACATTACAGCTAAAAAGTTAAAATTTATTGATTCTGGGGCTATACGAAGTTCGGTGTGTCAGCTAGTTATCAATACTTCCATAGTAAGATTTGGAAAATCCACTGTATTAAATGGTACATATACTTACTTATCATCACGCCATTTCCCTTGCGGGGTAGGCAGAGAAAACCGAGTGCAAAGAGGTTCTATTCTTGCATACATCTCTCGCTTCCTCAACATTCATAACTCTCTTCATACACGCTCGCCGGTTTCGGAGACTCCTGACTCCACCTTCCTTCAATACATGACCGATTTGGTCTAGGTAGGTGAGTCTCGGTCTCCCCCTGTACCTACATCCTTCCACTTTCGCATTGTATATCTTCTTAACCAGTCGCTCGTCCGGCATTCTTTCCACATGCCCGAATCATCGGAGCATTCCCTTTCGCATCTTTACACCAATACTCTCTTTCATACCTACTCGCTCTCTTACGTCGTCGTTACGAATGCGGTCAGTCAGCCTCACTCCACAGATTCTCCGCAGAGATCGTATTTCTACTGCATTGATTTTACTCTCATGCTCCTTTTTGCATACCCAACTCTCGCTTCCATACAATAACGTTGGGACAAGCACTGCGTTGTGTATTGCGACACGTGCCTTCTGGCTGAGGTGATGACTGCCGAGAAGTTGTCCCAATGCTCCGTTCACTCTATTTCCTGCATTCACTCTTCTCTCTACATCAGTGGTGTACCTTCCATCCCGATTGAATCCACATCCAAGATATACAAATTCATCCACTTGTTCTGGAACACCATTTCCTATTGCTACTCTAACATCTGTTCTGGCTTCTTCTCTTTCAAAAACCATTATTTTGGTTTTGCTCACATTCACACGTAGGCCCTTTTTCTTACAATCTTCTGCCATTACGTCGACTAGGGTTTGCAGGTCAGCCGCGGACTGCGCTAATAAAACCGTATCATCTGCATATAGCAGAGACCTAACCACTGAGTCGCCCATCTGAACTCCCACATTCATTTCATTCAACCTTTGTAGACATTTATCCAGATATATGATACACAGTCTGGCTGATATTCTATCAGCAGCCCTGTTTAACGCCGATATTGACATCAAACCAGGGCGACATATCATCATCCAGCCGCACACAAGCTCTGCAGTCCATGTAGTTGGACTGCACCGCTTGTAGCAGTCTACCGTTAATACCATATTACGGCAAAATGCCCCAAAGTTCCTTTCGTACAACCGTGTCAAATGCTTTCTCCAAATACACAAAACTGCAAAAAACCCTCTGGCCTACAGCCAGATGCTTCTCCACAATGTTGCGCAGAGAAAACACTTGATCCATGCATCCCCTTCCACACCTGAAACCTCTTTGTGCCTCACACAAAAAGTCATCAGACACCATCCTCATTCTCCTTTCAATAATCTTACCATACACTTTGGTTGCCAAACTGGTCAAGCTTATGGCTCTGTAGTTTGCACAGTCATAACGTGAACCCTTGATTTTAAACAAGGGCACGATGACTGCGCTTCTCCAGTCCTTGGGAACCATTCCTGAGCTCCAACATAAATTGAGAAGCATCAGGAAGAATTCCCAGACACATGAGCCTCCAAGCTTGATCATCTCAGCAGACACCATATCAATACCCGCTGCCTTACCATTTTTCAAACTTCTAATCGCCCATTCAACTTCATCCATACTAATGTCATCAGAGGATGCCGGTACCGAATGCTGATCTGTTAGACCACATGTGGCACCGGCATCACCCTGAACATCCGCATACATATCTCCAAAATATTCACTCCACCGACATATGTTTGCGTAAGAATGTCTCCACCTTTAGACCTTATTTTATTCATTCTGAAAACTGACCAACCACCACGAGACTTCTTCACCTCCCTCCAGAAAAGTTTGGTGTTGCTCTCGAAGTTTTTGGTCAGCCTTTCTTCTCCAATCATATTTGCTCTATCACGCTTCTCTTTCATTAAGGCTTTGGTGTCATTCTTACATTGCCGGTATATTTCTTTCTTCTGTTCTTTCATACTTGCACTCAGATTCAAAGAAGATACATAGTCCAGCCACGCTTTCTTCTTTTGGTCTATGGAAGCTGCTACTTCCGTATCCCACCTTGCATCACCTTTCACTTTCCTATGCTTCTTTGAGCATCCACATACTTCTTTCGCTGTATCTACCATACTTTCTTTCAATACTCTCCAGCATTCTTCCATGTCAGATTCCGGCTGACTTGCCATAGTCAGCCGTTCACGGACACCCTCTGCATACTTTGCTCTTATACTCTCTTCTTGCAACTTTGTGTCTCCACTTTCTGAACAGACCACTAAATCTCGCAATAAAGTGATAGTGGTCCGTGTCGACAGTGGTACATATAATTGATCAAATTCCTAAAAAAATTATATTGCCGATAAAAACATTTAAATGCAGTAGTTACACAGAGAGGTGCACCAATGCTGAAGTTTTGAACCAACACAAATCTGTGACACTTAAAATTATTAAGTAACAAAAATAAGCATTGATGTTTGTATAATAAAATCCGCACTTGATTATTTCCATTAGACTTTCTCTAATGTGTAATACCATCTTTCAGTGGGATAGCAGGATGCATCATGGCCTACTCTCAGTTTATTAGTGGTGAACAAGTGTTGTACAAAATCTGTTTGTTTATGACCCTTTACCTTGGTGCGGGAGAGGTGAGAGACGCAATGGTTGGTGGTGCGGTGGTACGATTAGATGTGTGGCGGCGCCACCTGCCAGTGACGCCTCGGCCATCTGCAACACACAAGTAAACTCTGTTAGCATATTTAGTTGTACTAATATTATAAATGTAAAAATGAGTTTGTTTGTCGTACTACAGACTATGGAGTAGGACATACTACTGTTTATCCCATATTATTTTTGTATACATATTTTGCTAGTTTTATATACATATTTCTAAGCTCCTGACATCTTTGGACACTAGCCAGAACAGCAAGTGCGAAAATTTGAAATAGTATCTTACTTGGAGCTCTCATTCTCTATTCCACATGTTGTTTGTATTCTGATATATAAACAATTGTAACTTCATTTCAAAACTATTGAATAGATATTACTCAACCTTTTAGTTATCCTAATAAATAACAAATATATGATATTAGTTGAGGTAAAAGTGTAACGTTTAAGTCAAAAATATCTAAAACTGTACTTATTATTTCCATGGGTAGATATTAGATAGAAATAGTGAATAGTATTTTGTGGTATTTACGTAATATTCGGCTGCGCCAAGAGAATGCGTAAAAAACCCGAGAGCAAAGAGTATGTAATACATCCATCAGCCTTTCAACGTCCACTGCTGGACATAGGCCTCCCCAAGAGAACGTCCTGCGCCGACCGCATCCAACGGCTCCCCGCGGCTTTGACCAGATCATCAGTCCCTTTTTTTGTTGCGTGCTCATTATGGCGGATAGTGCCGTAATCGCCACGCTTGGCAGGCGAATTGACGATCGCAGTAGATGTTGTTAATACACGAGGGAGTGCTGCTGCCCACTCCAGACGACGGCAGAGGTCATTCGGCTCTTACGACTCCCGTGGGTAGAGAGGGGTGGGACAATTCTAAAGCCGGTCCCACACGGCCTGTGGAGAGTTTGTAATGCCGAGAGTAAAATGGAACTCAGTACATTCGTTAAGTCAAATAAGTTGTTAATAAACACTTATAGTTATAATAAGTTAACATGCTGAACAATTGTGGTAACCAATTTTTTTTAGATTATTAAATCTTAAATTCTTAAACGCTTAATATTTTCGTTCGATTCTGCCTTTGTCCTTTAATAACGATAAAATCAATTTGAAATTCGTGTCGACAAGAATTTTAATGAGCATTTTTAATAACTTAATGTGTGTGATAATGACCTGTCTCTGTTGTTGTTGTAGCCGCATTATAGTGAGTAAGACTTCCCGGTGGCGGCTCTGCAGGCCAGGGTTACTAAGCTGCTGCATCAAATGTTGAACTGTTATCTCGCCGGTTTTCAGACCTACACAAAATAAAATCCATTTAATCATTACACGTAAACCATTATTCATTTGTTCTGAAATTGCATCAAATTGTGCCTATAAAATCTCTCCACCACCAGATGTTTGTGGGAATCGTGGGATCTCATCGCTATGTTGGGATGTTAACACTCGGAATGTTTAGCTAAGCGCTTTAAGTACCTACTAGGACTATTTTGTTTTGCAAAAGTAGTTTTAGGTTGGCAAAAGTCCACACACCCCGAGGAGACAGCAGGGTCGGACGGCAGCCGGCAGCGACAGCTCGTCTCCGATGAATGCAGCGAGATTCCGGCGCCGCTCAGCCCAGGCCAGGCACGACTCGAGCATGTGCAGCGCTGTCCTCGCTACAGTCGCAGTGGTGGCAGCAGAGAGTCTCCCCCCCCCCCCCCTAGCGACTGTGTGCAGGTACTTGCCGAAGCAGCCATGCCTCGACAGCACCTGCACCAACCGGAAGGAGAGGACTCCATGCTGCCACCCCGCTTATTTCTCTTAAATCGGCCGGAGCGCCCCTACGATTTGAAGACCGACCCGAAGAGAGTACTAAGACTACATTTAATATAGAGCGGGATGTTTAACTCTAAAGCAATTACTCCTAATAAAAAAATTAGTCATCATGGGACGTCTTACAGATGTGAAAACATAGATTTTCTTTCTTTCTTCAAATATTGTTCGAATCTTACATAATTCTTGGCAAGCGCCCTCTCATTATCCATAGACGAATTAAAACGAACTATTGGTTTATTGATTGATATTATACTTCAGTTAGATGCTTTTGTCAACAGATGGCGTTAATATCGATTAAATAAGGACGCCGCTTGTTTGCCACAGGGAGTTATTAACGGGGAGTGTTTCAACGGAATAAATTGTTTACTCTCTTAGAAAAGTTTTAAATTGTCATTCATTAATTTTAAAATGTTTATAGTAAAGAATGTCTAGTTCAATAACCTGGCTTTAAATATAAGTAGACTCATGGACAAATGAGTACGTTACCGCGTATGATGGCCTGGGCCTCCGGTCGCTGCAATAGCTCACGATCCGTCGGCGACATGCCTCCCATCTCTCCTCCTCCCACTTGGGCTGCTTGCTGCTGCTGTTGTTGTTGTTGTTGATGCTGCTGTTTATATAAAATAAAATAAAAGTAGCAAGACTTTTTGTTTGCTTTCACGCCATAGCCACAACATCATGAAAGAGCACATAAGCATGCACAGATGGCGAAGTGGTTTAGATACCGGCCTCCCGCCCGAGTTTTGTGGGTTCGATTCCCACACAGGACCACTCATTGTGTGATCCAACAATTGGTTGTTCAGAATCCCGAGTCTACTTTGTGTCCATGAAATTGTATGTATGTAAAATCCCCCGCGATACAAGAATTACTTATTAAAGAAAGAAGAAATAAAGGGTATTTATTGTTAACATAATAATGTATAAAATAGTAATTACCTGCACTTGCAGGAGCTTGTAAAGGAGCTCCTGTGGTATGTGTGGTTGTTGCTGTTGCTGTTGTTGTTGTTGTTGCTGCTGCTGCTGTTGTTGCTGCTGCTGTTGTTGCTGCTGCTGTTGGACTTTTTGTTGCTGTTCCATGCTTTTATTCAACATCTGTAGTTACGATTTTTAATTAATTGCTTTTTATAAAAGAATCTTATGAACGAATTTATAGTAAAGGTTCCTTCTCTGTGTATTGACAGTCTAAGAATACAAGTTTTACCACTTCCATCCTTTCCTGCGAGTGTACGAGGCGACTAAGGGAAGTAAGTAATCACCCGCCCTAGCATTACTAAAGGTAGGACTGGGTACCAAGTAAGAGTATTCACTTGTCATCCGGCCTAACGCGGTCGCTACCACTCCCTCCCATGTGATCGATAGTGAAATACCATCAACAACCACACGTGCATTTTGGTAGTGACGGGAGACATCTATCCATCCATGGGAAATACCCATTAGGTCTATGAGCAGCCGGTACTACCACTTACTATCAGGTGGGCCGTGGCTCAGTGAAAATTATTCACCACGCCTTAACGTCACATTGTTCTGACGGGAATACCGACGTTAACAGTAAATTTCATTTAACGCGATGATTATAAGTACAGAGTACGTTACCTGCAGCAGGCTCATGGGCTGCGGCGGGGGCACGTGCCGCGGGGGGGGCTCAGCCGCCGCCGCCACGGCGTGCCCGCCCGACACTTGCGCCAGCTGGGGGGGGACAATATATAGCTTGGATCTGTACTATTATGAAGCTGTTATAGCTATCTGTACATTAAAGATATTGGAGAAAATATAAATGCTTTATGCTATTTTAGAGTCTCTGAACACAAAATTTTTTGAATTTCTGTCTTTTAATCTGTTTCTTTATTGTACATCACGCAAAAACCATTACGACAATATACTCTTGTTGCCAGAATATTGAAGTAAATAAATACTTCTTTACGCAAACTTGACTTGGGGAGTAAGCTGGTGAATGCGTGACGCGAGCGTTACGAAAAGTGTGATCGGACGAGGCGAACGGAAAGTTGAGAGGGAGATATAAGTTAGTGAAGATAGAGAGAGAGTTAAGTTTTGTATATTAGTGTAGGGCAAGAGAGAGAGGTGCGTGCACATATTTTCTTTCTCTCTTTCTCATTATTAATACATATTAACATTATTAATAATATATATATTTATTGTTAAGTTTTCCTTCACACTTGCTTTTTTATTATTTAGAATGTAATAAAATGTGTGAAGGCTATAAAAGATTCACTCACAAGACGCTTGAAGGCGGTGAGATCATGATCAGGTACATTGTGATGGTGCATGTGGGAAGGTTGCGGCCGTAGTCGCGCCTCTAACTCCTCGAGGCTGTGCACCTTGCCGCTGGCCACGTGGTTCGCCTCTGTAACACCATACCACACCGTCACAGCTAAATAAACTATCAGCTGATGGTTTATATGCATTAGAATTTCATTAGCTTAGGGATATTTATGCGAAGTTTTTGTCAGAGGCATAACCTGTATTACAAGCACTGTCATCAAATTTTAGTTTTTGAGCAAAATGCGACATTTTTAGGTCATCAAGATTTATAGCAGGCTAAATTAAACACAAAAACTAATTAAATAACTTTTACTCGATTATTCATCAAAAAAAGAAATCGCAAGACTATATTTATCGATACATATACATATCTAACAGGAGCGACCAGAACCAATCCCTCTTATGGTAAATGGTGGACATTGTTTATGCACTTAACAATATTGGGGACAATTTTCTGGTCACCTTAAAGATCCACCACTACGCTCAAGAGACTCCACTCCGGTAACAAGGTTTTATCCAGCAACTGAAATTATTTGCTTCACGGTTGCAACGTTTGGCTCAGTCTATAAACTATTCACTTTAGCTTGAGACAACATGTAAACAAAACAAAACGACCCATGTTTCTGAGAGTCCAGGTTCACTCATGTTTTCAATAGTAAAAACGTCTAATTTTATCAATACAATAATGGTGGGATATATATGTGGTGACGGACTAAGAATACAAGTGTTACCACCCCATTCTTTCCCACGGGTGTCGTATGAGGCGACTAAGGGTAGTAAGCAATTATCATCCATTGCATTACTGGTGGTAGGGCTAGGTACCAAGTGGGAGTACTCACTTGGTATCGGGCCCAAGCGGGTTGGTACCACCATCTCCCGTGTGACCGGCCATGAAGCACATTGTTGCGTTTTGGCTGTAGCAGGAGATAGCCGTTTATATTTCATATCTGTGAAATGAATTGGTGAGCAGCAGCTTGACTATACTCTCGGTATAGTCGAGTCCATGGGCAACGGTTACCATTTACCATCAGATGGACCGTGGTTCGTCTGCCACTACATGCAATAAAAAAAAAAGCCGATCGAAGATGAAACGTCTATCTTATCATCACGCGATCCCCTTTACGGAGTAAGCAGAAAGAACGAGTTCCAATAGGCTCTATTCTTGCATACATCTCTCGCTTCCTCAATATTCATAATTCTCTTCATACAAGCTCGCCGGTTTTGGAGATTGCTGACCACCTTCCTTCAATACATGACTGATTGGTCTAGGTAGGTGAGTCTCGATCTCCCCCTGTACCGTCATTCTTCCACTTTCACCTTGTATCTTCTTAACCAGTCGCTCGTCCGGCATTCTTTCCACATGTCTGAACCATCGGAGCATTCCCTTTCACATCTATACACTAATACTCTCTTTCATACCTACTCGCTCTCTTGTCTCTCTCGTTACGAACTCACGATATATTTTCTTTCATTTGTTTGTCCACCAATATTTTAGTGAAACAATATTGAATTAGTTTTGGTGGTATAAGAGATACTACAAGGCTATGTCCCCAGTGAGGCGTTACCAGTGCGCGGGTCGTGCACGTTGGCGTTGGCCCGCAGCAGCAGGTCGAACAGCGAGGTATAAGAGATACTACAAGGCTATGTCCCCAGTGAGGCGTTACCAGTGCGCTGGTCGTGCGTGTTGGCGTTGGCCCGCAGCAGCAGGTCGAACAGCGAGGTATAAGAGATACTACAAGGCTATGTCCCCAGTGAGGCGTTACCAGTGCGCGGGTCGTGCGTGTTGGCGTTGGCCCGCAGCAGCAGGTCGAACAGCGAGGTATAAGAGATACTACAAGGCTATGTCCCCAGTGAGGCGTTACCAGTGCGCGGGTCGTGCGTGTTGGCGTTGGCCCGCAGCAGCAGGTCGAACAGCGAGGTATAAGAGATACTACAAGGCTATGTCCCCAGTGAGGCGTTACCAGTGCGCGGGTCGTGCGTGTTGGCGTTGGCCCGCAGCAGCAGGTCGAACAGCGAGGTATAAGAGATACTACAAGGCTATGTCCCCAGTGAGGCGTTACCAGTGCGCGGGTCGTGCACGTTGGCGTTGGCCCGCAGCAGCAGGTCGAACAGCGAGGTATAAGAGATACTACAAGGCTATGTCCCCAGTGAGGCGTTACCAGTGCGCTGGTCGTGCGTGTTGGCGTTGGCCCGCAGCAGCAGGTCGAACAGCGAGGTATAAGAGATACTACAAGGCTATGTCCCCAGTGAGGCGTTACCAGTGCGCGGGTCGTGCGTGTTGGCGTTGGCCCGCAGCAGCAGGTCGAACAGCGAGGTATAAGAGATACTACAAGGCTATGTCCCCAGTGAGGCGTTACCAGTGCGCGGGTCGTGCGTGTTGGCGTTGGCCCGCAGCAGCAGGTCGAACAGCGAGGTATAAGAGATACTACAAGGCTATGTCCCCAGTGAGGCGTTACCAGTGCGCGGGTCGTGCGTGTTGGCGTTGGCCCGCAGCAGCAGGTCGAACAGCGAGGTATAAGAGATACTACAAGGCTATGTCCCCAGTGAGGCGTTACCAGTGCGCGGGTCGTGCGTGTTGGCGTTGGCCCGCAGCAGCAGGTCGAACAGCGAGGTATAAGAGATACTACAAGGCTATGTCCCCAGTGAGGCGTTACCAGTGCGCGGGTCGTGCACGTTGGCGTTGGCCCGCAGCAGCAGGTCGAACAGCGAGGTATAAGAGATACTACAAGGCTATGTCCCCAGTGAGGCGTTACCAGTGCGCGGGTCGTGCGTGTTGGCGTTGGCCCGCAGCAGCAGGTCGAACAGCGAGGTATAAGAGATACTACAAGGCTATGTCCCCAGTGAGGCGTTACCAGTGCGCGGGTCGTGCGTGTTGGCGTTGGCCCGCAGCAGCAGGTCGAACAGCGAGGTATAAGAGATACTACAAGGCTATGTCCCCAGTGAGGCGTTACCAGTGCGCGGGTCGTGCGTGTTGGCGTTGGCCCGCAGCAGCAGGTCGAACAGCGAGGTATAAGAGATACTACAAGGCTATGTCCCCAGTGAGGCGTTACCAGTGCGCGGGTCGTGCGTGTTGGCGTTGGCCCGCAGCAGCAGGTCGAACAGCGAGGTATAAGAGATACTACAAGGCTATGTCCCCAGTGAGGCGTTACCAGTGCGCGGGTCGTGCGTGTTGGCGTTGGCCCGCAGCAGCAGGTCGAACAGCGAGGTATAAGAGATACTACAAGGCTATGTCCCCAGTGAGGCGTTACCAGTGCGCGGGTCGTGCGTGTTGGCGTTGGCCCGCAGCAGCAGGTCGAACAGCGAGGTATAAGAGATACTACAAGGCTATGTCCCCAGTGAGGCGTTACCAGTGCGCGGGTCGTGCACGTTGGCGTTGGCCCGCAGCAGCAGGTCGAACAGCGAGGTATAAGAGATACTACAAGGCTATGTCCCCAGTGAGGCGTTACCAGTGCGCGGGTCGTGCGTGTTGGCGTTGGCCCGCAGCAGCAGGTCGAACAGCGAGGTATAAGAGATACTACAAGGCTATGTCCCCAGTGAGGCGTTACCAGTGCGCGGGTCGTGCGTGTTGGCGTTGGCCCGCAGCAGCAGGTCGAACAGCGAGGTATAAGAGATACTACAAGGCTATGTCCCCAGTGAGGCGTTACCAGTGCGCGGGTCGTGCGTGTTGGCGTTGGCCCGCAGCAGCAGGTCGAACAGCGAGGTATAAGAGATACTACAAGGCTATGTCCCCAGTGAGGCGTTACCAGTGCGCGGGTCGTGCGTGTTGGCGTTGGCCCGCAGCAGCAGGTCGAACAGCGAGGTATAAGAGATACTACAAGGCTATGTCCCCAGTGAGGCGTTACCAGTGCGCGGGTCGTGCGTGTTGGCGTTGGCCCGCAGCAGCAGGTCGAACAGCGAGGTATAAGAGATACTACAAGGCTATGTCCCCAGTGAGGCGTTACCAGTGCGCGGGTCGTGCGTGTTGGCGTTGGCCCGCAGCAGCAGGTCGAACAGCGAGGTATAAGAGATACTACAAGGCTATGTCCCCAGTGAGGCGTTACCAGTGCGCGGGTCGTGCGTGTTGGCGTTGGCCCGCAGCAGCAGGTCGAACAGCGAGGTATAAGAGATACTACAAGGCTATGTCCCCAGTGAGGCGTTACCAGTGCGCGGGTCGTGCGTGTTGGCGTTGGCCCGCAGCAGCAGGTCGAACAGCGAGGTATAAGAGATACTACAAGGCTATGTCCCCAGTGAGGCGTTACCAGTGCGCGGGTCGTGCGTGTTGGCGTTGGCCCGCAGCAGCAGGTCGAACAGCGAGGTATAAGAGATACTACAAGGCTATGTCCCCAGTGAGGCGTTACCAGTGCGCGGGTCGTGCGTGTTGGCGTTGGCCCGCAGCAGCAGGTCGAACAGCGAGGTATAAGAGATACTACAAGGCTATGTCCCCAGTGAGGCGTTACCAGTGCGCGGGTCGTGCGTGTTGGCGTTGGCCCGCAGCAGCAGGTCGAACAGCGAGGTATAAGAGATACTACAAGGCTATGTCCCCAGTGAGGCGTTACCAGTGCGCGGGTCGTGCGTGTTGGCGTTGGCCCGCAGCAGCAGGTCGAACAGCGAGGTATAAGAGATACTACAAGGCTATGTCCCCAGTGAGGCGTTACCAGTGCGCGGGTCGTGCGTGTTGGCGTTGGCCCGCAGCAGCAGGTCGAACAGCGAGGTATAAGAGATACTACAAGGCTATGTCCCCAGTGAGGCGTTACCAGTGCGCGGGTCGTGCGTGTTGGCGTTGGCCCGCAGCAGCAGGTCGAACAGCGAGGTATAAGAGATACTACAAGGCTATGTCCCCAGTGAGGCGTTACCAGTGCGCGGGTCGTGCGTGTTGGCGTTGGCCCGCAGCAGCAGGTCGAACAGCGAGGTATAAGAGATACTACAAGGCTATGTCCCCAGTGAGGCGTTACCAGTGCGCGGGTCGTGCGTGTTGGCGTTGGCCCGCAGCAGCAGGTCGAACAGCGAGGTATAAGAGATACTACAAGGCTATGTCCCCAGTGAGGCGTTACCAGTGCGCGGGTCGTGCGTGTTGGCGTTGGCCCGCAGCAGCAGGTCGAACAGCGAGGTATAAGAGATACTACAAGGCTATGTCCCCAGTGAGGCGTTACCAGTGCGCGGGTCGTGCGTGTTGGCGTTGGCCCGCAGCAGCAGGTCGAACAGCGAGGTATAAGAGATACTACAAGGCTATGTCCCCAGTGAGGCGTTACCAGTGCGCGGGTCGTGCGTGTTGGCGTTGGCCCGCAGCAGCAGGTCGAACAGCGAGGTATAAGAGATACTACAAGGCTATGTCCCCAGTGAGGCGTTACCAGTGCGCGGGTCGTGCGTGTTGGCGTTGGCCCGCAGCAGCAGGTCGAACAGCGAGGTATAAGAGATACTACAAGGCTATGTCCCCAGTGAGGCGTTACCAGTGCGCGGGTCGTGCGTGTTGGCGTTGGCCCGCAGCAGCAGGTCGAACAGCGAGGTATAAGAGATACTACAAGGCTATGTCCCCAGTGAGGCGTTACCAGTGCGCGGGTCGTGCGTGTTGGCGTTGGCCCGCAGCAGCAGGTCGAACAGCGAGGTATAAGAGATACTACAAGGCTATGTCCCCAGTGAGGCGTTACCAGTGCGCGGGTCGTGCGTGTTGGCGTTGGCCCGCAGCAGCAGGTCGAACAGCGAGGTATAAGAGATACTACAAGGCTATGTCCCCAGTGAGGCGTTACCAGTGCGCGGGTCGTGCGTGTTGGCGTTGGCCCGCAGCAGCAGGTCGAACAGCGAGGTATAAGAGATACTACAAGGCTATGTCCCCAGTGAGGCGTTACCAGTGCGCGGGTCGTGCGTGTTGGCGTTGGCCCGCAGCAGCAGGTCGAACAGCGAGGCGGGCTGCGGCGCGTAGGCCGCGCCGGCCGCGGGCGCGATGGGCGCGAACACGTGCGCCTCGCCCGCCGCCGGGCTCGCCTCCGAGCGGCTGTTGTCCAGCTCTGCGGACAACGCTCACACTCAGCCACTCTAGTGTATTATAGTCTGACCTGTTCGGAACATGTTAGTTTGACCAATACCTACATATAACATATAGATGTATCAATTTTCCAATGACAATAAAATCATTTCATGTTTTGGACTACGATTGTCGCGCTGTACACTGACGATCAGAATATAAACCACTCCGCCAAAACATTAAATCCATATTTCAAGCGAACGGAGCCGCAGGTCCAATATAATAACGGATACGACTATGATGGGTGTAAATATAAAATCAAAAGCAATAATTACCATCAACCATATTATGCAGCAGCCTCTCGTAATGTTTAGCGTCATTAGTGGGACTGTCGCGCCGGAACCAACGACTGAACCGACTACCGCCTTCCGACTCACCGGATCCGTTCTGCGTACATAAAACCTCGTAATTATTTCATTCAATAATTTCTTATAGCCTTTAATTATATATTATGTCCCACGGGCAAAAGCATCCTCACGGGTATGAAATTAGCTTGCTATCTATACTCTTCGACTAAAATCAAATGAATAAACGAGCCTTAGAGGACAACGCACTTTTAAAGACTACAATGAGCGCCGGCTCACAATTGGCTTTAGTCGGCCTGTAACAATACGATGTGCGGCACGCATTTATTGTTATTGTTACCAAGACCAAACTTCTGTCAAAAACATGCGTTCGTGTGTTTTTCACTTTTTCCAATACGCACACATACTACGTAAAACCTTAGGCGTTAAATTACATCCATAAATACGTTGTTATCATTGTACTTCTTTCTAAAATATAAAATAATTTTAACAAATATCATTTAGTTGTTTTTTTTATTACAAACTGCTGTCAAACGATGCGAGAGCAACAGATAAACACAGTTGCTCTCTTTTTCCACATACTCGTAATTATTATATTTGCTACCTCTTTTACTAAAAAAATACGATAATATATATTCGATGAAACAAGTTGAATTTTACTAGCTAGCTAAACAGTCCGTTCATGTTATTTTAGTCAAAGACTATATCCACACTGGCGATGAATTGTCGTGAGATTTGTCTGGACTTTTCCTTCTCTTAGTGGTATAGTCATACATAATTTCGCATAATTCGATTGCTATGACAGCGTGGGAGGAATGAGAAAAGCTAGCAAGGTCGATCCTAATCATAAATAAAAAATAAAAACGCATCACGCCTGTATTCTCCGAAGGGGTAGGGTTAGGGTTAGGTAGAGTTGTATTACACACCCACTATTCACCAGCTATGGTTAAATCCCACGTAATAGGGGGCGAGCCTATTGACGTCTACCGGGCACATTTCCAAACTCCGGGCTGCTACTGAGAATTTTTTTTCTAAGAAATATATCAATAACACTGCCCGCTCCGGGGATCAAACCCGAGACCTCATGATCAGCAGTCGCTTACACTACCACTGCACCACACAGGAAAAAAAATCTGGAAAACGGTTGACCCCAAAGGTCATCCCTGCAACTTCCCGCTAATTTGATACTTAAGCGCTAAAAATTGCACTTATTATACTAAAGAAACCCGCCGTGTGCCGTCTCTCCGCCTTTATTAGCGGGCCACTGGAACTATGTTACATTCCTTCGGTGGTAACATGATTAACCTGCCTGTAACCTGGTTCGAATCCCCGACAACACAAACTTTATAATTACGAATGTTACCCAGAAGACTAGATGGCTTCCTTTAAACTTATGGCTTTTATTTGTTAAGACGGTAAAAATTTACTTAAGCGCACACTCCGGCGTTAGTGCCTACTAACAGGGTAGTGTAGGGCTCTAAACCACTAAATAAGCCTGTCGTCTGCCGTCTCCCCGCCTGTATTGGCAAATCAATGAATCTGTGTGAAATTGCTTCAGTATATCTATGCTTTTCACTTGGAGATAGTCACCCGCGAAGACCAGAGATAAAAATTATTAAAAATATAAATGGACCGTGTTATGCAGAAATGAGCCAACCCACATAAAAGTTATGATGATTTGAATCACTTCTGCTTTATTTTTTCAGTGTTATTCGTAGTCTTGGGTTAGTATAACGTATCATAAAAAAAATTTGAAGTTGACAGAATAAAAGGAGTTTTCGAGACATAAAAATAGAGATTATTTTAGATTGCTTAGCATTAAAACATAAATTTTGTCCAGTTTGTGGGTTGCTTCATTTATGCACAACACGGTCCATTTATAGAGTTAATTAATGATATTGATAGTTCATCGCGAAACTAAATGCTTACCGTGAGCACGTCAGGTATGGAATCAAACTTGAGAAACTCGTCCAAATTAAACTCAGGTTGCTCGTTGTTATGAGGTGCTTCCTCGCTCTTTGTTTCAACGCCAGAATCCTTATCCTGGAAAATTAAATACGCATATCACAACCTGTACACATTGCACGAGTCATAAGCAAGATTCAAAAGAAAAAAATATTTGTGAATATGGAAAAAGATAAGTTTAGTGCGAGCGGGATTCCAACCTGAGTCCCTTCCAATCCGGGAAAGTGCTCTAGACCGCTAAGCCACCATTCCCAATCTCCACATCACATTTGTCTTTACGAAAAAAAATACGAGTCGAAAGTTGTAGTTATCATTGATAGTCTTTAATTTCACATCCATGAAATGAAATGGTGAGCAGCAGCTTGACGGTGCACCTATTATAGTTGAGTTTATGAGCACTTTACCACTTACCATCAGTTGCACCGTGGCTTATTTACATATAATTACCTGCAACTCGTTTGGTAAGGTATGTATACATAGTATGGTACTTTTTTTTTGCTAATGATTATCTCAATTTATTCCAGTCATGTTAATGAGCATGGTTTTTCTCTCAGTGAGAGGCCATGCCTTTGTTCACCACCCAGGGCCCGTTAGACACTCACTAAATCGTATCGACATCGCATTGTCATTGGTTGAGAGATCACCGTGGTTGGGTGAACGATTATTGCGACATCACGCTTTTATGTCTTTACCAATCGCAAATAATGACGATACGATTTCAATATAGTTTTGTAAATCACATTCTAAGGGAGTTTGTATAGTGTTGCCAGACATCGCAAGTTGTCGAGATCTAGAAAGGAATACTTTCTGGTTTCTTCACGACATTTTCCTTCACAAGACGTGAGAGTCAGCAAATAGACACATACAATTTCGAGTGAGGTACGCCTTGCAAGTTCTCACCTCTGAGCAGTGATTGAACTTGATCTCTTGTCTTTGCTGTCCACTATAACTGCTATTGCAGTGATTATATGGTTTTGTATAATATAATCATATTCTCGTTAGCTGTACTACGGAAAAAACATACTAACATTGCTATTATTAGAATCGTTGTTATTTTGTGTGACGGGCGGCGACGTCTCTCGCCATTTTTCGGCCGGCGGCGAACGTGACCCGCCATTGTTCCATTTCTACAGAAAAAACATAATAATAAGATCAATCAATTCTATGACTTCTCGGCAGCCACCACTTCAGACAGACGCAGTGCTTGTCCCAACATTATTATATGGAAGCGAATGTTGGGTATGCAAAATGGAGCATGAGAGTGAAATTTATGCGGACGAAATGCGATCTCTATGGATAATCTGTGGAGTATAATGCGAAAGCGGAAAAATGTAGTTACAGGGGGAGACCGAGACTAACCTAGACCAACAACCCATTTTTCCTCCATTAATCACAAGTCTCTTCTCAAAGGATAGAGAAAGAGAGGAAGGACAGCGAATGGATTTAGTAGTTTTATAGTCCACCATTCTGGATTGATGTGGAAATATTTTGCTAACATAATATGTTTAAGAAAACACATAGCATCACGCCTGTATCCCCCGGCAGAGGTGAATTACACACACGCGATTCGCCAGCTATGTTTAAGTCCCACGTAATAGGGGGCGAGCCTATTGCCATGTACAGAGTACGTTTCCAAACCTCGGGCTGCTGCTGACAATTTTTCTTTTTACGAAAAAGCTCAATAACCAGCGATCGAACCCGAGACCACATGATCAGCTCTATGTTCAAGAAAATTTTTCAAGCATACAAGTAATCACGATATTTTCTTTTACTGATTATTTGTGGCACATACGCGATAATAATTTAAAGTAAAGGCTGTACAGTAGTCACAACGGATCTTTGTGTCTTTGAAGTTGGCTGCAAGACGCTGCACAGTAGCCAGTTTTGTGACGCAAGGCATGTGCGTGTTCTACAGTTTACATTAATCGAAAAATGTTCGATAACAATTTAACAATTCTAATCGATAATTATACAATTTATCGACTGTACTAAAAGATGTGGACTCTTCTAAATCTAGATTAAAACTTATTCACTGAAACCGCTTGTATACTTTTTATTGAATATAAAAAAAATAGAACCTACATACCATACATATAGTAACATATAGATCACCAAAGCGTGTGAGCAAGAAAATCTTATACGGCAACATAGCAAGATGGAAGAGGAAAACAAATCTAATGTCATTGTAACTCATTTGAATGACAGGTATTCTACAGTCTTCTAGCTTGAAATTAGCTTCGCGGTTTTTTGATTTATTTGTGTTATAAATCTTGTTTATTATATGATTATAACTATTAAATACAATGGTTGTTTGTTCCGTGAGTGCCTGTAATGTAAATCATGCAAACAATCCTGATAATTGCATGTTTCACAGGTAAGTTCTCAGGATGTTATAACAACTTAAATGCTATTATTTTAAGTCATAATTACTGTTATTTTCTGTTTCAGTTACAGATTAATTTCAATTTCATTGTTACTGTTTATATGTCGCATTGTTACATATTTGCAAGATTTTAGTAGAAAAGTTTTTAGGTACATATACATTAGGGCTTGACTTTATCGGCAAGGTATATTGTCGATATTTATCCTAAATGTTTGGAACATTTTCTCCTAACACATTAATGGAAAAACTTTTATTGCATAAAAGTTCTACAGCAGATATTGTCAATCAAACCGATTTAGATAATTTAAAAATTAGTTATAAGTAGGTTTATGTTGCTAAAAGCTGAGTGTATAATTCCCTTATAAAATGCATACTTAATATTGTTGACTGACGTTGCTGGTGAAATAAATAAAAACGAATTAATTATGTTTGTTTTAATTTATTATGCCTGTTTTGTTTCATTAGTTGAATATGATTATTTGAATGAGCGAGTTCGTTAAAGAAACTGATTTGTTTTATTATTTTATCGATAATCAGTCTAACTCTTAAAACTTACATCGCTATCCAACGCACACATTGACAAATCAAAATTGGTTACGCGTTATCGAGCTGTCAGGTGATCTATACGTTACTATATTTATGCTAAATACTTACATATGAAAACATTATGATTTCATTTGATTGTTTTGTTAATCGAATAATAACATTTGAATTGGTCAGCTCTTATCATATGATTTTGTAAAAATTCCCAATTCGCGCTCTGTGCCTAACTTCAGTCAGAGACACAAAGATTCTTTGCGACTACTATAGATACCTCATACTAGAGACTAAATACGGTTTTGTAGTCTTACCACTAATCAGAGTGAGCTATATATTTATATTTTGTTATATTAAAAATATAAGCTTGGTTCCTGTATATTTGAAATAATGATTAAATAAGAAAAATGGATTTACCTCAGTCTCTTTATTGTTCGCATTACCATTCTTCTTGGTGGGTTCGTCGAAACCGCGCAGCTCGATAGTCTCCAACTGAGATGTCGGTCCTCCACTAAACCTGTAAAATGAAACGCCGCCGTCTTTAATATTTAATAATGTCGATAATCTATATTAGACAATAATCTATATTAGACAATAATCTATATTAATCGTTCGTATCGCCTCAGAATCAATATTTTTTTAAATTATTAACTGAATTAAATTGTTTGTTCGTCAAAAAAGTCGTTCCATACAAAACGTATGAGAAAATTAACTTTCTTCATATTTTTTTCGTTATAATAAAAGTTATTCTGCTATTCCGGACCGAGACAAAACTGGACAAAACCGACAAATCGAAGATCATAAAAATCAATCCAGTCATTCTTGAGCTATAAATAGTGTAACTAAGGACATCTTTGTTTATAGATATAAAAAAGTACAGGAGGTAAAAAATATTGTCTATGCTGAAGACCTTACTTTAAATCAGGTAAAACCACAGGGTATGGTTAGTTTATATTAGATGCCTTCTACCAACATAAAAATAAAAGAGGTTTTTTTTATGTACACCTCATGAGAAGCAATGAGTTTTACATCCGTGATTACATGACAGTATAGTAATAATTACCATTCGGGTTCATCTTCTTTCTCAAGGCGTCGTTGAGAAAAGCGACCACCAGATCTACGGTTGTCCTCTCTAAAACAATAAGCAATAAAAAAAATTGTAAATTTTTTGTTACTATATCTATCTTCATAAATAAACACAAAGTGAAAAATGTGAAATCGAAAATAACAGTCACGAGCAGGCAGGCAGGAGCAGTTCACATTTTTCACTTTGTGTTTAATGTATAGTGCTAAGCATGTCAAATGCTAAAAATATATATAAATATCTTCATAGACTTGACAACACCCACATACCCACGCGGAACACAAATATTTGTTGATTAATTATGTATGCATTATTATAATATAATATTGAAATGTATATATATACCTGTCTCGTAACTTCTCGTTGATGAATCGATCGTCCCGTTCCCTCTTAATGTCAGAGGAGTAGGAGTCTCGGGTAAACGAACGCCGGTCGAACCTAAAAATATAATATATTATAAAACTTCCATAACTTCTAAGTCTCCTAGAGCTACATTCCACAGCTACATTCCACATCAGGAAATCATACAAAACTGATATGTTATGATAATCATATTAAAGAATGTATTCCAACCATTATCCATGGATCACATTAATGCTTTACCTGTCTGATGTGAGCGCTCTGTAACCCACTACACAACTATCTGCACCGAATATCGTTAAATTTATTTTGTAGCCATGAGAAGATATTTTTCATGCTGTAAATTGTTTATTTTTTCATTATCTAGACCGTATTTCTTTCTTAGTGAAAAATTACATTATATTTTATACATTTCCGAATTCAGTGGAATTTGTGACAAGATTTCAACAACCCTCCTTGATAAATGTCCTCTTTGAACAGACTAGATGTTGGTAGCTATCATAGTATTTTAGCCCAACCTAATTCTGTGGAGGCTAGAATTCTATTTAACTTCATGGCAATGTAATTCCAGTTTACTCTAACAATTTAATATTATTTTGGAATTATAGCATGATTAGGGTATAATAGGAATGATATACTAATGTAAGTCCCTTAATAAAAAAAAATTTAAAAAATACTGCCCTTGACGTCCCGCCAAAAACTCCATAATCATGTATACAAATTCAGTGTTGCCACATTTACGAAAAAATACCCACGGTTTCAGTTTTTTTATGACGCATTAGGGGTGGAAATCTATATGTACTGTGTATGTACGTAACATGCAATGCCTCACCTGTCGTTATTAGATCTTCTTTCGACGTGTTCACGTTCGCGCTCACGTTCACGTTCACGTTCGCGTTCTCGCTCACGTGGCGGCCGGTAGGGCTCAGCACCTCTGTACTCACCCTCTTCCCACGTATTGTTAGGAGTATCTCTGACCATGATGCGACCTGAACCAATTCGACGACCTCCTGCTTAATAAAAAAAAACATCTTGTATCATCCATATTAAGACATGAAGAAGGCCCACTTGATAGTAGTTTAGCCTTTAATCAGGAGATACAAGTAAGGTATTGTTTGCTACAGTAGATAGGTAGAAAGGTAGAAAAGTAAAAGGAAGGTAAAACAGCTCTACAACAATAAATAAAAACTGTTGGCAGCAGCATACAACGTACGCCAACACTAACGGCGTACATCACCTGTAGTTGCCAGTTTATTCTAGGCTTACAAAGTTTTGATAGTCATCAATATTTGACAACAGACAAACTTAGTTTCGCGTAATATCCTTTAATGTAAATAAAGGACATTTGGCAAGCAGCCATGCAAATATCACTATATAGGCTGTGATAGATTATTACTTCGATCAACAATGCTATAGATATCGCGTCGGCCCAAAAAATCCGTCTCGGTGATTAACAGCGCACTTGAGAAGTGAGCTCTTATTTTGTTTAGTTCAAAAAGTACTATTACACACACTACACTTTTAAGTGGCAGTAGTAAATTATTGCTTTGCTCGTTTTTTGTGACGAATGATCGTAAATGTAAGATATTTTAAAGATTTGTGACTTTAATTAGATTGAACTTAAAACTGTTTTAAATCCTTTGTCTCAGTTCGTTAGTAAATTGATGTAGCTCCATAAGTATATATTCACATGAACAGTTTTTAGCTTGATTTTGTTTGGGACACTGTATTTTGTTGGTATTGATGATCGAAGGATTATTATTAGTGATTACTATTATTTCCATAATAATTATGCTAGTTCGTCAAATGACGCGCCCCACTAGTAATTAGTTGCTATAGATGTGCAAGTACTCTTACAAGTAATAAGGCTCTTCATTTGTGTGTGGGAACGTTGACTGTGCGGTAAACTAGGATCTGAATGCAATAAAAACTACTGAATGACCAATAACGATGGTGTTTTAAGTAATGGCATTTATATCTAAAATTTGCTTGCGTGTGAATACGGTAGTGGAGCGCGTCTTTTGACCTTAGTCACGATTTAAACTGAGCCACTTATTTCATAACACAGGTACATAGGACCTGTATATTAAGAGGGGTAGGCAGACAACCGATTCATGAGCAGTTTTATACCAATACTCACTGTCACCCGCAGCTTCGTTTGCGTGGACCTTTAAATGTGAACAACTTTTTTTCTGACATGCTATTTAAATGGAATAAAGCCTATAATATTTTGCTCCAAGTTAAGCTCTATCTACTCATGAAACCCACATTGAAATCCGTTTAGTAATTTCAGAGATAACACACAGACAAAAAAACGTCTTGTGTTTGATTACTATTCTCGTACTGCCCCCCCTGTCAATTTTTGATAGATATCCTTAATGTACACCAGGTTTACTATTTTATTATTATATATAGATACCTACGTAAGAACCAAAATCCTATCATAAAAAGTAGTACCTTGTTCAGTTTTAGGCGGGTGTGCAAGCGGCTGGGCGGCGGCGGCGGCCCCGGCCAGCGGCGACTCGGGCCGCGTCCGCGCCAGCTGCGGGGGCGGCACCGCCACGGCCGCGGCCCCGGGCGCTCCGCAGCCCGAAGTGAACGAGCGCCGCTGGGGAGACAGCACGATCCCGCCGCCGCTTGGTTCGCTCTCCTTGCGAACGCGCTCTCGCGGGTCCGCTGAGCGCGCCCCGCGACTGTATACGCCCTGTGTATAAAGCCAACCATGTATATACTCATATCATTTTATAACTTTTATTTCAGTTATAGCCTAGCTGTTCAAACAAGAACTGAAAGGGCACTGATAATATAAAGGGTCTGTTGTAAATGATGGATAACCCGTTAATTGGAGGTACTCGTAGCCTCGATGTCAAGTTACAAGAAAAACGACTTTAGGGTTGCCAACAGTGTGAAAATGGTATACATATTTGTATATTTTTTTACTTCTTTGCTCATTCATTTGGTCATCATTTCAACAAAGTAACATATTTTTATGTACTTTTTTGTATCCGACTTGGATATTTGTATTATTTTATTAGATTACTATTTTAGTCACTATATAAAATATTGTCAAATTTTACATTTCAAGCATTTTGTAAGTTTTTTTTTTTCTGTTAAAATTTTAAGATTGACTGTGAAAATAAAAATTTACTGCTATAGCTGCCCATTATCTTAAAAATATGCGTACCTCATGTAGATTCTTCAAAGCGTACTTTACTAGCAATATTGGTTACACAAGCAATTAACGGGTTATCCATTATTTACGACAGACCCTGTATACTGAAAAATATCCCGAGAGATTTTCTCAAGAGCTTATGAATTCTGCCAACTCACATTGGGCCAGTATGGATTCCTCTCATTATGGCAGGGAACCTTTGCCAAACAATGAAAAAATAATGGACAGCAAATAATCCTAACATAATAAAAATATTAAAGTAAAATCCTGCCCTAATTTATAGTCATATAGTCAAAACAGTAGACTTCATGTCATACATATTGAATTATTTAAATCTAGTATGCTCTATTTATAAGATCAGCAAAGTTTAGAATGGTACTATCTAACGCTACCAGCCGTGTCGCTAGCCAATACTTTAGCATCAACAAACTTTCATGGTCAAAGTATAAAAATCCCTCTCAGTAAATGCTAGAACATTCCATGGTATAACCTTGTCCGAGCATGAATGAACTGGCTCAACCCGAGCAGTACCACCCTCTCAAAGATAAACTTGAAACGGTAGATAGTCTTACTGCTGTAATTCATATGGGGAATGAGAGCGCCAGAGGCCTAAATCTCATCCTCTCCTGCTCTTCACCTTATCTTATCCCTTTACCACCCATCTAATATGTAGGTAGGCCTTATGTTTGTTCGCCATCCTCGTTAAGCTTCAAGCTCCTCATCTTAGAACTTATTCCATAAACCTGAACGTTTTAATTTTCATTAACAGCAAGTATTACATATGTATTATATAACTGCCTCTGTGGTGCAGCGGTAGTGTAAGCGACTGCTGATCATGAGGTCTCGGCTTCGATCCCCGGGACGGCCGATGCTATTGAGCTTGTTCGTATAAGAAAAATTCTCAGTAGCAGCCCGAAGTTAGGGAATGAGCCCGGTATATGGCAATAGGCTCGCCTCCTATTACATGGGACTTAAACGTAGCTGGCGAACCGTGGTGTAATACACCTCTGCCTACCCCTTTGGCGAATACAGGCGTGATGCTATGTTTTATTACATAAGTAGGCTACATTTTATTCCGGAAACGGGTGTTTCCGAGTGCACAGAGTGCACCATAATTGACGTGTTGTAGAGCGATGCAATTATATACCTACCCAGAACCTAGTAACTAAACCGAAGTAAGAAAACAAGAAAAGATTATCCAATTATTCACCTTATGATTATCATTAGGCGCATCTCCTTTTGCCCCCCGGTCGTCTTCGTTGGGCGAATCAGCACGTTTTTTCAGCACACTGTAATACAAAAAATATATACTAGTTAGTTCTAGATAAGGTTAGGTTATTATTTGTTACTATCAGTCAGATCAGATATTTAGACTGCACAAATGACGGAGTAGTTTATATACCGGCCTCGATTCCCATAAAGGATAACTCTTTAGATCCACAAATAGTGGTTCTGAGTCTGGGTACTTTGTGTCCGTAAAATTGTATGTTTATAAAGTCCTCCGCGATACAAGGATTATTCCTTAGTGCAGGGTCAACTAGAACAACAACAACGTGTACTGAAGTAATGTAACACCCCGCAGTACCAACTTCTCACAAAAGATCACCGTGTAACAACGGTAGTTACGCCTACCGTAGTGCTTCGCATGGTGAGTGAGAGCGCTGGAGGCCCAAACTCCTCCCTATCCTCTCCTTGATATCCTGCCTATCCTCCTCCTAACCCTTTCCTTAGAGATGGCGACGCGTTAGTGATACCTCTGATGTTGCTAGCGTGATAGGCTACGGTGCCATATGCTCGTTCGCCACCCATGTAGTATAAAAAAAGATCATTTAGAGACTAGAGTCGATGGTCGACGGCACACATTTGATTGAAGCACGTAGGTATATGAAACCCCTTACTTCTGACAGTCATAAACATATTTTATCAATCAGTTGCAGAGACGAAATCAATGCGGTCGAAATGCGATCTCTGCGGAGAATCTGTGGAGTGAGGCTGACTGACCGCATTCGTAACGACGACGTAAGAGAGCGAGTAGGTATGAATGAGAGTATTGGTGTAAAGATGCGAAAGGGAATGCTCCGATGGTTCGGACATATGGAAAGTATGCCGGACGAGCGACTGGTTAAGAAGATATACAATGCGCAAGTGGAAGGATGTAGGTACAGGGGTAGACTGAGACTCACCTACCTAGACCAAATCGGTCATGTATTGAAGGAAGATGGAGCCAGGAGTCTCCGAAACCGGCGAGCGTGTATGAAAAGAGTTATGAATGTTGAGGAAGCGATAGATGTATGCAAGAATAGAACCTCTTGGCACTCTATTCTCTCTGCCTACCCCGCAAAGGAAATGGCGTGATGATAAGTAAGTAAGTTGCGGAGTCAATAACCTTAACAATACTGATATTGAAAAGTAAGAAACCATCAAAAGGGGATTTTACAAGCATTAGGTCAAAACAGACTAAGGGAGCGTATGGCGCGTAACTATTAGGTAGAAATAAAATATATAACATAAATCTGTTCTAAGCTTGGATCCCTTTTAGTTACGTAAAGAGATTCGGCCTAATGTAATTAGACTGAAAAGCTGCCCAGGGGAAGTAATGAATGGAGACTAGGATGGTGATTTTGGGATACTTACATAGCAAGTGCTTCGCAGCCCGCAAATGCGTTCTCAAGATTCCGCTTGACGAGTGGCGAGGAGCGCAGCCGCATGAGTTGGTCGCGTGTATACGTCAGAGGCTTGCGCGCCGGGCCCATTGCCAGCACGGCCGGATCACCACCTCCACCACCGCTCGACACACCGTTGTCATCACCTGCACATAGGAAAACTTTACAATAAACACATAATATGTTATAATATGTTGTAAAATTACGTCTTTGTATTTTAAATGCCTTTGCAGGCAAGTGTATCTGCTTTTAAGTTAGTAAGTCATTTAATCTATTTATCCGTTACTTTATTTACTAAAAATAGATAATTCTAAGCTTTTGTCTTTTCAATATGGACTCAACTACTACTATATACCTAATATATGGCACTTGGCACTCATATATTACGATAATAAATATAATCAAAAGTATTTAAATAATCATTATTATTTTTATTAATTAATAAATTTCAAAGGTTACAGAGAGACATCACAGTAGCCTAATTACTAAAACAATTAGAATTTATTCCTCTTTAAAAAAAAACTATTTCATTTTAGTACTTTTGCAAGTTTAGTTATCAAACTACAGTGTGAACATTTACTTGTAAATACTATGGCCACTTTTCATTATATAATTTTTATTTATTACGTTTATTTACTGTTATTATTGTTGTTATTGTAGTATTTCTACAAAGCCTTATGTACATTTTTAAACCTTACACAAAGTACAAGCTCGGTTAGCTTACAGCAAGGTATACGTACCAAATATTGTTCATATTTGGTACGTACACACGGCGTCCAAAACCTGGTCTTTAAAATTAACCGTGAGGGACATAACATGTTACAAAAAAAGGAAATGAAACTAATACATTAAATATGCAATTAAAATTGTTTGAAGTTGGACGTAAAATGTTTGTAAACAATCGTATCGTACTCCTGCTACGAGAATGTTTTTCTAGCAATAGAATAATAAACAAATCAACAAAAAGCGAACGTCTTTAACAGTGATACTTCAAGCCGAGATTATGACTTCAGCTGTAAAACCTTTGCGATACTACTAAGTACCTGGCTCAGTGAGCTCAAGGCAGCTCAGTCATTTAGACACCAACAATGCCGAATAATCAGATCGATTCCCAAAAAAGACAAATATTTGCTTCTTTTTAAATTTTGCCCACAGGTGGAGGAGTGTTTTGGATACTGACCTCCGATGCCTATGTTATGGTTCGATTCTCACGCAGAACAATAATTTGTGTGACCAAAAAATTATTATTCCGAGTCTGGGTGTACTTTGTGTCCGTGAAATTGTATGTTTGTAAAGTCTCCCGCGATAGAAAGATTATATCCTCGTGCAAGGTGTATCTTAAATAATTTTTTTTTTAAGTTCAGCAACTTAATAAATACCATTATATTAAGATGTATCGTCAAGGACCAAATTTAAATTACATTTCAATGCCCAATTTAAATGACATATAGGCATCTGATTAGTTCGATTCAAACATTAAAAACTAGGTTGGAGGGTACTTACTTTAAAAATTTCTATACGAAATATAGTAGACAGGCAGGACAGGTTATATTGCAAACACTGTACATAACGTTATATAAATGGCGAAATAATCCAGGACCTGTCATTTTTTTAAGTAAATACTTCTTTACGCACAGTTGACTGGGGAGTAAGCTGGTGAATGCGTGACGTGGAGCGTTACGAAAAGTGTGATCGGGCGAGGCGAACGGAAGTTGAGAGGGAGATATAAGTTAGTGAAGATAGAATATTACTGTAGGGGCAAGGGAGAGAGGTGCGAGCACACGTTTTCTTTCTCTCTTTCTCATTAATAATAGATATGTATTAACATTTTTTTTTCTAAATTATTCAAACAATACATAGCCTAAATAATTTTAAATACTGTGTTAGCCTTACAATTAGAAATAATTTCCAATATGCTTTCGAAACAAAGGGAAAAATATTGACTTCGATTCTAAACATATCTATCTGTATGTTGCCTTATTTTTAAATCATCAAACAAGAGTATTCATATTCTCGTACACTAATCGACATACAATTGTTAGATTAGACGAAAATATTAAACGAATTTAGGTAATTTGTTCGGAATCAAATGCTGTGAATGCGATCAAGTGCCGACCACTCCAATCGTGAATAAGATGAATAGATTATCTACTACAAGTAGGTTGAATATCTGTTTACCGTTATATATTCAAGAATATCATTAAGATGACGCTATCACGGGGAGGGCAGTGTTGACGAGTGTCCGCAAGGCCTATTATGGCATAGCGGATCGGCGACGGAGCAAGTTGCTGCCCATATTGCGAGTATAATGGATTACATTTAGCCAACATGTCAATAATTACTTATGGGTCCGAATATAATTATGTTTTTTTTTATCAGCTTTAGTAGTTTGTCAAGTTATTAGTGAAAATGTGGAAAAAGAGAATTTTACTGCGAGCGGGATTCAAACCTGCGTCCCTTCCAATCCAGAGAAGTGCTCTAGACCGCTAAGCCATCGCAGTGACCGACGGCCATATACCTAATCTCCACATCACATTTGTCTTTACGATACGCATTTTCGCCATTTTCACAAATAATTTGTTCCTTAAAGTAGCTGACCATGTCAAGAGCTAAAATACAGATCAAAATAAGTTTTAGTAGTTTTCTTAGGTGATTAAATATATCCTAATAGTGAGATAAAAATGGTTAAGGTATTTAATATAAGACAAAATGTTAAATAGAATAAGATAACCCGCTCTTAGTTATTATTTTCTATAACACATTTTCACATTTAGTGATAATGCTTTAAATACAGAAATTTCAACATATGATATTTAAAAAAAAACTTAAAGGGAACAAATTCCGAATAGCGGGGGGCTAATCAAACACAATAATTAACGGTCACAAAATATCCAGAGTCAAAACATCCATTAGCGGAAATCGAACGCGCAACACTGCACGGTAGGTCAAAGGTCAAAAAAGCTTGGGATAGCGCCAGTTTCCACCTGCTACACGACAAGAGCACCACCATTACTCAAATAGATGAACAAGGCTATTATTAACTCTGTTGAGGACAGTAACGACAAATTTCACTGCGCGTAAACAAGATTTTCTTATGCAACTTTTCAATGAATGCAAACCATGGAAAGATATATATATATATATATTTTTTTTTTTTTAATTGCTAATGATGGCAGACGAGCCACGGCCCACCTGATGGTAAGTGGTCGCTCATGGACTCAACTATAGCGAGAGTATTGTCAAGCCGCTGCGCACCATTTCATTTCTCAGATATTAAATGAAAGAATAAACACCGCCGATAGCAAGTGAGTACTCTGACTTAGTACACAGCCCTACCACCAGTAATGCAATGGGTTATAATTACTTACTTCCCTTAGTCGCCTAGTACGACAGCCGCGGGAAAGGATGGGGTGGTGACACTTGTATTCTTAGTCCGTCAGTCAGTCAGCACATGGACAAAGATATTATCCATCCATCAACCTGTCAACGTCTACTGCTGGACATAGACCCAAAGAAAACGCCACAACAAGCGGTCCTCCGCCGACCGTATCCAACGGCTCCCCGCAGCTTTAACCTGATCGTCGGCCCATCTGGAACCTATATTGATTGTCAATGCAGACCAGAAAAGTATACCTGATGATAAGTAGAAGCCGCTTATCATATATTATCCTTTACATAGTTATTTCACCCTCTCATAAAATATAAAATAGTCGTTGGTGTTCGTATTATTGTCATGTTCAATGACTAGTGAGTGAGAGCGCCAGAAGCTCAAACCTCTTATAATCCCCCCTCTATTATCATTCCAATGCTCCTTATTTTTTATATACCGATATCACAAAAATATTTGTTTATAATCAAATATTTAAGCATAACAATTTTAAGGTGATAATCGATTTAGTACCTACAGCGAAATAGACAACTTAGAAAAAGCCTTCTCCATGACAAACCGCCTAGATGTACCAATTTTAATGTCATAGCTGTTCTATTAGTTGATTTGGTAAAGAATAATAAGAATTATTACTCTAAGCCAGGGGTCGGCAACACGCGGCTCGCGGGTTGCATGTGGCCCGCGAGCTGCGTGTTGCCGACCTCTCTCTACCCTCTTGCGGCCCGGGATTGTATTTTTTAGTATTTTAATTTATATACCTAAATAAATAACTATAACGTATATAGTTTTGGTACCTAATTGTAATGGGAAACCGCTTAATATGCCAATAAACCCTTGCTATACAAAAAGAGTATAACGTGAAACGCCATTATGATACCGAGCATAAAGTTAAATTTCCAATTATTTTTAAATTTGTTTAAGTATCTTGTTATTTTTGTCATTTCTCATAATAAAATTACAATAAAATGTTTTTTAAATTAAAAATAATGTGATAAATGCCCGCTTTCCTTTATATAGCCCCCCTTTTTTTTTTTTTTTTTGTTATGGCGGGAAAAAATGTTCCTAACCGCACACCCCGTCGTTCGGGGCAACGAACAGGGTAGTGTGGGGCCCTCACCCACTAAAGAAACCCGCCGTGTGCCGTCTCTCCGCCTTTGTTGGCGGGCCACTGGAACTATGTTACATTCCTTCGGTGGTCCGCCGGCGGGAAAGGGCTTCCCGTACCGGGAATCGAACCCGAGCCTCCTGGGTGAAAGCCAGGTATCCTGGCCACTAGACCATACGGGACTTTTATATAGCCCCCCTGTGGCCCCTGGCGGCCAAAAGGTTGCCGACCCATGCTCTAAGCTTTAGCAAATTCAAAAGTTTGAAGATTATTTTACGATAGATGATAATAGATAGAATCATTAATATCGATAGGTAAAGCTAAGGCTACCACTCAAAATAAAACTATATGCCGATGAATTATACCTACAACCTTCGCCCGATGGCGGGCCCCCACTAAGTAATGTATCCTTGTATCACAGACGACAAACAAGCAATTAAAGGTGAACGCACACTTATCCGAGTCGAACGAAACGAATTTTAGAATTCTGTATATGAAATCTCATGAAACCTCGCACACTTCCCCGCGTCGAATCGTCCGAATCTGGAAGAGGTTTCATGAGATTTCATATACAGAATTCTATAATTCGTTTCATTCGACTCGGATAAGTGTGCGTTCACCTTAAGACTCCAATTGGTGTGGAGAGAGACCAAGACTCCCAACGATACTGAATAGCAAAAAGTTGTCCTATGTGGAAGTTGAACCTGGATAGTAAAAAAAACATAGTAAAGAATTTGACTTACGCCAAGATACACGTTTAACCCTTTTCGTGGGCGGTCCTGCGTGCACCTTCGGCGGCAACTGAGCTGGTATCTTCCTCATAGCACTTTGATACTTCAACAAAAACGCGTGCACTGCGCACTTTACCGGAGAATTGAACTCTTCCTTCGAAAGACTGATAGCAGCCGCTGCAGAATTTTTTCGCGCACGCCTCTTTGCGGCCCTGTTACCAGCCCTACGTCTCTTACGGCGGCCAACCTTCACAATTTCGCCCACCGGGGGCGCAGGTTCCTTACTAACCATGTCTAAGCACACGAGCGCGTCAACAAAATGGCGTCTGTACTAAACTAACTTAACCTAACTATAACTAAATCTAACAATAAAATAAACAATAATAACGACTTTATAAAATTAAATAGAACAAAAACTAATAACTAACACACTATGTACACATAAAACTAAATAAGCGTCAGCGAGATAGTTGCGCGATACGAAAGGTCGACTACGTTGCTAATGATGTCTATGTACGTAGTATTAGGATCATAGAAGTTGGAATATATATAAAACAGATGAAGTAAGAACACCGGGAATACTCGTATTTGCCAATTATATTGCAGACGACACACGCAAAGCACGAACTCTTCTCACAGACTGGTTCGAATCGTTGACCGTTAGGCGCTTTTCGTTGAACTACCTTCAATTTAATAATTTCTTATGTCTGATGTGTATATTAAATATTGAATCAGAGCTTATTACTATATTATATCTTAGAATAAGATTCTACTATAATTAAAAAAAAATATATCCAAGAAACGGCAAAGTAAAATTTTAAAAAATATATTTTTATCTTCGTTTGTATACCCTCAAATTTTTTATAATAAAATAATTCTATCGATTGCCTCGTAATGCAATTCACTATGTACACTCTATGATTAGACTGCCTTTTTTGAATGTAGTTTTAGTTTACAATTGCTCCTTTACTGTGAGCGTTACAGACTTCATTTACTATAAACTAAGATCATAAAACCGAACACTAGTACAAATTCACAATGTATTTATTCTGAGTCGAGAACAAACTGCTACTGAAATGCAGTTTAAGTCCGTTTATACCACACTCTTCCAATTATTTTTATTTACTGACAAGTCTAACATCAGCCTCTTTATATGCGCATAACCGTGAGGTTTAAAAAACAGATTTTGTAAATACATATTGTGAAATTAAGCTATACGCTTTAATTGCTTTGTAATTAGATTATTTAATGTTAATAAAATAACTTATCATACATTTATTTAAAATTACATAAACGCGAATATAAAACGGTATCGATCATGATCATTATTTTTTATATAATTTGATTAGTAAATGTTTTTTGGACAACGGCTCCCACTATGGAACAATATAATGTACCTATAGCACGACACTTAAAACACAATTGCCAAAATACACCGACCGAGAAAACATATTTGTGAATTGTACAAATAATTATTTTGTATGGGCATCGAACCCCAAAAACCTCGCACGGGAAGTCGGTATTTAAACCACTAGGTACGTCATCGGTGTAGTCGCAATTGGTTGTAACAATAAGGTGCAATATATACCTTTGTATTCTTACATAATAACTATCTACGCACGCATACAGACTACCTAGATGTACGCTGGCATGACGCTCTCTTCAATTCTCTAACGTTTTAAAGTAGTAAAAACTATGTTTAAAGCACGTAGAGCCGTTTTTCTCGTCTGTCATAAATAAAACTGCTTTATCTGTTTAGATTGGAGTGCAGGGTCTTTTACAATTTGGGGTTACGACAAAGAGAATAATTTTACAAGGTTTTCGAATTTTTATATCCAAATAATATGCAGGCAACTATTTATACACCAGGCAAAAACTCACTGACCAAGGGTGGTCGATATACGAGTAAACTTTATAAGATATCAGTGTTAATATGATTGATTCACATGCAATCATAAATCTATGTTTTTAAAAATCACGATATAACCTCGCCATGTTATCTATATTGCTTTTGTGTTGTTGCTATTGAATAGTCCAGTCGACCTTGATACTCCCGGCAGATTTGTACCCCTGCATGCAAAACGTTATGAGCTCGGAAGGGTCGAGTTACGCCATCATTTCGTTAGGGAGCGAATATTAAAAGGCTCCCCCTGTAATACTGATACGTAAATGTTTGTACCTTAATAGAATTTTTAGTTTATTTCGTTATGGAAAGATTGATTGATCGCTTATGAACAAATTGCAAAATAACAAATAGAATATCTGGTTGACAATAATGAAATGATGACTCTTCCTAGAGCTCAGCAAATACACCACATACATGGCTTACCTCAGAGAGCGTGTCATCTTAGGAGACTTAGTTAATTGCCGTGTGGTGAAGGACTAAGGATACAAGTGTCATCATCCCACACTTTCACGCGAGTGTTATACGAGGCTAAGAGATGAGGCTGGCGAGAGATACCAAGGGAAATAAATAATTATCACCCACTGCATTACCTACTGGTAGCCTTTGCCCGCGGCTCCGCCGCAGCCAAAAGCTGGTTTTTAATTTATATCTCAGGTTCCCGATATAGTAGCGGGATAAAAATATACCAGATGTTAAGTCTAATCAAGAGATATCAAACAAAAAAGTTGCATCAAAATCCGTTCAGTAGTTTTTGCATGATGCGCGAACAAACAAACAGACAAAAAATCTAAAAAAAAAATGTTTTGTGTTCAGACACGCCTATATAGCCTAACTAGCCTTTGCCCGCGGCTTCGCCGCAGCCAAACGCTAGTTTTTAGGTTATATCTCAGGTTCCCGATATAGTAGCGGGATAAAATATATAGCAGTTTTTAAGTCTAATCAAGTCCTTTCAAATAAAAAATGTTGCATCAAAATCCGTTCAGTAGTTTTTGTGTGATGCGCGAACAAACAAAAAGACAAAAAATCTAAAAAAATTCGTTTTGTGTTTAGACACGCCTATACAGCCTATTACAGTCATTTCTCAAATATCTTAAATGTACAGACAGATCTGTTACAGCTTTATAAGAGTATACCTTCTGATATTTACGCGAAGTCCACCCGTAACCATGAATGCTGTAAATATTTCAAACTTCGGGATAGTAGAAAAAGTGAACGCGATAGATTCCGTAAATGTAGTTTTATTTTCGTAATGTTTTATGTTATTAAGCACTTATTAAATACTCGTGTTTCAATTCTTTGTTTTGGTTTTCGTACCTACTGTCTGCATTGTTATAAATTTACAATGCACGCTAGAGCCCGTGTCAACGGTCTAATAATTCCTTCACCTTTGTTTAAAAGTTAGCTTTTAATAGGTACGTCCATGGTTAGCATATAATATTTAATAGAAAAAATATGTCGGCCATGTAGATTTCCTCACTAAATTCTTCACATAGTGCTATCTTAATTTATTAACCAATACGCATATACCTACCTACCTAACTTTTTAATTTTGAACAATTGTGTCGCGAAGACCAGATTTTAATTTGTCTTAACCTCAGACAAAATTGAGCTCGACACCTCTTCCCTGACAATTCTCGGTCTTGCCTAGGGTCTAGATCAGCAACAATCCGCATTCTTTTTAACATGCTTTTATTAGCACCGTCTTCATCTGTTTAATGTATAGGTAAATAGGTATACATATATAACGGAATCTCTACGCGTATTATTTTCTTTTCAAAATGTCAAATTAAATTGAAGCTTTGCATACTTATCAAGGACCGATGAAAATACAATAATTTGAGAAGTTTGCCCATGTTTTTTTTTTTCTATTACAAATCAGTACTATCGTTATACCTACGATAAAAAAAGAATAGGGTCTTTTAAATAGAAGTAGGTACGTGTGATGCTGTTTTGAGACTAAAAAAGAAAAGAAAATAAATTGTAGTTTAAAAAACTAAAAAACACAAAATATGTAATGTGATATAATAATGATTGTAAAAGTGTTTTGGTTTTTTAATTAAATAAGAGATATTGGTTAACTTTATAAACATAGTGTAATCCTAATGCCATATTTAAATTTGCCAGGCAAGCCACTTACTTACAGTCCGCCAGTACAGGCAAATAGATAGCGCACCGCAGGCTTAGGCTTAGGCTGCTCTGCTCATAATGGATGGATTAGCAATGCCACATTATTATTATCTTCTGTGATAATCAAAACAAAAGCCTATATGGTTTGACACACCCACGCCATGTGTATCTGGCTATGGTATAGTGAATCAGTTTTCCTGCCACTATAATTGGACTTGCACACAACAGACATAAATACATTGTAGTATAAATGAAATTATCCTAAACTAGTTTAGTGTCACAGGGCATAGGATAGAGGTTAATATGTATAGCAATCACCACAACACTTTTACAGATATTAGTATTTGACTAGTTAATAGATAATAAGTAACACTGAGAGTAAGTAGGTAACTGGAAAATGGAAACATCATGTCAACAAGCACTAATCTTGTTTTCAACAATACATGATAGAAGTTGTTGCATTATGACTGTTGAGGAAGTGAAGGATGTATGCAAGAGCCTTTGGGTACTTGTTCTCTCTGCCTACCCCGCATAGGACATGGCGTGATGATAAGTAGTAGTAGTAAGTTGGAGTTGGGAGATTATGTCCAGCAAATCACCACAAAATGCTAACATATCAAAGTAAGTATTGAAATTAGTACTTGCGTGACACTATTGTCTATATTTTTATAGCCTAAGCTTATAATATTTTTAATTAAATGTATTACTGAGACTAGAGACTCAATAATAAATACTTGGATAATCAAAATATTTATATTAAATATACCATTGCACAGTTATTCCTTTGCTTTGACCTACATAAACATATAGGTAAGCAGTATCAATTATTAGTAAAACTTATAACAATGTGACATCCTAGAGATTTTTCCTTTACTTCTAATGATTATAAAGATAGTAATCCAAATAGAAACTTAGAAAAACAATAAAATCAGGGTCAACGCTTACTAATTTACACAGGAAAAGTTCACAACATCAGCTGATTTGAAGGTACTACGAAAATGATTACGAACATGCATACAAAATTATTACGAACGTAAATACTTACCTTCTAAGTTTGATCCATCATTAGGGTTTTCATCAGTTGGTTTCTCCTTCAAAGAAGACAATAAGTTCACAGCTGACATAGCTCGCAAATCCTCCATTCAGTTACTCAGTCTTTTTGTAATATGTTATCTTTGCTAAATTCTATCAACAACTTTACAATATATACAAAATTGTTCAGGAAATTATTCTATCACCTATGTATTGTTTATATCACAGACTTTTCGTTTTTCAACAATACGGATCAAAACGTCCACGCACGAAAATACTATCAATATTTATAAGACTCTAGGTATAATAGACTTATTTACACATTAAAATCTAACTTTTATCATCTAATTTTTAACAAATACTCTCTAGCGGTCACAAGATACTCATAACTAAAAGATTTTATCAGTTTTCGATGCAAAAATATATAAAACGTCCGCCATATGCCTTTTGAAACGTATATAATCCACCCAAATTCAATACACCCTATCGCTTCTATACTTTATTCCATGACAAGGTACCTTTCATTTATGAGCATTATATCCAGTTGCCATTGTTTATTTTTCTTTTTTGGAATAAAAGGGCATTCTTCGTGGTAAGTAGTAAACTGAAGAGTATCTTAAAATAGCTCATCCTTCCTTAATTTGGGTAAAATTATGTAGAATCAAATACGTGCAATGTCCTACAAACTCTACAATCTAAAATTAAGATAGTCAATCAATTTTTGAAATTGTGTCTCCCTCTCCATACTACCATACTATATAAAGATACTCCATATACTCTAGACTCAATAATTAAATTGCTTAGACAAAGTATAAAACAGACTCGATACTATTATGACATTAAGATGAAGGAAAGGATGCACATATTCAATTTTAGCAAGAGTGAGAGAGACACATGTATAAGTATTCTATCCTTTTCGTGTATGCGTTATTTTTATTTGGACTCAATCAATTGGGTCCAAACAATAAGGTGGCCAACCGTCCCCATCATCGGTATGTAATCTCGATTTTGTATTTACGTAAAAAAAATTGGTTGCCTGTAAAGTCGGTATACGGGCGAAAGTTTTACGTGACAACGACTTTGAGTGGTAAAATAATTTTAATGTGAATATTCATTCGTATAGTAGGAAGAAGGATGAAATAATAGTAACAATTTAAAACATTTATTTATACAAAGAATTATATTTAAAACATTAATTTATACAAAGAATCTCGCACTGAATTTCATATTAACAAAATTCTATTTCTTCGTCTCTCTCGCTCTTAGGCGGGCTAACCATGCCCGAGTGGAAGGGACGCGTGCCTCTCACTCGCTCTCATTGTGAGCGCATAACGTGAGCGGAGCGTAACGCAGTTTCTTGAAGTGTCACCCGGCAAACCAATTTATAAGACGTTGTCACGTCAAAAAAAACCTTAAATAATCACGTTATATATGCTAATGTTACACGTTCTAATACATTTTAAACAAAATATAAGCATAACTGCACTTAATATTGATAGTATACTTAGACAAAGAATATTAGAGACAAGCTATCAGCGTATGCAGTGTCGAGATAGCAATAGTTTGACATGTGATAACCGGAATAATTTTGTAAGATAACTATGATTATAACTTTGTTGACTAAAAATGTACTACCTGTTTTAGCCGGATAAAAGAAGGACAGGACAAAAGAAATTGCAGTTATGCTTATATTTGGCTTAATTAAGGTTTTTTTTACTTAAATACAAAAAAAAAGCTCACATACCGATGATGGGGATGTTGGCCACCTTATTGTTGGGAACCAGTCGATCGGGTCCAAATAAAAATAACGCATACGCGAAAAGGATAAAATACTTATATATGTATCTTTCTCACTCTTGCTAAAACCTAATATGTGCATACTTTTTTTTCATGCTTAGTGTAAAAATATTAGCGAGTCTATATTATACTTTGTCTAAGGTGGTATATCACTTTAGTAGTAAAATATTACCTTGAATGACTTTTAGTAATTTAAAAACATTCGTAGTATTTACTTTCACTGTGCAGGCAGAACTGAAATATCAACTTTTTATTACATAAACTAAGTGTATTTTATACTTGCTACTATTTTAAAAATAAGGATGAAGAAAAGGATGCACATATTAGGTATTAACAAGAGTGAGCGAGACGCATGTATGAGCTTTTTATCCTTTCGCGTATGCGTCATTTTTAATAAAGTGGTCAACCGTCCCCATCATCTGTATGTTAGCTTGTTTTATATTTCCGTAAAAAAAACTAATAAATAATCTTACTTATCTTACACGTTCTAATACATTTTAAGTAAAATATAAGCATAACTGCAATTTCTTTTGTCCTGTCATTTCTGTATCCAGCTAAAACAGGTAGTGACTTTTTAGTCTACAAAGTTGTAGTAATAGTTATCTTTTAAAATGATTCCGGTTGTCATATTTTAAACTATTCCTATCTTGACACTGCATACGCCGAGAACGTATCTCTAATATCATCTGTCTACGCTCAGACTAGACTAAAGCACCTTACGCACCTTCCATCCCTGCTGCACGTCCGCTCAAGGCCGTGGTGCTGGACGTAGCATACTTACCATCGTGCGGGTGCGAGCATCCAGCGTGAGGGCTGTCCACTTAAAAAATATATCGATATTTATATACGATTTAAAAATCGAATCCCAGTATCGATATTTGTTGATATATCGCTTGAAGGACATCGGTATTTTTTGCAATATCGAATACTATCCATAAAAGTTTACCGTTAGATACCTTTCTCCAGTCAAACGCAAAAAGCTAGCTACTGTATTTGATTTCGTATGTGTGAATGTAGAATCAGAGATCAGAATTTCATAGCTACACGAGTTGTGTACCTAATGATAGAGGTTTTATATGCATGTAACTTGAATAGAACTGTACTACTAATATAGTAGTGAGATGACTGTGATGAGTTATATTATATATTAGTAAGTAAAACGACGCCTCACCCAGGACGTTAAGTATGAATTATTTGTTGAAATTAGCAGTCGAAAGCAGTTGTCACGATTGCTGAATTCGCAATACATCTGAACGGTATCCAGGAGATGCAGGTTCAAATCCTGCTCGTGACTGTTATTTTCGATTTCACATTTTCCACTTTGTGTTTAATATCATAGTTATCTTTTAAAATTATTCCGGTTGTCATATGTCAAACTATTGCTATCTCGGCAATGCATACGCTGAGAAAGTGTCTATAATATCCTCCGTCTACGATCAGGATAAATAATTTAGCTGCTCACTGACAAATGTCTTACCTGTTAATTATGTTTTTTAACGTTTTGTTTTTATTATAATTATTAGTCCGATATATTTTTTAATAGATTTGGCTAAACATAAAAAGGAATGATGTTTCTATAAATAAATATATCGATTAATCGAATAAAATAAATAATTGATAAAACATCATTCAATCATCATCAATTCCATATATAGTATGGTCAACATCGAATAAGTTCGATAATATATCGATATTTAGTGAATACCCTAGTGCTAGATGTAATCGATGAATAAACTGAGCGCACATGTTTTAGGTACATATTTACATGTTTAAAATGCCACCAGTTTTATTAAAACGACAATAAATGGGAGTTGTTTTTGACAACACCAGAAGAGAGGAAAAAATAAGAAGAAATTTTATATATTTTTTTTTTGTTTATGTTGTAGTTCGCGCAGGGGACATTTCACAGACAATTGTAGCACTTGTATCTTTCAAAAAATCTAGTTATTTTTTGCTATCCTATATTTGTCGCAAGCTCTAAATCCTGAATCAATCTGCTGGACAACAAGCATAAGTGCCTTCCATTTTGTTATACGTCCCGCCAAGTACATGCACGATGCACGACGAAAACGACAGTGAATAGTTTCAACAGATTCAAATTATGGACGTAATAATTATTATTATTGCTTGCTGGACTTGCACGACCCATTTTGCATCCAGCAAGCACCCCCACCACTGCAAACGTCGTGCAGATCTAGCGAGCAAGATCTCTAGTTCTCATATATATTGAATGTACTCTGTGATCTCTAGCACGCACGATGCACGATCGGTTCGACATACGTCTGCGCTATTCACTGTCCATCTGCACGACGTTCGAAGTGGTGGGGGTGCTTGCTGGATGCTAAATGGGTCGTGCACGTCCAGCAAGCAATTAATAATAATTATTGACGTACGTCGAGACTATTCACTGTCGTTTTTCGTCGTGCATCGTGCATGTCCTTGGCGGGACGTACAGCAAGATGGATGGTGCGTAAGGCGTTTAAGGCGTAAAATACACACAAATGGCGAGGAGTTCGGCGCGGCGCAGGCACGATGCCGCTTCAAAACTTTTGCATACAATATGTACTAAGGAGACGTATAGTGAATGAGACTCAAGCGGCGCGGCACAGGTTTAAATCACGTCCGTGCCGTATCCGTTCCACGCCTGCGCCGCGTCTTAAGCCTTACGCGGTACGCCGTTTGTGTGTATTTCGCACCTAATATAGACTAACTTATCATCACGCCATTTTCCTTGGTAGGTAGGTTCACTAATGTAGCTTGGCAAAAAAGTCTTGAAAATAATGGTGGCGCCACTATCGTGCATGTGGTAATTTGCTTTACGACTTGCGTTTCTTTTTTTTATTTATTCTACCAAAGCTAAGACCTCAGACTAAGAACTACTAGACGGAGCCACGGCGTGGCCGCACTTGAAACAGCAATATTTTTTTTAAATGTTGCCAGGTTGACAAATATTTAACCATATTTGGGCAAATTAAAAGCTAGTTAGAATGAGGTCTGTAACTAGGTCGTAAATAAGAAACTCTTCGTAACAAATATTTTATTGAAAATCGCAACTTTTATCAAAATGATTAATTAAAAGTAAATCTGCCAACCCTTCTATTCATCCAACCATCAGTCTTTAAACGTCCACTGTTGGACATTGGCCTCCCCAAAGAGAATACCAGAACTAGCGGGCTTATGCTGACTGCATCCAACGGCTCCCTGCCGCTTTGACCATATATATGGTCTATCTGGTGGGAGGGCATGTTACGCTGCGCTGTCCGATACGTGATCGCCACTCGAGAACCTTTTTCCCCAACGGTTGTCAGTTTGTCGAGCGATATGGCCTGCCCATTGCCACTTCAGCATGCAAACTCGGCGGGCTATATCGGATATTCACGTTCTACCTCCGTATCCGTAATAAGAATTCGATCACGTAGAGAAACACCAAGACTTTGAGCCTTGATGCAAGATAAGTATTGCTTCGTCATATATTGCCATTCTGTTCGATATCTCATCTGGTAAATAATAATAAGTTATGTTTAATAAAACAATAGTACAAATTATAATTTGTGAGTAAGGAAAAAGAGTATTTTAGTACAGGCGGGAATCGAACCTGTGTCTGCGTTGGTCGTTGGGACAAATGTGATAAGGAGTTTGGGAATGTCTGAAAGATAGTACTGTAGCTCAGTGGATTAGAGCATTTCCCCGGATAGGAAGGGACGCAGGTTCGATTCCCACCTGTACTAAAATACTCTTTTTCCTTATTCACAAATTATAATTTGTACTTTAAGAGTGGCTGAGCATGTCAAGTGCTAAAATATAGATCACAATGTTTAAAAAACAATAGTACACAAGAATACAATTAAATTATCTTTTCTTTCTTTTCTGGGTCTAATAAGTAAAGAATTATCATCCTTCCAGCGCTGATTTAATTAATTGAATAAGAACTTTTTTTTATTGCATTTAGTGGCAGACGAGCCACGGCCCATCTGATGGTAAATGTCAACCGTCGCTCATGGACCCAACTTTACTGAGAGTATTGTCAAGCCGCTGCTCACCATTTCATTTCACCGATATATAATGAAAGAAAAAACGGCTTTCTCCTGCTACGACCAAAACGCAACGATGTGCTTCATGGCTGGTCCCACGGGAGAGAGAGTACTATAAGTGGTGAAGTGAGCTATAGGATGAATACCACGACCTTATAAATTTGTGTTGCCACATACCATTTGGGGTGTGAATATATCTTATTTAATTTTGTTTTAATCCTGGGTTTCATTTTGAAACCCTTAAATCCTAGACAGGTGTCACAAGAGAGAGCAAATTAGTTTCTCTGAATTCTAGATTATGACTACAGCGGTGGTCATAATCTAGAATTGAGATTTGCAAAGTTGAAGTACAAAGACTTTAAAAGCTATACTTACATGAACATATTCACTGGCAATGATTTTGCTCCCAACGTTACTATTTTCTTATTATGTATAATGAAATATCAACAAAATATCGTGAAGCATATTCTGGGTATTTCATGGGTTGCCTCGTTTTTCCGTAGCATACACCCATTTAGATCTCGCATCTGGATTAGAGGGAAACCTAAAATAGTAAATATTTATCATCATCTCATAAATTACATATAAATTTTAGTAAAGTGAAAACTGGGCAAATTAAATTCGCAATAAGGCAACACCGAAACAATTCAAAGTAATAGAAATTTAGCTAAAAAACGTGTTTTGCGAGTGTATCTTAGTAGCAATTATTAATTTCGAGTAAAAAAAGCCCATTTTATATCACTTTATAGCATTCAATCATTAAATTATTTCATTTTCGACTACATATGAATGAAACGTTATACCTGTATTTTTTCGCTCGCTGTAGCTTTTGTAGCATAGTACACTATTTTACAAGCACTATTATCACGTAGTCTTTTTCTCAAAACACTCATTAACACAAATTAACATTAAATTTTAATTAAAACCCGATTTTTTATACAAAATGTTCGATTATGTCAGTTGGATCGTGACAGACAAAGCATTTTGACATCGTGACAATACCGAAAACTGGCCACGGCGACAAAGACAAAAATCTATGGCTTTGTCTGTTTTTTGCACCAGTAAATTGTATTTTATGGTCTCGCTCATACATGTCAAAGAATTTTCTTTGCTCTGTATAGATAGTCTGAGGCTAAGATTAAATATATTTAGACAGAGCAAAGAAAATTCTTTGACATGTATGAGCGAGAATACAAGATACAATTTACTGGTGCAAAAAACAGACATAGTCATAGATTTTTGTTTTTGTTGCCGTGGCCAGTTTTTGATGTTGCCACGATATCAAAATGCTTTGTCTGTCACGTTTCAACTGACATAATCGAATATTTGTATAATAATTCGAGTTTTAATTAAAATTTAATGTTAATTTGTGTTAATGAGGGTTTTGAGAAAAAGACTACCTGATATTAGTGCTTGTAAAATAGTGTACTATGCTACAAAAACTACAGCGAGCGAAAAAATACAGGTATAACATTTCATTCATATGTAGTCGAAAATGAAAAAAAATTATGATTAAATGCTATAAAGTGATATAAAATGGGCTTTTTTACTCAAAATTAATAATTGTTACTAAGATACACTCGCAAAACACGTTTTCTAGCTAACTTTCTATTACTGAGAATTGTTTCGGTGTTGCCTTATTGCGAATTTAATTTGCCCAGTTTTCACTTTACTAAAATTTATATGTAATTTATGAGATGATGATAAATATTTACTATTTTAGGTTTCCCTCTAATCCAGATGCGAGATCGAAATGGGTGTATGCTACGGGAAAACGAGGCAACCCACGAAATACTCAAAATATGTTCAACGACATTTTGTTGATGTTTTATTAAACATAATAAAAAAATAGTAACGTTGGGAGCAAAACCATTGCCAGTGAATATGTTCAAGTAAGTATAGCTTTTAAAGTCTTTGTAACTTCAAATCTCAATAACACTGCCCAACCCGGGGATCAAACCTGAGACCTCATGATCAGCAGTCACTTACACTACCACTGCACCACAGAGGCAGTTGTAATTTCATCTTTGTAAGTAAATCTCAATTCTAGATTATGACTACCGCTGTAGTCATAATCTAGAATTCAGAGAAACTGATTTTCTCTAAGTTCTTATTCAATTAGTTAAATCAGCGCTGGAAGGAAGATAATTATTTTCTTATTTGACCCAGATAAGAAAGAAAAGATAATTTAATTATATTCTTGTGTACTATTATTTTATTAAATATAACTTATTATTATTTACCAGATGAGATATCGAACAGAACGGCAATTTATGGAGCAGCAATACTTACCTCGCATCAAGGATCAAAGTCTTGATAGTTCCCTACGTGATCGAATTCTTATTACAGAGATCCGTAGAACGTGAATATCTGACATAGCCTGCCAGGTTTGCATGCCGAAGTGGCAATGTGCAAGCCATATCGCTCGACAAGCTGACAACCGTTTGGGAAAAAGGTTTTCGAGTTGTCATCACGTATCGGACAGCGCAGCGTAATATGGCCTCCCACCAGATGGACCAAATATATGGTCAAAGCTGCAGGGAGCCGTTGGATGCAGTCAGCACAATCCCGCTAGTTCTGGTGCTCTCTTGGGGAGGCTAATGTCCAGCAGTGGACGTTTAAAGACTGATGGTTGGATGAATAGAAAGGGTGGTAGATTTACTTTATAATAATTATTTTGATAAACGCTCAGCGGTAGCTGTAGTCATAATCTAGAATTCCGAGAAACTGATTTGCTTTCTGTATTGTGGACACCTGCCTGGGGTTTAAGGGTTTCGAAATAAAACCCAGGAGTAAAACAAAATTAAATAAGATATAATCACACCCCAAATGGTGGGTGGCAACACAAATTTATATGGTCGTGGTATTCATCCTATAGCTAACTTCATCACTTATAGTAATCTTTCTCCCGTGGGACTGGCCATGAAGCACATGGTTGCGTTTTGGTCGTAGCAGGAGATAGCCGTTTATTCTTTCATTATATATCGGTGAAATGAAATGGTGAGCAGTGGCTTGACAATACTCTCAGTATAGTTGAGTCCATGAGCGACGGTTGACATTTACCATTAGATGGGACGTCGCTCGTCTGCCACTAAATGCAAAAAAAAAGTTCTTCTTCAATTAATTAAATCAGCGCTGGAAGGATGATAATTCTTTACTTATTTGACATAGAAAAGAAAGAAAAGATAATTTAATTGTATTCTTGTGTACTATTATTTTATGAAATATAACTTATTATTATTTACCAGATGAGATATCGAACAGAACGGAAATTTATGGAGAAGCTATACTTATCTTGCATCAAGGCTCAAAGTCTTGGTATTTCTCTACTTGATCGAATTCGTATTATGGAGGTAGAACTTGAATATCCGACATAGCCCGCCGAGTTTGCATGCTGAAGTGGCAATGGGCAGGCCATATCGCTCGACGAACTGACAACCGTTGGGGAAAAAGGTTTTTTAGTGGCGACCACGTATCGGACAGCGTAGCGTAATATGGCCTCCCACCAGATAGACCAAATATTTGGTCAAAGCTGCAGGGAGCCGTTGGATGCAGTCGACATAAGCCCGCTAGTTCTGGTGCTCTCTTGGGGAGGCCAATGTCCAGCAGTGAACGTTTAAAGACTGACGGTTGGATGAATAGAAGGGGTGGTAGATTTACTTTTAAATAATTATTTTGATAAACGTTGTGATTTTCAATAAAGTGTTTGCTACGAAGAGTTTCTTATTTACGACCAAACCTCATTCCAACTTGTTTAATTTGCCCAAATATGGTTTAATATTTGTCAACCTGGCAACATTTAAAAAAATATTTTTGTTTCAAGTGTGGCCACGCCGTGGCTCCGTCTAGTTCTCAGTCTGAGCAAAAATCTATGACTGTCTGTTTTTTGCACCAGTAAATTGTATCTTGTGTTCTCGCTCATACATGTCAAAGAATTTTCTTCGCTTTGTCTAGTTCTTAGTCAGAGGTCTAGTTAGTCTGAGTACCAAAGAGTAGTACCTATAACCCCAGAAATATTCTACTCTTTGCTTGCGTTGTAGCGTTGTAGGCACAGCACAGAGAAACGTAAGCTATATATCACAGGGTACCTTATTATAAACTGCTATATTATTGATCCGAGTCTTAGACGTACAATAATATAGACTAGCTACTATTGTCATTAAGGACGAAGAAAAGGATGCACATACTAGGTTTTACCAAGAGTGAGAGAGACACAGGTATAAGTATATTTATCATTTTCGCGTGCGTCAGTTGCATTTGGACCCAATGAACTGGGTCCAAGCAATAAGGTGGCCAACCGTCCCCATCATCAGTATGTAAGCTTGCTTTTGTATTGACGTAAAAAAAACCTTTACTAGTCACGTTATATACGCTAATATTACATGTTCTTATACATTTTAAGCAAAATATAAGCATAACTACAATTTCTTTTGTCCTGTCATTTTTTTATCCGTCTAAAACAGGTAGTACATTTTTAGTCAACAAAGTTATAATCATAGTTATCTTTTAAAATTATTCCGGTTATCTATTGCTATCTCGACACTGCATACGCTGATAGCTTGTCTATAATATCCTTCGTTTAAGGTCCGAGTGCTATATATTCTTTGGTACAGAGTACTTTGTACTTTTATACCGTAGGTATTACATTCTCTTTGCTTTTATATATCTGAAAGTTGTATGGTTGTAGGCAGTATGTTAGGTTATTGATTGATAAGATAAATAAAATTGCATTAAATCTTATAAATAATGTCTCTAAAATGGACTGGAAGTCAGAGTGAGTCTGGTATATTGAGAAAAAGTGATTTCAAAGAGAAGAAAGAAGATCTTTTCGTGTTCGGCTACTCGTGCAAATTGTTCAGGGACGATGATAAAGCCCTTCACATTGATCAAGGCAAACACCTCATTCCGTGGATGGGGGATGAAACATTGAAAATCGACAGGTTCGATCAGTTTTTTACTATAAGACTGTTATCTATGGCGCTATAAATCTACAAATATAGTAGTCTAACAGAAAAGTTAAATTTTCGGAAGATTTTTGAGTATTTCGCAGAGGATCTTTGTAAGAAGTAAGGCGGCGAAAGAGCTACGGGCGTCTCTGGCGCTTAAGGCGTCCTGTGTTATTATGGTGACTAACGCCGGTGGTATGTATAACCTACAACGGTAAAATTGAGTATGTATTATTACTGACTATAAATACAGAAATAAAAAACTATTGAAGTCTGTCTATCCAACTATCCATGACACATTTTTTGTATCATTTATTTGAACTTGAATCTATACAAAGTTTGTTGTAGAACTCCCTAAAGAATTCAACATATAAATGTAATACTTGATCAATATTATATTTGTTCTTAGCTGTACTTATTTTATAAATACTTCCTGTTATACAATGTCTTGTACAGTCTGAGAAAATTTACATCATGTTACCTCTGAGTCATTTAAAATTACCAATTAAAACTATTTTCACATGCTGTATTTTTTCTAGAAATATGAACTTTTTGCAGAAATGCTTTGATATTATTAGTCAATATTATGTAAATGGTTTCCCTGTTGTAAAACTGGTACATGCATTACCATGATCATTGGCTTTAATTAGTATGTTGCCATCATATAATGAATGTAAATATTGGCTAGGTATGATGCAAGAGGTGCTCTGCATGACCTGTCGAGGCTTGAGGCTCCACCGGGAGGTTATGACTGGCGTGTGGAACTTTCAAGGGATCAGCAGGATGTGGAACAACTATGTGACGAAGAGAGGTACCGTGCATTGCACACTGATGAAGATGAAGAGGAAATGTACAAAGGTCAGCAGCTGTCCTATTGGTTCATTTGGAAGTGACGTACTTTACCAATAACATATTTTTGTTAAAAAAAAAATTATATCTTTAGAGGAAGAATTGAAGCGTCTACATGCAGCAGGCTATGGGCAAGTAGGGTTTAACTACGATGCTCCATCTGAACCAGCACCAGCACTGCAACCAACTGAAGTGGACGAGCCATTTATACCAACGGCAGCATTCAAAGCACTCCTGCCAGTTGATATTGTCATTGTGAGTTATACAGTTTTTATAATACATTTTGTTGCTATAATATCATAAATATTACATTTAGTTTCTTGTGTAGTTTATTTTATGAACTCGGTCTTATTTTGCATCTTTTCAATCTCTGCCACTAGTCTGTAATACTGCGATACTAATCTATACTATTATAACACTAGTCTATACTAATACAACCCTAGTTCATACCACTTCCATAAGTAGTTGCCATAAGTGTATGCTTTATGTGTGTGTGACTGTACATTATCTAATAGTGTTATGCGTTAGGTCTTTTTAATGTTTTAAGGTTCTGCCTGTAAATAAAAGCAACTTGTTTTATCTTTGTTATTATTACTAATTTAACTAGCAGTGTTGCATAATTATTAAGTAATCTATACTATTATAAAGCTGTAACAGAGTTGTGTTTGTACATTTAATATATTTGAGAAAAAAATCACTGTATTAAGCTATATAGGCGTGTCTGAACACAAAACAATTGTTATTATAATTTTTTGTCTGTGCGTTCCCGCGTCACGCAAAAACTACTGAACGGATTTTGATGCAACTTTTTTTATTTGATAGCTCTTGATTATATGTAATTCAAAACTGGTATACATTTCATCCCGCTACTATATCAGATACCTGATACATTGCCTAAAAACTAGGTTTTGGTTGCGGCGAAGCTGCGGGCAAAGGCTAGTATTTAATAAATAGTGACTCCAATATAAAAACCAATGTAATTTTTTTTTACAGCCTGATACTCTGAAACAGAATGCCATAATAGAGAAAACCGCTAACTTCATTGCAACACAGGGTGCTCAGATGGAGATTCTAATCAAAGCTAAACAAGGGGACAATCCACAGTTCCAGTTCCTCGCTAGAGATTCTACCCTCCATGCATATTATACAATACTTATTGGACTTATTAAGTCCGGCAAATGGCCTGAGAAGAAAGTTGAAGTTGTTGAAGGTAGGTTTTATATAAATATTGAGCAGTAGTAATTATCACACACTCTAGCTGTTAAGTTTCTACGTAATAATTGGTAAACATTTTTACGTAATGAATAGAGATGGGCCGAATGTGATTTTAACCGAATACAAACTTCGGCCGAACATTCGGTAAATATACAAAATTCGGCCGAACTTCGGTGTGTGCTTTCTCGGGAGTAACAAGTCATATTCTGTGTGTATTTTTTTATGAAAGACAACACCGTAAAGCAATAAAAAAACAGTCAGTGTAAGGGTGACACCTTATTTTAAATTATTGGGTGTATTGATTCATAGACTCCTGTAGACTTCTGGATTGTGGAAAAAAACTAATTAGTCATTTCACATTTTAATTTATCTATTATAGTTTAACAAACAACTGATCATGCTTAAATGACTTCCGAGTAGTGGTATATTATGTGACTTATTTTGCAGATATGACAGATGTGATTTCTCTAAATTTTAGTATAAACCTTACCTTTTTCTTATACCGAATGTTCGGCATTTAAAACCGAAATTCGACCGAATGCCGAAGTTCGGTTTAAGCCACCGAAATTCGGTTAAACCGAATGTAAAACGAACTTCGGCCCATCCCTAGTAATAAATCCAAACCCAATCTTTTAATTTTCTTAAACAAAATAAAAGAAAAATGTAATTTGTTAAAATAAAAAATTATATCTTTTATGCTACAGAAAAACCACTAGAGAATGAAGAATATCTGCACCCAAGTTTAGCAACATCAACTGTTATTGAATCTGTAAGTGTTTTTTACCACCCTTTTTTGTCCCACTATTGCGCATAGGTTTCCTCTAATAGTGAGAGGGATTAGGCCATAGTCCATCACGCTGGTCCAATGCGGTTTGGCAGACTTCGCAAGCCGGCGATTGTCTTGTTATGCTTTTGTTTTCTTTGTTTTCCGGCATTAGACCGGTGACTGACGTCGCAACGTGTCTGTGGTCATTCGATGCTAATAACCGTGCGTTCGTCATTTTGTATATCTATAATTTAGCGGCAATTGTTAATACCTTCCCCATAAGACATGCCCCTGGCTTGTGCTGGGCCCGAGAGTTTCCCTTAGACAGAAATTCAAAGAGATAAATATTCTAACTGTTGAGTCTCAATGTATATATGAAAATTTTTAATACGTCAAGAAAAATATCAGAAGCTTTGATATGTATAGCGACGTTCATCACATTAATACTAGGATCAAGGCAATCTTATTGCAACACAGTACTACTCTCCACAGAGCTAATAGATCTTTCATGGGGCAATGTATATGCTTCTACAATAAGACTCCTGAGAATGTCCGAAACATGCCATTAAATAAGTTGAAAGCCGTAAAAAAGGCATCTTGAGGATAAAACAAAATGGTCTTGAGCTGCTCCTCATTCATGTTATGCCATTTTAGTTATAAGAAGTATATAAAACTGTAATAAATTGCAATTTAAAAATGTGGCCCATAAGTTTCGGTCGGGTTCTTCTCATGAAAGGCTTTACTACGGAATTCGGCCGCTTGTGGCAATTGATCTATATTTTAGCACTTGACATGCTCAGCTACTCTTAAAGTACAAATTATAATTTGTGAATGTAAATACATTCCGATAGATGGCGTTGGTCGTTAAGACAAATGTGATGAGGAGATTGGGTATTTCTAAAAAATTATACGGTAGCTCAGTGGATTAGAACACTTCCCCGGAAAGAAACCCTAAACCTACTCTTTCCTGTAATTGGAGCATGTTCTCACCATTGATTAAGAAACCTATATGTGACAGGCACCAGCTATACCAAGCATTCACTACAAGCCATCAGCAGACTGTGATTACACGATGCTGATCAGCAAGATGCGTGGCGACGGGGACTGTGAAGAGGAGGAGGTGTCCCGGGGAGATGTACCGCCCCCAGGAACTGAACCTCCCCGTCACGTCGCGCAGATATACCGCCCACCTGTTATGTACACCCGCGGCTCTGATGGCAATCATGGTGAGATATTTTATTTAGGAATCATGGTTTGGTTTTTTTTTTTTATTGTATGTAGTGGCTGACGAGCCACGGTCCATCTGATAGTAAATGGTAACCGTCGCCCATGGACCCGACTATACCGAGAGTATTGTCAAGCCGCTGCTCACCAATTCATTTCACAGATATGAAATGAAATATAAACGGCTATCTCTTGCTACAGCCAAAACGCAACGATGTGCTTCATGGCCGGTCACACAGGAGATGGTGGTACCAACCCGCTCGGGCCCGATTCCAATTGCGTACTCCCACTTGGTACTCAGCCATACCACCAGTCATGCAATTGATGATAATTGCTTACTTCCCTTAGTCGCCTCATACGACACCCGCGGAAAAAATGGGATGGTGACACTTGTATTCTTAGTCCGTCACCACACGGACCAGAAAAACACACAGGAACACAAAACTGGATGGCATATCTGGAGCGTTAAATATGCAAATGGGTCATATTTTGCTTGTAGAAAACCCTTAATGATACCAACATGACTGGCGCAGATTGCCGATTTGTTTAGATACCGGCCTCCCGCCCGAGTGTTCTGGGTTCGATTCCCTCTCAGATCAAAACTCTGTGTGATCCACAAATGGTTGTTCTGAGTCTGGGTGTACTTTGTGTCTGTGAAATTGTATGTTTGTAAGTCCCCTGTGATACAAGCATTATACCTTAGTGCAGGGTGTTGGCCTATATGCGGAAGGAGGGTCGCCCACCTGACTCTCCTTCCGCATATAGGCCGCTGGTGCTGCTGGACGAGACGGCCAAACTGTTTGAGAAGGTGCTCGCGGACCGTCTCGTCCGGCACCTCGAGGATGTCGGGCCGGGGCTGTCAGAATCGCAGTTCGGATTCAGGGCAGGCCGCTCTACGATAGACGCACTGGCCGCCCTGAAAACCCTGGCCACCGAAGCAGTGGCCAGAAAGGAGGTCGTTCTGGCAGTCTCGCTCGACATCGAGAACGCCTTCAACAGTCTCCCTCACGAGACGTTGAAGGAGGCGCTCCGGTTCCATGGAGTGCCTTTGTATCTCCGGGGGCTGTTGGAGGCGTACCTCGAGGGGAGGCATGTGCTCTGGGAGGGGGGCGACGGGCGCCTGTACCGCCATCGGATGGAGCGCGGCGTTCCACAGGGATCCGTCCTTGGCCCGATTTTGTGGAACGTCGGATTCGACTGGGTCCTGCGGGGCCGGCTCCTTCCCGGGGTGGGGGTCGTCTGCTATGCAGATGACACCCTCGTCACCGTGAGGAGGGCCGGCTTCGAGGAGGCCGTCCGATCGGCGGAAGTTGGAGTCGCGCTCGTCGTTGACCGGATTGGTATGTTGGGCCTGAGGGTCTCGCTGGCTAAAACTGAGGCCCTCCTATTCCATGGCCCTCGCCGAGGTCCCCCCCGAGGAGCATGCCTACATGTGCAGGGGGTTGCCGTGCCGGTGCGGACCCAGATGAAATATCTGGGTCTGCACCTCGATAGTAAGTGGAATTTTGGGTCGCACTTTGCCCAGCTCGCCCCTAGGCTCGTTAATTCTGCCGCGGCCTTGGGTAGGCTTCTGCCAAACACTGGAGGTCCAGGGTCGTCCTGCCGCCGACTTTATAGCGGTATACTGCGGTCTATGGCGCTGTATGGTGCCCCGATCTGGGCGGACGCCCTCACCGCTCCTAACAGGGCCCTCCTGCGACGCCCGCAGAGGGTTATAACGGTGAGGGCCATTAGGGGGTACCGTACGGTGTCCTGGGCTGCAGCCACGCTGCTGGCAGGCGACCCGCCTTGGCCTCTCCAGGCCGAAGCATTGGCGGAGGTCTACTGGCTTCGTGCTGCGGCGCGGGCCAGGGGCGAGGAATTCTCTGAGAGGAGTCTGGGCAGAGCACGAGAGGCGGCCCGAAGAATTTTGATCTGGCGGTGGAGGGAAGAGCTGGAGTCTCCCGGAGCAGGACGGGAGACTTTAGAGGCGGTTGCGCCACACCTCCACCGCTGGTTAAATCGAAGGCACGGCAACCTTAGTTTTCGGTTGACGCAGGTGCTTACCGGACACGGGTGTTTCGGTAAGTACCTGCATCGTATTTGTAGGGAAGAAGCCCCCGGATGCCACGAGTGTGGCGTACAAGTCGATGACGTGCGCCACACTTTGGAGGAATGCCCCGCCTGGGGGCTCCAGCGCCACGCCCTGTCGGAGGCAATTGGAGGAGACCTGTCGCTGCCGGCCGTAGTAAGCCAAATGCTCGGGGGCGTCTGGTCGGCCGTTGCCTCCTTTTGTGAGGCAGTGATTGCACGGAAGGAGGCCGCGGAGCGGGAACGTGAGGCGTTGGCCCACGCCGATTCGCTCCGCCGGCGGCGGCCAGGGGGAAGGAGGCTTCGGTACGCTCACCTCCTCCCACCGCCTTGATGACGACAGGGAGTAGCCAGTAGGCCATCCGCCTGGGGCGTCAGAGTAGAATGTTGAAAGACGACCCTCTGGCGCCCCGCTAATAGGCGTGGAAGGGGCCGCTGTGGTTTTAGTGGGTATTCCGGGTGCAAATAAGATCCAAGTGCCCGGTGAGCCCTACATACCCCCTGTTTCTCACCAGGGGGATGCGTAAAGGCATTTCCACAGCGATAACAAAAAAAAAAAAAAAAAAAGGTGTTGTAAAAAAAACATGAATGTACGGAGTTGATCAGATATGTACCATCCCCTCACAGAATATTGGCGTAAAGCAACGTCCCTTTACGTTCCGTGAGAGAGAGCACCAGAGACTCAAAATATTTTTTTTCATTCGTCCCTTCTCTACCAAACCGTTTAACTCCATCCCCTTTAATTTTACTTAGGTTGGACAACTTGCAAGTGATGCCTATGATGTTGCTAGCGTCTCTAGGCTACGGTAACACTTTACCTTCAGGTGGCACTTATTCTACCACCGAAGGAATGTAACATAGTTCCAGTGGCCCGCCAATAAGGGGCCATCCATTATCCAGAAATTACGTCACACGAATTTCACGATTTTTTGACCCCTCCCCCGTCCTTGTCACAGCTGGTCACATTTTTGAGGACTCCACCCCTCTCTACCTAGTGTGATGTCACGTATTTTGCGATTTTATATTTAGCCTTAACAAAAAAAAGGTGGCACTTATTCTTCTTTAAAAAAAAAACGAAAAAAAAAAGTAAAAGTTATTAATTTGTTTACTCTTGTCACTTGCTTCACGTACTTCTTTGTGAATATATTTGTGGGGATTCTGCGTATTGCATATTGTAATGTCGCAATCACTTATGTATATAAGCAGGCTAGTATGTAAGGAGGTCAGTCGGACAGGACGCAATGTAAAGTAATATACGAATATAACCAGTGCTCACCGACGTTTCATTATCATCCCCACGAGGAGCACCACACTGGTGAACCTGACGTGATCGTGAATGTCACTGGTGCTGGGGATTCAATTTTTTTTTTTTATTGTCCTTTGTCGGTAATCTGATTGTGGTTTCGCGTATTTTTTGCAAGAACGAGCGACTCACACAATGTACGGTGTACCACCAGCATCCCAGGCCGCAGCAGAGTCCGCGAACGCGACTCTCGCTGCAATCAGCGTGTCGGCGAAGTTACCCGAGTTCTGGGTAGATATGCCACGGTTGTGGTTCGCCCAGTTTGAGGCCGTGATGACGCCGCAGAGGCAGGGAGACGAGGCCAAATTCAATATGGTCATCGCGAAACTGGGAAGAGATGCCATACAGCAGGTGAGTGACCTGTTGTCGTCACCACCAGAACAGAATAAGTACGACACGATGAAGAACAGACTGCTGCAGGTGTGCGAGGAGAGCGCCGAGCGCCAGTTTCAGAAGCTAGTGTTAGAGCTGGAACTGGGCGCTCAGAAGCCTACACATCTGCGGCAGATGAGAGAGTTAGGGCGTACGGCACAGGTCTCGGACCAGACGCTAAAGAGCCTGTGGCTGTCGAGGATGCCCTCATGTGTACGGGCGGTCATCACCGTGTGCCAGGACCAGTCGCTGGACAGCTTAGCGGCGATAGCGGACAAGATCGTGGAGAGCACAGGATCCAGCGACGTAGCAGCTATAGCCGACGGCTCAGCGCAGGTCACACGAGGACCAATAACCGAGCTGCTCGAGCAGATGAGCAGGCTGGCTGTGGAGGTGTCATCGCTGCGCAACGAAGTGAGAGATCGGGCGCGCGCGCGTAGCAGGAGTCGTCAGGAGTACGGGAGTCGTTCGGCGTCGAGGAAGAGAAGGTCACCCGGCGACGCGGACTGGCTATGCAGGTTCCACTTCCGATATAAGAAAAACGCGAGGCGGTGCGAGCAGCCATGCGCCTGGTCTAACAAGGCTGCGGGAAACTAGGCGCGGTACATTCAGAAGCGGTGGACAGGTGTACCCAAGGACAGGTAGCGGAAAACCATCGTTTATTAGTTAAGGATAGTTTAACTAGATATACTTTTTTAATAGATACCGGTGCGAACATCTCTGTCATTCCTAAAAGTTGCCTTAGGAGACACAGTATGGAGAGATGTGATTTTAAGTTGTACGCCGCTAATAATAGTGAAATTAGGACGTACGGAATATGTTATTTAGAATTAAGTTTTGGACTAAGGAGAGTATTTAAATGGCCTTTTATTGTGTGCGACGTAAAACAGCCCAAAATAGGGGCTGATTTAAAAAAAAAAATTAGGCTTGCAGTAGATTTATACAATAATAGATTGATAGTAATTTGTACGTTTGTGGATCAAAGAGTATTTTTTCCGATGGCTCGATAAAATACATTAGTAGTAGTCACCCATACGCGGATTTACTAGAATCATTTCAGGAAATCACACAGCCACCTACGTTTAAAGATGTGCCGGAGCATGCTGTTTACTACTACATAGAGACGACGGGTCAGTCGGACAGAACGCAATGTAAAGTAATATACGAATATAACCAGTGCTCACCGACGTTTCATTATCATGCCCACGAGGAGCACCACATATTTTATACCACATCCAATCGTGGTACATACGTGCCTATAATAAAAATTTGTTACATTATTATTGTTATGCTTTTGCAGTGGACCCCACGGTGCAACAGACACCAATACCAACAAGCACGCTGCCACTTGGAGTACACCACCGTCCACTGATGCCACTAGAACAGCAGAAGCAAAAGAAAACAAACTCCGCTCCTCTCGAGTCAACTGGACTTAGCCTCATGAAAAATTATAACACTGACTCCGATTCTGATGTTTCCGGTAAGTTCTTTTTTTTTATAGCAGAATAGACAAAAATTGTTTCTGTTTCCAATATATCATTTGTGCAGCAAGTACAAAAAAAGTACAGGAAGGACAAAAATTAAAAAAAAAAAGTGTGTTGACGCGCCTACATCAATATTGTTAATGTACAGTACAGACAGAGTTCTGTTACAGGTCTTATTAATGTACAGTACAGACAGAGTTCTGTTACAGGTCTTATTAATGTACAGTACAGACAGAGTTCTGTTACAGGTCTTATTAGGTATAGTACTTATAATGTTCTCTTCATACTCATAAAGATTTGAACCTGATGTCCCTTTCTACCCAGTGAACGAAAAAAATATGGAAGTATTAGTAGCGCTTAAAAACTCAATACAGATTGTGCCTCGGTAGGCGGGTTGTTAATTGTGCCTCGAACGAAATTTGTTTCCCAGTATAGTTATTTATTTATGTTAGTTGTAAGGCTGTGGCGGGACATGTTATCGTTCGTTTTTGCCCAGTGTAAAAGTGTAAATTAGGCCGTCTTGCGAAGTGAAATGATGCACAAATCGATCTCATCTGCATATTAAAAATGCTGGAAAAGTCGAAAAAAGTCGTTAAGTACTAATATTTATTTTTATATTAATTTCTATGTTTTTTTCCTTCGCTGTTTCTACCTAAGCAAATTAAAACATTGCATTGCTGTTAAAAAAAGTTGACAGTTCTCACAGTTTTGAAATTACGTTTTTCGCCTTCAAAAATTAATTTGTCTGTCTGGCCTTGTCGGGGCGGGCATTATTGTGGTGCAAGATGTTATGATTTTACGGTTATTTTTAGGGAGGTCGTCAATAACTTAAGGCAAAGAAGTGGTCCTATATCAATGACTGTTCACTGTACGAAGATTCTCCTTCTTTCCTTGTGTAGGATTGTATTTGACTAATGCCTATGCCTAAAATGCCCGAATCTCATCAGTTCCGGAAACATATAGTGCGTCCTATTTACTACGCCAGTAGCAAAACTGTTTCCTAATTACTAGTAATATTAATTATTTTTAAATTTCACCAGATTTCGACGACAGCTCTTCTACGGATAGTAAAGCCAGCCAATCAGTTATCGCTACTCCGCCCGAAGACGTGCAACTAGTCATCGACAAAATGGCGTCCTACGTCGCACGGAATGGCGACGAGTTCGCTGATATTGTGCGAGCTAAGAACGACCCGCGCTTTACTTTTTTGGAACCTGACAATATTTACCACGCGTTTTATAAGAAATTGATGCAGCAGAAAAGAGGAGGAAAAGTCAATGGAAAGGAGAAAATAAGTTCTAGTGGTGTGTATATTACGTCACATAAACAGCTTTCTTTTGTATATTGGGAATAGTTTAAATGTGTGTAATTTGATTACAAATTATCACTGCTCTGTGAAGGCAAACATCATGAGGAAACCTGCATGCCTGAGAGATTTTCTCGACGGATTGTGATTAATCAATAGATCAAAGGATAACGATGAAGTTGAATCTGCATTAGGGACTATGTTAATAACAAACACAATAACAGTACTTAAACTCAAATTTAAAAATAATAATTATTAAAACAATTGTTTTTTATATGTTAGAACAAAGATATTTCATCAGGGTTTATCATTATACCACTGAAGGAATGTAATATGGTTCCAGTGGCCCGCTAACAAAGGCGGAGAGACGGCACACGGCGGGTTTATTTAGTGGGTGAGGGCCCCACACTACCCTGTTCGTTGCCCCGAACGACGGGTACGGTTAGGATCATTTTTTCCTGCCTTAACAAAAAAAAAAGGGTTTATCATTATGCAGGCACTTATAGGTGATAAAACATATCTATTGGAACTTTTATGCTAATTATATATTTTTCAGCCCCTGTATCGTTCTCAATAAAAAAACAAAAAGAACCAGACCCAATTTTACCAAAACCAGCCTTGCCATATGAGTCAAGTTCTGACGAGGACTCTGAAAAAAACGTAGAAAAACAGGAGGAAGTCAAAGATACTCCAAAACCAGTACAGGCATTCCCAATTACTGCCATACCACCAGTAGTGGTCTACAAGATGGAAGGGCAATTGAACAATGAATTACCGATAGTAAAAACGATTGAACCAATCAAGCCTGTTGTTAAAGTACTTGACAAACCTGTACAAGTCACTCCTGAAGTTAAAATTGAAATACCTAAAGCAGCAGTGGTAGAAGAAGATAAACCAATTGTACAAGAAAAACCACAAAATAAAGAAACTGTAGAAAATACTGAAAAACCCAAAGAGAAAGTGGAGATAAAAGAAAAAGAAATTAGCATTGTTCGAGACACTGAAAGTCCCCGTAAAACGGAAAAAAAGAAACATAAGGATAGGAGAAAAGAATACAAATCGAAGTCGGAGAGTAGAGAGATCAGACGTAATGAACGCAGAAGCATTGAAAGGGAAAGAGAAAGAGAAAGGAAACGGGAAAGAGAAGCTGAAAGAGAAATGAAAAGGAGTAAGCATAATAAAGAGGAGATGGAGAATGAAATTATATCTTTAGTAGACAATGCAGATGATTTGATTGATTTGACTGGTGATCAATCTGACTATAAAAGTGAGTGTTTTTTATTGTCTAACAAAAATAGGTTGATAGTATGTGAGAGTTCTCATAGGTTATGGACCACAGTCTGGTTTGTTTTAGCTGGCTATGAAATAACTTTGCTTGGTATTTTGATATATTTATATATATTTTAATTATTGGCATGCTTAGCCATATCAATCTACCATCCATCAGCCTTTCATCGTCCACTGCTGGATATAGGCCTCCCCAAAATGGGATTTTACCATAATCGCCACGCTTGGCAGGCGGGTTGGCGATCGCAGTGGATGTTTTTAGTACACAGGGGAACGCTGCTGCTCGGTCCCCCGGTAATCCCTTAGTCGGCTTTTACGACTCCCCATAGGAAGAGACGGGGGATGGAATGTACACAAAGTGCGAATCGTGGGTGACACCTGCGCCATCTGTCGAAAGTATTTTCGTACATTATACCGACCAGGTAAACTTAATTTTACAATTAAGGTTTTAACCTTAAATGACGCAAACCCTATAAATATTTATATATATTTTTAGCATTTGACATGCTTAGCACTATACATTAACACAAAGTGAAAAATGTGAAAAATGGTGTCACCCAAAGACAAATGTGTTATCGAAATTAGCAGTCAGGAGCAATTGTCACGATGGCTGAATTGGCAAAGCATCTGGACGGTATCCAGGAGATACAGGTTCAAATCCTGCTCGTGACTGTTATTTTCGATTTCACATTTTTCATTTTGTCTTTAATGCTGATAGAACATTATAATGTCCTTTGAGAACATCTGCTGGACACATATTTATGATAGGGAAATCTTACTAATATATCTAGACTATTTCTCGACAAAATATCTCTGCTTGGTGAAGGAAAACATCGTGAAAAATTAATCCCTGAGAGATTTAAGCTTGTGAAGTCTGTCAACACACGCTTAGCCAGCGTGGTGGACTATAGTCTATATCTTTCTAACTTTTAGAGGAAGCCCATACCCAATATTATAAGTGGGACAATGAAAAGGAGCAACAATGAATTGCCATAGGATTCCATTTTCAGATTTCTTTTTTTTATCTTGCTGATATGTCGTCTGGTTAACTTTATTTTAATGTTTTGGATATTTCGGGCTAGGACGATAAATCATAATGAAATTTTGTTTTATATTAGTGGAGGAGAGCGGTGTTGAACGAGCCAAACAACAGGAGAGGCGACGACGCGCTGCTGAGTTTTTAAAGAAAGTAGGCGTCGACCCATCCGCTGCTCAACTGCCTACTTCGTCGTTAGCCAGCGCTATGGTGAGCGGATTTTCTCAAATAGATGCTTACACAAAAAGAACTTACCACACAATCTCTGGGTGATTAGGGTAAAATAACCTATCACCGAAGGAATGTAACATAGTTCCAGTGGCCCGCCAATAAAGGCGGAGAGACGGCACACGGCGGGTTTCTTTAGTGGGTGAAGGCCCCACACTACCCTGTTCGTTGCCCTGAGCGACGGGGTGTGCGGTTAGGAACATTTTTTCCCGCCTAAACAAAAAAATAAATAAAGTAAAATGCCCGGTAACCGGCAATAGGCTCGCCCCCTATTACGAGGGATTTAAAGATAGTTGGCGAACCGTGGGTGTGTAATACACCTCTGGCTACCCTTTCGGGGAATACAGGCCTGATGCAATGTTGTAATCTAAGCACATCCTCAGTGAAATCACATTAATGATATTAATTAACGGCAAAGTTGCATGAAATCGCTAAGTGGCGCATTTTGGTGCTATTCGTACCCACGGCTCATAGATGTGAACCTAAGAGACCACTGTCATATATTTCTTGTTTTTTCTCTATCAGCATGGACGTAGTAACGTTATCAATTTACTTAGTCGATTTTCAATGAAACAGATTAAATTTCTACCACAATATTTTATACTGTGGACACAAAACTGTTGAGTAAGACAGACTCGTAAGCGCAATGCTACAGCGAATAAAAGCGTTTCGCGCCATTTTGAGTATCATGTTTCAGTTCATTGGGGGATTGAAACAAAAAAACTTTCTATCAATTTGTCTAGCCATATTATTCGGCCTACATATATGATTTATTTATTTTTTAACGTGAGTGATCTGTTAGTTATTTCTTTTACTTATTAGGTGGACACACTGGAATCAATAAGAAAGAAGAAAGCAGAAGAAGAAGAGAAACGGCGCAGACGTGATAAGAGACGTCACCGCGACAGAAGAGGTGAGATATCGGTATAAGTAATGAATTCAAACTGCTTATAAGGAATGTATCGCGTTTACTTGATTTTCTACTATATGTCTTGTTAAATACTTTACATGATTCATAATGACGGGTGTCCTGTAAAAGTAATTTTATTTCATTATGGTGGTATTCGATATTTACATCAAAAAACATTATGAAATTAATAAATATTTGTGTTACATCTAATTCTTAAGTATTTTTATTCCAGACTATGACGATGCATCAGGAAGATTACATAGAAAAAGTAAGAGAAGAAAGCATAAGTAAGTAAATCTGTTTATTTTTAGAGATATTAGCCGTCTGTCGTGCATCCCACTTGTTACTCACAATGGTCACACTCACAACCGCTTTTTCCCCGTTCCACTAGCTTGTGAGAGTATCTTTCGTAAACCGGATATTATACTTTTCAAAAAGCTCATTTCGCCCCAATTCCTTAGATAATTCATTGTGAGCTTATCTTCTTCTTCTTCCTACCCTTGGTCCCTTTATTTGGGGTCGGGTCTCCTCACTTTTCTGCGCCAAGATGAACGATCTTGGGTTGTCTGTTCAGGCAATTGGGCTTTCTTGAGGTCTTGTTCAATATTAGACCACCAGGTCAAAGGCCGGCCTCTTCCTCTCTTCGCGCCATAAAATGCCAAAATAGCGAAGTTCATTGTGAGCTTATCGTGAGCGAAAATAATGGCGTCATCGATGACATTTTCGTCGCGACCACAATATCGGTTGCTGGCACTGGCTTCAAGTGGAACGGCATAACCCCTGGATGATACTCAAGTCCATATTTTAAACCACTAACTTGTATGTTCATCAAAAACATGTGATTTTAAACGATATGCCTGTAGTATTAAGGTGTATTGGGCTGTAGTTGTGGTATTATTACGGGGTTTGAAAAGACCGGTGGGTTAAGAATCGTTTTTAGCGTTCTGATCGCCATGTGGAACGCCCCTTAATTTTTCAGATTTTTCCGACTATACATAACTGAATGCTTGTTATTATAATTAACTAGCTGACCCGACAGACCCTTGTCCGGTCTTATCTATGAAAATTTAATTACTTGCAAACTATCAAACGCGCGAAATTAAAATAGTCCTTAAATTTTCTGATGTTCCGCTCTACTTTCTTAATTTTTTCTTTCATAATAAGAAACTTCTCCGGACAATAATAAACACAATCAAAATATAATTTGTGAAATTGTCCCATCTGTTCACGCTTGATGCGATGTCCAAGGGAAATAGTGATTATTTAGATTTGTTATCCTATAATTTTTATATACATAGTTGTAAACCGTAACTCCGTTGCTATCGGAAGCAATGAAGCGCTGAATGATTTTTTTTTCAGTTATAAAATACTAATCGTCTTATATCTTACAGGTCATCTGAAGAGAATGATGAATCTGACTATGATGGGTAAGTAATAACTTAATTTGTGAAAAATAAAGTTGATATCTTAGACCAAATAAAAAGTAAAGACAGAATGCTGTAAACAACAAAGTGAAGTCGGTTTGTTTGTTTGTGTGGTTTGCAGACGAGTGTTGCCACCATGATTCCTACCCCAAAATAACGATAGCGTAGTGGTGGGTTTATTTTATGACAGTTTTCCAGCGACTAAATTCTGGCGTTAAAAATTAGCATGGCAGCATGCCGTGGACGGTCGTCTACACGGCGCGGCGCCATCGCCAGTCCTTCGCGCCGATTTTAAGCGTCTTAAAATTGTCACAATGTAAACGCGCCATATCAATATTTATAAAGTTATTTTTAAAAAATTTACGCTTTGTTTGAAATTACTTTCGAAATGGGCAGGTAGACCAAGCAAGTATATATACCGTGCGTTTTAGTGGCGCTTTTAAATATAACTATTTTTGTCAGTAACAAGAAAAAAAATTGTTGAAGTGAAATAACGAGACCAGGATTTGAGTCTGGGATACTTTTAAATATAATGTTTGTAACATTTATTTTATTTTCAGTTCGAGAAAGAGAAAGCGTAAGAAGGACAAAAAGCATAGCTCGAAGAATAAGAAAAAGAGAACGCGTGAGAGTGATTTGGAAGAAGAAGACCCTCCACTACCTGTGAACATTGACTTAACCAACACATTAAAAGAGTTAAGATCAGCTTCTCCTACTAAAGAGCTAGGATTAGATAATATAATAGACGCTTCACATAAGACGAGACAAGGGTCGGCAGACGAAGAGTTAGTAAGAGTTAAAAAGAGAGAGTATAGTGAAGGGGAATGGTCTAGTGATAGTGATTCCATATCTTCGGAAAGTAGAGACGATTGAAATTATCTGTTTCATACGTAATTTAAGGTAATTAGTTTAATATTAGTGACACTGGGCAGAGGACCACTTTTATTTTAAAATGGATTCTGAGCGAAGCACTTTGTACTACATACTAAACTGAGGTGACAGTCGTCGGGGGTATTTTCGCTTAATCCATTCCAGGATAATTGATTTTATATATAACTGTTGGATAGGGTTGGTTCAAAGTAACTTGTCTTCATTCGGACGGGCCTCGTGACTTAGTCGGGAGTGTAACCGACTTCCGTTCACGAGGTCATGGGTTCGATTCCCACTCAGGACAATTATTTGTGTAAGGAGCACAGATATTTGTACTGTGTCTGGGTGTTTTCTATCTATTATATGTATTATATCCGTAATCTGGTACCCATAGCACAAGCGTTAACCTTAGTTTGGGACCAGAGGACGTTGTGTGAAATGTCCGTGTTTATTTATTAATTTATTGATTATAATTCGCTATAATGTTGGATGCAGCTTTCCATTTAACTAGATATGGCGGAATATCACTTTATCTGCCTCCTGACATTTTACAAACTTAAGAGATTTAATACTTTCTAAAACTAGACTAGATTAAGCTTTTTCAGTGGTAGTCCTCACAAGGCATCGCTGTGACTATAATATATTTCCTAATGTTTATTAACAATCCTGCATTCTAGATTATTGATTTATTCTATTGTGACGCTATCTTTCTCAAACATTATTGCCATTCATTTCAATATTGAGCATAACTTTTGATTGCCAGCAATAAAGCATAGCATCACGCCTGATATTATTTTATGCAATAGGCCTTTCGTAAATTATATCATTCTAAATTCGGATTTTTTGGACCCCCTACGTCACTCTGTGTCACAGTTTTGTCGCCCCCTGTAAATATTACGTCACAATCTAGACCTTTACTCTGCGATAAAAAAAAAACAAGAACTAAAAGCTTCCTTACTCTCAGACACTCCAAAATCATCAAATGGGGTGTCGTTGTTACGACAAACCGTCACCACCCCATATGCAGTGTACGCAAAGTATTGCATTATGCAAGGTATTTTTTAATTGTAGGTAATGTATCGTTTTATTTCAGTCGTCTCGGTGAATATATCAATAGCAAAAGCTTGACAGTACAAAGCTTTTTATGAAGTTGCATGTTTGTATATTGAGTTCAAAATAAAATATCCATTCAACTCGCTCAAATGAGTTCATTTGAGCGAGTTGAATGAGAAGTATAGTTATACTTCTCGATTAAAGTGATGGTGTTAATATTAATGTAACCTAGTGTAATTTTGTCTCTACATAATAAATAATTTATTTTAATCCTGATGGATGTATTAATACAATTTAAATAATGATATTGTATCAGGTAGTAAATTAATTTTATCCTTTTTTTAAGCAATATTAAGGAAACTACCATTTTACTAATGCACTGCTTATAACACATCGGGATCCATCGTAATACACTGCGAACTAACCATAGGGTCGCAAAGGATTTACTTTGATTGTTTTTTTGGGCTAATTGGACCGTGTTGTGCAGAAATGATCCAACCCACAAACTGGACAAAATTAATGTTTTAATGCAATGGAAAATAATCTCTATTTTTATGTCACGAAGACTCGTTTTATTCTGCCAGCTACATTTTTTTTTTTATGGTAGGTACCAACCCAAGACTACGAATAACAATGAAAAAGTAAAGCAGAAGTGGTTTAAATCAGCATAACTTTTATGTGGGTTAGCTCATTTCAGCGCAAAACGCTTCAATTGTTCAAAATAGAAATCGTGAGCAAGGCCTTCTTATTGCCCTTGTCGGCAATAAGAAGGTTAGTAGTTTTAGAGTATCGGCCTTCCCATTACCATGGAAAAAAAAGTATATGAATTAGATCCACAAAAACTTCTAGATTGAAATGTCTTCTGTATTAAACACAGAGTGAAAAATGTGAAATCGAAAACAACTTTGTGTTTAATGTATGTTGCTAAGCATGTCAAATGCTAAAAATATATATAAAAATATCTAAATGTCTTCTGTATTTTTATGATGTTGATTTGAAAAAGATTTTCATATTAAACTGTTTCTTTTTTTAATAAAAAATTAAAGAAAGAGTAAAGTACCTACGTGTCCATGTTTATGAATTTTATTGTAACTTCGGCTTCCAAAAAACTAAACTTTAAATTAATCATTATGAACCTACGTAGGTAATTCGTAATAGTTTAAGTTTACTAGCAGAAATTAAAAGCAATAAGTACTGATGGATATTGAATAGTTACAGCAATAAATTAAGGAATTTATCATAGTATAGTCTTCGTAAATAAGCTTATAATTAAGTTAGTATAAATTGAATTATTGTGACTGTTATTTTTTTACGTACCTACCTATATTTTAGTTTGTATCCATAGCGTGACCATTCTAGGCACTACAACGAAGTTGCTTTCAATGTAGGTTTACTTGTAAATAAAAATAAGATTATAGTCGTCAAATATACAATTTTTTTTAATATAATATTGTTTTATTTAGATAAAACACTTTTTTTTTATTGCTTGTAGTGGCAGACGTGCCACGGTCCATCTGATGGTAAATGGTAACCGTCGCCCATGGAGTCGACTATACCGAGAGTATTGTCAAGCCGCTGCTCACCAATTCATTTCACAGATATGATCATTAAACGGCTATCTCCTGCTACAGCCAAAACGCAACGATGTGCTTCATGGCCACACGGGAGATGGTGGTAACAACCCGCTCGGGCCCAATACCAAGTGAGTACTCCCACTTGGTACCCAGCCCTACCACCAGCCATGCAATAGATGATAATTGCTTACTTCTCTAAGTTGCCTCATACGACACCCGCGGGAAAGAATAGGGTGGTGACACTTGTATTCTTAGTCCGTCACCACACGGACAAAAATTGTATTATTATTTTCGTTATATTATTTCGTTTTTATTGTTTTTTACTTTGAAAGCATCTTAGATAAAATAAATAGAATAACTAAAGAAAGTCAAGTAAATCAACAACGTTATCGACTAAAGGAAACTGACTGCACAACACTGAAGTTGAATAGAGAGAGTATCGATGAGTCTACAATAAAAGCTAGCTGTCTGCAGCCTGATTTGTAAACGGGGACGATTGTTTTTCCGTTCCGAAAGGTCTGTTACAGACCTCTGGTCCTGGGGAGCCATCTTTAGAAATTGTTTTACTCAACACAGTGTGAAAATGTGAAATCGAAAATAACATTCACGAGTAGGATTTGGACCTGCATCTCCTGGATATCGTTCAGATGCTTTGCCAATTCAGCCATCGTGATAATAGCTCGGGACTGCTAATTTTGATAACATATTCATTCTTAACGTCTAGGGTAGTTATTTCAATCAAATCTTAAACACGGCTAACAGAGAATTTAGGTACTGACGGCTGGTGCAGTCTGACAGCCTGCGCTTGGCCAACGAGGTAGATAGTGGCCTCCTCTCAGAGGAACCTCATAATTTGGGAGCAGCCTAACTGTAGAACAGTAATTAGTGGTAACGTACAAAGCAAATTTATTTTTTTGCGAATCATTCGTTGGCAGAATCGATTATGTACCTACAAGTGTCACCAAAACCGTTCTGCGAAACACGAGAGAGTATAGATTATGAAGTTTGATTATTTCCTCGAGCGCTGACTGTATTCAAGGTGGTATCGGAGTGACTTTACTTCTTGATTTGTAAGCTTTGTGACATGTCATGTCATGTCATGTTTCTTCTTTCTTTCTTTCTTTCTTTCTTTGTGACATGTCACAACTTCAGTCAAGGTTCGTTTTAGCTAGTGGACATTAGGAGGTGGTATCGGGGTTAGTTCTTTTGGCTTTTTTTTATTCAAGCCACCCTGAACGAAAGACAAAAACAGGCATAATAATATGACTACATTTTCTGCTGCCTGTGCATCGTCACTGGCGATATTTTTTTTTTGTACTGCGCGCTTGTGATGGTCATCTCAGCATGAATAGGGCTCGATCGGTGAAGTACCACCCTCTAACAGAAGATCAGCGTGAAATAACGATAGGTACTCTTACTAGTGTTTGCTATGGTTAGTGAAAGCGTTGGAGGACCCAAACCTTTTTATCCTTCACGTCCACCTGCTATCCCTTTCCCTGGAATTGATGTGCTAGTTCCTGTTGTTGCTAGTATCTATGCTAGGCTAAGGTAATCATATACCTTGGACCGTATGCTTGTTTGCCAAAGTGGTCGCCTCGAGTGCGGTTCCAGTCTAGTTCCTGGCCAGCAAGCGCCCGGAGTAGGTATATATCGCGTCACAAATTATTATAATATTGCAAAGCACCTACTTTCTATAGGAGAAGTGGGCTCATCCCCGTGCCGCAGTGGGCACCTTAAAAATACCGCGAATTCATAGCTTTTGTTTTTTTTTGTTGCATGTTGTGGCAGACGAGCCTCGGTCTATCTGATGGTATTTACCATTTATATGGTTACCATTTGGTAACCGTCGCCCATGGACTCGACTATACCGAGAGTATTGTCAAGCCGCTGCTCACCAATTTATTTCACAGATATGAAATGAAATATAAACGGCTATCTCCTGCTACAGCCAAAACGCAACGATGTGCTTCATGCCCGGTCACACGGGAGATGGTGGTACCAACCCGCTCGGGCCCGATACCAAGTGAGTACTCCCACTTGGTACCCAGTCCTACCATCAGTCATGCAATGGATGACAATTGCTTACTTCCCTTAGTCGCCTCATACGAGACCCGTGGAAAAAGAATGGGGTGGTGACACTTGTATTCTTAGTCCGTCACCACACGGACAGCATGTTAGCTTCTCCCAATTGTCTAATATGTCTAATATAGTTGTTTAAACTTACCTGTTTTCTGCTATCTCTTCGCACCTCTTGTGACTCAAAACTTAGTAAACATAACCTTGTAATCGTCAATGTACTACCTATGTGCGTGGTATCGTGGCTGATTCCTTGTCAATCATTTAATAATCCACTTCTAAATTCGCGTAGATTATTTAAGATCCAACTCTATTTAGTTTATTTACAGATGAAGTGACAACTGATAGAGTATCTAATCTTACCTACCTATGAATTGTTTAATAACTAAGTAGTTGTTTTCGCTGGCTTTACACCTATGGAGTACCTACCTACTTTATACTTACTGCCCAGAACAGGAGCTATGTGTTTTTTTCTAATTAAGAACCTTCTACATAAAAAAAAGGATTTAAAAAATAATAAATTTATCCGTGGCGCAGATGCGTGCTTGTTTTTGATTAGCTAACTATATACCTACCTGGTTCCCGAAATAGTAGCGAGATTTTACGTGATGCGCTAACAAACAAGTTTTTTCTCTATTAATTCTTACGTTATAAAATAAACCTAACTATGCTTTAAACTTCAGCCTGTTAAGACTTCAGTACCTAGTAGTTTAGTTGTTGTGCCTTGATAGTCAGGACGAAGATAATATTAGTAGATATTTATACACAAGTTGAAACTCCAGGACTTCGAATAGGATTTTTCCAATCGAAACGAATAGGTTCATTTTATCGGTGGCAATGCTTTGAAAACCTATTACCGGTTAGTCATGGATATCATTAATAGGAGGAGGACACTTAATTTGTCAGATATACCATTATTATTAGACTTTTTCACATGGATGTATGAGACACCAGCCGTACTTTGGCGACAAAGATGCATGCAATGTAATGTAAGTAATAAAAGAAATGTAACAAATGTAAAGTGCAACAATCATGATATATATATAAGCGATTTACCACTCACTAACTCATCACGATATCTCCGAATCCATACGTCCGATTGACTTGAAATTTTGCATGCTCCTTTTACGACGTAGACGCTCACTTAGAAAGGATTTTACGAAACTCCTATCCAAAATATATATTTTTATCTATTATCATATTTAGACTTCTAGACTCATTATCACAACAAATAAAACTACACCAAACTACACATATGTCAACCGTTGCTATGGTAACCATTGATGTGGTCAATTAGTATAATAACAATCATCATGATAAAAGTTGGTTTTTAACAAAATAATTTCAGTTATGTTTACGAGAGTATTTGGCATTAGTTTAATAGTTTTTTTAAAGACTTATTTTTAGATATTCAGATTTCTATAATATTTAAATTAAATGGGCATTAGTTTGATAGTTTTTTAAAGACTTATTTTTAGATATTCCGATTTCTATAATACACATTTCAATTGGCATTAGTTTAATAGTTTTTTTAAAGACTTACTTATTACAGATTACAAATTAAGTATTTGTGAATGTGGAAAAAGAAAACTTTAGTGCGAACGTGATACGAACTGCGTCCCTTCCAATCCGGGGAAGTGCTTTAAGTCGCTAAGCTATCGCACTGACCAACGGCCATACCCAATCTCCACATCACAATTGTCTTTACGACCCACGCCACCTATCGGATGCAACGTATTTTGATCAGATCGGAGACGTTCTTAAGGAAGGCCAGGTTAAGAGTACTCGAAGTCAACGAGCATACATGAGAGCGCTAATGAAAGTAGATGAAGCGAAAGATGTGTGTCACGATCGTAGCAAGTGCAGAGAAGGGGTCTCTCTAGGGGTGGCCCTACGGGAAAAAGGCGCGACAATATGTATGATTTTATAAAATAACTAAGTACTCTTACTCTTTATAACACATTTAACGGGTCTATACGCGCATTAAACTTATCAAAAACTACTCGTGACCACGGCTGGTGCAACTCAGCCGAAACGTCAAGGTTAGTCAAAGTAATAGTATTTTTGATAAGTTTAATGCGCGTATAGACCCGTTAAATGTGTTATAATGAATATAAAACGCGAAAGTTTAAAAAGTACTACTCTTACTCGTGCTCACCCGGCGAACTTCGTATCGCCATATTTTTTTTCGTGAAAATTTTGCAATGAAAATTATTACAGTACTAATATCGCTATTAAAAAATAGGGGTTGGCAATAGAAGGGTGAAAATTTAGGGTTGTATGTATTTTTTAATGCCGAAACAAAAAATTTAAAAAATAAATTTTTCGTATTGATCACCCTTATCACTTAGGGGTATGAAAAATAGTTTACATTCTATTCTCAGACCAACTGAATATACATACAAAATTTCATAAGAATCGGTCAAGCCGTTTCGGAAGAGTATGACCACAAACACTGTGACACGAGAATTTTATATATTAGACAACAACTTTTAACTCCGTCCATCCGTCCATCCATCAACCCCTCGACGCCCACTGCTGGATATGGGCCTCCCCAAGAAATGGGAGATAGTGCCGTAATCGAAACGCTTGGCAGGCGGGTTCGCGATCGCAGTGGATGTTGTTAATATTCGAGGGAGTGCTGCTACTCACTCCCGCGGTATTCTCTCAGTCGGCTCTTACGACTCCCATGGGTGGAGAGGGGTGGGACAATTCTAAAGCCAGCCCCACACGGCTAACTTAACTCCATACGTGAGGTTAATGACACAATTTTTTTTTTATTGCGTGTAGTGGCAGACGAGCCACGGTCCATCTGATGGTAAATGGTAACCTTCGCCCATGGACTCGACTATACCGAGAGTATTGTCAAGCCGCTGCTCACCAATTCATGACTGATGAAATGAAATTATCAGAAAGTACGAGAGAAAAAAGAGAATGAGTTTTTCAAAAGAGATTTTGCTATTATTAGGCACCTTGATACGTTGTGAAAAAACAATACTAAACGAAATGAATGCAGGAAAGCGTAATCTGCACTCCTTTATAGTGAACACTTTTAGTGCCTAATTGTGGATCTTCTCTGTTTTATACATCAAATGCCTCTGTGGTGCAGCGGTAGTGTAAGCGACTGCTGATCATGAGGTCTCGGGTTCGATTCTCGAGCGTGGAGGGCAGTGATATTGACAATTCTAAAGCCGGTCCCACACAGGTTTCTTTAGCGGGTGAGGATCCAACACTAGCCTGTTCGTTACCTCGAACGACGAGGTGTACGGTTAGGTATATTTTTTCCCGCCTTATCAAAAAAAAAGGGTCAACAACTTACAGCTTCCCAAACAATTCAGCATAACTTACTTGAAAAGCTTCTAATTTCAAGTAGACTATTTAGAAGATACAGTCTTGTTTTTGCTAGTGCGATACTGAAACTTTGACAAACACCGAGTTGCACGTCATGGGTGAAAACGTTGACAATCGTATCTGCAACCTATCGGTCTCCCCATTATTCGAACGAAAAAAAAACTGAGATTTGTAATTTAACACTTGCAATGTTAACATTAACGATAAATTAAATTACACGGCGGGTTTCTTTAGTGGGTGAGGATCCTACACTACCCTGTTCGTTACCTCAAACAACGGGGTGTACGGTTAGGTACGTTTTTTCCCGCCTTATCAAAAATAAAAAGGGTTAACAACTTACAGCTTCTCAAACAATTAGGCATCCCATATTAGAAGATTTCTTCAAGTTCTGGGACCTGGACCAAATTCCGCGTCAATATCAATGGTGAATATATAACTCTCCTTCGACTTTTAAATAATATCGTGATGGAAGATCCTACTACCATGTTCAACGACATGAGCAGGGTTTCCCGACTAGTGGGTCTAAATGTAAACATCGACAAGGCGAAAAGCCTATGACACGTAGGTACCTTACCATGTTTCAGTACTGGTCCTAGTTATAAATCTCGAAGTTGTCACCTAATTGTAGGTACTCTCTTCTCTTGTTATCTTAAATATATTGATCATCTTTTCTGAACGTTCCCGGTGTCATCAAAACAGCGCGGCGTTTGATAGAATAAAATAATAAATGTCTATTACAGAATTATCACTATCTTAAGTCGAGTTAAGCCCTGTTTATCAGATAGCAACTACTTGAGATGCGCTCAAATTATTATAAATTGGCTCATCAACATGACGATCTTCCATACCTTAAACAAGAGTTTAGGCGTGGCAAGTACTCGGAAGAAAAATGACACAGGTAGGAACTAACTATAATACATACATATAATAATATAATGTGTGTTAAGGTACTCTTACTTTAAGTACTCGGACCAGTTGTAATCAGAATATAAGGGAGGCTGTAGCCAATTATGTGAGGCCGTCTAGGGTTGTCGCCGAATATGTATTCTGGGTTCTACATCCCAGAATGTAGGCGCGAACATATTCTCTAATTCATGAACCAAGTACCTTGTTTTGACCAGTTTAATATTATATTAACATAAATCATAAAAAAAATCTCAAATCCTAAACTGTCGATGAAAATGTACACCAATAAATTACAAATTATTACATACGGCGCACCATGTTTCCGGAACTGGGCATACGCAATAATAAAAAAGTATTTACAATACTTGAAATTGAAACTCTTTGGCTGTAGAATACAGTTTGTTTCACCTGACTGTCACATGTTTCTACATCGTGACGTCATTTTAAAAAGAAATTGCGTGTCTACCCCTTACGAAACTTCTTCGAAATTATGGGGTGTAGGTAGGTACCTATTTGTTTACTGCTCGGTAAAAATAAACATCATGAGAAAACTTAAATGCTTGAGATATTTTCTCGCTATATATGTTAGCTTATGACATATGGGCTAGGCCCGTGTGGTGTACTATGGCCTAAACTCTCTAAATCTGATAGGAGGATCAGGCCCAGCCGTGAAACAGTAATGGATTGAAAAAAAAATCATATGACCATGAATGCTGTAAAAATTCATAACTACGGCAAATCTTATTAGCTGTTCTGTGAAGCCAGTACCGAAAAAAAAAACAAGTAAACGCGACAGATCTTACGGTACCTGTCGCTTGTCGTGCCCGCGAAAAAAACAGCGGGAGGCCGTTTTATAAAAACTGGCAATCTGTAGCCTCTGCCTGCCCCTCTGGGAAACAGGCGTGAGTCTATGAATGCATGATGTAGACACCAATGCCTATTTTAATGTTACATGAAAATTATAAATCATACTGGCTGGGGTAGGTATTTACGCAATCTGGGGCTTAGGGTGGCCCTTGAAAAGTCAGAGGCCCTACTCTTCCATGGGCCCCGACGTGGCCCACTCGCCATCGCCTCGGTAACGGTCAACGGTGTGGGCTTTCCAATCCAGGCCCACATCAAATATCTGGGCCTGGTATTGGATGGACGGTGGCACTTTGACGAGCACTTCCGCCGTCTTGCGCCAAAGCTCGTCGGCACGGCGTCCGCTCTCGGGCGACTGATGCCGAATTTGGGCGGACCAAGTCTCGCGTGTCGACGACTCTACGCGGGGGTAGTACGGTCAATGGCACTGTACGGCGCGCCCGTGTGAGCGGAGTCCCTGGCCGCTCGCAATAGGGCCCTTCTGTGGCGTCCACAGAGGGTCGTAGTGGTCAGGGCGGAAGTGCTCGCCGACGTTTATCGGCGGGCGTCGACGGCGCGGGCGGGGGCCAGCCGCCCCTCGCCAAGCGCAATCTCAGAGTGGCGGGATGATGCCCGCCGCGCCACCGTCCTAAAGTGGAGGTCTCGGCTGGAGACGCCCCGGGCTGGTCTCTGGACTGTGGGGGCGCTCCAGCCGATCTTGGAAGAATGGGCAGGGCGGCAGCACGGGGTCCTCACCTTCCTGTTGGTGCAGGTTTTGACGGGGCACGGTTGGTGCGGCAAATACCTGCACACGATCGCTAGGAGGGAGACGACCCCAGGCTGTCACCACTGCGACTGCGGCGAGGACTCGGTGCAGCACACGCTCGAGTCGTGCCCGGCCTGGGATGTGCAGCGCCGGGAACTCGCTGCAGTCATAGGCGTGGACCTGTCGCTGCCGGCCGTTGCGCGAGCGATGGTTGGCAGTGACAGGGCCTGGACCGCGGTCGCCGCCTTCTGCGAGGCTGTCATCTCGCGGAAGGAGACGGCGGAGAGGGCCCGGGAGAAATCCTCCTTCGCGGACCCGATTCGCCGCCGGCGCGCGGGGTGGCGTGCGCGCTCTTACCTGCGCCTGATGCCGCCCTAGCCGAGGCTGCGGACGGTGGGGTTGGGGAGTACCCAGCCGTCCGAGGAAGCCTACCGCGAAGGTGTGACGCCCAAGTGCGCGGGGCGTCGCACAAGAGAGGGTGCCCGAAGAGGCTGCCGCCTGCGGATCGCGGTGCAACGACGCGGTTCCCGTGATCCGCCGTAGCAAGGGCGGGTGAGGGCGCACGGTGGGTTTTTAGTGGGTGAGAGCCCCACACTACCCCGTTGTCTCCCCGGGCAGCGGGGTGTGCGGTAGGACATTTTTGCCCAGCTAAAATAAAAAAAAAGTATTTACGCAATACAAAATAATAATAAGAACTTAGACTACAGTTTTTTGCAAATACCATTGATATTGGCAAATACATATTTTCAAATCTATTATATTTTACACTTCGCAAACTTAAGAAAGAAAATTTAAAGCTATAAATTGAATATTGAGTTAGAACTACTTAAACCTTTTATTTTTAGAGGTCCGTACCCAAAGGGTGCCAGCGCTACAACAAAAAATACCAAAAAAAATAATTAAAAAAATCCCCCCATACAAGAACATTCATATTATTGAAGTCGTTTTTACCCGACTCCGGAGGGTTATGATGCGGTATCTCATGAACTGTAATATGTAGATAGTTAAAATTTTCATGGAGTGTGTATGACTATGGCAGCTTTAACAACAAATACATAGTTATCTTATACATATATTCTACAGTGTTACGGAACCCTTTATATGCGAGTCCAACACGCACTTAGCCGGTTTTTAGGGTTCCGTACCCGAAGGGTCAAAACGGGACCCTATTACTAAGACTTCGCTGTCTGTCTGTCTGTCTGTCTGTCTGTCTGTCCGTCTGTCTGTCACCAGGCTGTATTTCAAGAACGGCGATAGCTAGACAGTTGAAATTTTCACAAATGATGTAATTCTGTTGCCGCTATACTAAAAACAAACAAAAAACAATATTTAAGGGGGCCTCCCATACAACAAATGTGATTTTTTTTTTGCCTTTTTTGCTCGCTATTGATAACGGCAACAGGTAGACGCTTGAAATATTCACAGAATATTTAGTTATATATTCAATTTAAAAATAAATAATAAAATTAAAATAAAACAAATATTTAAGGGGGCCTCCCATACACAAAAGTGTTTCTTTACTCGTTTTTGCTCTGTCTGTCTGTCCGTCTGTCACCAAGCCTCCACACCGTCTGTCTTTGGCTACAGCCGTATCTCAAGAACGGCGATAGCTAGACAATTGAAATTTTCACAAATAATTTATTTCTGTTGCCGCTATAACAACAAATACTAAAAATAAAATAAAGCGCATCTAAGGCTAAGTTGAAAACCATGAAATGAGTCAAATTTTATTTGCAAAATTTGGTAACAGCCAAATACCATGGTTACAGAGAGTTACAATAGTGTAATGTTGTTTACCTAGTCAATGGTACGGAACCCTTCGTGCGCTTGGCCAGTTTTTTTTATTATTCATTACGCGATAGTAATTCTAACCCTGCTCTTTTCATAATCAATATGGTGATTGATGGTTCATATTTTTTATTGTTGGTTGGTTAATTTCAAGTGTAATATTTTTAATAAACTCCAGCAGAAAGGTGAAGTTTCGCTGATTGACCCATCACAGCTATTGCGTCCGGAGCCTGTGTTCAACGATAAGCCAATCGACGCGTTCCGGGACTATTCTGTTGATGACACCGACCCCATCAAAGAGAGAGTGCGTAGGACATATTATGACATGCACACCAACGTTACCGTCGACCTGGTCAAGCGTAAGTATATTTTATGTCATTAGCAGCGTTATTTTACTTGATGGTGCGAAAACCTTTGACTGTCCGTGTGAATATATACTTATACAGCTACATCTGTTTACGAACTGAGACAAAGGTTTTAAAACAGTTTTAAGTTCAACCTAATTACAATCATGGCACTTAGTAATAATGTTTACTGTGAAATCAAGCTTAAATAGCAACAAATAAAGTACCTACTATTTGAACTAAACAAAATAAGAGCTCACTTCTCAAGTGCGCTCTTATTTGCCGAGACGTTTTTCTTGGGCCGACGCAAAATCCGACGCAAAATTGCATTATTGATCGATGGTGGTGTAGATAAATTACGTTCTTATTGAAAACTAGAGCGATGTACGGAGAATCCAGGGTATGGTATGTTATCACTGAATAATGTAACATAGTTCCAGTGGCCCGCCAATAAAGGCGGAGAGATGGCACACCGTCACCGCACACGGCGGGTATATTTAGTGGGTGAGGGCACCACACTACCCTGTTCGTTATCCCGAACGACGTGGTGTGTGGTTAGGTTTTTTCCCGCCTTAACAAAAAAAAAGTATCTATGGTATGTCATTGCTTATTATTAGAGACATCCTTACTAATATTCCAAATGCGAAAGTGATTCCATTTGTTTGATTGATACACTTTCACGACATAACTTCTTGACAAATTATCATAACATTTAGAAATACATGTATATAAAAAAAAATATGTGTGTGTGTGTGTATTAGTGTACACACGTAAGAAGTGAAACTTCTTTATGACATCATTTTTCGAAAAATGATCTACTATTTACAACTTTACAGAAATTGGTTAAATAAAGCTAAATTAGATAAAGTTTAAGCAAAAGGCTTTTATTATCATAGACATGGATACAAATTATACAATTATTTCACCTTATTGCTACTAAGATTATTATAGCATTTCATTAATTATAATAGAATTATTACGGCGTTTTATAGCAGAGTGCCTATTGCTACCTTCCAGCTCCATTATCAGACCCTGGATACTATCTAGAGACAAAGTATTTGTCAAGAGGAATAAAACGAGTCCCAACTCGATGGGGTTGCGTCGTTTCACTACAGAGCTACTGTGGCCATCTTCCAGTTCCATCATCAGACCCTGGATACCAACTAGATACAAAGTACTCGTCAAGACGATTCATACGAGCCCAAACTCCATGGGGTTATGTCGTTTTATAATGGATTTCCTTTGGCTACCTTCCAACTCCATCATCAGACCCTAGATATCATCTAAAGGCAAAGTACTCGTCAAAATGAATCAAACGAGTCTAAACTCGATGGGGTTGCGTCGTTTTATTACAGAGTTAACTGTGGCCATCTTCCAACTCCATCATCAGTCCCGGATACCATCTAGATACCAAGTACTCGTCAAGACGAATCATACGAGCCCAAACTCCATAGGGTAATATCATTTTATATTGGAGTTCCTATGGCCACCTTCTAGCTCCTTCATCGGACCCTGGATACCATCTAGATACAAAGTACTCGTCAAGACGAATCATACGAGCTCAAACTCCATGGGTTATGTCGTTTTATATTGGAATTCCTATGACCACCTTCTAGCTTCGTCATCAGACCTTGGATACCATCTAAAGACAAAGTACTCGTCAAGACAAATCAAACGAGTCCAAACTCGATGAGGTTGCACCGTTTCATTATAGGTATCCTATGGCCACCTTCTAGCTCCATCATCAGATCAGCTTTATGTCATCATAATATTACATTATCACGCAATATACATATGTCTTATATTATTTATAGTCTTGCAACCCATATTTAAAAAAATCATATAAAATAAATATGGCGCGTAACGGAAAAATGTGACGCGTAACGAAAAAATGTTACACTAAATTTTTTTCCAACCCCGATAAAGAAGTTTCACTTCAAAAAGGAAAATAATTTATATTAATTCACACGGAGGATTGCGAGCAATTTTGATAATAAATAAACCAAAATTCAATAGAAATGATTTTTTTAAATTCGCAAATGTATTTTTTTACAGAAAAACGAGCGAAATGGCTGCAATTTAACACATGTAAAATGACAATAAAGGATGCCTTGATCAAACTGAACGACTTGGTAGACGAGTCAGACCCGGACACCGACTTGCCCAACATCGTGCACGCCTTCCAAACTGCCGAGAGGATCCGCGCCGAACATCCTAAAGACGACTGGTTCCATCTCACCGGGCTCCTACACGATTTAGGCAAAGTCAGTGTCTTCTAATTTTTATCACTATATACCTAGTATTAAACACAAAGTAGAAATGAGAAAATCGAAAATAACAGTCACGAGCAGGATTTGAACCTGCATCTCCTGGATACCGTCCAGATGCTTTACCAATTCAGTAATCGTGACAACTGCTCTCGACTGCTAATTTCGATAAGACATTCATACTTAACGTCCTGGGTGACACTATATAGTATTGACTATCTGCTACACGCCACTTCGACCGCATGAAATTTAGTTTTAATTTTGAGCGCACCGCAAAAAAATACAGCTGTAGTTACAGTATAGTATAGTCCTTTTATCATCAGCTATGTGCCAGAGAAAATTCTGTCCAAATCGGTCCAGCCGTTCCAGAGATTAGCCGGAACAGACTTTCAGATAGACAGACAAAATTTCTCATTTGCATTTATTAAAAAGCTGTTTGACATTACAAACAGAAACTTCAATTTTATTTATTTGCATAGGCAGATAAATAATTGCACAGTCTAAACCAATTGTGAAGGATCCCCTGACTTGATCATTAAATTGTTATTGTATTTTTATATGTGTACCTATTAAATGATAAACTACAGAAGTCAGTTGATATTGGCAAGTACTTAATATTTATCTCTAATTGGTCATAAAAATTACGTTTGGGTTAAATAACTGATAACTCTTATCAATATATTAACAGTTCAATTATTATCAACGGCGTTCACGTGTTCAGTAGTTATAAAAATATTTATGTTAGTAAATTGCAATAGATTGCGGCTATTATTTTCTACTAGCAGTATGCGAACTTGCGTCTTCCTCTATCCGGGAGGTTACCTTCAAGTTACGATGGGAGTTTTAGCAGGCTTAGAAACACAAATACAGGAAAAATACAGGAAAATTAAAACTAGCTTGTCAGCGGCGGAGCCACGGGCATATGCTATTATAAAATGAACTTAGGAATTAGAAACTTCGGCGGCTGTACACACTAGTCGAGACACAACGAGACAGGCAGAGGGCGAGTGTGTACATGGTAGCCTTGTCTCGTCTCGGGGCTCACGCTATGTCTCGGAAGAGTGTCGGTTTTTTGTGCACGAGTCAAAGGGTCTCGGTGAGTCTCGCGATGGAAACGAGACCGCGCCTGTACAAGTGTACACACTCGTTTGCTTAGTTGCCCGCAGTTAAAATTGTTCTGTGGTTGCCCGCCAACTGCGTTCGCATAAGGACGTGCTTTCTGCGTACGACAACGATGTGTTCTAACGCTTTTTAGAAGTCTACCAAAGGCAACCACTACCTATTATGGAATCCTAAGAATGTCAGGCACAAGGATAAGCAACTATTACACGATGCTTGGTTACGGATAAGCTACGATTCTATATCTCCGTGGAAGATTTAAAAAAAATATATATTCCTGTTGAATAGTTAAAAAGTTATTTTTCGCCATTGTTTATTTTTTTATGGTAAATGATTAAAAAGTTACAATAACTAATAAAAAAAATAAACGCCGCGATTGTTTTTTCTACGAACAGTATCGATGGCGCACTGGTGGAGCAGGGCAGTACCTACTGCCCTCCTGTGCTGAGGTTACATCAGTTTGTGGTCTCGATCTCTACACAACCCCCTTACAATGTGATTCACAAAATCGTATCGACATCGCATCGTCTTATCTGTGATAGGTAGAGAGAGACCTAAACACGTAATTTCGATAATCGCTCAAACAATCACAATTATCTTTTAAGATCTCTCAACCAATGAGAATGTCTCTTTACGATTTGTTGAACGGAATTGAACGCACATATCTCGGCACGGCGGCGAACATATACGCCACCATGCCACACTAATTTATACTTTCAAGCAATTAATTGACTAAGTCCTTTAGGAACGAGTACCTACTATTTGCACTTACATTGTATCATATAAACAGGTATAACAATATTTTTTGTATAATTTAACTGAAGTATCATTATACCATCAGATTATGGCTTTCTATGGCGAGCCCCAATACTGCGTGGTAGGTGACACATTCCCTGTTGGATGTAAGTGGGCGGACTCCATCGTGTACGGGCCTGAAAGCTTCAAGGACAACCCTGACACTTACAACCCTAAATACAAGTGAGTCATAGGCGTTTTCAAGATAAATATAAAACTCTTCATTCTTTTCTTATATTTGTTTTATTATACGGGATGGCAAACAAGCATACGTCCAACGGTACGGTAACCGCTTACCAGATGGTAAACGGCTACGTAGCCTATAGATGTTAGCAATTCCAAAGGCACCGTTCGTGCGTCGCCAACTCCAATAGAAGAGATAAGAGGTGGATATGGATATTATCTTCGGCACTCTCATTCACCATGCGAAACACAGCAGCAGAACTACCTACCGGTGTTTCATACTGATCTCCTGTGAGAGAGTACTTCCCCGGTCAAACCTGCCTAGGTATTCACGCTGGGACAAGCACGGCTCTAGCAGTTTTATTTGCAAATGTACTACGAGTATAACTGCCTCTGTGGTGCAGCGGTAGTGTAAGCAACTGCTGATCATGAGTTCTCGGGTTCTATCCCCGGGTCGGGCAGTGTTATTGTGATTTTTCGTAAAAAAAAAGAAAAATTCTCAGTAGCAGCCCGGAATTTGGAAATGTGCCCGGTAGACGTTAATAGGCTCGCTCCCTATTACGTGGGACTTAAAGCTGGCGAATCGTGGGTGTGTAATACCTAATACACCTCTGCTTACCCCTTTGGGGAATACTTCAAATATTTGTTGCGCTTACAGGTTTAGCCTTTTTAATAACATACATATATTTTTTTATATTTAGCACTAAATATGGCATGTACGAGCCTCACTGCGGACTCGAGAAATTGTTGATCTCATGGAGCCACGACGAGTACATGTACCAGTTCTTGGTTCACAATAAATCTAAGATTCCCGAGAAAGGATTGTACATGATCAGGTGAGTTATTCTTCTTCAACGTTACATATATTTCGTCACTAATGACCATCGCCATTCGGTCACATATTAAAAATACGTCTCTACTCCCTGTAGCATGCCGTTAGCGTCTTACGAGGTGGCAGTCGCAAATAAATCGGCAATGCAATCGGCATCACCAATTTGTTACAGTTTTATATAGTTCATTATAAATAAATTTTCATGAAAGTTCGTGGGTTGGTAAGGTCGGTAGAATAAATAAATACTTAATGCGATAATGTCCATCCATCATCCATCCATCAGCCTTTTAGCGTCCACTGCTGGACATAGGCCTCCCCAAGAAATGGGGGATAGTGCCATAATCGCCACGCTTAGCAGGCGAGTTGGCGATCGCAGCGGATGTTGCCAATACTCGAGGGAGTGTTGCTGACCACTTTCCCGGTATTCCCTCAGTCGACTCTTACGACTCCCGTGGGTTGAAAGGGGTGGGACAATTCTAAAGCCGGCCCCACACGGCACAATACACGATAATGTAAAAATAGATAATTACTAACATCTGCGAGCAGGATTTGAACCTGTGTCTCCTGGATTACCGTTCCAGACGCTCGACCTATTGAGCTATCCTTTTTTTTGTTTAGGCGGGAAAACTCGGAGTTGGCATTCTAGACTATTAATTTCGCTGTGTCGCTACAATAGGATTTCAGGATTTCCTTAGTAGCTAAAATAAATTACTTCATTCAAACGAAACGCCAATGTTCGGACAGGACAACCTCTATCAGGTCCGCTAATTGACTATAAAAATTGAACTTTAGACTTGTGATTAACAGATACCACTCACTGTACCCATGGCATGCTGGTGGTGACTACCGACACCTCACCAACGACAAAGATGAAGAGATCCTGAAATGGGTTCTTGAATTTAAGTAAGTCACTTTAAACATTGCACATTGGTCAAGCAAGTTGCAATAATTACTACATAGTTTCTTTTTCATAACCAATGTTACTAAAATGTTTTTAATTTACCTAATCAAGAAGTAAATAACGAAAAATCTTCATAAAAATCCAATTACACGATTTTGCTTGCAACAAACAAACATACAAAATTTCTTAAATAACTTACACACATAGTTCTGTTACAATTTTATAATACATAGTATAAATAAAAATTTCTGCGTAAGGGGCCCAAAATGTACGGGAATTTGACATCTCTAAAGTTAAGTCACGTGACTTAGCGTTATAGATATTGTTAAAGATGTCAAATTACCATACATTTAAATAGTTTTCTAAAGCGTTAGCGATCATAGAATGCAACTTGGCTAGGCCCACTGGTATTCACACATATATATTACATTTGGTCACCAATCTAGCCAGCTGAAAGTTGATTTCCCTTCCTGAGCGGCAAGTGTACAAGACCACATAACTCAACTAGTCTTAGTATTCAGGGTTCTGTCATACGGACCAACACAGCCCTCCCCCCTTTATTTTGTTAAGGCGGGAAAATATGCCCCTGTCGTTTGGGGCAACGAATAGGGTAATGTGGGGTCCTGACCCACTAATTAATCCACCGTGTGCCGTCTCTCCGCCTGTATTAGCGGATCACTGGGACCGTGTTATATTACTTCAGTGGTAGATTAAACCAGCGCTCCCTGGCCAAGTGGCATAAACGTTATAGAATAGAAATAAAATAGAATAATCAAGGTATGGGATTGACAAGTTACGCTTACGTTTTCGTAACCTTATGTCAATCTCATACATTTATTCTGCTAGCTTTTATGCAACTTTGCTAGAGGGGCAGTTATGAAAAGTATTTATACCACTTCTCAGTCAGTCGCAGTCTAATCAATCTTATCTATAATTGAATTGTTCTCATTATTATCTCAAGTATTATCTCAAGGTTATATTTAATACTAGCTGATACCCGCGACTTCGTCAGCGTTAAAGTTTTACTTTCTAAATTCGACCCCTATTTTATCCGCGATTTAATAAAACCATTGAAATGTATGTGTATCCTATCTATTATAGGTATATAATTCCAGTGTCACGATGTTTGTCCGGGATGAACTTCGAAACTACTGAACCGATTTTAACTGTTCTTTTTTTAAAATGTGTGTTTTGTTCCAACTTAAGATTTTCTTAAGATTCTCAATTATAAATTGAGATATAAAGTATCCTATTACTTTATATCTCAATTTATAATTGCAATATTTATTTATGAAAAAATACACATATGGTGGTACGAATTTCGCCGGGTCAGTTAGTATCAGATATAAAAAAAATTTAACATTCTTAATTCAAAAAAGGTCAAATATGTGTGTTTCTATCTCCCAATTAGAAACCTACCAAAACACCCCCACATTTCCTCCTTATTATTTTACCTGACCACTTCCTCATCTCCTCTATATCATCATTCCTCTTCATGTCCTATAGCTTTTCTTGGGGTGGATTACTCGCGAAGGTTGCTTTTGGTCTATAGGCTACCACGCCAACCACTCATGGGGTGGCAAACTTACCGTCTTACTCACCATCAAGACGAACAGCCTAGTATAATTATATGTTATAAACATTGATGTATAAACAAAAACAGCAACACGCCTGTATTCCCCAAAGGGGTAGGCAGAGGTGTATTACACACTCATGATTCACCAGCTATGTTTAAGTACCACGTAATAGGGGGCGAGCCTATTGCCGTCTACTAGGCACATTTACAAACTCCGGGCGGCTACTGAGAATTTTTCTATTTACGAAAAAGCTCAATAGCACTGCCCGACCCGGGAATCGAACCCGAGACCTCATGATCAGCAGTCACTTACACTACCTCTGCACTACAGAGGCAGTTGAAGTATAAAACAGAGAAAAATTAGGCACTAAAAGTGTACACTATAAATTAGTGCAGATTACGCTTTCCTGCACTCGTTTCATTTAGTATTGTTTTCTGCAACTTATCAATATGCCTAATAATACCAAAATCTCTTCTTAAAAACTTATTGACTGTCTAGCTCTTCTTTCCCTATCAGAAGTTAATCGCATCTGTCTCTCAGAACTGCTTTCATGTGCTCGTGCAGTTGCATTATTAACTCTCATAGAGTTTAAACGATGCGCTCTTTCCTCTGACGATTCCTGAGAACGCGCATCTCTCATTCTTTTGGCATTTCTCGAATTTCGAGATAAGGAAGACCATTTTTTAGGTGGCACCGTAGGTGGAATAAAAAGAACCTAATAAGATAAAAACACAAAAAGAAAAAATGTATACTTACTTCATTTAAATTTATACTTAACTTTACAACGTTTAAACGTTAACGTAAGTTAACATAACAACTATATTATATAAAGAAAAGAAGGAGAAACAAACAAAAACACTAAACAAACTAATTATATTATTATCTAATACCTACTTTAAACTTATATCTAAAAAGTACGTACCTATCTATGTATTTTTTAAATCTAAAACGCGCTTATTCCGAGAAGAGTCAATAAGAACCACGTCCGTTCGCATTAAGAGTGACAATGTGAGTGAAGTCGGCGCGTCATCTTCTTTTTTTTTTTTGTGTGTGACATTTGTTGTTAGCCTCAGATGCTATGACAACCTTACCCGGACAATTAGTGAGCGCAGAGGGCTCTCAAACCAACATTTAGGCAACGCTACCCGAGGGCACCCCCTGTGGGGTAAGGACATCGGCTCGGGCTGTTGCTGGTAAAGTGGGATTTCCCACGTTTATGATTTGAAGTCGGCGCGTGAGCGCCCTCGCCTTTTTATAGATGCAGCGGATAGCTGTTTCGCGCGTTAAACAAAAATCAACTGTATAGCCGTACTCATACTGGCGCGGCGAGATTTGGAAGTTTTATTTCATCTATATCTTGTGTGTTTATAAACCGACTTCTATATTTTTTTTTGACGCAGGGGTATAGTGTCGTATGTGTGTCCGTTGACATGAATGCACTCTGACAGTCCGATGACACCCTCCGAAGCACGGAAGTGCTTAACGCGAAAACTACTAAACGGTCACCGATATTAATTAGTCCAAAGTATTATGTAGGCTTCTGCAAATGTAAGTAGCATTAATTCATGTTTATTGTTCTACAGCAAATACGACCTATATACAAAGAGCGAGAAGGTACCTGACATCGAAGAGCTGTGGCCCTACTATGAAAAACTCATTGAGAAGTACATTCCTGGAGTCTGCGAGTTCTAAGTCTGAAATTAATTAAATCACGTTCATTTATAAATCCTGTATATAATATTGTATTATTATTTATTTATATTAAATTGCAATGAATATTTGTTTTGTTTTTTTTTTGCCCTATGTACCTAACTTATAAGTACACCGTCTCATTGAAGCAGTGAGTTTAGTTGGCGTAGCCATATCTATATTCTATACACTCAGAATACAGAACAAACTCTGTATTCTGAGTCTATACTATTATAAAGCTGTAACAGAGCTGTGTCTGTACATTTAAGATATTTGAGAAAAAATGACTGTAATACTCTATATATTGTCTAAACACAAAACAATTTTTTTTAGATTTTTTGTGTTTGTCTGTTTATCTGTTTGTTTGTTCGCGCATCATACAAAAACTACTGAACGGATTTTGATGCAACTTTTTTATTTGAAAGGCCTTGATTAGACTTAAAAACTGGTATACATTTTATCCCGCTACTATATCAGGAACCTGAGATATAATCGAAAAACTAGCTTGTGGCTGCGGCGAAGCCGCTGGCAAAGGCTAGTTATATATAAAGCCTTTCTTCACGATTAAACGTAGTGTTATATTCTCTTTGTTCAAAAAAAAGACTCCGAGACAGTGGCCTCTATTTCTTTCTCTATTGCGCTTTGGGAGCAATAGACTCCTGTGCTCGACTCTTTCTCAAACGAGATGCACCCAAGGAAGGCCTCCCCATCAATGTACCTACTCTAACCTTCGCACGTATTTTATAAAAAACCCCTAAAAAGCAAAAAATAAACTATTTAAAAAAGAAGAATACCGCCTTCATAATGCCTTCTTTGCCAAAAATGTTTTTAATGTTATAAAGTATAATATAATTGTATTGTTTTTGTTACTTTTGGACTTGGCACCGACTTCAAACACATCAGTAGGTGTCTAGCACGGAAATCGTATGTAAATACCAATTATTTATTATTGCTTTTTAGTTCCTGGGTGTATATTTGGAAGGCGGTATTCTTATTGCACGCCTCATAAGTGAAGCGTTGAGGTGTGTACTGCTCTCGTTTCATGCAGAACAATTGATTTTTCAAACTTAAAATGTCTCTATTTATCATATATTGCACTTGTAAAATGATATATACACACACATATCAAGAAAAAACACTATTTTTAATACTCATGATATTTTTGATGCCATTTTTGTTATTTAAACTAGTTATAAAACTGTTTAAAAAAATTCTGTCTTGGACGTCCGTTTGTTGTAGGTAATGTATGTCTCTATTTATCATATATTGCACTTGTAAAATAATATATACACACACATATCAAGAAAAAACACTATTTTTAATACTCATGATATTTTTGATGCCATTTTTGTTATTTAAACTAGTTATAAAACTGTTTAAAAAAATTCTGTCTTGGACGTCCGTTGGTTGTAGGTAATGTATGTTAACACGATAACGACCGAAATACTTTACTAATCGAGTATTTTTTTTTCTTTTACAATTCAGTACAACTACAAATAGAGCCACGGTCTAATTCGATGTGGTTTAATTGTTATTAAATAAACAAAAAAATAGTGTATGCTGGATTCGACACTAAAACCAGCGCTATCCTTATTCGTGAGAAGTGTGAGAATTATTTCTATAGACCAATATAGAAGTACTTCTTAAAATTAGCGCTAGATGGCGTATAAGACATGAAAACCATGAAATTAGCACTATCTATGTGATTGATTGAAAACTACTTAGTAAGACCAATATTAGTTACTTATCAAATAATAAATTTTATTGTGAAAAATGAAGATTATGAGGCGTGCACTTTTGGATTTTCTCAAGTATTTAGTTTTTATTTTATAAAATAATTAGGAGTTCGCGCAAAAAAACAAAATAACTATAAAAATCTACGCGGATGAAGTCGTGGGAGCAAATAATATAACTTATATAACTAACTAGCCTTTGCCCGCAGCTCCGCCCCAGTCAAAAGCAAATTTTTAGGTAATATCCCAGGTTCCCGATATAGTAGCGGGATAAAATGTATACCAGTTGTTAAGTCTAAGCTATCAAACGAAACAAGTTGCATCAAAATCCGTTCAGTAGTTTTTGTGTGATACGCATACAAACAGATAAACAGACAAAAAATGTAAAAAAAAATCGTTTTGTGTTTATACAGGCCTATATAGCCTAATTCAGTTATTTTTTCTCAAACATCTTAAATGTACAGACACAGCTCTGTTACAGCTTAAACTATATATGTACTTAATAAAGAGGCAAGCTTTGTTTGTTTGTAGGATTGTTGGACTTTTTGGCCCGACCGAGAATTCAAACCAAAAACCTCTCAGTTTGCAATGGCACCTGTCTTATTTATATTTTCATATTGAGAGACGTTATAGGAGTATTTCTAAGCCGTTCTATATTATGTATACAGGTGAACTGATTTTAATAATTGCAGTTTTAAGAATACTATGGTATTAGTTTGAGTTTATTGTGGTTGATGGTTCAAGAATCCTATACACAATAATTATGTTAGTTATTTCAACTCTATTCGATTAGAAGAGTTGTATTGTGAGGTATCGGTATCCTACCATAAAGTAGTGTCTTACTCAATCACGCTTAAATATCAGAACAGATTTGGTTGATATCATGGACGTAAATGTTTTTATACGACAATGGTTGATATTTAGTACACGGATAGGTTATTACCTGGATTATCCATCAGCCTTTCAACGTCCGCTGCTGGACATAGGCCTCCCCAATAATGGGGGATACTGCATGTTCTTGTGGATGTTGTTAATACTCGAACTTACCTGGATTTACTAACACATTATTCTTTCATTTCATATCTGAGAAATGAACTCTCAGTATAGATGAGTCCATGAGCGACGGTTACCACTTAACATGAGGTGGGCCGTGGCTCGCCTGCCATCATTAGCATTAAAAAAAGAAATAGTACCTATAATTTCATCCATCATCCATCCATCAGCCTTTCGACGTCTACTGCTGGATATAGGCTTCCCCAAATTGGGGGTATAGTGCCGTAATCGCTACGCTTGGCAGGCGGGTTGGCGATCGCCGTGGATGTTGTTAATACTCGAGGGAGTGCTTCTGCCCACTCCCCCCGGTATTCCCTCAGTCGGCTCTTACGACTCCCAATTTCTATTCTAAAGCCGGCCCCACACAGCCATAATTTATCACAACCTATAATTTATATTCCGGAAAAATTTTAGTTTCATGTGGGCTAGCTTTTTTATCATAAAGATAATTAATGTACTATAGCCTGACTATAATATTATTATGGTGACCCGATTCTGAGTTCCACACAGAAGAAGACGCGAGCAGCAGCTTGTTTCAAATGATAGGTATGGGTAAGTAAATTAATTACTACCTATTCACTATTTTCATGGCATCCATATTCTTCGTCTGTTATACTTACTAACTTACTAATCGTCATGCCATCTCCCTTGCGGGGTGGGTAGAGAGAACAGAGTGCTAAAAGGCTCTGTTCTTGCATACATCTCCTGCTTCCTCAACATTCATAATTCTGTTCATACAAGCTCGCCGGTTTCGGAGACTCTAGGCTCCACCTTCCTTCAATACATGACCGAATTGGTCTAGGTAAGTGAGTCTCGTTCTCCCCCTGTACCTACATCCTTCCACTTACGCATTGTACATCTTCTTAACCAAACGCTCGTCCGGCATTCTTTCCACATGTCCGAACCATCGGAAGCTATCGTATGTTAAGTATTATATTTATAACATAGGTACTCGAACTCGTACAAAATCAACGTCACGTACCTACACGTGCGGAGCCGTACTTACCTACTGTATCTATCAAAATAAGTAAAGTAAATTATTGTTAATCGTAGACACATTAAAAAACGTTTAACATAAGTACTCGTGGAAGTTTAAACATTGGTAATACTCACACTATTTTACCCTCCACATTTATAAGAGTATCTATTTATGTAAAAACATATTTATTATCAGTGTCGTCCGGTCGAAAATTGAATAAATAGATATTATTACCTACTCCTTTTTTCAATGTTTGAGGAATGTAGGAGATTGGGTGTCACCGTGAGGTGTCTGCAATAGCTTAGCGGCTTCACTTCCCCGGATTGGATGGGACAGGCAGGTTCGAATCCGTTTGGATTCTGGGTTAATTAGAAGACTACCGTCTTAGTTTGACAAAGGCGCAAAGAAAAAAAAGGAAAAGAAAATGGCTTGTATTAAATGTAATACAGTATAACATAATGATACTGCTCGAAAGTTGTTCGATTCCCACACAGAGCAACTGTTTGTGTGATCAACAAATGGTTGTTCTGAGTCTGTGCACTTTGTGTCCGTGAAATTGTATTATGTTTTTAAAGTCCCCCGCGATGTAATGTATTGTTATTCTTTAGTAGAGGGTGTTGTATATAAAAAAAATAGCAAAGCAGTTCTGTCTTCGAATGGAATGTAAAGAGTTTGCTTATGATCTCTCTCCGATGGTGTCATATTGCTGTCCCAAAGGATTATGAGAGTGGGAACATAGAGATGATCGAGAGTACGCCTATGATATTACAAGCACTAGTGCACTATAATATGTCTATCTTTTTTTTTATTTTTTTTTTGTGTGACGTTGGTTGGTAGCCTCAGATAGCTATGACAATCTTACCCGGACAATTGGTGAGCGCAGAGGGCTCTCAACCCGACATTTAAGCAACGCTTACCCGTGGGCACCGCCTGTGGGGTAAGGACCTCGGCTCGGGCTGTTGCTGGCAAAGAGGGATTTCCCACGTTTAAGATTTGATCGCGACACGTCTTTCGCCCCCGTCGGCGGGGACGAAACCCTGGGTAATTACTTGTATTAGCTGCGCGAGCTGTGTATGCTCTGATCTGAGCGTGAGTTATGTCGTCGTCGACTTCGTCGAGGCTATTTCGCGGTCTGCGTACGCGCGATATATTAGAAAATATGTCTATCACAGATGGCCGTGCTAATTAGATCTATTGTTACCCTTCAGCCGCAGTGGCCGTGGGTGAAATTACAAGGACAATTTACACGTTCACTGCGGCAGCGCTAAAAGAGAACAAGCAACCCGTGCGTGTGTGTACGAAGTAAAGTAAGCGAGTACGTCATATATAGTAATGAGGTGCTAAATTTACGTTACCATAAATTCCCGTATTTCGTTGTGTGTAAGGGATATTATAAAATATGCCGCACTGGGCGCCAACATACGACTAAGTACTTCCCGTAACATAAATGCATTTTTTTTTTTATATGACGTGGGTGGAAAACAGCCCCTAATGGTAAGCGATTACAGTAGCCAATAACGCACTCCAACCGCAGCCAACTCCAAGGAAACGGATGGACGGTGGAGGGGCAAGATAATAAGGGAGTTAAGACTAGTTAATAGCCTTCAGCACTCATACTTAGGTACTCGTATCATACGAAACACAATAGTAGTAGTAGCTACCGTTGTTTCACACTGATCCTTAAGAGGGTGGTACTTCTACCACCCGGCCCATTTATGCTTAGCAAGGCTCTACCATTAAATATCAATATGTTATAATAAATAGTTTTTTTTTCGAAACGCACCAGCGGCGTTCCATGCCCCTTTTTTCGTTAAGGTGGGGGCAAATATTTCTAACCGCACACCCCGTCGTTCGGGGCAACGAACAGGGTAGTGTGGGGCCCTCACCCACTAAAGAAACCCACCGTGTGCCATCTCTCTACCTTTATTGGAGGGCCACCGGAACTATATTACATTCCTTCAATGGTCGGCGTTCCGTATGCCCCTTTTTTTTTTTAAGGCGGGGAAAAATTTTCCTAACCGGGCACCCCGTCGTTCGGGGCAACGAACAGGGTAGTGAGGGGCCCTCACCCACTAAAGAATCCCACCGTGTGCCGTCTCTCCGCCTTTATGGGCGGGCCACCGGCACTATATTACATTCCTTCAGTGGTCGGCGTTCCATATGCCCCTGCCCAATACGTATAGACATACGTCAGATCTGACCCTTGAACCTGACCTGACCGTATCGTTATCAGTAGTTTAGTACTATAAGAGATCTACACGAAGCTGACGGATCATTGTACCACTGTCCGGTCAGAAGATCAATAGTATTTTAAGCATGAAGCTGAAAGCAGTGAGTACGATATATTTTTTAAATATACCTACATCACTAAAGTTTATGTAATAGTATTAATTAAATAAATAAATAAATATTCCCGGACATTTTCACACAACGTCCTCTGGTCCCAAACGAAGCTTAATGCTTGTGTTATGGGTACCAGATTACGCGGATATAATACATATATATTTTTTTTGTAAATACATACATATAATAGACAGAGAACACCCAGACGCAGTATAAATATCTGTGTTCATCACACGAATAATTGTCCTGTGTGGGAATCGAACCCACGACCTCGTAAACGGAAGTCGGTTACACTACCGACTACGCCACGAGGCCCGTCAAATTAATAGTAGATACTTTAGCAGGGATAGCCTAGTGGTAAAAGGTGGAGCGGGGACTGCCAAGCAAGATTGAGATGTCCAGTTCGATTCTCTAACTGAATTATGATACTAAACATAACCATCTAACCTCTGATTTCATGAAAGTGTGTATTTGTTTAAAAATTATCAAGAAAAGTATCGTGAGGAAATCTGTATAATTATATAGTTTTTTGTCCGTCTTTAGTACGACCTAAATCCTTCTCAGTTTTATGTAAGACTTGTAGGTAGTCAAGTGAGACTTATGTGTTATGAAAAAAATTGTATTAAGTATTTAAGCCAACAGAAATCAAACAGAAGATTTGAAGTCGCTAATTTTAATCTAAAATGATAAAAACTGCGTGGATGTTATCTCTAGGTAGATAATACATACATAATAGTTATAACAATTAGTTAATAATGTAAATATGCTTGTGCGGTGTATAAATCGGCAATAAAACTAATGTTAATAGTGTAGCAAATTATTTCTGTGGCACGACAGACTGATGACATACTACGAGTATATACTTGCGACAATTGGCCACGACTGACGAACACCTCGTTTTCATCAAACCTCAATTATTATTTATTTTATGAATAGTGCACACGGTTTAAATTTACCTACATCTTTTGATATTTTTTAAGCATTTCGCATTCTTAGCTATATATACCTAAATAAACAAAAATGCTAAAATGTGATATCGAAAATAACAGCCACGAGCAGGATTTCAACCTCCTGGAATGCCGATGCCGGCTTTACCTAAGACTAAGACAAAATTATTTAAACGAAATTCACAGTCCCGAGCGATTGTCACTATTGCTAAATTAGCAAAGTATCTGGGACGGTATTCTAGGAGGTGCAAGTTGAAATCCTGCTCGTGACTGTTATTTTCGATTTCACATTTTCGCACTTCGTGTTTATTTAACTACATCTCTGTATAATTATGTTCTATATTTCGAAACTACACAATTACGTTTGGAATTAATGTAAATATTGTATGACATGGGATCCCTTTTCATATAGGTACAGATACTTACATTCATTTTGATTGACTAATTGTAAAGATATTTCGTAGTTATCTGCTGGTGTTTGTTAAAGATAATCCCGTAGTGCAGGGACTTACCACAAGGGAGTAAGGACTCCCTTGTGGTAAGTCCCTAAGGACGTTATTCTTTGTTGTCTTACGTGAAGAGATTATGTACAATTTCGACATATATTAGAAAGTTACTATATTGGAATAAAATGTATGTAAATGCATCCGATAGGTGGTGTGGGTCTTAAAAACATCTAAATCAAATGTGAAGTGAAGATTGGGGGTCACCATTAGGTGACTGCGATAGATTAGCAGTCCAGAGCACTTCCACGGATTGGATGAGACGCAGGTTCGAATCCTGCTCACAGTAAAGATAGAGTAGCTGAGCATGGCAAGTGCTAAAATTCAGATCAAAATATTTAAAATAAGTACCTAAACAAAAATTGTGTATAACCAGCATAAAATACATTCTGACACGTGTAGGATATCAGCGATTACTTTTATTCATTATAGCACTCGTGGAGTCTCAGGCGACACAACCATTTAATAATACATTTAGACTTACGGTGTACAAGCACTTTAGAGTAGAGACCGCGTAACTGGAAGGGATAAATAGTATTTTTAAAAAGTCAAGTCGCAGTTTAGCCAAAAATGAAACCTCTTCTACAGGACTCCCCCGTGTCTATGATTGACCCCTCCCTACTCTTCCGTCCGGAGGAGGTGTATGACGGAAAGCCGGTGCAGGCTTTCAGGGACTACTCGGTCGATGACAATGATCCTCTCAGAGAGACTGTTCGGAAGACTTACTACGAGATGCATACTAAACAATGTGTGGAGTTCGTCAAAGGTAAAAACTTTATTTAATTACCACTTATTAGCCACATAATTCTGCAATTTATCTATACTTATTATTATGACTTAGATATATTTTCTGATTTATTTAATTTATTCCTAAATATTTGATAGGTACTCAGTTTCCGTGCATTGTATGTAAGTAGGTACAATATATAGATATCCGATTGTAAGTAGGTACTTATGTAAGAAAGTAAAGATTACAAATGTAATGTAATCCTGACTTTTTATTTATATCGTATTAAACAGTAATAGTATAGTTTTTTACGCTTTCAAGCATAATCAATTGTCATAAAATATTAAATACATAATTATATTAGACCTGAGAGTCAGATGCACAGACTACTTTTTATCTCAGAAAAATGGAGAGTTTCTGTAGGGTAGTTGTTGTTGGTATTTATTATATTGATCTAATTCTGAAGCCCACGCAGGCAGTCGCAGGTAGAAGTTCGATAATTTATTAAGTACTTACCAAAATCGTAACACGAAATGGTAGAGCTTGGATCGCTTTCCAGACAATGAAGAGGTTCAGGCCTCCGCCGGTGCTCTCACTCGCCGAACAATACGCAACAGTAGGAATATTTAACGTTACCGTACTACTCATTTCGAATCCGCGGTTTAGCCAGCTCGTTCATACTAGAATAAGGAAGGCTCTATCCAGAGCCGTTTTTAGTAGTTATAATGATTAGTAGATAATAATGAAGTCCTGACTATTGAACAAGATAGTAAAAACTCTATATATATTTAAGGACTATTAATATTTTTTAACAGTGGGGCCCTCACCCACTAAAGAAACCCGCCGTGTGCCGTCACTCCGCCTGTGTTGACGGACCGCTGGTACTATGTTGGAATGCTTCAGTGGTCTCGTCAGTGGTACCTACCTATACCTTTTTACACTACGTGGGTGACAAACAAGCATACGCCTTATGATAAGCGGATACCGTAGTCAGTGTAAGATTACGCGTCTATAGATATAGACGCTAGCAACAACAGGGGCATCACACGGGGGTCGTCAACAACAAGGAAATGGATAGGAGTTGGAGAGGAAGGATAATAGGGAGGGGATAAGGAAGGAGTTTTGACCTCCGGCGCTCTCACTCACGTAGGAGTAACTACCGTTGTTTCACGCTGGTCTTCTGTGAAAGGGTGGCACTTCCCAATCGAGCCGGCTCATTCATGGTGGGACAACCAATGTTCTACAACTAGAACCTAATCCTACTTATCAATTTCTTGGATGCTGATCTGGCTAGAACTAGGAGGCCTATTGAAGCCCCGCAGGCTCTGGAAACTTACACAGAATGCCCAGTGGAAAAAAGGGGCTCGTTTGTACTAATCTTATTTTTTTAAGACACATCAATGTCCGTAAGACCGTTTATTCGTTTTACAGGGCGCATGGATAATTGGTTAAAATTTAATCACTTTAAAATGTCAATGAAGAATGCTCTCATCAAGCTGAACGACTTGGTAGACGAGTCAGACCCGGACACCGACCTGCCCAACATTGTACACGCTTTCCAAACTGCTGAGAGGATCCGTGCAGAGCACCCGGACGAGGACTGGTTCCAACTGATTGGACTTATTCATGATGTCGGAAAGGTAGAGAAAAAGTAACTATTTGAATACCAAAGAAGTAGTGATTTCCTCGCGTTTACCCATCCATCCATCAGCCTTTCGACGTCCACTACTGGACATAGGCCTCCCCAAGAGAACGCCACAACGAGCGGTCCTGTGCGCTCATATGGGGGATAGTGCCGTAATCGCCACGCTTGGCAGGCGGGTTGGCGATCGCAGTGGATGTTGTTAATACTCGAGGGAGTAGTAATAATTCCCTCAGTCGTCTCTTACGACTCCCATGGGTGGAGAGCGGTGGGACAATTCTAAAGCCGGCCGGCACACTACATGCTCGCGTATATACCCGAGCTATATCTATGATGTTGGTCTCACCGATCTCATGGTATAAAGAAGTTAAGTACTGGACCACAGCCTTTTTCTAGATAAAAAATATTATAGAATTCTTTTCATCTACAGCTTTGTGTGATACTGAATTTTAAAGTTATGATCTTGAGACCGATTTCGTCTTCAACAGCCAACGTCAACGGAGATTTTATAGAGTACAAAGGGTAAGCCTGTGTGGTGTGGTGGTAGTGTGAGCGACTGCTGATCATGAGGTCTCGGGTTCGACCCCCAGGTCGGGCAGTCTTATTGAGCTTTTTTTGTAAAATAAACTCTCAGAAGCAGTCCGGAGTTTGGACGGCAATAGACTCGCCCCCTATCACGTGGGAGCGGGGGGACTTATACGTAGCTGGCGAACCAGGGGTGTGTAATATACCTCTGCCTTCGGGGAATACAGGCGTGATGCTATGTTACATAGTGTATGCTCATATTCCGCAGTTCGATGAGCGCTTACCGAGGCGTACTACTAAATGCACCACGAATTTCCTAACTCCGAGCTACCTACTTATTTCTAGACGGAAAACGTTAATATTTTTTTACTGCCCAGCACATTGAATCGAGCACTATCATATATCTGTATGGCTATGTGATCACTATAGGAATCATATTTTTTTTATTCTTTATATTTATTTAAGGGACTTTTTATCTACTAGATTATGCCAACCCCATCGTACCCCATACTAAATATTAAACTGCTAGATATCTTGTAGGCTCTTAGTTATAAAAAGGTAAATCATTTAAGCTTCTCTCGAAGAAGGTGAAGCCAGAATGGAGTGGAAAACTCCAACTTCTAACATGTTTAAACCGAGCTGGCGACACAAATGTCGTCTCTATACATTGTTGCGGGCACAATCTAATAAGATATTTATGTTGTACATCTTCCGGTTTATCACAGAAGTTATTAGGCGAAGACACTTTTCTCATCATAAATGCAAATTTTTTTAACGGCATATGCCCAGGTCTAGTTCTAAAAGCTATCTTAATTAAACTCCTATTTAACTTATTATCTATAAACCAAGGAACACGGGGGGGGTTCACATTGCATCGTTTTGAACCAGATTCCCTTTTCTTTTGAATTTTTATTGAAGTACTCCTTCCACATTTTGTGACATTTAATTTTGTACTTTGACAGATTTCTGTGGTATCAGAAATAATGTGTACCATAATTCCATTAATGCATGCCTCTTTTGCCAATTAATCAGCCTCCTCGTTACCTCTTAACCCTAAGTGGGACGGAATCCACTGCAGCACCTCAGAGTCATGTATTTTGAAACTATGTGTATCATCCAAAGAATTTGGTAGGCTATCGCTGCACCTCTGGAACCAGAGGCGCAGCGATCCACGTGCTGTAGTGCACTTTTGCTATCAGTCAGAACAATTACAGAGGTATACTTTAGTGAGTCAGCATATGAAATGGCCTCTGAGATTGCAAATAATTCCGCAGCCATTATACTATTGTCTGAGACTATTTTATACCCAACCTTAGTTTGAGAAGTTATGTCAACATATGAGGCTCCCGTTCCAGTGGAACACTTGGAGCCATCTGTGAAAATTCTGTTAAAATCTTTATACTTAATGTTTAACTCATAAACTACATTATGTATCAGAGGATAGGAGTCATATGATTTTTCGGAACCCTTGATACTATCTAAAGTAGTAAATATAATGTTTTCAACATTAATATATGAGACCCATGTATCTAGTGTGAACATATAAAGGGGGTTTGATGTGTTTATTCTTTCTTCTTTAATTTCATAGTAAGTTAGAGCTAGTAATGGTTTATTTTTCTTAAGCTAGTAGCGATTTTCAAGTCGTATGAAAAGTTAACTGAATAAGCCTGAATTTAGATTGTCAGACCAGGATAAACATTTGAAACAATATTTAAATGCAAGATATTGCCTTCTCAAATAAAGTGGGGGTATACCAACTTCACTTCCTATTATATAAATGGGAGTGCTCTTAATAAAACCACCAATGATCCTCAGGGCAGCGTTTTGTACTTTACATTTAGCGCTATCATTATAGAAGAAACAACCATACTCGTAATCTATTATGCTTCTTATTAGCGTGGAGTACAACCTCCTTAGGTGTAGGTGCACCCCCCACGTAGGTCCCGCTAGAATTTCAGAATATTTAAAAAAAACCTTGTTTTCTCATGAGTTTCCTTAATATGTCTACCAAAATTAAGTGCCTTATCCAACCTGAATCCTAAATATTTATAATTGTTTACTAACAGTAGGTGACTATTATTAATTTTAATATTAATTTGATGCTCCTTACGTCCTCTAGTAAACAGGCAATTTTTTGTTTTTAAAGTGATATTTCTAACCCTAATTGGTCTTGCATGAATACCATACAATCCAAGGATGTTTGTAAGTCAAAATGGATGTGTGTGTAAAGTCATCCGCATATTGTAATATTATAACATTACGTATATTATTATGTATTTTATGTGTAATTCTATTAAATAGCAATGGCGACAAAGGGTCACCTTGAGCCAAGCGTCTACTTGACCATCTAAGTTGTGAGAATTTTCCTCATGTATCATTTGTCTCCGTTCACTCAAAAAATTCCATAGATATTCACAGACATTAGCATCGACAGCTAGTTCATCAAGAGAAGATATCACCTTTTCAATTAAAACGTGGTTATAAGCTCATTTAATATCCACAAAACAAGCCAACATTGGTGTATTATCCGAAAAACCAATTTGAATATATGATATTAAACTAGCCAAATAGTCCATATAGGACTGACCACTCCTGAAACCTGAAGTAGATGGTGCCAATATCTTGTTTTTTCTACAAACCATTCCAATCGTTTAGTAATCATACTATGAAATATTTTACATAGGTAACCAGGAGATCAGTGCTATAGGTCGTATTTTTTCATCAGAGTTGAGTAAGTTTCCTGATTAAAAAATTGGAACAATTTGTATGTAGCGCCATTGATAAGGTATTTCTGAGTATCTGTATATTCAATTGTATATTTTGAGTAGGTAGTTTTTAGCCGATATAGGGAGATTATAGGTATATCATAGAGTTCGTAATTCCATCCTCTCCAGAGGCAGTGTCCTTGCTTTTAAGACATCTAAATAATTCGCTCAGAGTAAAATCCTGTTCCAAAATGGGACTGTTAGAGGTTATTGTAGGTTTTTGTGGTCTGGACCTGCACATCGATAGCAAGTGGGGATTCGGGCCGCACTTTGTCCAGCTCGCCCGTAGACTCATCAAAACTGCCGCAGCCCTAAGTAGGCTTCTGCCAAATATTGGAGGTCCAGGGTCGTCCTGCTGCCGCCTCTACGGTGGTGTGCTGTGGTCTATGGCGCTGTAGGTATGGTGCCACAATCTGGGCGGACGAGATAATTTTTGGAATGTATTTATCAGCTGATTTATTAAGTAAACTAATAAATTTTAAATATAGGTATATGCTGGACATTGTCATCGTCTAAGAAGTTAAAATTAGTTTCTGAGATAAATTTAGAATAGGAAGGCCAGTCGGCTTTTTTAAAGTTACGTTTTGAACGAAATTGCCTTGTCTCTTTGAACTTAATAGAATATTTTAATATCATGTGATCGCTACATAGATTTTCATTGGTTACCATTCAGTCAAACAGTATAGCTATATCAGTCGTCAGAAATGTCATATCAGGTGACGAAGTCTGTAAAACTAATTTTAGTCTTGTGGTGTTTCCGTTATTTAACATATCCACTCTCTAATGAAGGTTCTGCTAATTGATCACCTCGACTATTTTTTTTATAACGAGACCACTTCGGATGATGTCCGTTAAAATCACCTGCTATTAAAGATACCTTTGAAAATTTGGAAAACACTTCATCCCAGTCGGCCTGAGTCGTATGTATAGAAGAAGGACAATATTGTTCAGGTACTTACAATTATTTGCCGCGTGGGGCTGGCACCAAGAATAGCTCCACCCCGTCTCTTCCTATGGGAGTCGTAAAAGCCGACTAAGGGATTACCGGTGGACCGGGCAGCAGCGTTCCCCTGTGTACTGAAAACATCCACTGCGATCGCCAACCCGCCTGCCAAGCGTGGCGACTATGGCAAAACCCCCATTTTGGAGAGTCCTATGTCCAGCAGTGGACGATGAAAGGCTGATGGATGGACTTACAATTATGGATTTTGACATGAACGGCTTCTATACCACTATTACTTATAGATAGGACTCTATTTACCGCCCTCGCGGTTCTAGTTAGTTCTGAGGTTACGACCCAGATGGCGCAGGTCGGTAAGAAAAAATGTCCTCAAAAAAATATGTATGAAGCTGTCATTCTTCTCGTAGAGTAAAAATGTTCTGTGCTTACGCAGATAATTATCCCTGTGTTACCGTCACAAGGAAATTTAAATAATAAAAAAGGCAAGAAACTTTCTGTTATCATGTTGGCGGTTTATACGAAATAAAAGTCAATATCTTATGAAACTGCAATAATAATTTCCGTATGAAGTGTAGTGCTATGGCTGCCCAGTAGGTGTCACTGTTCGGTTAAAAGCAGCGTTTAAGTTCGAGACCAGATAGAAGAGTAGGATAGAGTGATGCTGCAATAGAGTAAAGGATCAAGATTGCTACTCCTCCAGCGATGGGTCGTTCACGTAATTATCGTTAACGAAACTAGACCGTTGATTTGCTTTCATCGATGAGTCGATCGACTAGTTAAATCCGTCGACTAGTTAACGTGTTGCAGACTGCAGACTGTACCTACCAAGTAAAATAAATTTGACTATAATAAATAACTTCATCTCGTTAAGACCTAGATACACCTACAGGGACCTTATGAGATCTTATAATTTTATCATATGAAAACCATAGTATATTTATATCATAAAAAAACATACAGCCGCATTGAAAAACTCCTCCTTTTCGAAATTGGTTGAAAATCATATATGTAAATAAAAATATATATTTACTAGCTTACACGGCGAACTTCGTACCTACCGCCATATTTATTTTTCCGAAATCCTATCGTGACGCACCTACCGGGTCCAAATGTGAATCTTAACCATCCCGGTACTTACACAAACATACACAAAAAAATTTGTCAAGATCGGTCCAGTCGTTTAGGAGGAGTTCAGTGACATACACACGTAGGTACAGTAGAATTATATTTATAAAGATTTTCCTAACTACATAATTACAATGAAACTGTAACAGATGTATTTTTTTAATTTGTCTGTTTGTTTATTCGCACATCACGCAAAAACTATGAATGGGTTTACCTATACCTAGTCAAAACCCATTCTCTAATGAGAATAGGTACAAGACGACGATATTGGTAAATGTTAAAATGTGAACAGTCTTCGTAATTAAAATAAATAATATAACAAATAGTAATATTATAATTAATTCCGAAAATGACAACTGCACAGCTTTATGAATGCATTAAAAACGATAATAATATTTTAACGTACGAATGAACCAACTATGTTCATGCGTCGTTTATTTACCCACCAGTCGACTAGAATATTATGAACGTTTAGTGTAGTCGTCTAATTCGACTTCTCGTTTATACCGTAGACGGCGAAGACAGTAGACACACATAATTCGACCAGTCCATCACCCGACTCTTTCACACACTGAAAAATATCATAGCGGTAGCGGTATCCTTTTATTCAAATAGCACCAAAAAAAATTAACAAACAATCAACCCATGGTTCTTAGTCTTAGAGTTCAAAGTATTTTGATGTTAATTAAAATCAACGAATAAACTAGACCGACTACGTTCATGCGTCGTCGACTACCAGTCCATTTGTGGACGGTTAGTTTAGCCGTCTACGATACTTCGTGGTATACGGATTCAACTAGTCCACGCATAGACGATAGACCGTCGATTCGTTGATTGTACGTCGACGGTAGAATTAACTAGTCCGTTTATTCAACGCCCATTCCTATACTCCTCCGTACGAATCCAAAATTCAACCGATCTTTTCGAAAGACCTTATAGCCATTGACATGACATTGAACATTGATTCTGGTATGAACTCTATGAACCATTTGTGAATAAGGAAAAAGAGATGTTTTGTACTAGCGGGAATCGAACCCGCGCCTTTTCCAATCCGGGGAAGTGCTCTGAACCACTGAGCTATAGTACATATCTTTCGATCATCCCAATCTACTTATCACATTTTGTCTTTACGACCAACGCCATCTATCGGAAGCATTTACATGCATTAAACCAAATAGTAAGTTTAATTTTGCAATTAAAATTCATACTATTTGATGGCGCGATTTTCGAAACATTTTTGATCCATATTTTTTAGCATTTGACATGCTCGCCACTTTTTCAAGTACAAATGATTTGTGAATAAGGAAAAAGAGATTTTTGTACTAGCGGGAAGCGAACCCGCGCCTTTTTCAATCCGAGGAAGTGCTCTGAACCACTGAGCTATAGTACAGATCTTTCGATCATCCTAATCTACTTATCACATTTTGTCTTTACGACCAACGCCATCTATCGGAAGCATTTACATGCATTTCCTTATTCACAAATAATTTGTACTTTCAAAATTGGCGGAGCATGTCAAATGCTAAAAAATATAGATCAAAAATGTCTATGAACCATGTTTCGTTTACTTAAGATTGCTCCATGTATTTTCTCTTGGTTTAAGAATGCTTCACTCTAATTGTTTCGGTCTTACACTTTGTGAATTCCATTGGACTATATTCAAGGAAGACTTTACAGTTAGCCATTGGTAAAATAACTAAAAATATTATCTATAAATATAAACTCCCTATTTTTCATAAAATTCATCGTCATATTTAGTTTTGGTTTAGTAATTTCATGTAAGTAAAGACAAATTTATGTTTTACACAAAGATACTTAAACATTTATAGGTGATGGCTTTCTACGGCGAGCCGCAATGGTGCGTGGTTGGAGACACATTCCCCGTGGGCTGCAAGTGGGGCAAGTCTATAGTGTATGGAGACGATAGCTTCAAGGACAATCCCGACACTCACAACTCTTTATACAAGTAAAAATATAGATCATTAGTTCTCGGTATTCTACGCGACTCAGGCTATCCATCTATCGGTTATACAGTTTTTATCCATGAACAAAAAATATGACATCGAAGATAACAGTCACGAGCAATATTCGATTTCACATTTTCGCACTTTCTGTTTATCTATATGGCTAAGCATGTCAAAAGCTATAAAAATATATATTTTTTATTTTAGATTTTTGTCTGTCTGTTGGCATGTCAAGCAAAAACTATATTTTGGTATTTTTATATATTTTTTAGCATTTGGCATGCTTAGCCATACCTATAATTTAACGAATTGACAATTGCTCGGGACTGCAAATGTGTTATCGAAATTCGCAGCCCCGAGCAATTGTCAAGATGGCTGAATTAGCAAAGCATCTGGGACGGTATTCCAGGATATGCAGGTTCAAATCCTGCTCGTGACTGAAAATGTATATTATATTAAATAAGAATTTATAATCAATCTGCAAAATTCTGCTATATTTATATATGACCTCTTCTGCGACTTATCAAAGCAGTAAACATTTTATAATCACAACATTTTTTATTATACCTACGTCAATTATTGCGAAATCAAATTAGTTTTTTATTATCAATGTAAACATAACAGTGATAATGACGATGGTAATAAAATGAATTAATAAGTTTATAATTAACAATGACAGAAATAAAGGTTTTTTTTTATTTTATTTGATCTGATACGCACAATAAGTTCGACAACATAACTACCGCAAATACAACAAAAGGATTCCAACTTCACCTTAGAATGAGTTACACGAGTGAAGCATCGCTGGCTTTCTTACCGCAGCTTATAGTCGAAAACAAAAAAAAAATGATTAATTGTAGCAATACTACCCGCTGAGCTTAACTGCCTCGGTGGTGCAGCAGTATTGTGAGCGATTGCTGATCATGAGGACTCGGGTCCGATCCACGGGTCGGGCTGTGTTGTTGGGCTTTTTCGTAAAAAGGAAAAATTCTCAGTAGCAGCCTGGAAATTGGAAATGCCCGGTAGACGGCAATAGGCTCGCCCCCTATCACGTAGGACAACATAGCTGGCGAACCGTCAGTGTGTAATACACCTCTGCCTTACCTCTTTGGGGAATACAGGTGTGATGCTATGTTAATACTACCCGCTACTAGCGGGTACTGCGGATCACAGGGTATAATTGCCGGGACGAGCCAGCAAAAACTTAATTGGGTTTCACAACAAAAAAACACATAGCATCACGCCTGTATTCCCCGAAGGGGTAGGCAGAGGTGTATTATACACCCACGATTCGCCAGCTATGTTTAAGTCCCACGTAATAGGGAGCGAGCCTATTGACGTCTACCGGGCACATTTCCAAACTCCGGGCTGCTACTAAGAATTTTTCTTTTTAGGAAAAGCTCAATGACATTGCCCGACCCGGGGATCGAACGCGAGACCTCATGATTAGCAGTCACATACACTACCGCTACACCACCGAGGCAGTAAATGATTATATATTAATAATTTATAAAAAATTGCGTTTCCCTTCAAGAAATTCTTAATAGCAGCTCGGAGTTAGGAAGTTGGTGGTGTTTAATAGACGGAAACTTAAAGTACAAACTATAATTTGTGAATAAGGAAAAAGCGTATTTTAGTACGAGCGGGAACCGAACCTGCGTCCCTTCCTTTCCGGGGAAGTGCTCTAATCCATTGAGCTATCGTACCATTTCTAGAAATACCGAATTTCTTCACCACATTTGTCTTAACGACCAACGCCATCTATCGGCAAAGCATTTACATGCATTCATCCAATGTAGTAAGTTTAATTTTGCAATTAAAATTCATACTATTTGATGGCGTGATTCTTCAAACATTTTGATCTATATTTTAGCACTTGACATGCTCAGCTACTCTTAAAGTACAAACTATAATTTGTGAATAAGGAAAAAGAGTATTTTAGTACGAGCGGGAATCGAACCTGCGTCCCTTCCTTTCCGGGGAAGTGCTCTAATCCATTGAGCTATCGTACCATTTCTAGAAATACCGAATTTTCTCACCACATTTGTCTTAACGACCAACGCCATCTATCGGCAAAGCATTTACATGCATTCATCCAATGTAGTAAGTTTAATTTTGCAATTAAAATTCATACTATTTGATGGCGTGATTTTTCAAACATTTTGATCTATATTTTAGCACTTGACATGCTCAGCTACTCTTAAAGTACAAACTATAATTTGTGAATAAGGAAAAAGAGTATTTTAGTACGAGCGGGAATCGAACCTGCGTCCCTTCCTTTCCGGGGAAGTGCTCTAATCCATTGAGCTATCGTACCATTTCTAGAAATACCGAATTTTCTCACCACATTTGTCTTAACGACCAACGCCATCTATCGGCAAAGCATTTACATGCATTCATCCAATGTAGTAAGTTTAATTTTGCAATTAAAATTCATACTATTTGATGGCGTGATTTTTCAAACATTTTGATCTATATCACGCTATCTAGAAATGGTACGATAGCTCAATGGTAATGGCTCAAAAATAATATGTTACATGTTTATTTTGTAATTTTGTTTTTAAGTGAAGTTTCCTGATCACTTACCTATTTACTGTTTCTCTTTTTAATATCTCTTCCTCTTTTACTTTTTTTATGTTGTATTCTCCTCTGACTATGCTGATATTTTCTTGTTCTAATTTTCTTTTTAGATTTTTTTTCTCTTCTTCATCAAGTCTTTATTTTTCTTGGATATGTTTTTCTTTGATTAGCTTTTGTTGCTCACAGTGATGTTGGTATCTTATGTGTGCAGTTCTAGCCAGCGATATAAGATCTTTTGATGACCACGTTTTCAATTTTGTTTTCATGCATGTAATGAATGCAGTTTTTTACTGTTATTATCGAGTCTAAAGTTCTTTCAGAAGTACTACTCCTTTCGTCAGTCACGATGTTGCCTGACTGTGAAAATCCTCTTTCCACTTGAGCATTTCCGTGAGATAATACAAGTGCGGCTTTCACAACTTTTTCTAATGTAGGATACCTTTTTTGCCCAGATATACACTTATTTTTAAAAGTTTAAGCCCAATATAAATACACTAACAGCGGCGTCATTATTATTTAATATTGGTTTTCCTGAATTGTATAGAATGTACTCATTTAATAATTCAGTCTCACTGAAATTGAAAGGCATGGTCAGTGCAACCTTTACAATGCTTCTTTGGTTATCACTTGCTTTCGGGCTAAGCACAGACAGATATTTTAACAAATTATTCAATATAGACGTCTTCGCCATAAGATGGCGGCATGCTGCTTCATAATGTTTTCTTGCTTTATTCAAAAAGGTAATCCGGTCTGTTTTGTCCAGTTTCTTTATCAAGTCTTGTTCCGATGTCTCGAGAACTATCTTCTCTATTGTCAAATAATATTTAGTTGAAAATGTGTCATTTGAGCTCGGCGCTTCCACCGTACAAATACGGCAAATTAGACTTTTTTTAAGTCGAGACAACTCCTGGTGCAAGACGTGCACTAGATGTTCATCGCGCTGGAACAAGGCAGTAAAAGATGAACATGTTTATGCACTGTGCGCTGTGAATGTCAATTCGACCTCTGCAGTGGTCCGTTTTATGAAGCAGACAATATTTTTGTAGCTCATGGATGTTGGTGGAGATTTTGACTTCGGTAAGGATTTCGTGAAATCTATTATCGCTGGCCACTGCTCTAGAGCCCTCTCTGCCGCCGGTCCTAATGTTAACAAGCGCGACGAAACGTGTTTCAAGAATCGATGATTGAGGACTTTCAATTTGTCTTGAATGTCTTCGTATTCCTCCCGCGTCGGGAGGAATACCATGCTGACCATCCATCAAAAAAGTGATGCGAGTTGAAAGATGAAGTCTGACACATTCTCGCCTAATTCAGATAAGCGTTTTAAGAACGCGTTGTGGGCCGTGTGAATATTACAAGTCCCTATGTCGATCATTTTTTTTCGACCACTAGCAATGACATCATCATTTACAATTCTTTGAACAGTTTTATTCACATTGGGTCCATCACTCCCAAGCATCAGCAACTTTTTTCTTGATAAGTTTGCGTTATCTATTGCCTCGTTGAGTTTTGAGGCGATAATTTCACCAGAAGCTTTACCTATAAAAAATGTTTGTAAATGAGTGGAAACCACCATATTTTTAGCTTGGGAACAAAATCGAATGAGCACCTGCCGTTCTTTTTTGGAGGCTGTATTACAAGTCTCATCAAAGCAGAGCACGTAGAATGATTCGTCAAGGTCTTTTAGCATCTCTGATTTAAAGAAAGGAGCTAAAGCATCGCATATTAAATACCTTGCCTTCGTTCGGGATAATGAGAAATCATTTGGTACAGCATTTGGAAACATTGCTTCAAACACCTCTTTGATATGTTCGCATGCAGGTTGAACAGCAAAATTCGAAGCAATCACTTTCAGGCACCATATCAATTCCGCTTTAGTTGATTTGTCTTTTACACAAAAAAGGTCTAATTTCTTAGGCTGTATAGCAAGTTCACCCGAAGCTGCACATGCAGCGGAATTTGCATGAGTATTGTCATTGCCACCAACAGCAGACGACAATGTAACTTGGATAGGTTGTCGCCGCACACTTAACTGTAGTTGCAAAGTATTTAATTTAATTTTGCAATTTTCCTTATGCTTTTTGGATAAAGAATGTTGTTCTACAGCTTCAAAGCCCAAACTTATGTTGAATCTTTTCATGCACAGAATGCAAAACACCTCATTTTCGGTTTCATTTCTACCCCACTCCTCTATCACATGACCACTTTTATCAATCTTTTTGAGCCAGTGCTCGTTAAATTTGCATTTTCCCATTTTAAAATTAGTATTTAGTTACCCGCCAACCATCATACAATTAAGCATGCAACACCAAAGCAATAATATACACAAACACAGCAACTGTAAAAAAACTATTATGTTACCAGTGGCTATAAAATTGGAGAATGTTTTTCTTTCACTGCTTTACATTTTTTGTCATGATATGATGATGTCAAAGCTAAGCATAACTGTGAACGGACTCCATGTTGATGTTGCCAACGAAACCAAAGAATAAAAGATTACTGATTATCAATAATCTTTCATTATTTGGTTTCAAAATGTATTAATTAGTTAAAGACAAAACAACATATATCTTCATACCTTTATCTAAATTTGAGGAGTACCCGAAACAGGATAGAGTGATTTTGCCTAGATACATTTTATTTTTGAAACTAGCTGCGCCCCGCGATGTTTCCCGCGGTTTATCATTCTAAGTACAAAACTTGGACATTGCAACATTACTTATTTTTCTAAAATAAAAGTAGCCTACGTTACTCCTTATTACATCAGCTACCTGCCAATAAAAGTCCCGTCAAAATCAGTCCTGCCATTTCAGAGATTAGCCGGAACAAACAGCCAGACAGACAGACAAAAATTGTAAAAAATATTATTTTGGTGTATGTACCGTTATATTCATATATGCATGTAGTAAAAAGCGGTTATTTCAATATTACAAACAGACACTCCAATTTTATTTATATGTATAGATGACCTCATAAAAATACGAATATTGAAGTTTATTATTAAACGCGATTATAATATTCTATAAGAAATTGGTTTAATTAATTGACACCCTTTAATATTCACAATAAGAAGCATTTTGCTGTAATCTTCCTAGTTTTTTTAACGAATTATTTATGTTTTGTTTTGCTTACGTCTGAATTTTTGAACGACACGATAGTTTCTGGGCGCAGCCGTATTCGCGACTTTATTGTCATAAAAATTATGGCAGCCGCCTACAAGCACAGACCCCGCCCCTTGCTGTTGAATTTATTTTCGGAGTATCGCCTCAAAGAGATAATGTATATATTATCCAAAAAAAGGGATAAAGTGAACAAATTCTTAGAAAAAGGTTTTTTAGAGACCTACTGAAAAGAAAAAGTATGTTGAAGAGATTTTTAAGGGAATTCCACTCCAAAACGGAATTTTTGTCACCTCAATCTGCAGAAACCAGCTCCTGATCCTCAAAATACTGACTTTACTGATCATTTTTCGAAAAAACTGACTTTTACTGACTTAAGGCAAAAAAACTGACTCTTACTGAATTTACTGACCATTTTCCACCCCTGATATTCTGATATAATTGTATTTGTTCCTAGTCCATCTCAATCAATGAATAAATGGGCAACTCGTACTCTTTGTGAATTTCAAGTGATGGCGTACGAGTTGCCCATTTTTTAACTTACAAAAATTAATTCTAGCTCTGAATGTGGAATCTACAAGCCCAAATGTGGACTGGAGAATCTGATGATGTCGTGGGGCCATGACGAGTACTTATACAGGGTACTTTTGCACAACAAGTCCAAATTTCCTAAGGAAGGACTCTACATGATCAGGTACAAAATAACAACTTTGTTAATTTAAATTGCGACGTTAGACTTAGACGGTGTAGTGGGTTCGATACCGAACTGTCTTACTGAATATTTTGGGTTGGATTCCTACGCAATTAATTAATGGTCGTTTTGAAATCTGAATTGAGTGCCTAACAGATTTGTGTCTATTCTGGATCCGTTTATCGCGTAGGTACAAATATTCTTTGATGATGTAATTAGAAATTATCTCATATATGAAAATAATATTGCTGGGATTGATATTAAATATTCCCTATAGTTTTGACGGTCGGGAAGGATATGCCAATTGGTGGTACAGATAATTGACCTTTCATACTAAGTGCTGTGAGTTCAATATTTGTTCTCATTTGTGGATGGCATAGGTACCTAAATGCTTCTGTTTGAGTGTCCTTTTTAGGTCCGTTAACTCAATGCGCGATAAGAGAATTGATACTAGCAATTACATAGCGCGAGATGTTGTTTTAAAAACCAAGCCAATTGATAAGAGTAGGTATATAGTGCGAGATATTATCATAAAGAACACGACTGCTGTAAATTTTATTATAATATTTTGTTTACAGATATCATTCTTTCTACCCGTGGCATGCTGGCGGTGACTACAAACATTTGCTCAAGGAAGAAGACGAACATGTTCTCAAGCATGTACTTGAATTCAAGTGAGTTATTACTGACTATAAAATGTTCTTTAAGGTGTACCTATAATTCGATGAACGCCGCTACACGCACGAAAAAGCATGACTCATCTCTCATTTATGATAAATACTTCTAAGCCAGAATATCATGATAGGATATTTAAAGAGAAAAATGTGGGAAGAAGTGTGCTGTAATATTTATTCCGCTCCTGTCCAAACAGGAGTCCAACTTATACTATACATTTTAATTAATATCCTGATGGTATTCCCATAAGGGGAATTATTTGTAATGAATTTATTCCCATAAGGGGAATACCATCAGTTGATGTTAATCTCGTCGTCATGTTCCCATGACTCGAATGCGTGCCCTGGAGGAATGATACACGATGCCTTGCTCAATGATTACAATGTTTTGTAACAACCACACAAATAAGAGTATACAATTATTATATAAATTCATTACAATATCTTTTTTTAAAATGGCTCACACTGTTGGAACACAACAACACAAACTGATAGAGAGATTACTTTTGTACCAGACCATATGGGTCCTTACAGGAATCATAGATCAATCAATTAATAATATATATCAATCGATTCATGACAGTAAATATATCTATGTGAGGAGGTTGAATGGAAAATACTATTATCCCCACAACTTCAAGTATAAAATAATACATCGCGATCTCTGCATTTCCACAGCGTATACGTCCCTACAGTTCTGCCGACAAAATGATCGTAGATGTGCGTCGTGTGCGTTAAGTCTGCGAAAAATCCGCGACGGACTTTTTGTACGCCGCAGATTCGATTGCACAAAAAGTGTGTCATTTGCATGGCGCAGGCGTCACCCAAAGACGTTAAGTATTATTAGCATTCAAGAGCAATTGTCAGGATGGCTGAATTGGTAAAGCATCTGGACGGTATCCAGGAGATGCAGATTCAAATCCTGCTCCTGACTGTTATTTTCGATTTCACATTTTTCACTTTGTGTTTAATGTAAATAAATTTCGTTTTTATTTCACAGTAAATACGACTTATACACTAAAAGCGCCGCTATACCTGACATCGAAGCCCTGTGGCCGTATTACGAAAAACTCATCGAGAAGTACATCCCGGGAGAACTCGAGTGGTAGGCATATAATCATTAAATAGAGTGGAGGACCAGTTTTGTTTTACTGGTGTTGCCAATGTACATAAAATAGAAACTTGAATAAACTTAATTAACTGGAATAATTATTCCAGTTTATTTATTTATTTTTTATACAATATTTATTATTGTGTACTTATGTTAGTTATTCTATTTATAGTTTTGTTACGTTGTGAAAAATCATGAACACATTTTTAAGATTGTTAATTATTTTAGAATAAAGTCTATAAAATTTAATACATACTTTTCTTTTTTAATGGGTTCCCATATAATAGATGTTATCAGTTTCGACCTACTACACAGTCATATATATATAAATACCTGAAGAAAAAACTTTGTACCCCTTTTTTAGCACATTGCGCGCACCTGCACCGGGAAGTGTGAGATTTGGCACAGTTAAAGTAGGTACGAGTGTAGAAACATAATGTTTTTATATAATATGCATTAGAAATTATTTTTGTATAAAATGCATTAGACATAAATTAATTCAATTTTTTATATAATATGCATTAAAAATTATTTTTGTATAACATGCATTAGAAATAAATTAATTCAATAAATATACATTTTGTAGCATCGATTGTTAATACGGTCGGTGTATGGTCGAATGTCGACCACTGGACGACCACTAGTTCTTATAAATAGAGTGTGGACAAAGGCGCGAGTTCAATCTCGGCTCGCTGTTACCTTTTCTATTTCAGGTCGGTACCGCTTATCATTAGTAACGTGTTTCTAATTTATCCGTCTTCATTGAAATCAAGTGCACTGATAGCATAGCGGGTTAGATATCGTCTTCTCGTACGGGGTGTACACTTTCTGTTTATGTTTTTGAGGGCTCGGCAATACAGGGCTAATTCCAATTGTGTATAGATAGTATACTCGTAGTTATATATCTGCCTCGGTGGTTTATTTGTTCAAAAATCTACATATAGTTTAGGAATACACAAGTGGCTTATTTATAGGTTAAGCAAAATAGAGTACGATTTTTGATTTACAACTAATGCCTAAGCTAGGATAAATGAATATTCTGTATTATAGGCATCAGTGCTCATCCTCAATATCGTTACAGCCGGTGTAATAATTTTGTATATGTTACAAAATAGGAACACAGTAGAAAGATTACAATAATAATTGTTATGGGGATGATAATAGAACCAAATTACTTAATAGCCTGGGATAGTCTTTGTTAACAGTTGGTTTTGTATCTTAATTACTATGAAATTAATCCTAACAATTATTTCATCATCCCTTTCAATGACAGATGAAGTTGACATGCAATGAGTGTATCTCTATAGAAGTAAATCTGTATGTGAGTGTGTGCGTTTGTATGTGTGTGCGTGTGTAGGTGTGCGTGTGTGTGTGTGACCGTGTGTGAGAATGTGTGCGAATGTGTGTGTGTATCCGACCAAGTACTACAAACTGACCGTTTTGACTATGATACTATTTGAAACATCTTTTCAGTATCATCATACGATTGCGTTAATAGCCAAGAAATTAAAGTGTGTTTGGTGGTGCAGCGGTAGTGTATGCGACTGCTGATCATGAGGTCTCGGGTTCGGTCCCCGGGTCGGGCAGTATTATTGAACTTCTCAGTAGCAGCCCGGAATTTGGAAATGTGCCCGGTAGACGACCATAGGCTCATCTCCTATTACGTGGGACTTAAAACAGTTAAGTTTTAAAATTATATAGTATAAGCACTTTCTTTTCATCCAACAAAAGGAGTCCTGCTGGACTCCTTTTTTATTATCATTACAACATTATATATATTATTAATTACCTCAAACACACTATTAAGACTACTAGGATCACTAAAATTCAATACGCATATTTGTAGGCATTTAAGTTTGAAATAAGGATTACACATTTATTGTTGTTTCACAGTGTACTTTTACCTTTTCTTAGGGATCTATTTAATGTAAGTAGATATGTATGTGTACAACTGTATAACATAACTTTTGTATCATTTTCCCTTTCAGCAGCATAAGCTGAGGCAAGACCTTTTTTGGCTTCTACACCATTATTTATTATTATTTCACTTAGTTACTTTTCTTTAACAATATTGTAGAAACCAAAATGAAAGTATTTCTTTTTTTCAAATATAGCTGGCGAATCGTGGGTGTGTAATAGAACTCTGCCTAACCCTTCGCGGAATACAGGCGTGATGCTATTTTGTTTTGTCTATGTAGTATAGTAATCTTAAAAAATGTTTTTATGACAGATGGAACAGTGCGTCTTAAATTGAAGCTTATTCTTAAAAATGCCTCAAGCGCGATATAATATGTGGGACGGTGGCGCTCGAAGTTTTCCAGGCGGTTACCGCTTACAAGTAGAGGCCTCTTCTCCACCACTCTCGACACCATAACATCAAAAAATATGCAGTAACGAATCTAATATTATAGTATAAATAAAATAAACTCAGTATAATAAACCAGGAACTTTATTTAAAAACTATATTTACAAAAATACAATTATCTCAAAATAGCAATAACTAAACTAGGTACTTACTAAGCATCAACAACCAAGTCAGAAATGTAACAGTGCACATTACTTAAATATTTTATGAACTTAATATAACATTACAAATAGTACAAATCTTTAAGGGGCTGTTACTGTTTTTGTGTGTAATTATTTTTAATTATTTTTACTAAATAAATCCCGGGGAGTATGTCATAAATCAACATAACACAAAATATAGAGGTAGAGGTTATTTCAAAAAAAAAATGCTTCATTAGAATATGACTTGAATGTCTGGATTGCAATTGGGATGGAATGGAATTTCTACGCAAACAACTCAACCTAACCTAGATAGAGTTGACTGTAAATATCTAGAAAAAAATAATCAAATTCTGTCAAAATTTAAAAAACAAAAATTGAAATTAAAAAATATTCTCATTAGGACAGGAAGGGTTCGCAATTTTTTATTACACTATAACTTCCTATTACATTTATAGTACATAGTCTAATTTCAGTTTACTAACGAATATTTAGACGACTCATTATATGTAAAATTTTCGAGCACTTCGTGGGTTTTTGCTACGACTATGCTAATAAGATCATCAATATAAACAAATAAAATAGGATCAAAACTAACTTTGATGACATCTGTGGGAAATTTTGTGAGTAATGTTTAACATACGTACTTTATTGGATCTAATCGTAGTTTCGTTTGTAAATTGTCGGGATTATTTCCCTATTACTAGTAGAAATTGCACATCATATTTTTATCTGGGGAACCCCTATTTTTTTACAAAATTTGAAGCTACAAAATTGTGGTTTTACACATATAAAGGATGAACTTAAAAATTAATCGTATTTATCGGACTTATGACGATTGATCATCCTACCTACACGTACATAATGAGGGGTGAGTTTTTCAATATTTATTTAACAAAATAATTATAAATTTACTTTTTAAAAATCTAATATCAAACAATAAAATTATTATCATGAATCAAATCCGCACACTGAATACAGTCTTAAAATAAATATATTTATTTGGAATATTTTGAACATTTTTCAATAGCCGTTCAAATTATCAGTCTGTAATTCTTTATTCTTGAAGATTCGAGCAGAGAATCCATAACTCATATGTAATCTGTAAACCGCAAGTGAAGTATTAACTCTTATCAAAAATTAGTCCTCGAAAATGTTCCAATTTGACCTCATAAAATAGGTATTTAATGATAAATTACAAATATTAACCATTCTCATATATTGTTTTAAGGTATATATATAATACTTAAGTACAATTCCAAATGGGATGCGCGCAAATTCAACCTCAAAGGAAAGAATATCTAATGAACTCACCAGAGATAATAATTACAATATTTTAAATTATTTTGGTTAGACACTTCAAAGCTAATAACAGTCCAAAGTATTATATAATTAGATATTTTTGGTAGTACATATTAGTAGGTATATAAAGAATATGTCGTTACACTACAGAAATAGTTTAAAGTGTAGTATATTTATATGAGTATATCTAGAGTATGAACTATCTCAATTCCATAAATGCAACTTTATACAATGCGATCAGACCTCGTTTTTATATTTATTGGTCAAAGCCTACATTATTTAAATAGCGATGAAGGCAACATTTAAACTTGTTTTTTAATACGTTTTGTAAAAAGGGTTATTTAAAAAGTTTTTAAACGAGTTTATAATATTAATAAGTGATTATTAAGTATGTATGCTAGCTGTGTAGCTTTCAAGTTATTGCATACATAATTAAATACTAGTAAAAGTGCATTTTTGCATTTTTAGTAGCAACATTAATTTTATAAATCCTAGGCACGTTTCTTGGACGTCATATCAAAAATATCTACTGTGATTAACAAACAAATAGATTTGACGACTTAAATATATATATTTATAGATATATATTACAAATATATAGATTATAGATTACAAATACGCAGCATAAAAATATGTAGCTATATATTAATTTTAAATTGACAAGTTTTCAAATTAGCAAATTTAATGTAAGAATACCGTAGTTATTATTACATAAAGAGTAAGTATAAATACATAATTATGTAATAAAATACTTATAATTGAATATTAAAGTTGACAATAATAAGATTATCCACAGCCAATAAACAGCAGCCCAAGAAATTAGCACGTATCTAAGCGTGACATGCTCGTCTAAACAGCCCCCTTAGAATGTGATTCATAAAATCGTATCGAGATCGTGTCGTCTTAATTGTGATTGGTAGAGACATAGACGCCTGATATCACAATAATCTCTCACCCAATCACAGTGATCCCTTAACCAATGACAAAGACATGATGACGATACGATTTAGTGAGTTACATTTTAACTCCACCGACTGAGTCGCCGGCGACAAGTCGACAGTGCGTAATGTGAGATATGAGATTCCGTCTAACCCCCCTGATCACGTAATACTTAAGGGTGACCATGTTTTGGGAAATATGGGAGACTTGTGTCGCGAGGAAACTTGTTTCTCTGCTACTGTGTGCAAATTTTGCATAAGATTGAAACTTGGTGCTGGTGTGAATTGGCTGTGTCATAAGGCTTAATGTTTTGGCTACGCAGTCATACACTATTCAAGTTGGTATCGATCTAACATTATAATCAGTCTTCAGCATTAGAATCACACCTCCATCATACGAGCACATGTAAGGCCAAAACAAGGCATTTCTTATCATATAATCCTCACTTACCTAATGGTTCACCAGCAGTTATTAAAAACTACTTTAGTATTTTTTTATCACAATAGCCAGAGGAAACATTGGATTGTATTTTTTTTTTGCTTTTGTAACTACGTCTTTTTCGTACAGCAATAGATAAAACCTAAACAAAAGTATATAGAATAGCTACAAATTGGCTTGATAATGTACGCCTAGGTTCTAGGTTCATTTCCTCTAATTAGATATTTGTTTTGTTTTGTGTTTATACGTCAAACTGTTATTGCATATGCAGCAGTATAAAAAAACATGACGGAATGTTTATTCAATACTAAGAAATTTATCTATTATTAAAATTGGTAATATTAAATTTTAAGTATTTAGTAATCCACATAGCAATAACATAGTCTTTTAGTTCCCGCTTATTTTCGAAATGTTGCAAATGAAAAACTGAAATTACTCTACAAAAGCAATTTCTTTGGTGCTGTTTTACAATAGAATAGCAGTTTATTACGCATATAATACGTAATAAATTTGCATTATTCTAAAGTACTTATCATTTAGTTACTAGTTTTTGGAACACTATGAAAATTGTAATATTTTATACGCTGGCAAAGTAAACATTTTTTTAAAATTAATACTCATAATTATTCACGCATTTTTTTGTTTGTAGTAGGTATATGTTTGAATATGTGCCTTTATAAATCTATTGTAGAACATATTTACGACCTAAATGTAAATGGTAATTTTCTCTTGACTTTTGCCATCTAAATATGTTCGCTATCACGTAGTAATAAGGTTTTTATAATGTACCACACATTATGTTTCGAAGTGCTTGTAAATACTAGTGACATACGCCATCACTTGCTGCCAATCGGGTCGTTCCTGCTGAATCATATCTTGAATGTTCTGTAAAATAAAATAGGGACCAATAGTGTTCTTATCATTCTTTACAGCTCATTTTTTTCCCCCTTAGCTGAATTAACCAATTGACAATAGGCTTGATGACAGTAATCAAGTATCGCCCAAATATTAAAGTGATCTAATGAAATAGGATTCAATGATTTCGAAAAATGTATTCATTCTTATTTTAATAGTGAGATTAATAATATATTTGATAAAATAAACCTACAAAATTCAACTATCGGCTATGATAGCTTAAACACCAATCAGAGCGAATGACGTCACGCCTTAGTAAACGTTGTAAAGTAGTGTCTTCTCTGTGTCTTTCATTATCTTTGACTCTAATGTTTACTGTTGCCGTACTGAGGCATGACGTCATGACAAAAGAATGATATCGGCGCGCGTTACAGCCAACAATATTATACGACTTATTTAAAAATCAATGAGTTCAACAAGAAATCTCTAAGTCATTTATCTTCCTAACTTGGTTGCCTTATAATTTTATACTTTGTTCTAAGTGAAAACACCGTGACGCCAAGGCCACGCAAAAAAAAATTGTGGAATGTAAAATATGTTTTTTTCGTGTTTTATAACGTTGGTGTGCTATTATTTACGTGTGTTTAGTGTTTTTAATTATTGTTATGGATAAAATAGTTATTATACTTGACAAATATCATCAGTTCGTCAAGCAAAGGTAAGAACTTTCTTTTAACAAAAAACAATGTACCGGCCGGGCGAACGGCGTTCTGTTGACGATAGTAAAACCACCGGTGGCTATGCGTACGTAAAAAGGTAGTTCTCATGAAAGGCGCTGGTTTTAGTGTCGCGTCGAGCGTAAATGCCGTAAATATTCAGTATTTTTTTGTTTATTTAATAACAATTAAACCACATCGAATCAGAACGTGAAAAGTAATAGGGCTCTATTCCTAGTCATAATAATTCGTAAACGAAAAAAAAAAAGACTCAATTAGTAAGGTATTTTGGTCGTTATCGTGTTAACATACATTATCTACAACTCACGGACGTCCAAGCCAGATTTTTTTCAAACAGTTTTTTAACTAGTTTAAATAACAAAAATGGCATCAAAAATATCATGAGTGTTAAAAATAGTGTTTGTTCTTTATATGTGTGTATAGATATGATTTTACAACGCTTCGCTTATGAGGCGTGCAAAACAGTCATCATGCCTATTGGGTTAGATTTCCATAAAAGATACAATATTTTTGCTAACATAACAAGTGTTCAGAGTCTATTTTAATTATCACTGCTCGGTAAAAGTAAAACATCATTACCCGTTGTCCTAAGTGATCAAAAAATGCGATTATAGGACGCGACGCGACGCGACACGAAAATATCAAATAGAGGTTGTATGTACTTATGGCCTACGCTGTCGCCTAATTTGAATGCGACGAAACGCGATTAAAGTATTACCCGCTGTCCTAGGTGAGCTTCGCGACGCGATGCGACTTATTGCGGCTAATACTTTAACCGCTTTGCGTCGCATTCAAATTAGGCGTCAACTACAACTATTAGGCCATAAGTACATACAACCTCTATTTGATATTTTCGTATAGCGTCGCGTCGCGTAGTATTGACGCGTTTGTCGTTCACTTAGGACAACGGGTTAGCCGCAATACGTCGCATCGCGTCGCGTCATGTCGCTTAACTAGGACAACGGATGAGGAAACCTGCATGGTTGAGATTTTCTCGACGGCTTGTGATATCCGCCAACCCGCACTGGGCCAGCGCGAGAAAGAAAAAAGTTCTATGTAACACTTTTCGATATTTAGGCGAATGATACACGTTATGAAATAAAACTACGTTTACGGAATCTATCGTGTTTACGTGATTTTCTACTATCCCGACGTTTCGAATACTTTACAGCATTCATGATCACGGGTGGACTTAGATGTTAGACGTCCAAGGCTGATATGTTGTTTCAACCGTTGAAACAATATATCAGCCAATACGATAGATTCCATAAACGTAGTTTTATTTCATAAATAACGTATCAACCAGAAGTTCCTTCATACTATTATGGCTGGAGAGAACTGCTGGCTGTCACACTTCTATAAACATGTGAATATTATCAATGATCGCTTCTGAGTAATAACATTATTTTATATTTATGTACCACTAGTACGTACTAAGGAATAGTTCGGTTAAACACATAACTCGTCTTTGTATTATGTACGTTGATGAGCATGTTTGAGTAGCGAGACATCCTTGACCTGAGGATATTATATAAGAAGACAATGGTATACTAACCAATGTAGTGGGTATCCCAACGGACTCGGCGGCTGCGAACGCGACGGAGAAGTTGGTGCGTTTATCGTTAGGAGTCAGCGTCGAGTACGGTACGCGCCCGTCTCCCAAGTACGAGTGCAGCAAAGCGCACAGAGCCAAGCCGTCGTTCCATGACGAACTGCGTATACAATATATTTATATTTATTCATGCTTTTTTGATCTATATTTTTTAGCATTTGACATGCTCCGCCACTTTTTAAAGTATAAATTATTTGAGAATAAGGAAAAAGAGATGTAAAATGTAATAAGGAGATTGGGATGGTCGAAGGACCTGTACTATAACTCAGTGGCTTAGAGCACTTCCCCGGATTGGAAAAGACGCGGGTTCGTTTCCCGCTAGTACAAAAAATCTCTTTTTCCTTATTCTCAAATAATTTATACTTTATTCATGCTTTTTTATACTACGAGACGGCAGCAACACCAGAGGCATCAGTCGCACGCCGCTATCTCCAAGGAAAGGGATATGAGGTGAATAGGAATGATAATAAGGAGAGGATAGGGAAGGCACCGAAGCCTACGGCGCTTTCACTCACCGTACGAAACACAACGGTAGTAACTACTGTTATTTCATGCTACTCTCCTGTATGAGGGCGATACTTCCCCGATCGAGCCGGCCCCTTCATCCTTGAAGAAGCAAGGCTCTAACCACTATTATGTCCTATGACTATTAAATACAGTTCCCCTTTTATTAGCTAAATGAGGCAAACCACGACCCGTAATGGTAATTTAATTCAGAAATATACTGCATCGATGACGGAATGGGTTCGATTCCCGCACAGGACTGTTATTTTCTGTAATCCCCAAACGGTTTGTCGTCAGTTCTACGTTTCTAAAGTTCCCCGCCATACAGGGATTAGGTATTCCCTAGAGCAGGTAGTGGTCATTTATTAAAAACAAAAAAAAATGAGCCATCACACACACGCACAGCTTACCATCAAAAGCCATCATGGCTTAGCAGATATCAACCAGCTCAACCCGAAATTCTTACTTGGTAGCAAAACCTTAGCTTGCACCACTTGCATCACTTTTGGCAACTTTAGAGTCGCCACATTATTTACACAGCATTTATCGTTATTTTTAGTCGATAATCCATCCATCAGCCTTTTAAAGTCCACTGCTGGACATAGGCCTCCCCACGAATGGGGGATAGTTCCGCAATCGCCACGCTTGGCAAGCGGGTTGGCGATCGCAGTTGATGTTGTTAATACTCGAAAGAGTGCTGCTGCCCACTCCCCCGGTATTCCATCAGTCAGCTTTACGACTCCCATGGGCGGAGGGGTGAGATAATTCTAAAGCCGGCGCCACACGGTCGATAGTAACTAGTTAATATTAAAAGTCAAAATTACTGACTAATGTTCATTGCATTTATTGTTAAGATAAGTATTTTTATATAATACTAGCCGTTGCCCGCGGCTCCGCTGCAGCCAAAAACTAGTTATTAGGGTATAATCAGGTTCCCGATACAGTAGCGAGATAAAATGTATACCAGTTTTAAGTCTAATCAAGAGTTATCAAATAAAAAAGATCAAAATCCGTTCAGTAGTTTTTGCGTGATGGGCCAACGAACAAACAGACAAACAGCCAAACAAAGAAATGATCTAAAAAAAATGTTATATGTTTAGACACGCCTATATAGCCTAAAACAGATTATTTTACCTGAAATTCGTGATATCAATATTGTTGTATCCCAAGGTCTTCTGTTGACACCATTTGAGTAAAGCGTTTCGCTTTGAACCTCCATTTTTGACTTGCAGCGCGTTGAGGGGATCTTTTCGTTCACCTAAACATACATAACACAACATTCATATATTATTCATTGAAATATCCACAAATTATGTACCAATATTTACTGCCCGCCATTCAATTCTAACTAGACTCTGTGTGATCTTTTTATTATATATATTAGTTATGCAGCAAAGTACATAAAAATATCATAACATAGCATCACGCCTGTATTCCTCGAAGGGATAGGCAGAGGTATATTACACACCCACGGTTCGCCAGCTATGTTTAAGTCCCACGTAATAGGGGGCGATCCTATTGCCGTCTACCGGGCACATTTCCAAACTTCGGGCTATTACTGAGAATTTTTCTTTTTACAAAAAAGCTCAATAACCCTGACCGATCCGGGGGTCGAACCCGAAACCTCATGATCACTTACACTACCACTGCACCACAGAGGCAGTTACATCTAAATAATGCCGTAAAAATCCATAAGCAATTAAATAGGTATGCAGTGGCAACCTCAATCCTCGCACAAAACACCTGACGGTACGAGATTTTTCGAATGATCATTGCTCGGTAAAAGAAAACACACGCTGCATGCCTAAAAGAGTTTTTCTCGGCAGTTTGTGAAGCCTGCCAACCCGCACTACGCTCTAAAATCCCTCTCACTCTGAGAGAAAATCCGTGTCCTACAGTGCGACAGTAAAGGATTGAAAAAAAAATGTATTTGTGTCAACATCAGAATTTATTATTCGTGGATCTTCTAAAATGTTGCCTAGCATAACACAAAACTGGCCACCGCAGCCAAAATTAGATTAGATGGACATTAAAGTAATAGTAATAATAAGCTTACAAAGACATGCAAACACATATGTTATAAATATTATAAGCGGCCTGACATTGCAAATCTGAAAAATGACGTTAATTCTTTAAGTTTATTTTTTAAATAGTTGAATACATAGGTAGCTTTCTTTTTCTTTTTTTTTATTGCATGTGGTGGCAGACGTGCCAAGGCCCATCTGATAGTAAATGGTAACCGTCGCTCATGGACTCAACTATACCGAGAGTATTGTCAAGCCGCTGCTCACCGTGAAATGAAATGAAAGAATAAACGGCTATCTCCTGCTACAACCAAAATGCAACGCTGTGCTTCATGGCAGGTCACACGGGAGATGGTAGTACCAACCCGCTCCGGCCCGATCGATAACAAGTAAGTACTCCCACTTGGTATCCAGCTCTACCACCAGTAATTATCATTACCAAAAAATAAATAATGTTTATTTACACCATGATGACGGGCGGGAAGTAAAGGTAAAGGGTTGTAAAGTCTCCCGCGATACAAGTGAAAGAACTTTACTTTAGTGAAAGAAAGAAAGTGCAGTTTTGCCTTAAAACAAAAAATAACAACGGCGACAAAGGAAAAATAAGTTCTTTGTCAGTAATTTATTTATTCATGTAAGAAAGTAAATTTAGGGGATGAAATGCAGATTGCAAAACACCCTATTTTGTGGTACCATGTATCCGACCAGCGTCATGACCAATATCCTCCATTTATTTACTTACTTAAAAAAAAAAACAGATCACTATAGTATACAAACTCGGAACTGGAATACAAACGCCCACTATTTATTCGAAACAATAAAAAAAAATATAGGAATAGTGCTGTATGGATTGATGTAACGAAATCGTCGATGATGCAGTTATAGTTGTTGTTGAATGGCACTGTACTCACATATGTCACCGTAGCTGTTCCTCCTCACGAAGGACTCGATGGCCTTCTGCTGAAGTGACTGCAGAGCGCGCTGCTCGTCAGGGATGTTGCCGCCCGTCGCCGGCTCTGCCCCCCCGCAGCCAACGGAAGTTAGACACACTCAACGCAAGCGAAACATACGCGCAACGGATTTGTGATTGATCCATACTAACAGAGGGTGATATTTTAACTAGTCTTCATTTATTTCAGTCAATCCATCAACAGTAGTGTTTTTCAAAATAATTGTTAGTTCCTATAAAAATAATTTTATAGGGCTGGCAATACCGTCAATCGTATTTTAATATTACCTGTATTACATAAATGTTGATCAAAATTTTGATAAAATCACAAATCCGTCTGCGATATGTGCAATAGCAAAATATATCCATATTAGAGTACTATGATTTATGGAGATATTTCAAAGTAACCACAAACACTGCAGTGTAAACGATACCCTATATGTATGTGAAAATGTTGTACAATATAGCACCGTTACCATGTAAAAATTGTAAGTTAATATTTTATTTTATCAAAGAGGAAATCTGCACACAGCCAACACCAATGTATTTTCATCACAATGAAGTAGTTAAAAATTGTATTGTTTAAACGTCCCCAACCCAAATTATGTGTGAAGATATTATTTAAGCCAGGAATGTAATTCACATGTCGACACACAATATGTGTTATCTATCTCATAATAATCACAATAGAACGCTTAGAAAATATCTCAAGAGCCATTCAGTAATGACGAATTATATATTATAATAGATCTAAATAATAAAATTAACAAAGACAATGACACTCTAACTATAGAAGTTTTTATGTAAGTAAAGAAACATTAGGTAACGATAGATTTTTCTTAAGAATCTAAATCTTAGACTAACATTAAAATCATAGACGGAGCATTACGAACAATCCAGTGAAACCATATAAAACCATGCCAAACTTGTAATTACACGTGCTCACGCACACAAACAATACCATGCCAAAACGAAGTGTCATAAACCACGAGTGTTACCAGATTATGATTTAAAATTACCCCAAAAGACTCGACGATTTCGTACGCACGTTACGTACATGAATACGTTGTCAGCGCCATAATATTCCCTATATGATTTGCTGTAAACTTACTTTATACTTTTACTTCTTTTATGTTTTAAACATAAAACTTAATTTTTAAAAGTTTTATGTACCTACCCAAATTATAGAGATCATTTCTTTCCGGTGACAACATTTTCACGCACACATCTTTAAAAAAGTGGCTTCACTTATTAGTTGACAATGCGGTGTCTTTAATTTTTAGTTAGTCTGAGTATATACTATTATATATTATGTACAACACAGGTACTTTTGCCGTCTATGTAACCCAGCTACACGAGTATGACAACTAGTCTATCCTAGCAATATAATACCAAATTATAACATACTATACGACTAATAGAAAGACAATTATTGTGGCAAACATAAGATATCAGGGTAATAGAAATGTTAGGCAAAAATAAAAGACCTAAATATGCATGCACGTATATTATAACAGTAACTATAGACATAATAAATTAGTTTGGACGCACACAACACTTATTAGCGTTAAAAGTTATATTATGGCAAGGGGTAAAGTCGGCTACGAGCCTCGTTCATGTGGCCATGCTGTAAACAAGCGATGTCTCATGCGTTTATATTGTAGCTATCTTTTTTTAGTATCAACAGTTAATGCAAGGGAGACCTATTTATTCAAAAAAGAGGATAACATAGATATTTGAAAACTATTGAAATATAAACTACATACATAAATACTCATTGTTGAACTAAATACTCATTCACAACTATGGAAACAAGTATATAAAAAATACATAAAACAAACAGAGATAAATTGTGCAATTACACGTAGTTATAATAGTCACAACGGATCTTTGTGTCTCTGAAGTTAGGCACAGAGCAAGAATTGGGGATTGTGCCGGAATCATACGATTAGTGCTGACCAATTCAAATGTTATTACTCGATAGCGAAACAATCGCATGGGATCATTAAGTTTTCATATCTAATTGTTTAGGTTCTATTTATTATGTTTAGATTCAATAAAAAGTATAAAAGCGATTTGAGTGAATAAGCTTTAATCTATATATAGAAGAGCGTCCACTTCTTTTAATACGGTCGATAAAATAATATCGATTACAATTGTGTAATTATATCGAACATTTTTCATTTAATGTAAATTGTAGAAGAGGCACATCCCTTGCGACACATAAATAGCTACTGCGCAGCGTCTTGCAGCCAACTTCAGAGACACAAAGATCCGTTGGGACTACTGTACGTTAGTTTTACAGTTTTAGCGTACACTTATAACTTATCTTTGTAATGTTAAAATACCGTACTGCGTCAAAATACTTACGACATAATGTTTCAAAGATTTATATTACTTTAATATATACTGACCTGTGCTTATAGTAGATTGTCTAGTGCCTCTGGCAGAGGGAGGCTTGGTGTAACTAGTAGCCGTGACGCCATTAGTAGGGGCTGTCGAGTCTGTTATACCGTTCTTTATGTTGTTTGTGGTTGTTGTTGTTGCAACACATACTGTTGTTTGCTGAAGACCAAACAACAAATGAAAATTATAGAACAGACATAAGAAACGACCAGAAGGAGTCCACAAAGGAAATCTGTATTAAATAAAATGGGGCTAATAATTAATTTTTTACTCTTTTGATATTGTTAATATCTGATACCTGAGGCCATTCTCCAACAGGCGTTGTTGCAGGCGACTGTTGTTTAGCTGCCTTTGCTGCGTTCTCTATACTCTCAATAAGCGATTTCACTGATAGACGGGAGTCTTGACGACTTACCCCTAGAATAGAATAAATACATGGGTTTGATACTTATAATATTTATCATCAAATACGAGGCGAACCTTATTCGCACGGATCATCTACTCATAGTGTCTTGGCGCTCATACTCATATGTACTGCTGGTAAGCAATTATGTTCTTTAATGTATACAATATATACAAAAAAGAATAGATATCGCACTAGCGCGCGGTACTTGTTGCAGACGAATTCTGACATGTCTGAATTCGTTTTCGTCAATCGAAATCTTCGGTCTCTTTCTGTACCATGCGTTTCGTATTATCAATCGCGTAGTGTATGCACACATCTATAAATTAGTACGTTGTCATAATGCAACAATATCGGTAAGCCATTTAGTATGAACGAGATGAGTTACATCTCTACTTAATAATCATTGCTGGTAAGTAGCTTTTTGCTTATTAACTTCACAATAACAACGTCAGTTGTGCGTAAATCAAAGGTATATTATTTTCTTAGGTAGCTACGTTTAATATGCAGATTAGACTTGGTTTACGCAAATTGATGATGATAAAGTAAAGAAGTAATCTAGCAACAGTATGTATATTGTGTATCTTATATGGGACATTGTTAACTATTTATTAAACAAAAACATTATTTTTAAGATATCTACCCATTACAGACTAAAACAATCTTCAATACGGCGTACGAAACATTAATAGTGATATAGTAGCAAGTGATATATTTCAGTCACAAAAATAACACCTTTAATAAAACCTTAATATACCTTTAGTCCTCCTTTGTGACGCCGCCATTATATCCTGGAGGGATGCGCTCGTGAGTAAAGGCGGCGGCGGAGGAGGCTCTTCCACACGCGGCGGTAAAGCTGCCAGTAACACATCATAAATCATTCTCATGTAATAAAAAAAATACTTTAAGTAGGTACTTAGTGTTTCTAAGTTAACGATAAAAATTCTGTAAAAACACTTCCTTCTAAAATAACGAATAATAAAAAAGAAAAAAGATTGTATATTTTTAAATTTTGTTCTTTTTTATTTTTCCCTCACCAAACCCATAATGTGTTAAAAGTAGTAAACATGCTAAAATTATATAATTATGGAACATTCACTTCACATGCTTTTTAATGAATATATCCCTTTTAAAAACCATAACCGTGATATACGTGACGTACGTATTATTAAATATACCTACGTTTCATTTCACATTTTAAATAATATAATAGGAAGTGCTACTTCGAAATTAAGATATCAAAGCTCTATTTTATCACCAAAAATGATGTTAGACAAGCCTCCAAAAAAAAAACCAAAGCATTTTATATGTAACCTCCACCAAGGCACCATCACCAGATGAGATTCACAACACAGTACATCAATGTTTCCATACATTTATACAGTTATTTACATATCACACGCGGACGTTTAGCTTTTTTTCACAAAAGCGTCACTTACGTAGCGGTCGACGCGGCGGCGGATCCTTCAATGATCTAAGAGGGTGCGATAATCGTTTGTGCTCCTGAGTCTTCCAATACGGCTTTTGCCTTGGCAATGATCCTGTACTCGTGTCAATGATAGATGCAGTCTGATTTTGTAAAGATAATTTCCTTAGTGGCACTTCTTTTAGTTCTGAACATTTCTTGTCCAAATTTTGGACAATCTCCCCTATAGAGCCAGTTGGCTTTTTTGGTAGATCTCTTGCACTTGGCGCTTTAGCCAAACTTATTACAGATTTAGTAATGCTAGCCATTTCTTTTTTCACTGTGATGTTATCGTTAAAATTTTCATTTTCTGAGATAAAATCTACAGATTTTGATTTTATAAATCTATTATAATTTCTAGGCTTTTTTGTCCGTCTTGGAACATTTAAAAGTTCTTCTCTAGTTACTGCCGCAAATTCGTCGGACACGCTTTGAATTTTGTTTGAAATTTTTTCATCATCTGCTACGTTTTTGTTCTTGACTATCAATCCAGAGATCACCGGTCCTATTTCTTCGTACAAATTCTCTTGCTGAGAATACCTTCTTGATGGAACTGATGAAGACTGTCTCGATGGCAATGGGTTTTCTGCAGCAATATTTTCTTTAGTTTGTTCCACTGGTTTAGGCTTTGAGGTATTTTGTTTTGTATTTATAACAAAAGGGACATCTTCCATAGGCTGATAATATTGGTTGTCAATCAAGAATTGGGGAGTTTTTGACAGTTTTCCTACCGTCTTGGGGACATCCAAAGACTTCGACGGAATCTTTGACGTTTCCAGTTTATCAAAGGTTCTTAATAATTTATTACCAGATTTTGGTAGTTCTAGCGGTTTAGTAACATTTTTAATAGGTGATGGAGTTCTAGACACAGCTAGGCTTTCATTAGATCCAAACGTTTTCCATGATAAAAAAGGAAGAGTCTTGGCTTTGATATTTTTTTGATAAAGTCCTTTCGTTTTACTAACTTCTAACTTTTTCACTTCTGTTCCTATAAGGGGTTTATTTCCTGTAATATCAGTGTTATTGATAGATGCAACTTCATCAATATCGTCGTAGTAAACTGTACCCTTCTTAATATCTTGATTTTGTTCTCTTACAGGTTCTTCCTGGTTTATGGTAGTTTTTAATAACATGGGTTGTATTAAAACGGGGCTTATAATAATTGAAGGTGCATTTTTAGCTTTACCATTACCAATTTCAACAGGCGCAATGAACGTTCGTAAAGGAGTTTTAACTTTATTGATATCGAAACTAGAATTAGTTTCCGTAGCAATTATCTTTGGCCTGTCGTCTAAGTCTGGTGTACTTATTTTTAAATGATAGCTCACATTATCATCTATTAGTTCGTCTGATTTTGGTGAAATTGAGATATTATCTTCTATTATTATAGGGGAAGAATTCCCGCTATCGTCTTTATTTATGGTGATAGTTAGGTCAGACTTTACCGTGTCATTTCCATTTTCTTGGGTATCTATAAACAAGGGTTTATTATTAGTCTCTTTTCTAGACGATATAAATAAACTAGATGGAACAATAGCGTTTTTAACATTATCAGTTTCATCTGTAGATTTAGATTCAAGTTTTTCTTCTGAGCTGTTTCTAGCTGATTTAGTTGCAGAAACAGTTCTGTTATTATTGCCAGTTATCCTTTCAATAGCCGCTTTAAAAGTTAGTTTTAATTCTTCATTGACTTGTTTCAACTGTTTTTCAACTTTATTATCTAAGTACCTATAATCCGGTATTAAGGGCTCAATTATATCAACAGACACCTTTCTAATATCATCGGGATATGGAAAAGGCAAAATTTCTTCAGCTTTCACAACAGGTATATGACTGTTGATCAAAATGTCACTGTTATTAGCTTCAAAGATCTGATCTAGTTTATTATTATTTTTCTCTATCGGGGACATAAAAACATTGTCGGAATCATCAGTGAAAAGTGATACTTCACTTTCATTAATGCCATTTAGGAACTCTATACTGGTGGCCTCGTTTAAAGCGTCTGTGTATTCTTTGTTTTTATTCAAATTATCCATGCTAATAGCCTTTGGTTTACCGTTATATATTCCAGAGAGATTTCTACTGAATACATTGTACTCTCTAGGTTTAACTGTATAACTGGACTCTGATTTAGCAACCCTAAAACTAGTATTCAAATCGATCAAATTATCTGGATATTCTACGAGAGAATCTTTAGTATCGTCAGCTAGGTCAATAGCGTTTTGTCTTTTTAACCCCTTGCTTTCCAATAGAGCTTCAGCCGGCACTTTACTAGGACATTCTTCTAAAGATTTTTGACTTAATGATACTACATTTTCATCATCATTTGTTTCGCCAGTAGTAACATTTTCAATTTTAATCTTAAATGGGTCTGTAACTATACTTGAGTCTGATTCCAGTTCAGGAACACTATTTGACTTGCAAAAAGCTTGATCAATTATACTTTCTTTCATTGGATTATCCGTAACACTATGTACTCTAGATAAATATCTTGTCCTTATACTTTTGAATATGTTTGAATTTAAATCATCAATTTGCGAATCAAGATTATCCGATTGTTTTAATTCTTTCTCATCATCTGAATATACGCTATCCACAGATTCGGACCTGTCAATACCTGTGTTGTACATCAAATAGTAATTAGACATTGATGGTATTTCATTGTATATGTTAGTATATGTGAGACGTCTAATATCAAAAGCTTTTATACACAGAATTAGTGCATGAAATTGCTTGTTAATTCTGCAGGCTTAAAATATTACGTCGAGACTTATTTTTTGAGGTATTTGTACTTAAATAGATAACATATTAACATGCAATTTGAAAATAAGCAGTCTGAAGCTGCATATTTTCGGTCTACTAACAAAAAGTGTTATACGAGCATTAATTTTATATCACTAGATAGGAACTTTATTACTGGTGCATATAATTATGCAAAATACAAAGCAAAAGTAATAGCATTCTCCAAACTACTTTCAAATCTACCTACCTGACACACTCATGCATTTATCTAACTTGCGAGTTTCCCTTAGCTATGTTAAAAATTTTAGAAAATTACTAAATATTCCAGTTATAATTCCCAAGTCCAGAGACGAAGCCACGATTTTTATCTTTTGGTTACGTAGGTAATTTAATCTGGTAATATTCATTAACTTTTCTACACACATCGTCAATTGCTTTCCAGACTTACCTTTGTGCGAGTGGATCTGATCTTCTAACATTCGGATACGGTCTCTTGCCATTTTATTCTCTGATACCAGCCGCTCCAACTCCTTTTGGGCCTCTGTCTTGAAGTCATTGGCTACTCGTACAGTCATTAGCAGATCACTTTGGAATTGTTTCCATTCCGATTCCTAGGGATAAGAGAAATTTTTCGTATATATAAATATAGTGTAGTCCTATAAGTTATAGGCTATAACTAGTTCAAGTTAGGACATACAAAGGACAGCCGGTAATGAATGAAGAGATAGTGTGAATGAGAGATTAGAGATGAATGAATAAAGTTAATCAATAAACATCAAGCCTTGAAGAGATACGATTTCTTGTGATTTTGTTTTGATTTGACCTGGTAAATGTGATTATACACGTACTTTTTTAATAGATTTAAACAAACAGAATAATATTATCTCTATGTATGTATTTGTCATTCAAGACTTACAACTAATATATAACGTTTCGGCTCAGTTGTGAAATAGTGAGGTTTGTCATATATATAGTATCATGGTAAAAAAAAATATGCGCGTATAGAGCCTTTATGAGTTTATCTATACATATAAAAAAATTGCTGCTACAGTCCGCGATGAACTATGGAACTACTTATCCGATCTTAACGTTGTTTTTTTTCAATATGTGTGATTTATTCCAATTTTCAATATAATGAACAAAAACGCAAAAAATTTAAAAGTATTCCATGTAATGAATTATACAGTAAAGGGGTAATATAATCCTCATTTGATACATAAAAGAACTGGTTTGATAGCTAGTTTCCAAACTAAGTTAGTAATTTCTGTATAAGTAGAGCATGTTCGAAATATCCCTACAAAAAAAACGAGTCTACAACTCCAACTATACGTTTACACACTAGTGGCTTTTTAGTTACATACATCGCGTTCCCGATCTCTCGTAAGCTGCGCGTTCTTTGCCCTAGCATCTTGTAGTTGCCTCTCTAAGTCTGCCACCCTTGCCAGCGCCTCGCCCACTCGAGACATTAGAGATAACTTTTCATCTGAGGCCACTTGCACCTGGAACATTTTTAGACAAATAAAACTTAAGAACATGTGGTAGGCCCATTTCTTCGACTAGGCATTCTGGGCAAGTGCCCACGGCCCCATGATCGATACCTCATAGTGCATCTCTGTGTGTGTGCGTTTGTGTGTGCGCGTGCGTGTGCGTGCAGTATGTGGGTATCTGTGTGTGTACGTGCGCCCGTGTTTATGGTTGTGTTGTGTGTGTGCGTATGTGCTTGTGAATGTGCCTGGGCTATGAACAACTCTCTTTTGCAGTTTGTGTTAGTTAAATAATATTAATGTATATAATGTATTAATGTTTCTAAGTGCCGTGTGGGACTGGCTTTAGAATTTTCCCACTCCTCTCCACCCATGGGAGTCGTAAGAGCCGACTGAGGGAATACCGGGGGAGTGGGCAGCAGCACTCCCTCGAGTGTTAACAACATCCACTGCAACCACCAACCCGCCTGCCAAGCGTGGCGATTACGGCACTATCCCCCATTCTTGGGGAGGCCTATGTCCAGCAGTGGACTTTAAAAGGCTGATGGATGGATGGATGGATGGAATGTTTGTAAAGTTCCCCGCGATACAAGTGTTACTCTGCATGCGTACACTCTACCAAAAACCGTTATTTAGGGATGAACTTAATATTAATAGTCTTGCTAGTCTTAGCTAACATAAGGTAGGATTTCAAGGTATGTTAGCTATTTATATCCGTCTCTGTATGCAAAACGGAACAATTAATTTGAACACTTATGATACAACATTACAAAAACAATGTTTTAGTAAATATTTGTGAATACTTACTTGGATCTGCAGCTCTTCGACATTGTCTTGTAATGCTTTCATTTCTCCCTGCATTGCGGTTTTTTCTTGGCGTAGCTGTTCGATTTGAAACTCTAGTTCTGATATCGTTGACTTTGCGGTGTTTCTAGATACCTGATAACATTGTAATAAAATCTCGTTCTTTTATCTGTTTAAAATTATTATTTATTTGACCTGTTTAAAAAACTCACTATTTTGATTTACGCAGTTAAGTTTTATATTATTATATTTCAGTTTAGGCAGTTAAGTTCTATTTGAAATTTGAACAACAACGGCGATCGGCCAGCGCCCGTATACATAAGTGACACACTACAGTGTACGTACGAGCGCGTCGTCGTGCAGCTTGTGCGCGTCGAAGTGCGTCTTGTCGAGCCGGCGCTGCGCGTGCGCGAGGCGGTCGGCCAGCGCCAGCGCGCGCGCTTACATACACATACATACACACACATACACAAGTGACACACTACAGTGTACGTACGAGCGCGTCGTCGTGCAGCTTGCGCGCGTCGAAGTGCGCCTTGTCGAGCTGGCGCTGCGCGTGCGCGAGGCGGTCGGCCAGCGCCAGCGCGCGCGCTTACATACACATACATACACACACATACACAAGTGACACACTACAGTGTACGTACGAGCGCGTCGTCGTGCAGCTTGCGCGCGTCGAAGTGCGCCTTGTCGAGCTGGCGCTGCGCGTGCGCGAGGCGGTCGGCCAGCGCCAGCGCGCGCGCTTACATACACATACATACACACACATACACAAGTGACACACTACAGTGTACGTACGAGCGCGTCGTCGTGCAGCTTGCGCGCGTCGAAGTGCGCCTTGTCGAGCTGGCGCTGCGCGTGCGCGAGGCGGTCGGCCAGCGCCAGCGCGCGCGCTTACATACACATACATACACACACATACACAAGTGACACACTACAGTGTACGTACGAGCGCGTCGTCGTGCAGCTTGCGCGCGTCGAAGTGCGCCTTGTCGAGCTGGCGCTGCGCGTGCGCGAGGCGGTCGGCCAGCGCCAGCGCGCGCGCTTACATACACATACATACACACACATACACAAGTGACACACTACAGTGTACGTACGAGCGCGTCGTCGTGCAGCTTGCGCGCGTCGAAGTGCGCCTTGTCGAGCTGGCGCTGCGCGTGCGCGAGGCGGTCGGCCAGCGCCAGCGCGCGCGCTTACATACACATACATACACACACATACACAAGTGACACACTACAGTGTACGTACGAGCGCGTCGTCGTGCAGCTTGCGCGCGTCGAAGTGCGCCTTGTCGAGCTGGCGCTGCGCGTGCGCGAGGCGGTCGGCCAGCGCCAGCGCGCGCGCTTACATACACATACATACACACACATACACAAGTGACACACTACAGTGTACGTACGAGCGCGTCGTCGTGCAGCTTGCGCGCGTCGAAGTGCGCCTTGTCGAGCTGGCGCTGCGCGTGCGCGAGGCGGTCGGCCAGCGCCAGCGCGCGCGCTTACATACACATACATACACACACATACACAAGTGACACACTACAGTGTACGTACGAGCGCGTCGTCGTGCAGCTTGCGCGCGTCGAAGTGCGCCTTGTCGAGCTGGCGCTGCGCGTGCGCGAGGCGGTCGGCCAGCGCCAGCGCGCGCGCTTTCATACACATACATACACACACATACACAAGTGACACACTACAGTGTACGTACGAGCGCGTCGTCGTGCAGCTTGCGCGCGTCGAAGTGCGCCTTGTCGAGCTGGCGCTGCGCGTGCGCGAGGCGGTCGGCCAGCGCCAGCGCGCGCGCTTACATACACATACATACACACACATACACAAGTGACACACTACAGTGTACGTACGAGCGCGTCGTCGTGCAGCTTGCGCGCGTCGAAGTGCGCCTTGTCGAGCTGGCGCTGCGCGTGCGCGAGGCGGTCGGCCAGCGCCAGCGCGCGCGCTTACATACACATACATACACACACATACACAAGTGACACTACAGTGTACGTACGAGCGCGTCGTCGTGCAGCTTGCGCGCGTCGAAGTGCGCCTTGTCGAGCTGGCGCTGCGCGTGCGCGAGGCGGTCGGCCAGCGCCAGCGCGCGCGCTTACATACACATACATACACACACATACACAAGTGACACACTACAGTGTACGTACGAGCGCGTCGTCGTGCAGCTTGCGCGCGTCGAAGTGCGCCTTGTCGAGCTGGCGCTGCGCGTGCGCGAGGCGGTCGGCCAGCGCCAGCGCGCGCGCTTACATACACATACATACACACACATACACAAGTGACACACTACAGTGTACGTACGAGCGCGTCGTCGTGCAGCTTGCGCGCGTCGAAGTGCGCCTTGTCGAGCTGGCGCTGCGCGTGCGCGAGGCGGTCGGCCAGCGCCAGCGCGCGCGCTTACATACACATACATACACACACATACACAAGTGACACACTACAGTGTACGTACGAGCGCGTCGTCGTGCAGCTTGCGCGCGTCGAAGTGCGCCTTGTCGAGCTGGCGCTGCGCGTGCGCGAGGCGGTCGGCCAGCGCCAGCGCGCGCGCTTACATACACATACATACACACACATACACAAGTGACACACTACAGTGTACGTACGAGCGCGTCGTCGTGCAGCTTGCGCGCGTCGAAGTGCGCCTTGTCGAGCTGGCGCTGCGCGTGCGCGAGGCGGTCGGCCAGCGCCAGCGCGCGCGCTTACATACACATACATACACACACATACACAAGTGACACACTACAGTGTACGTACGAGCGCGTCGTCGTGCAGCTTGCGCGCGTCGAAGTGCGCCTTGTCGAGCTGGCGCTGCGCGTGCGCGAGGCGGTCGGCCAGCGCCAGCGCGCGCGCTTACATACACATACATACACACACATACACAAGTGACACACTACAGTGTACGTACGAGCGCGTCGTCGTGCAGCTTGCGCGCGTCGAAGTGCGCCTTGTCGAGCTGGCGCTGCGCGTGCGCGAGGCGGTCGGCCAGCGCCAGCGCGCGCGCTTACATACACATACATACACACACATACACAAGTGACACACTACAGTGTACGTACGAGCGCGTCGTCGTGCAGCTTGCGCGCGTCGAAGTGCGCCTTGTCGAGCTGGCGCTGCGCGTGCGCGAGGCGGTCGGCCAGCGCCAGCGCGCGCGCTTACATACACATACATACACACACATACACAAGTGACACACTACAGTGTACGTACGAGCGCGTCGTCGTGCAGCTTGCGCGCGTCGAAGTGCGCCTTGTCGAGCTGGCGCTGCGCGTGCGCGAGGCGGTCGGCCAGCGCCAGCGCGCGCGCTTACATACACATACATACACATACATACACACACATACACAAGTGACACACTACAGTGTACGTACGAGCGCGTCGTCGTGCAGCTTGCGCGCGTCGAAGTGCGCCTTGTCGAGCTGGCGCTGCGCGTGCGCGAGGCGGTCGGCCAGCGCCAGCGCGCGCGCTTACATACACATACATACACACACATACACAAGTGACACACTACAGTGTACGTACGAGCGCGTCGTCGTGCAGCTTGCGCGCGTCGAAGTGCGCCTTGTCGAGCTGGCGCTGCGCGTGCGCGAGGCGGTCGGCCAGCGCCAGCGCGCGCGCTTACATACACATACATACACACACATACACAAGTGACACACTACAGTGTACGTACGAGCGCGTCGTCGTGCAGCTTGCGCGCGTCGAAGTGCGCCTTGTCGAGCTGGCGCTGCGCGTGCGCGAGGCGGTCGGCCAGCGCCAGCGCGCGCGCTTACATACACATACATACACACACATACACAAGTGACACACTACAGTGTACGTACGAGCGCGTCGTCGTGCAGCTTGCGCGCGTCGAAGTGCGCCTTGTCGAGCTGGCGCTGCGCGTGCGCGAGGCGGTCGGCCAGCGCCAGCGCGCGCGCTTACATACACATACATACACACACATACACAAGTGACACACTACAGTGTACGTACGAGCGCGTCGTCGTGCAGCTTGCGCGCGTCGAAGTGCGCCTTGTCGAGCTGGCGCTGCGCGTGCGCGAGGCGGTCGGCCAGCGCCAGCGCGCGCGCTTACATACACATACATACACACACATACACAAGTGACACACTACAGTGTACGTACGAGCGCGTCGTCGTGCAGCTTGCGCGCGTCGAAGTGCGCCTTGTCGAGCTGGCGCTGCGCGTGCGCGAGGCGGTCGGCCAGCGCCAGCGCGCGCGCTTACATACACATACATACACATACATACACACATACACAAGTGACACACTACAGTGTACGTACGAGCGCGTCGTCGTGCAGCTTGCGCGCGTCGAAGTGCGCCTTGTCGAGCTGGCGCTGCGCGTGCGCGAGGCGGTCGGCCAGCGCCAGCGCGCGCGCTTACATACACATACATACACACACATACACAAGTGACACACTACAGTGTACGTACGAGCGCGTCGTCGTGCAGCTTGCGCGCGTCGAAGTGCGCCTTGTCGAGCTGGCGCTGCGCGTGCGCGAGGCGGTCGGCCAGCGCCAGCGCGCGCGCTTACATACACATACATACACACACATACACAAGTGACACACTACAGTGTACGTACGAGCGCGTCGTCGTGCAGCTTGCGCGCGTCGAAGTGCGCCTTGTCGAGCTGGCGCTGCGCGTGCGCGAGGCGGTCGGCCAGCGCCAGCGCGCGCGCTTACATACACATACATACACACACATACACAAGTGACACACTACAGTGTACGTACGAGCGCGTCGTCGTGCAGCTTGCGCGCGTCGAAGTGCGCCTTGTCGAGCTGGCGCTGCGCGTGCGCGAGGCGGTCGGCCAGCGCCAGCGCGCGCGCTTACATACACATACATACACACACATACACAAGTGACACACTACAGTGTACGTACGAGCGCGTCGTCGTGCAGCTTGCGCGCGTCGAAGTGCGCCTTGTCGAGCTGGCGCTGCGCGTGCGCGAGGCGGTCGGCCAGCGCCAGCGCGCGCGCTTACATACACATACATACACACACATACACAAGTGACACACTACAGTGTACGTACGAGCGCGTCGTCGTGCAGCTTGCGCGCGTCGAAGTGCGCCTTGTCGAGCTGGCGCTGCGCGTGCGCGAGGCGGTCGGCCAGCGCCAGCGCGCGCGCTTACATACACATACATACACACACATACACAAGTGACACACTACAGTGTACGTACGAGCGCGTCGTCGTGCAGCTTGCGCGCGTCGAAGTGCGCCTTGTCGAGCTGGCGCTGCGCGTGCGCGAGGCGGTCGGCCAGCGCCAGCGCGCGCGCTTACATACACATACATACACACACATACACAAGTGACACACTACAGTGTACGTACGAGCGCGTCGTCGTGCAGCTTGCGCGCGTCGAAGTGCGCCTTGTCGAGCTGGCGCTGCGCGTGCGCGAGGCGGTCGGCCAGCGCCAGCGCGCGCGCTTACATACACATACATACACACACATACACAAGTGACACACTACAGTGTACGTACGAGCGCGTCGTCGTGCAGCTTGCGCGCGTCGAAGTGCGCCTTGTCGAGCTGGCGCTGCGCGTGCGCGAGGCGGTCGGCCAGCGCCAGCGCGCGCGCTTACATACACATACATACACACACATACACAAGTGACACACTACAGTGTACGTACGAGCGCGTCGTCGTGCAGCTTGCGCGCGTCGAAGTGCGCCTTGTCGAGCTGGCGCTGCGCGTGCGCGAGGCGGTCGGCCAGCGCCAGCGCGCGCGCTTACATACACATACATACACACACATACACAAGTGACACACTACAGTGTACGTACGAGCGCGTCGTCGTGCAGCTTGCGCGCGTCGAAGTGCGCCTTGTCGAGCTGGCGCTGCGCGTGCGCGAGGCGGTCGGCCAGCGCCAGCGCGCGCGCTTACATACACACATACACATACATACACACACATACACAAGTGACACACTACAGTGTACGTACGAGCGCGTCGTCGTGCAGCTTGCGCGCGTCGAAGTGCGCCTTGTCGAGCTGGCGCTGCGCGTGCGCGAGGCGGTCGGCCAGCGCCAGCGCGCGCGCTTACATACACATACATACACACACATACACAAGTGACACACTACAGTGTACGTACGAGCGCGTCGTCGTGCAGCTTGCGCGCGTCGAAGTGCGCCTTGTCGAGCTGGCGCTGCGCGTGCGCGAGGCGGTCGGCCAGCGCCAGCGCGCGCGCTTACATACACATACATACACACACATACACAAGTGACACACTACAGTGTACGTACGAGCGCGTCGTCGTGCAGCTTGCGCGCGTCGAAGTGCGCCTTGTCGAGCTGGCGCTGCGCGTGCGCGAGGCGGTCGGCCAGCGCCAGCGCGCGCGCTTACATACACATACATACACACACATACACAAGTGACACACTACAGTGTACGTACGAGCGCGTCGTCGTGCAGCTTGCGCGCGTCGAAGTGCGCCTTGTCGAGCTGGCGCTGCGCGTGCGCGAGGCGGTCGGCCAGCGCCAGCGCGCGCGCTTACATACACATACATACACATACATACACACACATACACAAGTGACACACTACAGTGTACGTACGAGCGCGTCGTCGTGCAGCTTGCGCGCGTCGAAGTGCGCCTTGTCGAGCTGGCGCTGCGCGTGCGCGAGGCGGTCGGCCAGCGCCAGCGCGCGCGCTTACATACACATACATACACACACATACACAAGTGACACACTACAGTGTACGTACGAGCGCGTCGTCGTGCAGCTTGCGCGCGTCGAAGTGCGCCTTGTCGAGCTGGCGCTGCGCGTGCGCGAGGCGGTCGGCCAGCGCCAGCGCGCGCGCTTACATACACATACATACACACACATACACAAGTGACACACTACAGTGTACGTACGAGCGCGTCGTCGTGCAGCTTGCGCGCGTCGAAGTGCGCCTTGTCGAGCTGGCGCTGCGCGTGCGCGAGGCGGTCGGCCAGCGCCAGCGCGCGCGCTTACATACACATACATACACACACATACACAAGTGACACACTACAGTGTACGTACGAGCGCGTCGTCGTGCAGCTTGCGCGCGTCGAAGTGCGCCTTGTCGAGCTGGCGCTGCGCGTGCGCGAGGCGGTCGGCCAGCGCCAGCGCGCGCGCTTACATACACATACATACACACACATACACAAGTGACACACTACAGTGTACGTACGAGCGCGTCGTCGTGCAGCTTGCGCGCGTCGAAGTGCGCCTTGTCGAGCTGGCGCTGCGCGTGCGCGAGGCGGTCGGCCAGCGCCAGCGCGCGCGCTTACATACACATACATACACACACATACACAAGTGACACACTACAGTGTACGTACGAGCGCGTCGTCGTGCAGCTTGCGCGCGTCGAAGTGCGCCTTGTCGAGCTGGCGCTGCGCGTGCGCGAGGCGGTCGGCCAGCGCCAGCGCGCGCGCTTTCATACACATACATACACACACATACACAAGTGACACACTACAGTGTACGTACGAGCGCGTCGTCGTGCAGCTTGCGCGCGTCGAAGTGCGCCTTGTCGAGCTGGCGCTGCGCGTGCGCGAGGCGGTCGGCCAGCGCCAGCGCGCGCGCTTACATACACATACATACACACACATACACAAGTGACACACTACAGTGTACGTACGAGCGCGTCGTCGTGCAGCTTGCGCGCGTCGAAGTGCGCCTTGTCGAGCTGGCGCTGCGCGTGCGCGAGGCGGTCGGCCAGCGCCAGCGCGCGCGCTTACATACACATACATACACACACATACACAAGTGACACACTACAGTGTACGTACGAGCGCGTCGTCGTGCAGCTTGCGCGCGTCGAAGTGCGCCTTGTCGAGCTGGCGCTGCGCGTGCGCGAGGCGGTCGGCCAGCGCCAGCGCGCGCGCTTACATACACATACATACACACACATACACAAGTGACACACTACAGTGTACGTACGAGCGCGTCGTCGTGCAGCTTGCGCGCGTCGAAGTGCGCCTTGTCGAGCTGGCGCTGCGCGTGCGCGAGGCGGTCGGCCAGCGCCAGCGCGCGCGCTTACATACACATACATACACACACATACACAAGTGACACACTACAGTGTACGTACGAGCGCGTCGTCGTGCAGCTTGCGCGCGTCGAAGTGCGCCTTGTCGAGCTGGCGCTGCGCGTGCGCGAGGCGGTCGGCCAGCGCCAGCGCGCGCGCTTACATACACATACATACACACACATACACAAGTGACACACTACAGTGTACGTACGAGCGCGTCGTCGTGCAGCTTGCGCGCGTCGAAGTGCGCCTTGTCGAGCTGGCGCTGCGCGTGCGCGAGGCGGTCGGCCAGCGCCAGCGCGCGCGCCGCCGCCGCGTCCGCGTCACGTCGCGCCGCCGCCGCCGCCGCCTCCGCTTCCGCCGCACCCTCCGCTGCACCCGCCCGCTCCTCCAACTATGCGTATACATACCATTTTATCTATACGCAGTAACGAAATACACGACACCTTTATTCCTTTGACGCGAATACGTTTATATTTTTTTTTTCATAATCGAAGACAATTCAGGGAAAGGAGAATGCCCATACATGGTTTCGTTTTGTATCAGACTCAAATAGGTGTCAAAAATTATTTTTTTAATATTTACAATATCTTCTCAAATGTCAAGTCAAAATTTTAACGGATAAAAATCTTCTTATTAAAAAGTAATTTACCTTTTGATCTGTATTTTAGCACTTGAAAAGCTCAGCTACTTTTAAGTACAAATTATTTGTAAATGTGGAAAAAGAGAACTTTATTGCAAGCAGGATTCGAACCTGCGTCCCTTCCAATCCGGGGAAGTGCTGTATACCGCTAAGCTATCGCACCGACCAACGGCCATACCCAATCTCCACATCACATTTGTCTTTCCGATCCACGCCACTTATCGGATGCATTTACATGCATTCTTTCAATATAGTACCATGTAATAGTGGGCGAGCCTATTGCCATTTATCGAGCACATCTAAAATTAGCAATAATTAACGTTTATTTAGATATTTTTATATATATTTTTAGCATTTGACATGCTTAGCACTATAAATTAAACACAAAGTAAAAAATGTGAAATCGAAAATAACAGTCACGAGCAGGATTAACATTTACATTCAAAAACATTATAATTATATTGTTTTTCTTTAAAGTGATAACTATTGATGTGAAAACATCTGATGCGGAAAGGTAAAACCGGCTGTGGCGACGTCACCAAACCAATTTATTTAATTAGTTTTAACGCCATTTGTTGACAAAAGCATCTAACTAGGATACTTCCTACTTAAATGCTTTTGTCAATGTCAATCAAATGAATTATATAAGACTCGAAGAATATTTGAAGAATGTAAGAAAATTGATGTGTTCACATCTACGACACGTCCCGTGACGGCTCAATTTTGTCACATTAAAGACTTATAAGAAAAAACACGTAAAATATAACTTAATTTGATGAACGTCATTAGTATTTTTCTCAAAAATCCGGCGTAGTAGGGATTTTGTATTATTTATAATTGTATGTATACTTAAAACACTAAAGTTTTATTAATATACAACATTATGAAACCAAAGCCCATTTGTAGGCATTCTCCTTTAAGATAACGACATCAGGCAATACAGTTTGGTTTTGCAGCTACTTATCTATCATCTACGTCCAAAAATCAATCACAGCATTATTTTATAGCAAAAGGGTCAAAGATTTCGCTCTGCACTCAAATACTTTGTCTTACTGTTATCCTAAACTTTCATTCTAACATTCCTTCGCACTAATTAGTGGACTTGTCACATGAATAAAACCATCGATTTGCACGAGCAAATTTTATGTCTTTTGGTAATATGTTCCGGTAAATATTTTGCTACATGATGGAATAAAATCCAAGGGCGACCAAGAACCGTTTATTTCACGCGTGACCATGCATTCAAAACGTCGGGATAGTAGAAAATTAATTATTATTTTCTTAAAAGTAGATTTACTTCAAAAATTATACTAGACTAATTGAAGAAGGGTGGAGTCAGGAGTCTCCGAAACCGGCGAGCGTGTATGATGAAAATTATGAATTTTGAGGAACTGAGACATGTATGCAAGAATAGAGCCTTTTTGCACTTTGTTCTTTCTGCCGGGTAGGCAATTAGCAAGGGAGATTGCGTGATACTAAATAAGTATTGTACTAAACTAATTAAAAAAAAAATTGTAATATCTAAAAGTGCACGCCTCATAATTTCATTTTTCGCATTAAAATTGATTATTTCTAAAAGTGTATATAATACAAAAAAAAAACTTTATGCATATACTATAGTGGAAACCAGACATTATTTAGGTCATCACTAATGACTATGTGAAGTCAGAAATTAATTTGCATTATATTTTAATACGATTTTTGATGTACTAAGTTTTCGCAAAAATTATGCGATCCCGCAACCCAAATCAGCTGTTTTTCTAAACTTTCTTTGATCTAATAAAGATCAATAACGTAGATGTGACATAGTATCAGATCATAGTAAAATGCCTAACTTTGATCCCATTTTGCCATGAAGGCGAAGTTATTTTGTATGTGCATTTTCTTTAGCTGACATTGAAAATCATTCCAAATTTGTATTTACTTTGTATTTACTTTATTTCTTTAATTTTTTTATTTACTTATTTTTACTTTTTTTATTTGTATTTACTTTCGAACCTTATGTACCTACAATTATTGCGGTTAGTTCATATTGCCTCCATGGCGTATTGGCTAGTGTATGCGATTGCTGATCACGAGATCTCGGGGTTGATCCCGGGCCAGGCAAAAAGTGCTATTTGGGATTTTCGTAAGAAAATTTTCTCAGTAGCTACCCGGAGTTTAGAAATGTGCCCGGTAGACGGCAATAGACTCGCCTCCTATTACGTGGGACTTAAACATAGTTGGCCAATCGTAGGTGAAAAAGAATACACCTCTGCCTAACCCTTCGGGGATACAGGCATGAAACTATGTTATGTTATGCATTTAGGTTAAAAAGATCGGCCTGTCTGCCTAATACTCTTTAGAATCCAACATTTATTAGTTGCGTGATTGGATATTATTTTGACACGCCTATCGGTTTGGCTACCTAATTGGCTAATCGAGCATCTTTATTAAAAGCCGACAGTGACACCGATTTCTTTTGAAAAAAGCCGCGCTTTACCTGAAGCATTGCACAAAGGATGCCGACACCTAAAGCATAATGTACACTGCACCATTTTTAATTCAACATCTTTTTGTTATTTTGAAAATTAATTCAGTTCACATTTTTGATAAGTACTCTAATGTAGGATTATAAAAATTTTCTTTAGCTGACATTGAAAATCATTCTAAATTTGTTTTTACTTTCGTTAAGTACCTAATTACCCAATAAAGATAATTCTAATAGGCTCCTATTAAGTTACTGTTCTTCACGGATACATTTAGTCAGAAATTGATATCTTTGACCATCCTCGTGTCAGTAATAGCTAGGTCACTACGCAGCTTTATTTTAACCCGACTACGCGAAGCAAAAAGTATGTAGATGTAACTAATAATGTATTGGTCTTACTAAGTAGTTTTCAATAAATCACATAGATAGCGCTAATTTCAAAAAGTACTAATGTGGTTCTCATGTCTTATATAGATAGCTTTAGAATTGTCCCACCCCTCTCTACCCACGGGAGTCGTAAGAGCCGACTGAGGGAATTCCGGGGGAGTGGGCAGCAGCACTCCCTCGAGTATTAACAACATCCACTGCGATCGCCAACCCGCCTGCCAAGCGTGGCGATTACGGCATTATCCACCATGATGGGACCGCTCGTAGTGGCGTTCTCTTGGGGAGGCCTATGTCCATCAGTGGACGTTGAAAGGCTGATGGATGGATGGATATAGATGGCGCTAATTTTAAGAAGTACTAGTATTGGTTCTTTAGCAGTAGTTTTCACTAAATAAGCTAGATTGCGCTGGTTTTAGTGTATGATCGAATCAACCATACATATTTAAACTATTTTTGTTTATTTAATAACAATTAAACCGCATCGAATTAGACCGTGAAAAGTGACAGGGCTCTATTCTTAATTCGCTTCAGTATGAAGCGTAAAAGCAAAAAAACAGGACACGTTTTCGATTAGTAAAGTATTTCGGTCGTTATCGTGTTAACAAACATACAGGATCCGCACATACAGCAGACACACGGACCCAAGACAGAACTTTTTTAAACAGTTTTTTAACTAGTTTAAATAAAAAAATGGCATCAATCATATCATGAGTGTTAAAAATTGTGTTTTTCTTGATATATGTGTGTATATTATTTTACAAGTGCAATATATGATAAATAGATACATTTTCAATTTGAAAAATCAGTTGTTTTTGGTGAAGTGACAGTAGTACCCACCTCAACGCTTCGCTTATGAGGCGTGCAATAATGTTTCAAAATAATGGATTTTCTTTTTATATACCTGCTTATTGATTATTTTTTTGAAATATTAAATCTATGATTTTTTCTGATTAAAAAATGTATCCAATTTTTTCTACTATTTTAGGTAAAATAATAATGTAACTTGCAAGAAATAATATTTACCTTAGCTTTAGCGGCTTCGAGGAGATCACTGAGCGTAGCTATTTGGTGTTGCCTGGTAGCAGCTTGTTCCCTCGCAGATTCCGCTTCTTGCTCAAAACGCACACGATCACTTTCCGCGCGCTCTACGCTAGATTCTAATGCACTAAGAATCAACAAAATACAATTCAAATCAATATAAACACCTCTCCTCCTAGTAGTATCATGGAAGTCAAATAGGCAGTAAATCTGTACCATCCATCCATCCATCTACCAGCCTTTTAATGTCCACTGCTGGACATAGGCCTCCCCAAGAGAACGCCACAACGAGCGGTCCCGTCATGGGGGATAATGCCGTAATCGCCACGCTAGGCAGGCGGGTTGGCGATCGCAGTGGATGTTAATATTCGAGGGAGTGCTGCTGCCCGCTCTCGCGGTATTCCCTTAGTCGGCTCTTACGACTCCCGTGGGTAGAGAGAGGGGTGGGACATTTCTAAAGCCGGGACCACACGGCCGACCAAAAAAATTCTGTACAAATAGTTGTAATTTGCGAAACCCGATCGATTCGGAAACCGACATCAAAAAGTTTGGTGATAGAACTATAGGTTCTTACCGTACTCTCTCTGTGAGAGACTCATTTTCTTTGGTTTTCTCATCTAAAGCTGATTTGGTTTGTGCGAGCTCCGCCTCCAATTGCTCCTGCTTCGTTATCAAGTGCCTGCGCTCTTCTTGAGATAACTGGAACAGTCGTACACAAGCTTCATTATAAATAACTACTTTGAGCACGGTAGAGGATGTGAGCAGGAGGAGTGAGAGAGATAAACAGACTGTGAGTGTAAGGCCGCGAAAACTTATTCATATTCATTCTTTTTGAATTAGCACAAACATGCGCGATGCAAATTCCTATACAATTCAACTGTACACTTTTATTTTGTAAAACATTTTTGCTATTAAGTATTCTGCAATATGTGGCGATCTTCTTTGCCTACAAATAAACTGGAAAGTTCGGAGAATAACTTATATAATGAGATGCTTTAAGTGAGATATACCTTGAGCACTGCCAGTAACTGTTGGTCGGTATCACCTGAAAGCAACGTTTCAGGCTCCACTCCCTCACGGAGAAGAAGTTCTTGGAGCGTGTCCACCTGTAACACGAATTAATTACTATAATATGTGATGAAATCTTGTTCCTGCATAGATGCCTTCATTTAGTTTAGATTCTTCTTAATAAAACACGTGACGACTCGCAGATGTGAAAACATCGATTTTCTTTCTTTCTTTAAATATTGTTCGAATCTTATATAATTCTTGGTAAGCGCCCTTTCGTAATCCATCGACGAATTAAAACTGTTATTGGTTTATCGATTGACATTGACAAAAGCATCTAACTAGGAATTATCATTATACTTCCTAGTTAGATGTTTTTGGTAACAGATGGCGTTAAAACAGCCGGTTTTACCCTCCCTCCGCATTAGATGTTTTTACTTTAAATATGTATTCCGGAATAGATGTGGAAGACATAAGAAGCTGTAGCGAATATAGTAAGTCCATAGTATATACCTTAGTACGACTATCCTCAAGTTTCTCAGTCTGTCGACACAGGGATTCCAGTAGCACTTGTTTCTCATCCGCCAGCCTTTCATTGTCAGCGTGAGCATCAGCGAGTTGCGACTGCAGGTCAGCTAACTCGGCTAACGTTGCCTGGAGTTCTTCACTTGTACTGTCGATATAATATATTATTAGTCCACCAGCATTACAACCATAAAAATATTCATTAAATTTAGTTTATGATGTTGAAATTCAGGCGCAAAAATATTTAAGTTAAAGTGACATAATAATTACAAATATGTAAAAACTAAAAACGTCTAGCGTCGAAATGTGAAAACATCGAAATTGTTTTGTACGTGCGTCCGTGCGTGCGTGTGTGTGGTGTGTGTGTGTGTGTGTGGTGTGTGTGTGTGTGTGTGGTGTGTGTGTATGTGTGTGTGGTGTGTGTGTGGTGTGTGTGTGTGTGTGTGTGTGTGTGAGTGTGTGTGTGTGTGTGTGTGTGTGTGTGTGTGTGTGTGTGTGATGAGGCTATCGCAACACAATTAACATTAACAGAAAAGTACTTAGATACGTGAAATCAGCTCACAAGTGTTCAAAACTAAGTGATTTATTATTTTTTTGTTTAAAAGGCAACTTTGATCCAGTGTATTTAGCTACAATTAAATAAAAATGTTCAACCGTTTGAAGGATCGGCTTTTTTTCACCAACTTTCAGTTATTGAGTTTAGGCTCGTTGAAATAGTTTCAAGGATTAGGTTATGGTGAGTAGAAAGTAGAACAAGAAATAGGGGGTGTACTCGTAATTATTATGTAAGCCACTTATCACTTAGTTCTGTACAATAGGAAGCAGGGTACTACTAGTTACCTATACTGGTGCTCTTCCATCTGCAGAATGCGATCCTGCAGACAGGCGACTGACACTTCACTGAGTGACGATGACGAGTGCTTGTCCCATTCCGGAGTGCTGGCTTCCCCGCTGTCACCCTCTCCCTATTAACGAATAATAAATTGTCGTAATCTATTACTATTATAAAGCTGTAGCAGAGCTATGTGTGTACATTATATATTTGAGAAAAAAAGAATGTAGGTATAGTATTTTAGATCTATTTCTTTTAGTAATTGACATGCTCCGCTACTTTTTAAAGTACAAATTATTTGTGAATAAAGAAAAAGAGATTTACGTTGGTCGTAAGACAAATGTGATTAAGAAATTGAGATGATCGAAAGATCAGTAGGATAGCTTAGTGGTTTAGAGCACTTCCCCGGATTGGAAAAGATGCGGGTTCGTTTCCCGCTTCTACTAAAAATCTCTTTTTCTTTATTCACAAATAATTTGTAGGTATAGTAATTTTATTTAGGGGTCTCTAAATACAAAACAATCTTTTTTAGAATTTTGGCCCGTTTGTCCGAACCTTTTTTGATTGATAGCACTTCATTAGACTTAAAAACTGGTATACATTTACACGCGAGCCAAAGGTATAACCTAAAAACTAACTTTTTTCTGCGGCGGAGCGTTAGTAAATATAACAACATGTTATAGCATTTTTGGTTTATGATAAAAAAATCGTATAAACAGTTGTTAAAGTAAGTGTTTTTACCGCTGGTTATCAAATAAATATTGCATTTGGCCGTACTCGAGCTCTTTACTAGTTAGGTACGTCTAAGAGCAGATAGCGTATTTTAGATACGTATTTGCAAATGGATTACAGATTCGGCTTATGATAGCATCCACCGTAAAGAAAACAGTGAAATAGGCAGTGGTTGTGAAGCGGCTTCGACAGACGATACTCGATGGAGCCGCATAATAGATCATACTGCTGGTCCATTGAGTACGGGCGGAGAGACGGCACATCGTACAGTGGGATGTGTTAAGTTAGGAGGCACGTACGTTGTGCGCGAGCGCGATGGAGGCGGGTGCGGAGGAATGCATGCGGCGCGGTGCGGGAGCGAGCAGCAGCTGTCGCTTCTCGCTGTCGGACAGCGGCGAGTGCGCCACGCCTCGCAGCCGCGCACGCAACGCTCCGTTCTCGTCCGCCAGCCGCTCCAGTGCCGCCTCGCGCTCGCGCTCCACGCTCTGCAACCATACCACATGACTCTTAGTGCACGTCCTGTGTGAGGGCGTCGCGTATGCGGAATACACCATACGAAAGTCGATTAGTTTTTCGTGCACAACGGATTCCGCCGTAAACGCCTCAGCGCTTATACTGGTATTAATCAATTGAGTACTGCCCTGCAGATGCTTTATAGGGAGCACAACACTGATTTATAGGTCTTTTCGGAGCAATATCAACATAAAAATATCGAGAATACCATAAGGGTGGTGAAAGTCTCACCTATAAACTCTAGAAACACAAAGGGCACCAATAACTCGTTCCCAGAAAGAGATAGGACATGGAAAGAGAATAGAGGGAAAGGGCTCAAAACTCCCAGCGTATTAATTCTTAAACCTTAATTTTTCCCTACGCAAGAACAGGTCCCTAAACTTGATGTCTCATCACATTTTATTAAAAGTAGGTAATACCTTGCCTCAGATTACGGCTATACTATTGCTAAGTATTGAGGTAGTAAAATTATAATACATTTTGTAAAATATTTCATTTATCTCTCTATATTAAAAAAATCAGGGGATATGAGATTATTTGTACTCCATAAGTCGATGAAACACGCTAATAGCTGTTTCAGTTTAAGTGCAATTTCATAATAAAACACTGTAGGCACACACACACAAGAACTAATTACATGTTCAGTACGACTCATTAAATAAATATTATGTGCTTGTATTGTCAGTTGGATGAACTGACATTGAACTAAGTTTAATTCAAAGCGAATCAAAAGAGAACTAATATAACTGACCTTCAATCTGTCCAGTTCAGCTCTGAGCCGTTCAGCCTCCGATGCTTTCTCTAGCAGTTCATCAACCCTGGCCTGTAACTGTGCACGCTCCATCGAACTGGCTTCTAACTCTCGTCGCAGCGACTCGATTTCCCGGACTCCGGATGCCAGTGACGCCTATACGTTATAAACAGATTTAAGTGCTTACTAAAAAATATTTGCTAGAGATTTTAAAAAGAATAGAAAAGAAAAGTAAAATCGTTTGGATTGGTGACGTGTTTACATCTCTTTTTATCAGTAGTAATATGTCCCGTCGAGTTTGCACCCTGGGATAACTCACTTGGACCCGTCAGAGTGGCTGAGAGAAAATCTCTTCCCAGCAGCTGGTTGATGCATTATTGAATATGTATAGCTTCCATACATATTCCATATATTCCGTACCATCTTAACCATTCTGTGATGATTTTTTTTATGCATATTTAAACGCAGATATAAACGTCACATCACTCATAGAAATACTACTATCACACTTTTAAGCGACTTTCAAACGCTAAGTTGTAAAAGATTTCATTTATCAATCTAGTGGAAAGAGTCACTGCTGGGTACAACTCCCAAACTCCATGCTAATAATTCCCTGACGGAAAACCAATAACGCCCTTTCTTGATTCAAAATAATTAACAACTGCACGTTTAGGCGTTTGGATCAACGCGACACTATGAAGTACTATTATTCATAAAACATTGGTATGCAATCAAAGTTTGTTGCTTTTAACATGACCTAATATTTTGTCCACACAACAATAAAATGTTTAATTCAAAACCAATAGTAACAGTTATTAAAATAGGTTAGTCAACAGTTAACTCACCTCAGATGGTATTCTAGGCCTAAGGTCTACTTCCTGGTAGCCCGGCATGTGATCGGCATTCAGAGTGACGGGCAGACTGACGCACTCTTGCGACCCGAGCCCGTCTACCGATCCCAGCTCTTCAGCACTCCCATAATCATGAACCCTAACCTGATCATCTTCATATTCCCCCAAAACCTCCCTCAGTTCAGGATCTTCTAAAACAGCATTGTTATTCCCCAAATCCTTCTTTTTATGTGCTTTGTGGAGCTTCTCTTTCGATCCGAAGATTTTTAACGCCTTATCCCGGGCTGGTGCGACTTTGTGGTGCTTCGAGTCTAGACTGGAGACAGAAGGAGCACCCTTCAAGGTGGACTCCTGCTTCCCCTGGCTTGGTCCTCTACGGAATAATGATTTAAACTTCATCATCTTGTACGTTATATCATATTTCGTTTTCGTTTCACTAATCGAATAAGTTCGGTTTCATTTCGTTAAATTCACTTTGCATGCTATGGTGTGGTCGAAATTAGATTTATGCATTGGTTATTCACATTACCCAGTTTGCAATATTTGTATTACAAATTAAACAATGTATTTTACATAATCATTTCACAATACGAGCATATTTGTATCATTCAAATTGACGTAACCATTATTTAAAGTGATACTACGATGTGTATTCGTCACGTTTTACTGTTTAGTATCAATAATGATATAATTTAAGAATAAAACTATTGTTTATGTTCTCGAAGCGCTTGAATCAAAATTGTTAATATTATTAATTGTTAATATTGTTATATACAAATTAAGGCTGCTCTTAACGTACCAAAAGTAGTTTTTCCAGGCAAATTATGTATCTATGCAACAATTTCGGATGCCATAATAAGGTGCAATGAATTTTGAAACACAAAAGCATCGACATCTTTTAATTTAATAACAAACAATAACTATTACATAAGAAACTTCATAATAGCCAATTATGGTAATTATTGTAGCAAATTTAGTGGTGTGATTACTTATGCTATGAGTATGTTGAATACAAGTGATGTTTTTGCTCACGCGTCGACCGATTATTTTGGAAATGCATTTTATTTATACACGATACCCGTATCTCACTCGTTGCGCAAAAATTATGAAACGAGGTATGCTGTACTATAAATTATGATAATTATGCTAAACAGAACTTTCTGTTTAGGAGTCTTTTTTTTTTCTTTAGAGACGACAGCCCACTTTAAATACAGGGAAGTTTAACTCCCGCCAGGCATTTAAGACTAGAACTATTGTCTTCGCGGGAAACTATCACTGATCAAACTTGATAAGAAAGTGTTTTTCGTGCCCGAGTTATACAAGCCTTATCAGCAATACGTGTATCTGATAAAATATAGCAATTAATCAAAAGTTATGATAAGACTGTTATGGCCAATTTGATAAGGATGTTTTCAATGGAGAAGACATAGTTAACTGATTTAGTTCCAGTATGGGTATATCAGTGTTATCAATCAAAAACACATCAACTGAAGGGCGGTATTATTTACAAATTATTATTTTTATGTTATAATCACTACCATGTATGTGATAGCATAGCGGTAAAATCAAAATCTGCAAAGACAGTGGTATAGGGTTCGATCCATAGGCTAAAAAGACCTCACAAGACGCACGTTTCTGATTTTCAGAAATGTTCACAATATTCAGTCTTTTGACGTTTACTGCTGGACATAGACACCAACAGAGCGCCACAATTAGCGGATCTCTGCAGACCGCATCCAACGACATCCCGTTTTGACCAGATCAGTTTTGACTTAGGCTCTATCTAGAGACGCATTTGCAATAATTAGCTTAGTAATGTTGTCTGTTTTTCGGTATCACTAGTTAAATCATTACTATGTAAAGCACAAAAGCATATTAATTAATTTTCACACGTATGCAGTTCTGCCTTTAAAATTGTATTTTTTTTTATGGCAGACGAGCCACGGCCCACCTGATGGTAAATGGTAACCGTCGCTCATGGACTCAACTATACCGAGAGTATTGTCAAGGCACTGCGCACCATTTTATTTCTCAGATATGAAATGAAAGAATAAACAGACGGCTATCTTCTGCTACAGCCAAAACAAACTGAGGTGCTTCATAACCGGTCACACAGGAGACGGTGGTATCGACCCGTTCGGGCCCGATAGCAAATGAGTAGGTAGGTACTCTCACTTGGTACCCAGCCCTACCACCAGTATATAATTGCTTACTTCCCTTAGTCGCCTTGTACGATACCCGCGGGAAAGGATGGGGTGGTGACAGTCTTGTATTCTTAGTCCATCACCACACAGACATCTGATATTAAAATGCAATTTCTACTGAATTATGCTGTGTGTTAAATTAAATTTTTAACCGAGCACAGTGAGCTACAAGTCCTACAACTAGTATGGAACGAATACGCAACGAGTCTTAAATTTGATATTATAAACGTCATTACCCTCTACGATTGTTACTTATTCCATGATCCCGGTGATTGGGGTATGACATGCATAGGTCTGTCCCCTCTCTGTACTGCCCTTTTTCCTGTTCTCTAATATGCAAATAGATAGGGGGCTGCCAACCCTTTGTTTTATTGCACATTCTACAGCGGCTATTCAATTGGTTTTATTCGAAATCATCACATTGTAGGTCTTTTTACAAACCAGTTTTATTTAATGTCTCACCCGAGCAAGCCTTTTAAAGGCAAATAATATAATGTAATTGTTTGTAAATTATAAATAAATGTAACTATTATTTTAAACTTTTATAATTCTGGAACAGTTTAACAAAATTCACCACTGAAGTGATGTAATACAGTTCCAGCGGTACACCAATACGGGCGGAGAGACGGCACGCGGCGGGTTTATTTAGTGAATGAGGGGCCACAGTACCCTGTTCGTTGCCCCGAACGACGGTGTGTGCGGTTAACTTTTCCCACCTTAACAAAAAAGTGTTTAACAAAATTACAACTAATTACATATAGTGTTACTCATCATCTCTTTATCCCAAACATTGTTGGAGTCGTATTAGTGTTACTACACAATATTAAATGTGTGTTTATAAAGTAGTCGTGTGGGGCCGGATTTAGAATTGTCCCACTCCTCTCCCCCCATGGGAGTCGTAAGAGCCGACTGAGGGAATACCAAGGAAGTGGGCAGCAGCACTCCTTCGAGTATTAACAACATCCACTGCGATCGCCAACCCGCCTGCCAAGCGTGGCGATTACGGCACTATCCCCCATTCTAGGGGAGGCCTATGTCCAGCAGTGGACTTTAAAAGACTGATGGATGGATGGATGGTTTATAAAATGTCAAAATTAATAGTACAAATTTTTACCCGTTAAGTAGCTTGAAAGCCAATGCATCTAAATCGGTAGTCAAGCCATTCATTTACAACTATGATAAAATGTAAAAATTGCATGGGCATACATGCTTATGATTTCAGCTAATAGTCACTATAACTTTGATAATGCCAATTTACATAAAGCCGTAATGATTATAGTTATAAACCTTCAACAATATATACCGGTAGATACCGGCGTACCGCTCGAGTGTGGTGGGTTCGACTCCCACACAGGACAGCTCTTTGTGTGATCCACAAATGGTTGTTCTGAGTCTGGGTGTACTTTGTATCCGTGAAATCGTATGTTTGTGAAGTCCTCCGCGACACAGGGGTTACTGCTAGGTGCAGGGTATGTTGTCTTTAAAAAAAATATTAAAATTGGTGGTCGGTGTGCACGTCAGTGTTAGATAAATTTTCCACAAATATTTTGTTCCCTTACTACATTATCACCTATACAATTCACCCCACCCATAGACCTAAAGACTAGTCCACTGACTTACCAGTGTCAATTTTTCATGTAATAATTCAATTGAAACATTCAAATGCGTGTAGTATATGTAAACAAGTATACCATTTTGATGGATGTGTGATCGATTTTGTATGTGTGAGTGTATAATTGATAGGGCTGTCTTCACTACATCCTATTATAAAGCTGTAACAGAGCTGTGTCTGTACATTTAAGATATTTGACAAAAAATACTGTAATAGGCTATACCTATATTATATATATTTTAAGTGGCGATTCAAATAGCGAAAATGACATGGCGAAAGATGTGGAAGTGGATCAGGACGATGATATACAACATGAGACGAGTTATGATACAAAACCGACAAAGAGAGGAAGAGACGAAAATGATACAGATTGGATAGAAATTAGAAATAACAAGAAGATGAAAGAAAAAGATAATATTGAAATTTATATTTCGGGTAAGGAAACGTTACCTAAACAATTTGCGTTAGCAAAATTGTTTAAACAAGAAGGCATCAAGGATGTCGCTAAGGTTAAGTACCTGAATCAATATAAAGCACGAATTGATTTTGGTAATCAAATGAGTGCCTCAAAACTGCAGTCATGTAAGACATTTATTGATAAGGGATGGAGATTCCATGGAGCTATGGAGAAGAGTTACTCGTATGGTGTACTAAAAAACATAGATATGGAGATTTCAGAAACGGATATTTGTAAAAACATTACTTGCCCAGACGAGATAGAATTGATCTCTGCTCGCCGTCTAAATAGACGTAATAATAATAAAGAACCATCCGAAGAAGCGTGGCTACCAAGTGAAGCTGTACGGCTATGTTTTAAAGGGGTGAGTGTACCCGCATATGTTTTCGTCGACGAGCTTAGAATAAAGGTAGACCCTTATATATTCCCAGTGACTCAATGTACAAGACAGTTATGATTTATTTATCGAGTGTATATTAATAGAGCAGCAAACTTAAGTATACCGTTTATCAAAAATTATTCCAACCCCGACTCTAAATTTACACCAAGACCCTATTAGACCCTATCGAAGTATGTTGCTGAACGTCGAAAAGCTCTATCAATATTTCGACGTATTCCAACCCCACACAATCTTGATTTATTACAGACTAAAATACATACGGCACAAAAATATTTTCGTATAGCGAAAAGCGACTCGTGGCGAAATTTTTGCTCATCTATAGAGAATACATCTTCTGCGGGAGAAGTGTGGAAGATGAAGTGGCTTAAGGGGTACAGGTCAAGAGGCGATTCCGTTGATCCCACGAAAGCTACCCAGCTTTTACACAACTTAGCCCCAGACTCTGTTTGTCCACGAGACTTAAGTTTTTTTTCAAAAAATCCTATATTAGATACTTTGATAACAGATCATGAATTAAAAAAAGCTATTCGGTCTAAAGATACCTCACCTGGACAAGATAATATTTCGTACTCTATGATCGAACACCTGCCAGAAAAAGGTCGACAGATACTGGTTTCATTTTACAATAAATGCTATATGTCAGGTTTTGTGCCAAAACAGTGGCGCGATGTAACTGTAGTACTAGTGCCAAAACCAGGACGTGATCCTAACAGCCTGCCCTCATTCAAGGCTGATATCAATGATTTCATGTCTATGCAAAGTTTTTCATATCATTCTAATGAATAGATTAGAGTGGTTTATTGAAAAACATAATCTTTTATCCGATAAAACAACTGGTTTCAGAAAATGTCATTCAACCGTAATTAACCTAAGTAGATTAATAACAAATATTCAGATAGGATTTTCTAAAAAACTTTCAACAATAGGGTGCTTTATAGATATCCATGATGCATATAACAACATAGACATAACTGCTCTTCTAAAAATTATGGATCGTTTAGAGGTGGGAGACAAAATGTGTACCTATATTTGGAATTATCTTAAAGAAAGAAATCTTAACATAAACGTAAATAATAGAACTCTGAGGCGCAGTACTGGCCGGAGACTGGCGCAGGGTGATCCGATGTCTCCACTGCTATTCAATATAGCTACTATAGATTTATGTAAAAGCATACACCACGTACATGTGTCGCAATACGCTGACGACTTTACGATCTACACGACTGGTAATGACATTTTAGAATCTTCGCGAAAATTACAAATAGCCTTAGATATTTTTACATATCTACTCTTTAATCTGGGTTTAGAAATTTCAACGACTAAAACAAGTGTGTATTTTTAAAAGCGGTTATAAAAAAGAATTTATAGACCTCAAGGTAAACGGAATGACATTGCCAGTCATGGAAAATCTTAAATATTTGGGTTTCTGGCTTGACCGATCGCTAGGATGGGCCAAGCATATAAACGAGACGAGGGATAAGGTTTTGAAACACGTTAATATTTTTAAACTACTTATTGGCACCAATTGGGGAGTACATCCTGTACACCTAAAGCGGTTATATATATCTTTGATACGAAGTAGGCTGGACTACGCTTGTTTTCTTTACGAGAATGCATGTCAAACACAATTAGCTAAATCAAATAAAGCACAAAATATACTGATGAGGCTTATTGGTGGGTTTGTCAGAAATACCGCCATACATGTTATGGAAAGCGAGCTACATCTACCTCCACTGTATATCCGAAGATATTATCTAGCGAGTAAATTTTGGCTAAAGTCGAAATCGTATTCAAGAAGTATGATATTACCGCTATTGGATGAATTGGCAGCATGTACCAGTACTAGTGATGTATATTGGAGACATAAAAAAAGCCTTTACTATACACAGTTCATGACTCTCTAAAAACAACACAGGTTTTCACTAGCTCACAATTAAAAATGTATTCTTTACACACTTGGACCAGCAATGTGGATCTTTCCAAAATTATTGTATTGAATATAGATTACGTACAAAAACCTAAGAAATATAATAATACTTATAATATTCATAAACTATGCACACAATTTATAAATGAGAAGTACACGAATTTTCATAAAATTTTTACAGACGGCTCTAAAGACCGATGTAGTGTTGGAGCAGCGATTTTGGATTCTCATACTAACACCTGCATTAAACTAATGCATTTAATATAAAAGCTAGCATAAACATAATGAATGCTGGGCTTATCGCTATAGCCGAAGCATTATCATACGATAATGCTTTGATTGAAAATGAAAAAGCTGACGCTCTAGCAAAAGAAGCTATGTTCGACGGAATAGAGTTTCCATGTCCCTTATTTTACGGATTTGTTATATATTCTGTTAAAAATCATTGCTTCAAACTATGGTCTGAATATTTCGATCAAAGATCATTAACTAAAGGCATTTTGTACCACAAAACAATCCAACCTATTATTTCTAGATGTTCGTGGATCGACCAAGCCAATATGAGCAGAGCCGAAATAGTAATGGCGTTGAGCGAAGCCTCAACGCCATTACGGGACATATTCCATTAAATAGTTTTGCTTACCTTATGGGAAAAGTAGCATCACCTAACTGCTCTGTATGCAATAAAGTGGAAGACGTACAACATATTTTAATGGAATGTGCTCGGAATGAAGTTGAACGCGCTCAAGTATTTTGTAAAGATTCCAATATGGGCAAATGTAACAGTGTTCTTGCATCTCCTCTTTCAGAGGAAGCGAGAGTGCTATATAATTTGGCCAGAATAGCTATATTTTACAGGTCTTAGATTAAGCTATGTATGTTTTGACAATTGGTTTCCGATGAGGGTGAAATAATCACTGCGTGATAAAACCCTCTTAAATAAATAAAGAGAATATATATATATATATTTGACAAAAAAATACTGTTATAGGCTAAACCTATAGGCGTGTCTAAGCACAAAACATGTTTTTTAGAATTTTTGTCTGTTCGCATCACGCAAAAATTACTGGATATTGATGCAACTTTTTTTATTTGGTAGCTCTTAATTGGACTTAAAAACTGGTATATATTCTATCCCTCTATTATCGGGAACCTGAGACATAACCTAAAAACTAGCTTTTGGCTGCGGCGGAGACGCGGGCAAAGGCTAGTGACAAAATAATTTCTTAGAATATGCTAATCGTTGGAGGTATACGGCGGGTTTTTACATTTTCATTTAATAGTTTAAATTTTGCAGAAGGAATGTAACATAGTTCCGGTGGCCCGCCAATAAAGGCGGAGAGACGGCACACGGCGGGTTTCTTACTATCAGGTGGACAAAACTTACTATCAGGTGGTTAAAAAAACAATTATAAAATATGAAAAAGGCACTGACAGCCCTGACAGTTAATTTGTATGTGAACGGTGTACAACGGCGGACGTAGGTACTAACCGATTTAGGACTAGTAAGTGGACATAAAACGAATGGACGGTGCCAAATGACGTCTATGACCGATATGCTAGTTTACGATCGACTTTACTTACTTTGGTGGTAAAAAAGCAGAGGCAGACATTATCTAATATATAAAATTCTCGTGTCACAGCGTTTGTCACCATTCTCCTCCGAAACGGCTTGACCAATTCTTATGAAATGTTGTGTGTATATTCAGTATGGCTGAGAATAGGATGTAAACTATTTTTCATACCCCTACGTGATATGGGTAGTCCACACCCCCAAATTTTTATTTTTTGGCAAAAAAAAATTATTTTATTTTATTTATGATTCGGCATATACTTAAGTTAGTTATTTTTTTCTACGCTAGAAATTACCTAAAAATTCTCTAGAAATAATTTATATGACAAATCAACGTTTGCCAGGTCAGCTAGTTTGATATAAAATATTTAGAGAGGTTATAATGCCTGATGTCATCCACATAAAGATTTTCGTGAACTTCTAAAACTAAAAATTATATATTTTATTTTTTTTATTAGGTACAGTAATCACAACGAATCTTTGTGTCTGAAGTTGGCTGCAAGACGCTGCACGCTGCGTAGTAGCCATTTTTGTGACGCAAGGCATGTGCGTCTTCTACAGTTTACATTAATCGGAAAATGTTCGATTATAATTTAACAATTGTAATCGATAATAATTATATGTATAATTTATCGATCGAGCTACTTCTAAATCTAGATTAAGGCTTATTCACTCAAATCGCTCGTATACTTTTTATTGAATATAAAAATAATAAATAGAACCTAAATACTTAGATATGAAAACATTATGATCTCATATCGAATGAGATTTTGTTAATCGAGTAATAACATTTGAATTGGTCAGCACTTATCGTATGATTCTGTCAATTTTCGCGCTCTGTGCCTAACTTCAGAGACAAAGATTCGTTGTGACTACCTACTAAAGGTACCTACTAAATGAGACTCATAAAAATAACTCCCAACATGTCAGGGTTCGCCTGGTCCGGGTAACGTGTAGGTACCTCCGGGCCAAGAACCGGGTATCCCTGGGCTTCTGCATACTCCAGGAGTAGTACACCAGAGATGTTTCTGACTCTCGAGTACCACGCTGGCTGGTCCCACCAGCTATAATAATTCTAAATATTTGAAGACGCGTGAGATCTAACGAATCAGATTTATATATTAGTAGGCATTGTTTTTAATTCAAAATCCCACGAACGTCACAGAGAAAGTGGAAATTTACTTTGATCATCTGTAACAGATGAAAGTTCCAAAAATGTATCCCTAATTAGTCCTAGAAAAAGCGTATGCAGAAAATAATGAAATAGATACTAATTTTGAAACGGCACTAAACTAGTAAGTAATATGATATTCAAGGGATCGTAGATTATATAGAATCCCACAAAACTATGCCTTAACCACGCTAACTTTTATTTAACCCTTTGTTCGTTAAATTACGAGTCATAACATTTGACTGTGAGCGTCAATGCAATGTGCAAAGCATTTTAAATTAGCATCAAATTACACACACAAGAGTTCGTCGCTCTTACGGATCGGATTACGAACTCATATTATGACAAGATATTTCTAGATATTTGTAATAATGCTGCTCATGCTTCGCAACGATTGTGCTACACAGCCAGACTTGACAACTCGATTTTTGTCATCGATGGATTGGTGTGGTATCCTTACATAAATTCACCAGGCAGTGTCGAAAAGAATGCGCTTTCTCCGCACATCCGGCGAATATTTAAAAAGGCAAATTGAATAAACCATGGTAATAATTATCTTATATTGATGCGACGACCGGACTTCATATGTTCTAATTTTAATTGAAATTAATAATTCATACGGTACAATAATTATGTATATGTGCTTACGTATACAGACAGCACACATAAGTACAGGTTCGTGTGGTGACGAACTAATAATGTGTGTAAATAATTGCCAGACAGAACCCCATTCTTTCCCGCGAGTATCGTACGGGACGACTAAGGGAAGAGTTATCACCCATTGCATAGCTGTTTTGGGCAGTGTGGGTATTTGCTTGTTGCCGGACCTGAGTGGGTCTGTACCGGCTGGGTGACCAGCCATGTTGCACCACGGTGTGTTTTGGTTGTAGCGCAGCCGTCATTCAATTCCTATAAGCGAATTTATATGGTGAGCAGTGAGTTGGTAGTATTTTTAGTAATGAAGGTTACCATCAGGTAAGCCGCGGGCCGACTGCCACCATAAACGATAATAAATTCTCGATATAAACAGACGCTAACGTATCTATATACATATATTGTACCTTTGCACAAGCTACATAAAACAATTCATTGCTTGGGGAGTTTTGAACAATAAGTATTTTTTTTATACTACATGGGGGACGAACAAGCATACGGCCCAACTGATGGCGGTTACCGTAGCATTTAAACATTAGCAACACTACGGGCATCACTTGTGCGTCGCCATCTCCAGGAAAAGGGATAGGAACTGGAGACAAGGAAGTATAATACCGATAGCGATACATTTACTAATATAGTTTTTTAAGGTTTTTCTTATGTATTACTAACAAAATATGGACTAAGTCTGAAATAAAGAAATTATTATTATTATTATAATAAGGAGAAGATAGGAAGGATAATAAGGAGAGAATAGTAAGGATATTAAGGACAGGATAGGGGAAGGGTTTGGGCCACCGGCGCTCTCACTCACTATACGAAATACAACAAAACATGGTAGGAGAACCTACCGTTGTTTTACGCTATATATAGTTGCAATTTGCTCATTGTTGTCATACAATATACCTAGTTAGCGCATCTCATTATCTTTTAAATCCAGGCTTGAGCTTAAAGAGGGAGTCTCTATTGTCTTACATCATAGTTTCAAACTTCATTCAATTTAAGTTCATTGAAATATTTTTAACTCATTCGTACTGCGTAATACTAATTGCGTTTCATAATAATTGTTATTGTGGGAACTCAGATTCTCGTTTGCTAATTAAAATTGTTTTGGATGACGTTTCAAGTTGATCTCAAATGTACTAAAAATGAATGGCGACCTATAATATAATTTTAATAATTTAAATTTTATCTACACGCATTCGCTTTCATTGGACTCCCGAGTCCCGCCTGCTGTCTGGAACAAATCGGTTGCAATCCAATGAAATTACCTTCTATTGAAAATAATAATTAAATATAAATACGGTTAGTACCTATACAATAGACACTTTCTCAGAGTATGCAGAGTTGAGATAGCGATAGTTTGACATAATTGATAACCGGAATAATTTTAGAAGATAACTATGATTACAAATTTGTAGACTAACAATGCACTACCCGTTTTAGCCGAACAACTACAAAAGAAATTGCAGTTATGCTTATATTTTGCTTAAAATGTATTAGAACGTGTACATTAGCGTATATAGCGTGATTAAATGAACGTTTTTTTACGCAAATACAAAAACAAGCTTACTTACCGATGATGGGGACGGTTGGCCACCTTGTTGTTTGGACCCAGTTGAATTGGGTCCCAACAAAAATAACGCATACGCAAAAAGGATAAAAAACTTATACATGTGTCTCGCTCACTCTTGCTATGACCTAATATAATATATGTATCATTTTCTTCATCCTTAGTATTAAAATAGTAGCGAGTTTATTACCTATACCCTCTGTCTACAATTAAACATCATAAATATTTATCAATGATAACACATTTTAAATTACCTGTACCTATGTATATCCTAAATTCGAAATAATTCGCAATGCAAAAGCTTCGTGTCGAGATAGGTATAGATTTAACTTGCCAGACCCAAAGGCGCACGTCTCCAATATGACTTTTGGGATTACGGGCTGCTATGGAGCTCGATTTAAATAGATCGTAGAACGAGATCTTATCCTATTCCCACTCCTGTACTGATTTTAGTGCTGGAATTACTCTGGAGATAGTTTGGCTGTGCCCTTGGGAAGACTGGTCCTTGAGCAGCGTTAGCCACTTAATATCGTTCGACAAAGGCAGATATCTAAAGGAGCATAATAAAGATACATAATATATCCTCAAAGTGGCAAAAAAATAATTTTGGACTGGTTTGTCCCGCTACATTATGCAAGAGGTTCTCAGAATCTGAATTAGGTAGGTATATAAATTTTCTCAACTAAGACATGTAAGTAATATGCAACAGTATCGTGATTAACGATGAGTAATACAATCATTCTAACTTTAGGATCAAATAAACATAATTGAATGTCGTTAAATCTATACCATTATAAAGCTGTAACAGAGCTGTGACATTTAATATATTTGAAAAAAAAAAGACTTTATTTAGGCTATAATAGGCGTGTCTACGCCCTTCTCTACCCACGGGAGTCTTAAGAGCCGACTGAGGGAATATCAGGGCAGAGTGGGCAGCAGCACTCCCTTGAGTATTAACAATATCAACTGCGATCGCCAACCCGCCTGCCAAGCGTGGCGATTACGGCATTATCCCCAATGACGGGACCGCTCGTTGTGGCGTTCTCTTCGGGAGGCCTATGTCCAGCAGTGGACGTTGAAAGGCTGATGGATGGATGGATGAAGGCGTGTCTAAACACAAAACATTGTTTTTTTAGAGTTTTTGTTCGTTCGTGCATCACGCAAAAACTACTAAACGGATTTTGATGCAACTTTTTTATTTGGTAGCTCTTGATTAGACTTAAAAACAGGTATACCTTCTATCTAGCTACTATATCTACTATATATGAGATATTACCTAAAAACTATATTTTGGCTGCGGCAGAGCCGCGGGCAGGCTAGTCAACTATTATATTACTGAGATCAATTCGTTTGGACTAAGGAGGCCAGAATTTGAATACACGGTATCTAATTATCTATAGAATTATGGCCTTTAGACTACGTGGCATAGGTATCAAGGAGGAAGGAATGCGTTATAGAAATTGGTAGTCTCAACTCGTGCAAATTTCGCGATAGCTCAGTTGCCAGAGAACGGGCATTATATTAGGCGAAATATGGGTGCTTACCAATTTCAAGATAAATGTGTGAGAAAAACCAACTATAATTATCAGAAGATCCGAGAATGAATAACTATTTAACTCAAATAACTATTATTGCAAATTACAATTTGGGAAAAAGGAAAATAATATCACCAGACTACGTTCCAAGAAGTTAAATACATTTTTGCATTTTTTCTTTTTGTATCTTAAAAAATTCCTCTGATGTGTTTTCTTTTCCTTTTTCACTCGTTATATTTTATGGAAATGGAAAGAAAAGAGATAATTTGTTGATAAATATTAGAACAATCATATAGGTCTTGACATAATTCCATATCAAGTAAGAAAAAAATAAGTAAGTATACTTTTAAAAACGCACACTTCATAAATTTCATCGACACTGTGGAATCCATTAAGAAGTCATTTAAATGTTCATACCTAATACCGTTTGCAATTCTTACAAATAAATATTAGATACATTCTATCGACAATTTTGGAATAAAGTATTCGAAACGTCGGGATAGTAAAAAACAAAGTAAACGCGATAGATTCCGTAAACGTAGTTTTATTTCAAAATGTGTAACATTCGCGTAAATATCAAAAAGTATTCTATCGACAACATAAAATCCTGATAAGCTAAAAGGCAGCTTTTTATAGTTTCTAGTCTGTCTGCAGCTTATGAAGTATGCCGCACTTACAATGGGTGAATGACCAGCCATGGCCGCGGCGGCCTAGGGAGGTCGCCATCGTCCGTTTGGAAGCCACCAATACCGTAAATTATATCTCGTTTAGATTCTCGTTTTACACTTTTCAATGTGTCCGCTTCCAATTTACATTGATTTATAAATTATGCTTTAGACGCAACCTCGACGTCTTTTTAAAAGTCAAATATTCATGAGCAGATTTATTGCTTAGAAACGTTGATTATGTCAATGCCTAATATAGAAAGTTTTGGGGTTCCTAATTAGCACATTATACATAAGTTGTATCGGAAGCTAATTCAACTTTTCTCGGAAGATAAGCTATACTATTATAAAGCTATAACAGAGCTATTTCTGTACATTTAATTTTGAGCAAAAATGGATGTATTAGGTTATTGAGGTATTTAGGCGTCTGTCTTTGTCTGTTTGTCCGAGCATCACGCAAAAACTACTGAACGTAATTTGATAAAGTTTTTTATTTGATAGCTCTTGATTAAAAACTAGTACACATTTAAAAAATGCACATTTTATAAAATGTGTACCTACTTGCTTTGAAGTATATTAGAAAGTAGTACAAATGTACGTACCCTACGTACTTATATTATTTTTACTACAGATGGAGAACTGAGATGTAGGTAACCTAAAAACTAGCTTTTGGCTGCAGCGGAACCGCGGGCAAAACATAGTATAATATAGGTTCGTATTAAGAACGTTCCTAATAAGTATACAATTTCTTCGAAAGATATTTGTGCTTAGCAATGACTGAACCGTGTGTATTATGTGTATACATCCCCTGTAGTTCAGATACCTAACTCTTGAACCGAGTGTTGTGGTTTCGGTTCCCACCTAAACACAAACATTGCACATTATAAAATCCTACGGGATAAACGGATTATTCCCGTAGATACAGTGTGCGTCTTTTAAAAATGTTAAAATTAAAATTGATTGCGTACCTACTATATGTTTATAGTCTGTCTATTGAATCTAAGTGATTTCACAGATAATGTTATAATGATAGGAACTGTGAAAACAATACGTGAGAAACAGACAATACCTCACAATGCCAACATTATCTTTTATTAACCTCACACAATATAGTCAAATGTATTAAAAATAAGGCTCTGTAGGTAACAGACACGATAATACATGCTAAATATCACGTCTACAAATAAATGTATAAATTGTATCTAATATGTTGGTCGCCAGACCGGTGAACATACCGCGACCTAGAAAGGTCACTTTCGTATCACAACTATGACATGTTTATATACGTTCATGATTTTTTTTAATTCAGATTATAGTTTAGACTAAGGGACCGCGGACAAGGCTTTTCGCTTGTTGTGGCAATATGTGATAACGATAAGGGTTCGAAGGAAACGGTGTTCGTATTTTACTTCATTTATTTTTATCGCAATGAATGAATGAATCTTGTACAAGGTAAAGTATGGGAGAATGTTTAAGAGGGGCTTAGCAAAAATTGTGATGAAGTGTGGCGGTAGGGAGCTTGAGGTTATTGATGTGAAACATCTAATGCGGAGGGAGGGTAAAATCGGCTATTAGCGTGGCGACGCTTTTATTTTACTTGTCCCGTTCAAATCTTGCAAGTTAAATTTGACACACTTCCCGGTTAGCAATTGAGCTCAATTTTACACGCATATGTATATCACGTGACAATGCAATATTATGATGGCATGGAGCTGAACTGATGATGGTGCTGGAAGGTGGACATAGGTACTCTATAATGAAACGGCGCAACCCCTTCGAGTTTGGGCTCATATGATTCGTCTTGACGAGTACTTTGTCTCTAGATGGTATCCAGGGTCTGATGATGAAGCTGGAAGGTGGCCATGCGAAACTCTGTAATTAAATGATGCAACTCCATCGAGTTAGGGCTCGTTTGAAATGTCTTCACTATTACTCCAGACATAGATGATATCCAGGGTCTGATGATGGAGCTAGAAGGTGGCCATAGGAACTCCATTACAAAACGACATAGCTCCATCGAGTTTGTGCTCGTATGATTCGTCTTGACGAGTATTTTGTCTCTAGATGGTATCCAGGGTCTGATGATGGAACTGGAAGGTGGCCTCAGTAACTCTCTAGTCTCTAGATGGTATCCAGGGTCTGATGATGGAACTGGAAGGTGGCCTCAGTAACTCTGTAATGAAACCAACCCAAACCCGTCGAGTTTATACTCGTTTGATTCGTCTTAAGAAGTACTTTGTCAAGTTATGATCATTTTATTTCTACAAAATAATTTCGATGTTTTCACATCTGATAGACGTCCCGCGACGTCTAGTTTTTTTTATATAGGCGCCTGAGTCCGCCGACTAATTGAATCATAATAATATGTCCTGGACACGTTATGAAATGTCAGAGATTAAGAGATGCTGTGATCGATGGATTTAATAAACCACAGATTTTAATAAAAGGAAGCAATTTTATTTTAAACTAGCTGCAACCCCCGATTTCATCCGCATGGGATTTAGGTATTTTACTTTTCTATGCAGAAACCTAATTATTTTGCCAAAATAAAAGTAGTCTAAATTATTCTTAAATAAACATAACATCAGGTATGCCAGTGAAAGTCCTTTCCAAATCGGACCAGCCGTCTTGGAGATTAGCCAGAACAAACAATCCAGACAGACGGACAAATGGAATTTTCAAACTTTTGTATTTATTTGTATAGATCATACATGTGGCATTGAGCCGGTCGTGCACGCTGGTCTACCAGGGTCGTACAGCGTTTATTTTGCAATTCTCAGGATCATAACAAAATATGTATGAGAACTATGAGAAGTAAATTATACTCGACTACTTAATAGGTTACGACTATTCAAGACTTTTGACATAGTAGAAAGAGTTCTACTATGCTTTTGAGTATGGTTGGTATCTTCAGTTTTTCATACCAGACTTTCATTATGCCGTATCAGCCGTATTTTCTTCCTAAAGCTCTGAATGTGGTATACCACCATTGAAAGATCTTAGCTACATATATATGTAACCTATATTAAAAATGGATGGATTGAAATAATTTCTTTACGGTACGGGTTAAAGCAATCCTAATAAAGAGAAAAATGTGAAATCAAAATAACACTTTGTGTTTAATGCATAGTGCTTAGCATGTCAAATGCTAAAAATATATATAAAAATATCTAAATACAATCCTAATAATATTAAATGCGAAAGTTTGTAAATGCATTTGGATGTTCGTCCGTTAATTATTACGCCTAACCGGCTGAACGGATTAGAATGAAATTTTGTAGATAGGTAGATGAGACACCGGATTAAAGTAGTCTCTGAACACAATTTTTTTAAACAAATATCTATCAGGCGGGAACCGAAAACACAAAAAAAGCTGCTGCTCACCTATTCATTTCACAGATGAAATTAAATATAAACGGCTATCTCCTGCTACAGCCAAAACGCAACAATGTGCTTCATGGCCGGTCACACGGGAGATGGTGGTACCAACCCGCTCGGGCTGGATACCAAGTGAAGTACTCCCACTTGGTACCCAGCCCTACCACCAGTCGTGCAATGGATGATAATTGCTTACTTTCCTCAGTCGCCTCATACGACACCCGTGGGAAAGAATGAGGTGGTGACACTTGTATTTTTAATCCGTCACCACACGGATGATGGTATACGTTTTATCCCGCGACTATACTAAGAACTTAAGATATATTTAAACTAAAAACTAGCTTTTTCTGCCGCAGTTCTCAATGAATTTTACTGCCGCAGGCGTACCTATAACCCCATGAATTTTGCTGTTGTGTATCATAAGTCTGGGGATCAAAAATAATATATTTAAAAAGTTTTTTAACATTTTTTTTTCCACAGAATTGCGACGACATTAAATTCGATTATAACAACGATTATGTCAGATCCGATCTGCTTATTTACACCATCGCATCGTACAGAAAGCTCTGTTATCGTTTATAATGCTTTAATACAGTAAACACATAAAATCTTCATTATCGTTCATTAGTGTAAGTTGTGCTTTCTCTTATGATCGAAAACGTGACGGTATCCTCAGGTGCGTACAGTAAAAATAAAGGTAAACATAAAACGTCTAAGAAAAGTTTAAGTTCTCAGAATCACGAAAGGTGCACGTCACAACATCCTGAATGAATGCCAACGTCTTACAACTTCAACAGGAAGCATGCGCGTTGCAAAAATGAAAACAAATGCATTTGACGGGCCTCGTGGCGTAGTCGGTAGTGTAACCGACTTCCGTGCACGAGGTCGTGGGTTCGATTCCCACTCAGGACAATTATTTGTGTGATGAACACAGATATTTGTACTGCGTCTGGGTGTTTTCTATCTATTATATGTATGTATTTACAAAAAAAAAAGTAGTATATGTATTATATCCGTAATCCGGTACCCATAGCACAAGCGTTAAGCTTAGTTTAGGACCAGAGGACGAAGTGTGAAAATGTCCGTGAATATTTATTTATTTTATTTAATGAATAAACGTAATCCTTTTTTAAAGAATATAAAATAACACTACAAATTCAAATGTACATTCGCAAACACATTAGCAAGTTCTACTCTCTGATTAGCTATAAAGCCGGTAGTCCAAAATATTATCTAAGGCTTCTCTGGGACCACAAAAATACAGCATTATGGAGAGACAACGGTGACAAATTGTAAATTGGTTCAATTCAATGCGAAAATAGTTTACAAATAAGAACAAAGTCAAAACCTTGTATAACATTTGTTCAAATAGTTATTACGTAGGCATATAGATCAGTCTTTCTCAATGTGACCGATAACGCCCCATTGGGGGCATTGGAGGCCTAAAGGGGGCCGTTAACAAACCAAAAAAAATTGGGGGATACTGAAGCAGCTTACTTGAGTATTTACTGACTATGAAAGTTGTAAAAGAGATATTAATAATATTGATTGGTTGCAGCACGCACTGGGGTTGACATGTGATGATTTCGTACAATATTTCTATAATAATATAATTTTATTTTATTTTAATCTTGTTTACATTATTTTATTTAAAAATTATGTATTCTAATGAAATCCTAATGTTTATCTATTGTATTATGCTGCTGTGAAATGATCAGGATTTTACTTTATTTTGTTATTTAACGTCTCACTAAAGTTCTATAATTAATTAATGATGTGTATGGTTATAATTGGACTACAGATTAGATATTGTACCTTTTTAATTTATTTTTGTGTGATTGTGAATCTGTTGTTTGTTACTATACGTATTAAATAAATTTATAGATATAAAGTTTTACTTAGTCCCATCAATTACAAAATCTCATTTAATATTGTATTATTGGACTCACAAGCAGGATAAGACTAATAACTTATATGGCAAGTTAAAATTAAATTACAATAATTGTAACGAAAATTATTTTTAAGATCGTGGCAAAGTAAAAAAATCGAAAGGGGCTTATAACAAAGTGCGATGTTAACAAGAAGTTATGAAATAATTTATATTAAAGTGGGCGATACACAAAATAAGTTTGAGAACATCTGATTTAGAAGGCAATAGAATAGAGGACTCAGAGGTGACATTTATTAACGTCACTCCATGAAGCCTCGATATAAAAATGTGAACAATTCGTAATGTTTGTGTATTACGTACGTAACTTAATAATAACTTAGGACGTTTCTTGGAATTGGATTCTTAATAATCAAAACGAATATTTCCATTAACTTTAATACATTATAACCTAGTCGATTAAACATTCCAAGCCTCAATCTTATGGGGTGGAAGAATAATTGGCACAATTTTTTGGTTACAATAACATAAATGTAAATCTGACTCATTTTGCGGATACTATTAAGTAGAGATGAAACGGATAGCTGTTTCGTCTCTACTTAATAATCGGATACCGGATATTCGGCAACTTTGAAGCCGGATAGCCGGATATCCGGCCAAACATTATCGATCGGCGTAGCTTAACAACCGAGCTGGCATAGGTAGCAGGCGAACCATCGGCCGAGCCCGTGTGAATCTTGTTATTCATGATGAGTGAAGCTATATTTTATTCAGGAAGCCGTGAGATAAAAGGTACTCAAACCATAAATAGAGTAAGTACTTACTATTCAACCAACTTCAAAAAAGAGATGGTTCTCAATTAGCCTGTATGCTCTTTTTTTTTGTATGTTTGTTTAATTATTATGAATTGATTTCAATGATTCTTTTTTGTTTGGTAGATTCTACTTCAGAGGAGGTCCCATTAAAATTTTATCAAAATTTAAAAAATCAACAGAAATCTAAAAAATTGTATACTTCGATGATATTTTTACTTCGAAACCTCTCTGTTTCATTGGAGCAGTGCGTTTAGTTAGCGTACCCATATTATACATAAAGTCTTTCTTTGCAACCTTCGAAATACTCTCTGCTAGACCCTACTGATAAGTTTGAAGTCGGCGCAAAGTCCAAAAATAACAAAAACCATACTTATCTATACTATTATAAAGCTGTAACAGATCTGTAACAGAACTGAGTCTGTACATTCAAGATATTTGAGAAAAAATGACTAATAGGCTATATAAGCGTGTCTAAACACAAAACAACTTTTTTTAAAATTTTTGTCTGTTTATCTGTTTGTTTGTCGCGCATCACGCAAAAACTACTGAACGGATTTTGATGCAACTTTTTTTTAAACATTTTGATCTATTTTTTAGCACTTAACATGTTCAGCTACTCTTAAAGTACAAATTATAATTCGTTAAGACAAATGTGATGAGGAAATTCGGTATTTCTAGAAATAGTACGATATCTCAGTGGATTAGAGCACTTCCCCGGAAAGGAAGGGACACAAGTTCGTTTCCCGCTCGTACTAAAATACTCTTTTTCCTTATTCGAAACTTTTTTTATTTGAATGGAATTGATTAGACTTAAAAACTGGTATACATTTTATCCCGCTACTATATTGGGAACCTGAGATATAACAAAAAACTAGCTTTTGGCTGCGGCGAAGCCACGGGCAAAGGCTAGTACTCATATAATAACAAAAAACAATAGCTACATTATTTATACTTAGTCGTATATAATAATACACATAATTTTTGGCACCGACTTCAAACACATAAGTGTATCTAGCACGGAAATCGTATATGTCAATACCAATTATTTTTTGTTTTTTAGTTCCTGTTTTTTAGTTGAGTCTATTGAAGGCGGTTTTTTATTTAAAAATAATGTATTTTATATACTTATCACTTTTACATTTGACCATATCAAATGAAAATAAGTAAAGAAAAACTAAATTAAACCTAAAAGAAGACACAATTGTCAGTTGGTATGCATTTTAATTTCAGATAATGCAAACATTGTAAATTTTAAGAGTGACGTTTTGTCTTCGATAGAGTTATATCCGTCATTTTTATTATCGATAAACTTATTGATACCAGTGCTATTTTTAAATGTGTTCGGTGATTTAATATTTTTTTCTCTTTTTTCTTATTTTGTTAGTTGTTTTGTTTCGACATTTACTTAAGTGGTTTAAAAGTAAACTTGAGTAAATCTGAATTCTTTGAGAAACATTGGTTTTGTTACATATTGTCACAAGCTAAAGTGAATAGAATGAAGCGAGCGTTTCATTGAATTAATTGCAAACACAATCACTTGAGGTTAGTGCAAACGTGATATGTGGTTATTATAAAAATAATTTCATAATTCTAAATAAATTAGGCTGCGAATAATCACATCGGTGAAGAAAAGATAGCTGTAGCCAGTTTGTCCAGAATTTATCTTACACCGCCTCGTAGGAGCGTATACAGCGAGTTTTTTCCGGAGCTATATTTATCTGTGAAGACAAGCGAAATAGTTTTATGCCTTTTAATGCGAAAAAAAAAATGTATTCATTCAGCACAATTTGACACTATTACTAGGGCACAAGTACTACAATCTTTTGTTAAAAAGGAAAACACAATAATAGTCGTCATTTGTTGTTAAATAAAGTAACTAAAGGTATTTTGTATTCTTTTTAATCCGGTATCCAGCTCAATGCTCACTTATTATCGGATATTCGACCGAATACTAAATTTAGGTTACCAGACATCCGTTTCCTCAAATGATCGGAGACAGGGCAGGAAGAATAATAGAAGTTTATTACTTACTATGTTTCTTATTACTTTACTCATATATTTGTATTATTATTATTATTCTATGACATTATGGATGAAGTTGAATGGGCGATTAGAAGTTCGAAAAATGGTAAGGCAGCGGGTATTGATATGGTGTCTGCTGAGCTGATCAAACTACGAGGCTCATGCCTCTGGTAATCCTTCCTGATGCTTCTTAATTTATGTTAGAGCTCAGGAATGGTTCCCAAGGACTGGAGAAGCGCAGTCATCGTGCCCTTGTTTAAAAACAAGGGTTCAAGTTATGACTGTGCAAACTACAGAGCCATAAGCTTGATCAGTTTGGCAGCCAAAGTGTATGGTAAGATTATTGAAAGGATAATGAGGATGGTGTCTGATGAATTTTTGTGTGAGGCACAAGGAGGTTTCAGGTGTGGAAGGGGATGTATGGATCAAGTGTTTTCTCTACGAAACATTGTGGAGAAGCATCTGGCTGTAGGCCAGAGGGTTTTCTGCAGTTTTGTGGATTTGGAGAGAGCATTTGACATGGTTGTACCTACGAAAGGAACTTTGGGACATTTTGCCGGAGTATGGTATAAACGGTAGACTGCTACAAGCGGTGCAGTCCAACTACATGGACTGCAGAGCTTGTGTGCGGCTGGATGATGGAATGTCACCCTGGTTTGATGTCAATATCGACGTTAAACAGGGCTGCGTTCTATCAGCCAGACTGTTTATCATATATCTGGATAAATGTCTACAAAGGTTGAAAGAAATGAATGTGGGAGTTCAGATGGGCGACTCAGTGGTTAGGTCTCTGCTATATGCAGACGATGCGGTTTTATTAGCGCAGTCCGCGACTGAGCTGCAAACCCTAGTCGAAGTAATGGCAGAAAATTGTAAGAAAAGGGGCCTACGTGTGAATGTGAGCAAAACCAAAATAATGGTTTTTGAAAGAGAAGAAGCCAAAACAGATGTTAGAGTAGCAATAGGAAATGGTGTGCTAGAACAAGTGGATGAATTTGTATATCTTGGATGTGGATTCAGTCGGGATGGAAGGTATACCACTGATGTAGAGAGAAGAGTGAATGCGGGAAATAGAGTGAACGGAGCATTGGGACAACTTCTCAGCAGTCAACACCTCAGCCAGAGCGCACGTGTCGCAATACACAACGCAGTGCTTGTCCCAACGTTATTATATGGAAGAGAGAGTTGGATATGCAAAAAAGAGCATGAGAGTAAAATCAATGCGGTCAAAATGCGATCTCTGCGGAGAATCCCTGGAATGAGGCTGACTGACCGCATTCGTAACGACGCCGTAAGAGAGCGAGTAGGTATGAAAGAGAGTATTGGTGTAAAGATGCGAAAGGGAATACTCCGATGGTTCGGACATGTGTAAAGAATGCCGGACGAGCGACTGGTTAAGAAGATATACAATGCGAAAGTGGAAGGATGTAGGTACTGGGGGAGACCCAGACTCACCTACCTAGACCAAATCGGTCATGTATTGAAAGAAGGTGGAGTCAGGAGTCTCTGAAACCGGCGAACGTGTATGAAGAGAGTTATGAATGTTGAAGAAGCGAGAGATGTATGCAAGAAGTAGTGTACAGCCTCTTGGCACTCATAAGTAAGTAAGTAAGTATTATTATTCTAATAAGTAGGAAGAATTATGATATTGACAGTAACACTTGAAGTAAATTCACGAAAATCATTAGGTAATGAAAAAACACGGCCATTTTGACGACTCAAGATATTAAACGTGTACTGAGAGTACTGAGACATCAATTACTCCGTAGCAACAGCATTTGTGATATCTTCGGCGCCAAACTTGGGCGTAGGACGAAAGATACATGCCATATGGCACCATAATTCCTGATTAATGACTCATCTTAATTTAAGTTTTTAAGTTAATTGTTGTATGATTAATTTAAACAAAGTTTAATAATATTAAATCATATGCTTCATTTATTTTGATCTGTATTTTGGGCACTTGACATGCTTAGCTACTTTAAAGAACAAATTATCTGTGAAAGTGCTCTAGTCCACTAAGCCATCGCAATTACCAAAGCGATTCCAATTCTCCTTCATTTATTGTATGCGATACGATATTTAGTTATCTTAGACAGTTATGTCACAAGGTCCTGTTAACATAACTTACCTATGTAAACATTATACATACTATTAATGTGTCGGTCTACGTATGTCCTTACTTCATAGCGTTTATTATTCTTGTCTTTGTCCAAAACAAATAAATGATTTACTTTACAGCATCAAAACTAGGAGGGTTGCTCTAAAGTATCCGAAACGTCCGGTCTCTTTATTTTATTACGCCTATTCGCGTTAATTTAGAAAGTTTTACGCTATAGTTACTATGATTTCTTCGCAATTATTATGATAATTTACAATAATTATATTAATAATAAAAAGGCAATAGGTACTACAAAATTCCATAGCATGAGTTGATAACTTGTTTGTTGTATGGTCGAGTTTAGTCTAGTTTTCTCATATTGTGCTTTAAGGATTTTTTAAAGCTGAAAAATAATTACACTATGTCTTATGTAGAAGAAATCCCGGGGTTGCAGCCTGAATTTAAATGATTTTACCCTTTGAATTGATACTACTACTTCGCTCTTTAGCGGCAATTACCAGTTGTTTACCAAAAAATGTAGGCCTAATGTAACAAACGATTAAGCAAATCCATTATACAATCAAAACTTGAGTCAACAATTTTGTAAGAGATAAAGATTTTTTTTAAAACTGTCGTACTGTATCTTATCGGATGATTCGTCGACCTTGTTCGGTGAACTTGAACGTAAGCATCCTAAATCTTGATCTGTCTAAATAATTTTTATTATTTATTTGACAAGTTCTTCTTATACACTGCTAAAATTATCGTAATACTTATGTTTAATATATCGTATAGAATATAGATGACGTGAAATTCTCAAAGATATACGGTAAGGTAGAAAAAAAAAATTGTAGTAACAGGTCTTAATGGCGTTTGCGTTGCAACCATGTAGTTTAGTAGGGTATTATTAGATATTCAGAAAAAGAATCCGTAGGCAACGACCATAGTAAAAGGAAAGAAGTAAGATATCTTCATATAAACGAACCGAGCGCGGTTTGTATGTTGCGTACCTACGAGTCGCCGCACGCAAACAATAACAAATTTAAAACAGGTGCGCCCGGCAAGACTGCGCCGTCGTTACGTACTCATTGCCATGCGCCCAGGATTCGTTGATCGCCGATACCACTCGGTATATTTGATGTGAAACATCTAATAAAATCGGCTGTTAGCGTGACGACGCTTTTATTTTACAGGCCCCGTTCAAATCTTGAAAGTTAAATTTAACGCACATCCCGGTTTCCGATTGAGCTGAAATTTTACATGCATGTGTATATCACGTGACAATGCAATATTATGATGGCATGGAGCTGATCTGATGATGGTGCTGGAAGGTGGACATAGGTACTCTATAATGAAACGGCGCAACCCCATCGAGTTTGGGCTCGTATGATTCGTCTTGCCGAGTACTTTGTGTCTAGATGGTATCCAGGGGCTGATGGTGAAGCTGGAAGGTGGCCACAGGAACCCTATAATGAAACGACGCAACCCCGTCGAGTTTGGACACGTTTGATTCGTCTTGATGAGTACTTTGTCTTTAGATGGTATCCAGGGTCTGATGATGGAGCTGGAAGGTGGCCATGTGAAACTCTGTAATTAAATAGTGCAACTCCATCGAGTGAGGGCTCGTTTGAAACCTCTTGACTAGAACTTCAGTCCTAGATGATATCCAGGGTCTGATGATGGAGCTGGAATATGACCACAGTAACTCTATAATAAAACGACGCAACCCCATCGAGTTCGGAATCATTTGATTCGTCTTGACGAGTACTTTGTCTTTAGATGGTATCCAGGGTCTAATGATGGAGTTTGAAGATGGCCATAGGAACTCCGTTATAAAACGACATAACTCCATCGAGTTTAGGCTCGTATGATTTTTCTTGACGAGTACTTTGTCTCTAGATGGTATCCGGAGTCTGACGATGGAGCTGGAAGGTGACCACAATAACTCTGTAATGAAACGACGCAACCCTATCGAGTTTATACTCGTTTGATTCGTCTTGAGGATTACTTTGTCAAGTTATGATCACTTTATTTCTACAAAATAATTTCGATGTTTTCACATCTGCTAGACGTCCCACGATGTCTAGTTTTTTATTCAAGCTCAAAGATGGCTACATATCGAAAAATAAAATACTGTATTGTATGTGGATGACATATCTCTCGGGTTCTTCTCAAATCACAACACTAAAAACATTATAAGAATGAAAAAAAAACGTACTCAGCTCCCGTTCTATGCCTAAAAACATAATAAGAAACTTTGTATCCCTGATGTACTGCCTAAGTTTCAATATAATTTATTTTAATTTTGTATATAAAAACTAGCTCTATATTTATGACGATTGAATTAATTAAAAGTGACCAGCCCCGCGTGCGTAGGTAATTATCGCGCGTACGGGGTCTGAGTTACCGTACTTGCTGCCTTTTACTATGCAACAACTGTTGTTATTATTTTGGGCAGAACTATTTAAATTTAAAGGCATATGCCCAAAAATGCCTTAAATGGACAGTAACTATTCCATCCATCCATCCATCCATCAGCCTTTCAACGTCCACTGCTGGACATAGGCCTCCCCAAGAGAACGCCACAACGAGCGGTCCCATCATGGGGGATAATGCCGTAATCGCCACGCTTGGCAGGCGAGTTGGCGATCGCAGTGGATGTTGTTAATACTAGAGCGAGTGCTGCTGCCCATCCTTTGCTGTATTCCCTCAGTCGGCTCTTACGACTCCCGTGGGTAGAGAGGGGTGGGACAATTCTAAAGCCACACGGCCAAGTAAGTATTAATAGTAACTATTAATAGTCCTTAATTCTATTTAGAATAAAATTTGTATAATGAAATAATTCTCAAGTTTGTTTGACTAAGGCAAATATATAACGACCATTATAATAATATTAAACTTGATATCCGTCGAATTCATTCTTATTGTTTTTTGAAGTGGGATACAATTAGACCACAGTTATCATTATTTTAATATTATTCAACCTATATGTACCTTAAATCTGAAAATAATAATATACGTGTCAATATCAATTAAAATCGAAATTATTTTCAAAATGGAAAACGTATCGTGGCTGTATGAAATACATGTACTTTGTGATATTTACGCGAATGTTACACATTTTGAAATAAAACTTCGTTTACGGAATCTATCGCGTTTATTTTTTTTTTGTCCAAGGCTTGTCATCCTTGGACGTCTATCATCTAAGTCCACCCGTGATCACGAATGCTGTAAAGTATTCGAAACGTTGGGATAGTAGTAAAATCAAGTAAACGCGATAGATTCCGTAAACGAAGTTTTATTTCAAAATACATGCCCTTTGCCTTATTGACAGTTTGACATATTGCATTAAGTACATAATATACTTTTTAGCAAGGGCGCGGTACCAATCCAATGTCTATCCTCTTGCACAGTTTCTTGATGATGATGATATTGTTTTTAATGATGAATAATGAAACAAAAAAAATGTTAACCTATTTTTGTTTTATTATTGCATATATTACCTTGACATAACATAACCTGTTTAAAAAAAAATTTGGAACTGCCTCCTACCTAATTTTTTGATAATCATTGATTTTATAATGGATTTCCTAAGATTTTTAGTACATTTTGGCGTATATTTCATTATTGTGTATTTCAGGCATATTTTTGTATGGGTGATCGGCATTGCCCTTTAAAAATTGAGGTGGTTTAATAAATCTAATTGTTACTGTTGATTTGATCTACTCAATAAGCGCTATGTCTGGTCATCTTATGGTGTGCCTTGTGTTCTGTTTGATCAGGTTGATCATAGGATTCATAGGAGCTTTGATCTCAGGACCCAGCGGTCTTCTCTATTGTTATTACGTACGTACGTGTAATCAAGTCTTGGGTTCTCTCCCTGATTGGAAACGCGTCCATGACGAATATTAAGGAGTTTAAAATTCGTATAACGAAACCCTTATTTTTTTTTCCACTGCACATATTTCGTTCGAAGATCTTCTGACTAAGTTATTGTTGACATTATTATATTGTTCATTGTTGAAACAAGTTGTTCAAACAGTAGATAAGTATATGTACTTATTTATGCAGGTATAGATGGAGTTAACATTAACCATCGTTATTCGTCTTTAATGTGCAGGTTTTGTTTAGTTTCTGCGCAACCGAACAAGTACAACAGGAAAATCTTTACGTATTAAATAATTTTCAAAATAATGTATAAAATAATACTTGTAAGCTATACTAATTGTTTAGTCACTTAAAATTGATTAGTTTTAACATCTATAATATAGTGTGTAGACTACACTGTGAGGTAAGAGGTAGCCTGTAGCCACGACAGGAAATGATAAATCTTAACCGTAGGTAGGTACCTAGTTTTTTTATCGCTCACTGACGCGACCATGATTGACTTGGACACTGATTATTTTTTTCAGTAATAGGGTCATTTAGCCGGTTTCCCGTCCAAGTCCTGTTTTCGTCCACTAGCACGCGCCTCGTGAAACATTTACGTAGATTAGAATCATAAAAATAGTAAATCACGCAAATTTGGACTCGTTGCGTACCTTAATATCAAATCTGCACGTCTACCAACTTAGAATAGTTTTTAACAAGTCAAAACTCGAATAAAAGCTTCTTCAATCAGGCGGCTTACTTCTAAGCTACGAAAACGTCACATTAAAGTCTGAAAAATAGTGGTGCAAGCTAACTGCGCAGATTTTTTTTTTAATTGTTTTCAGAATGTACTTCTTATGTTTAATGCCCATTAATGACTAAGTTGATACATAAAAAAACACATTAAAATGTGTGTTTCGTACTCATTTAACGAATTACTTACAAAATCTAAGTTTAACTATTCGTTTAAAACAAGGAATGCGAAGAAATTCTGTTGAAATCTTTATGGAATGATCTTTGACGGTTATTTAGTTGTATATTTAGTATTCATCCGCTAATTTAACAGTATTGCATGCATAAAACATAAATGATATTGTGGACGAAAACTAAAAAATACGCTGAATATTGCTTTATGTTTCCGTCCATATAATGTGATGTGAGTAGATGAAAAGTAATACTGAGTAAGTATTTAGTTTACGTCTATTACAAACAAAAATTATAGTCGTACTACTACTACTACTACTACTTATAATCACGCCATTTCCCTTGCGGGGTAGGCAGAGAGAACAGAGTGCCAAGAGGTTCTATTCTTGCATACTTCTCTCGCTTCCTCAACATTCATAACTCTCTTCATACACGCACAAACGCACGCTTTGTTTTCGTTTTCTCATTATACTCGTACTTGTATTAACATAACACAAAATCATAAATTCAGGTTTTCTAAAAAGAAGTTTTGAAAATAGATAGTTTTAATTAAGTATTATCTTTAAATTAGCAGATTGCATTTATATAACTTTTTTATGTTATTCTATTAAAACGCATTGGGAAGTATTTGAAATTGATTAAAAAGCATTTTTAATTTAGCAAGTATGTTATATCCCTCTTTTAACACCGTAGACGAAAACTAGCCTATACAAGGTCGAAAACTAAGATTTTTGGACGAAATCTAACGAAATCTGTACTTTTCACTAAAACATTTTATATAAAAAACATGTTGACTATAATTATTTGTTACTTAATATAAACCTAAAATAGACTATATTAGCTTCCAGCATAAAATTGGTTTGTTAGAGCTGGGCAAGTAGAACATATAATTTTTAATCCCTTAAGCTGGCAACTCCGCTAAATGGACGAAAACCGGCTAAACTACCCTATCACGTGCAGTAAAACATGCAAAGACTTACCAACTGACATAAAGATGATAAATCAAATTGCGATCAAATTCGGAAATACCTTGTTATGTAGGCACCAATACATTTTTTGGATGAAACTTTTTTGACAATGTTATAATTATCATTGTTTAAATACCGTCGAAAAGTATTGGACACACGATAGACGTCATTTACTTAAATGACATAAATATCTTTATTTGAAAAAAATACATAATTACTTAGGTTAGGTTTAGTTTGGAAGATAAGATAACAAAAGATCACTTTAAAAAAGGCTTGGCATGCATTTGGGCCAAAATCACGTCTTTACCATGTTTATGTTTTTTAAATAGGAGAATAATGACTAAAATAAAACCAAAATTCGGCAATCATTGGGGGAAAGCTAAATACCTACATATTTTTATGAACCATCTCTAAGCAGTGAAAGTTCCCATAGATGCGTGCGCCATTAAAAATGTTGCTCGGGGTCATAAGAATAAACATGGTTTTCGCAGTCATCTCATTACGAGTGACCCTTACAATTTTGGTAGCTATATTTTTTTTTGGTAAGACCACTTGTTTTTGAGATAATTCGATTCTAAAAGTTGTAAAGTGTAGCATATAGGTGCACTCTTCAATGGCAGCTCCTTCCACCCTAATAATCGTTACATAATGTTTGTGATTGCACGAAGGGATGTAACTTAAATTACGCTTGTAGAAAAGTTGGGCTACAAACACTAGTTCACCAGTTTGCCACGGGCAGGATAATAATAATAATAATAATCTTAAATTTATTACAGAACACGCATAACGACATTAATAATAACGATTCTTATGACGACATAGACCCATTGTGTTTCTGGATTGAAACATTAGAAATAGAGGAAACAAAGAATAAAAGATAATTAAGTGATTGATTTCGGAATTGAAAAGCAATCTAAGGACAATAATGTACTACCTATTATCATTTCTGTGTAATTTTTTTTGATATCTTTGATTGTTGTCATGGCAACTAATTATAGTTCATAAAACACGCTTTAATAGCTAGCTGAACATACACAATAATTATTGTAAGAAACAATATAGATAATGGCAAATTATACCTTTTTAGTAATGTAGGTAGGTACCTACCTACTAAGTCTCTGAGCTTAGCTGCATGCAACAACAGCGGACAGACGGACATGGCTAAGCTATAAGGGTTCCTTGTTGGCTACGGAACTCTAAAAACGGATAAACTGCTCAAATTATTGAATTATCATCGATCTTCGACAAAAGTGCCAAGTTTCAATTTAATCTGACATTTCGAAGTCTCATTTCGTTAGAAACTTCTTATACAAATTTTCTAGAAAACTGTTACTCTTACTAAAGTGACCTTTAATTACATATTTGCGAAATTTCGTTTTCTGTGACTTTTGACCCCGAGTTTCTAGCGGTTCTTGTGGGCACTTTTGGGATTATGTTTAGAACCACAAAAGCAAGGTTCATACAAAAATCTAACTTTCTCCTAATTATTCCAAAGTAAAATGATTATGAATTTCTCTACTTTACGTAGGTCTACCTACCTATTATAAGGAGGGTAGATATTGTTAAGATAGTGAAATATTGTCTTTGTAATATAGGTACTTACTTATAGAAGGTTTTAAGATAGTGTTTGGTTTTGTTGTCATGCCCGTAACAATTATAATATTGGAATAATTTAGGTACCTACAGCCTATTATATTTATACATCATGTACCTAAATAGGTACTACGCGACACGTAAGCACGCATCACATTGATGTAGGTAAATAGGTAGGTACTTACCCAAATAATTTTTTTTTATGTGTCTTCTACGAAATTGCTGTAAGTTACCTACTTAAATTATGAACCTACATAAATTTATAATCTGAAAAGGTTAACAATAGAAACATAAATGATTAGTTGATTAGAAACAGATTTTACTAATAGGCTGATATAAAAACACAACTACGGCAGGTACTAGGTACCAACGTGACATAACCCAGTTTCATTCCAAGTAGGTACGACCTACCTACCTTTAACATAACAAATTAACATAATTTTAAATCGCCCGCTTCGAGAACTTAGCCAAAGTAAGCACAAACAAGTTACTAAAACATTTTGATAAAAGTAAGTATTAAAATTGGAAAGTGATAAAAATATGCATGCTAGGTATGATGTATCTATCGGATATCTAGTACAGTAGCCGATTGTCTCTCACGAGAAAGCGTGTTGTACTTGTAAGACACTTAGTAATTATGTACAATTTTTGTTAGCGACGTCTACTCTAAACATTGTAGACAGACGCTGATTGGAAATCACCAATGCACAACACTAACTTCGACCCTAAATTCACACATCACAGAAGCACATTAATAACCACCATGATCCAAGTCGTTTAAAAAGTTCGTTTTATTTGTCACCAATAAAAAAAAGTTCGAAATAAACCACCCAGCCAACGGAACAACATCCGCGGCCCGCCGCACCAAACAAACTTGCTTGGTGCTTTGCTAGGTAGATATTTGCTTGCTTGCTCAAACAACCAGCCGAGTTACCAGCATCGCGCGATGTTCGCTATTTCTTTTCTTTGTATAATGCTAACAAATTTAAAATACACACTACACCTTGAACATCCCAACAATGACCTACGTACCGGCATTGATCATTATATAAACTGTCAAAGAATTTCCAACACGTGCGAAGAATACAACGATATTATACCTGACCCTTTTTGATGTATTAGTGTGAAAGAGAAATAGTAATGCAAGAGCAGGATAGTTACTAAACGATAAAAATCATTCGACACGTGCATACCTAACTTTATTCAAGACGAATGTTTTATTGAAATTTAAGCTCTATTGGATGTACATAAAATTGAGTATTGATTAGTGGTTATTAATGCAGCTCCTGCATGGCGCGTAATTCAAAATGAAACTTACAATATTATTATTGTTATGAAACTTACCTTACTGCTAATGGAGTTATTCTTCTTTGAACATTTTTGATATCATTAGGATTTGCCCAAACATCATTATTATTTATAGTTTTGGTTAGTTTCAAATTCTTATCACTCTTCGGTCTTAAAGTTGGTGGCAAAACACTAACCGGTGCTTTGGGAGCTGGTGATTTGGCTGATTTCTTAACGATTTGTAATATCACATTTGATGCTTTTACTTCCCTTTTTTCATTTTCTTTCTTTGGTCCACCAGGGTCAGGGGTCGGAGGTTGTTTGTTCCTAAGAGGTCGTTCAGGTTCGTTTGGTTTCAGAGACAGATTTCGTTCAAACCTTTTTGGTTTTACTTTAGAAGACGAATCTGTTATTGGCGCTAAAATATTTTTCACATGGTAAGATAAATTTTCTACGGGTAATAATAAAATTACACACTGATGCACGGTGCATACCTACAGTAATGCACTTTCAAATAGGTACATATTATAATCGATACTATTTTAAAACTGTAAGAGCTATTATTATATCTGTACATTTAAGATATTAAACAAAAAAACGAATGTATTATGCTATTGAGGCGTCCCAGAACACAAGGTAAGTAAACATTTGTAAAGAATTTTTGACGCTAAAACAATTAAATGGATTTTGATGTAACTTTTTTCTTTGATAGCTCTTGATAAGACTAAAAAACTGGTATAAGTATATTTTATCTAGCAAGGTACAGGAAACCTGAGAGATAAAACCTTAAAATTAGCTTTTACTGCGGTGGAGCCGCGGGCAAAGGCTAGTACTAAATAAATGTACGAGTACTAATCATTATCTTACCTGTCCTTGGCCTATTTCTAGTAACAGGTTTGGTCTCCGCGCTGCCTATTTTGATTGTGTTTTCGACGGTATGAGATGAGACGGGCGTTACCGCCTTATTTCGGTAACTGAATGTAGTCTTAAAAAAATTCGCTGTAAAATTCTTACTCCGCAAAACTTGCGATAGTTGGTTTTGAGGTTGTCTGAAAAATTAAAAAATAGCATAAAAAGAGGAGTAGGGGACACCCGGGTTTGAACCGGGGACCTCTCGATCTGCAGTCGAATGCTCTACCACTGAGCTATATCCCCAGTGACTGACTTGATGAAAATAACGTACTTATTCATCGCAATAGCGTCCTCTATAAAAGTTTTACGTACCTAAATGCAATACTAAATAGTACAATATCAATTTAACAGATGGCGCTACACACACAAACTATAAAACCGATGTTTTAGATAAGTACAATATTATCGCATTATATCAACTATGTATGTTACATTACTTTTAAAATTATTTATGGCAATAATTTCTTTTAAATAAGTAGGTAATCATTATGTTCTTACTTGACTTTTATATTACTAGGCACCACTGGCGCCTTCTGCTGCATAACCTCCTCGATCTGAAACAAAATTAAGTCAACGATTAAAACATTATTAATCCTTATCGAACCTAGTTAAATTATAACATAACCAGTAGTCATGATTTTTTTATAAACATAAACAATTACACCAAGACAAGAGACGATAGGTAGGTACTTATATTATAGATATAGGATTAAATATTTTCCACACAAAGCATAATATTTTCTTCTGGCTCCACAGATTAGTATTTACTAGTACATAGGTACAACCTGATATTATTTACTAAATTCAATAAATACTTTGTGAATCAAAGTAAACTAACACATTCGTTCATCGTTCCCCACACAAAATACGTGTTAAATATCCTTTGTATTATCAGCAACTAGCTATTATATAAATTTGTTATCGCAAAAATATTCGCTACTTAGGATATTTGATTGATTAGTTTTACCATTAAAAACTTATATTGACGCATCCTTTCGCCGTGCGAGTACATAATTTTCACTTTATTTTAGTAAACAACCAATTGTAAATAACAATACTTATACTCGTATAACGTTATTATAATAGCTGCTACGAATGTTTTATGATTCCCGGTTTGTTTATAAGACTATTTCATAGACTATAACACTATAAGTTTGAACAATATAGGGCTTTTTATAATGCGGCCAGTATTTATTTTGACTAACAAAAATACAGGTTTTATAAAATAATTTTATTTAAGTAAGTAATCTAATTAATTTCATTTCTATTTAATTTAATTCTTATTTACGACACTAAGGTAAGTATGTTAATGGTAAATTTCATCTTCTAGGTACAGGATATAGTACGGTAGCTCAGTGGATTAGAGCACTTCCCCGGATGGGAAGTGACGCAGGTTCGATTCCCGCTCGTACTAAAATACTCTTTTTCCTTATTCACAAATTATAATTTGTACTTTAAGAGTAGCTGAGCATGTCAAGTGCTAAAATATAGATCAAAAAGAGGTTAAATCATTATTACTATTAAGAGGTTAAATCATTATTATCTATTGTGAAAAAACAACCTAAGCCCGTTTTTACTTAGGCCCATGAAACAATAGGATCAAAATACAAAAGGTACATAATATTATTTAAAAATACAAAAAGCGTGCCAGCGGGTACAAGGACCAAACGACCTGAAGTTAGTGTTCTAGAGACAACTCCCATACAATACAATACTTGTCATGTCCAAAAACACCGCCTTTTGTATCATTACCCAAACATCCGAAGTGTCGTGGCTATAGGACACAGACTGAAAACACTATGATCGACGAATTCATATCCCTCATGTCAACAATCCCATGTGGCAAGTTGTGGGGGGTTAGAATGTAAGTACCTCATTAAATCGTAACGACATCGCATCGTGTCATTGTGATTGGTAGAGAAACCGACGCGTGATATCGCAATAATCCCTTTTCCTAGGTGAACGACAAACGCGTTAATACTACGCGACGCAACTCGACACGAAAATATCAAATAGAGGTTGTATGTACTTATAGCCTACGTTGTCGCCTAATATGAATGCGACGAAACGCGGTTAAAGTATTAGCCGCAATACCGACCATCGCGTCGCGAAGCTCACCTAGGACAACGGGTCAACCAATCACGGTGATCTCTCAACCAATCACAATGACATAATGCGATGTCGATACGATTTAGTGAGATACATTCTAACCCCCCAAATAACTCATCTGTTAGTCCTTCTCAGTTTCCACGAGCATACAAGAAACGGTTAGAATACTATGAACTCCACTATCGAAGGCGTTAAATTTTGTCGCCACTTGAGTAGGTAGTAAAAGAGTATATGAGAAGTAGCATGACCCAAGTCCAACCATTGCAGACTTATCTCCTAATTAGGAGGTGGAGACAAAGAGTAATAAAGAGGCGATGAGGAGGGGTTTAAGCCTCCGGCGCTCTCACTCTTAAAGTTGCTTTGCTCCGATCTCCTGAGAGAGGGCGGTATTTTCCCGGGCGAGCCGACCCATTCATGCTGCGAGAGACAAAGCTATAACACTAACATCATTCTATTGGGATGATATTTAGTGTGGATTCGAGTAAGCCGAAAGTTTTGGTATTGATGAGGTGGATATGAAACGCTTGTTGTAGGAGAGATTCTTTGGTACGGCGGCCAAGTCAGGCCAAAAACTGATAATACAGGATTTTTTCATCGTTTCATGATGTTTCCTATCCTTTTCCCTAGAGTGGGCGTTGCAAATTATACTTCTGGTGTTGCTAGCTTCTGGGGTTCCTACTGAAACCGCTAACCATCAGGCGGGACGTAGGTTTGTTTACGACCCACGTTTTTTAAAAATACTAAAGGATACAAGTTAACTTTAGTATTTCTAATAAGACCTAGTTCATTCATCCGTGAACTTAACTTTGTGCTCGAATTTAGAAAAATTAAAACAATGATAATGATAATATCAACGTTTCATCGCATATATTCCTAGTGGTATGAGCCTAGCTTATCCCAGCATGAATGAGCCGGTTTGATCGGGGAAGTACAACCTCTCACAGAAGATCGGCGTGACAAAACCCCCTCGCTATCCTCTCTTTATACCCTTTCTATCCTATCCTTACTATCCTTCCTCTCCACGCCCTATCCCTTTCCTTTGAGATGACCAGACGCTTACTGTAGTCTAAAAACGACAGCAACCAGAGACATCACCATCTCCAAGGAGAGGGATAGGACGTGGATAATAAGAAGAGGATAGGTTGGATACTAAGACGAGAACAGGAAGAATTATTATCCTTATTAGGATAGAAGGATAATAAAGAGGGGATAAAAAGCTTAATAAGGAGAGGCATACACAAATATAGTTGAGCCAAGTAAAGTGTTTTTTCCGCCGTGTGGGGCCGGCTTTAGAATTATCCCACCCCTCTCCACCCATGGGAGTCGTAAGAGCCGACTGAGGGAATAGCGGGGGAGTGGGCAGCAGCACTCCCTTGAGTATTAACAACATCCACTGCGATCGCCAACCCGCCTGCCAAGCGTGGCGATTACGGTACTATCCCCCCATATGAGCGCACAGGACCGCTCGTGGCGTTCTCTTGGGGAGGCTTACATCCAGTAGTGGAGGTCAAAAGGCTGATGGATGGATGGATGGAAGTAAAGTGTTTTAGATCCCAGCAAAATAATGGGATATTTTTGCATAGGGATAATATTAATGTGCCGTAGAGCGATGTATTTATATCCTGTAGCCCAGGCAGAGGAAGCCGCGGGCAGGATCTAGTATAAACTATTTATGTTTTTTTACTCACGTTTGTAATATATTCTACTATGCCAACAGCAAAACTCTGGATAATGGCACAATGATAAGACTAATAGTTACGTAATCCTGAAGCTTTGGATTCTTCACTCTTTACAGCACCCATGACCACGAGAGAATATTTATTAGATAATATGTATATGTTCATTAAAAATTATATGTTAATCTAACTGTAATCACTAATGCCCGGTTCCTATATTCAACGAATCGTCATTGTATAACAGCTACCCATCCGTTAGTTGCAAACTGTCAGTCAATTCACTTACGACTCGTATTTTATAGGAACAGATTATACTTACGCCTGGTAGAATATTCTACCAATCGTAAGTAAAACGATCCGTTTTATTATTATAGGAACCGGGCATAAATTGATGTGCTATATTTTTAAACATTATATCAGTATAAATATAAACATAAACCTGCATTATACGAGTGTAGTAATAATAATTTATAATTATAGTACAAATTACGTATGCATCCAATATAGTAAGTTTAATTTTGCAATTAAAATTCATACTATTTGATAGAGCTCTATTGCGTTCCGATAGAGGGCGTTGGTCGTTAAGACAAATGTGATAAGGAGATTGGGTATGTCTAAAATATAGTACTGTAGCTCAGTGGATTAGAGCACTTCCCCGGATAGGAAGGGACGCAGGTTCGATTCCCGCCTGTACTAAAATACTCTTTTTCCTTATTCACAAATTATAATTTGTACTTTAAGAGTAGCTGAGCATGTCAAGTGCTAAAATATAGATCAAAATGTTTATAATTATAGTTTCAATTGCCAAGAGAAAATAACAATACCAGAGACTAAAACGACTTTGACTCTGCGGCTTCAATAAATTTTTCCTTGTCCCATACCGTCCCAACGAACATATGACTTAATTAACTATAGGATAGATAATTGCCACTGACCTCAATGCAATTAACAGCCATATTATAGTTTTCAACAATTAAATTGGCTAGAGGCGTATTACACGCCCACGACAAGTATATTAAACTGAATAAACGAAATGACATTGCGATTTGAGGTGTGTTTGAATTTGCAACATTGCACGTGGCGTAATATTATTATAATTATGTATGAAGACAGATTTCTAGAATTGTATGATGTTTTAAAATATCCTTATAGGTATACTAGAGGCGCATTATTACACGTCAACTCTGCTTCATTAATGCGCACGAGCAGTTTTTGGTTTTGTCTTCGCTAATATAAATCCAAAATGAGTGGGCATTGAGTTAGACAACTGCGCTGATACGGATCTGTCTATAAGTTGGGGCTCAGTATTAAATCATTTAATAACGTGGTACTCTTTGTTGGTAAGCCAGATCTTTCCAGAGTTTTGCAGTTATAACTTATATTTTTATTTGACAATATCTGTAAACACATGTATAATAAAACGGAGAATAAAACTGATGTTATATTATTATTTTAAAACGAAATTGCTTCAAGAAATACATATAATAAAGTTTTAGAATGTAACACACTAAATCGTATCGACATCGCATCGTGTCATTTTGATTGGATAAGGGATCACCGTGATTGGGTAAGTCAGGGGCATGTCGGTGTCTCTACCAATAAGACGACACGATGTCGATACGATTTTGTGTATCACATTCTAAGGGAGCTGGAAACGTTACGAAACGAATGCGCCACGTTTCGTTGCAGGTCGATGTCCTTTACACAATTTCCTTTAGGATGCAATATTGCCAACTGCTTACTTGAATATGCTAGGCTAAATGTATTTTTATTACTATACTCAAGCACATGCCATCTGGACTACGCTTTTATAAATATCTAAGTTTATCCTATAACTATAATAAAGCTGTAACAGAGCTGTGTCTGTTTTTTAAGATATTTGAGAAAGAAAATGACTGTATTATGGCTATAACATAGGCGTGTCTTAACACAAAACAGTTTTTTTTTAATTTTTTGCCTGTTTATCTGTTTATTCATTGGCGCATCACGCAAAATCTACTGAAAGGATTTTGATGCAACTTTTTTTACTTGATTAGACTTCAAAACTGGTATACATTTTATCCCGCTACTATATCGGGAATCTGCGATATTCCTTTATTTTTGTAAAGGCGGGAAAGAATGTTCCTAACCGCATACCCCGTCGTTCGGGGCAACGAACAGGGTAGTGTGGGGCCCTCACCCACTAAAGAAACACGCCATGTGCTGTCTCTCCGCCTTTATTGGCGGGCCACCGGAACTATATTACATTCCTTCAGTGGTATCTAAGATATACAAACTTAAAAACTAGCTTTTGGGTGCGGTGTAGCCGCGGGCAAAGACTAGTACTATTATAAAACTGAGATTATAGTCCATCCATCCATCCATTAGCCTTTAAAAGTCCACTGCTGGACATAGGCCTCCCCAAGAATGGGGGATAGTGCCGTAATCGCCACGCTTGGCAGGCGAGTTGGCGATCGCAGTGGATGTTGTTAATACTCGAAGGAGTGCTGCTGCCCACTCCCCCGGTATTCCCTCAATCGGCTCTTACGACTCCCATGGATGGAGGGGGGTGGGACAATTCTAAAGCCGGCCCCACACGGCACGGAGCTTATAGGCTAGTGGCGAAACCAAGGAGTCCAAGGACAGTAATGTTGAGTTCGATCCGCAGTCACCTCTGATTTGTTTAGTGTTTAGTGGCAAAAGCCGTGCTTGCCTCAGCATGAATGGGTCGGCTCGATCAGGGAAGTACCACCGTTAAACGAGGGTAGGTGGTACTCGTACTTTTGTTTTAGGTATGGTAAGTAAGAGCGCCGGAGAAACCCCCTACTCATGGATCCGTGTGGTGACGGACTAAGAATACAAGTGTCACCACCCTATTCTTTCCCACGGGTGTCGTATGAGGCGACTAAAGGAAGTAAGCAATTATCATCCATTGCATGGCTGGTGGTAGGGCTGGGTAGCAAGTGGGAGTACTGACTGGGTATCGGGCCCGAGCGGGTTGGCACCACCATCTCCCGCGTGACCGGCCATGAAGTACATCATTGCGTTTTGGCTGTAGCAGGAGATAGCCGTTTATTCTTTCGTTTCATATAAATTTATGAAATGAAATGGTGAGCAGCGGCTTGACAATAATCTCGGTATAGTTGAGTCCATGAGCTACGGTTACCACTTACCATAAGGTGGGTCGTGGCTCGTCTGCCACCAAATGCAATAAAAAAAAAAAATCTCCTTGTTATCCATCCTCTCCACCCTCTATCCCTTTCCTTGAGTTGGCGACGAGCGAATAATGCCTCTGGTGTAGTTACCGTCTTAACGCTTAACATCAGGTGAAACATAAGCTTGTTAGCTACCCTCGTAGAAAAAAAAGTGTATATTTGAAACATGCATGCCTGAGTGATTTTCTCGACACAGCAGTAGTGTGATCGACTGCTGATCATAAGTTCGGGTTCAGGCAATGTTACGAAGCTTTTTCGTAAAGAAAAATTTTCAGTAGCCCGGAGTTTCGGAAATGTGCCCTGTAGTCGGCCATAGGTTCGCCAATTATTACGTGGTACTTAAAAATAGCTGGCGAACCATGAGTGTATAATACGGGGTGTATGCCTACCCCTTCGGAGATACAGGCGTTATGCTTATGTGAAGTCTGCCAGCACGCACTTGGCCGGCATGGTGGACTACAGCATAGATTCCTCTCACTCTAAGAGGACCAGTTCCCAACAGGAGGATAGGTAAGGTTTGAAAAAAAAGCTGAGCTATTTATAACAATTAAAAGGTAATTAAACTACGAGTATAGTATAGTACCTACAATGAGACTTGAAAGATAGTAAAGAAGAAACTGAGAAAGAAAATAGAGCCATCTTACCAACTTTCTCTTTTTTCTGTCTTTTGAACTGTTGAAACAAAATATATCGCCAATAACTTAGACCATACTAATTCACCACCCACACTCGCCCTAACGACTATGTATAGAAATGTTATTCAGTCGATGAACCTTACGAAATGATATCACTAATTAGAATTTTCCTGCATTAAAGATTAATAACCTTTAGAAGATATTGCTCCTGTAACTACTTATTCTTTCAACTAAATCATTATGGACAGGTACAATTTATGGTATTTGCTTTATTGTGACATTTATTATGAAATAAAACTAGGGTGGACAGTCCACCCGTGACCATGAATGCTATATATAAAGTACCTATTCGAAACGTCGGGATAGTAGAGAATCAAGTAAACGTAATAGATTCCGTAAACGTAGTTTAATTTCATAATTATGATCAGGATTCAATAATACAAAATTATGTAGTTAACAATATGTAGGTAGGTATACAATATAGAACACCATTGAAGTAATGTCACACAAACTGTAAAAATGTGAAATCGAAAATAATAGTCACGAGCAGGATTTGAACCTGCATCTCCTGGAATACCGTCTCAGATGCTTTGTCAATTCAGCCATCGTGACAAATGCTCGGGACTGCGAATTACGATAACACATTCATGCTTAAAGGCGCTGGCATCACGCGCCATTAAGCATGTCAAATGCTAAAAAATATATAAAAATATCAAAGTAATGTCACACAGTTCCTGTAGTCTGCCAACAGAGGCAGAGAGACGGGTTTATTTAATGGGTGAGGGCCGCCCCACACTACGCTGTTTGTTGCCTCGTTGCTCCGAACGACGGGGTAGCGGTTAGGTAAATAAAAAAAAGGTTAACAAAATAAAAAAATTTGGAAAATCCAAAAGTGTACGCCTCAAAATTTTAGTTTTCACAATAATATTTATTATTTGTAAAAGTGTATAGGTATAATATAAGTATGTAGATAATAAGTAACTAATAATGTATTGGTCTTACTAAGTAGTTTTCAATAAATCACATAGCGCTAATTTCTAATATGGTTCTCATGGCTTATACGCCATCCAGCGCTAATTTTAAGAAGTACTACTAATGTATGTTGCTAAGTATGTCAAATGCTAAAAATATATATAAAAATATCTAAATAAGTATATTGGTTCTATAGAAGTAGTTCTCACTAAATAAGGTAGATAGCGCTGGTTTTAGTATATGATTGAATCGACCATATGTTTATTTAATAACAATTAAACCACGTCGAATCAGACCGTGAAAAGTGATAGGGTTCTATTCCTAATTATACTAAAGCGTGAGAGAGAGAAAAGACTCGATAAGTAAATTGGTATTTCGGTCGTTATCGTGTTAACAAACATACAGGATCCGCACATACAGACACACAGACGTCCAAGACAGAACTTTTTTAAGCAGTTTTTTAACTAGTTACATACCAAAAATGGCATCAAACTATATCATATCATGAGTGTTAAAAATTCTGTTTTTTCTTGATATGTGTGTGTATATTATATTATTTTACAAGTGCAATATAATATGATAAATAGAGACATTTTAAGATTGAAAAATCAGTTGTTTTTCGTAGTAGTGAAGTGGCAGTAGTACCTACCCACCTCAAAACTTCGCTTATGAGGCGTGCAATATATTTTTGAAACAAGCAATTATTGTCTTACAAGTAAGATTCAGGAAACAGACATAATATACTATAGGCTTATTTAATAGGACGCTTCCATTAATAGCGGGGAACGATATAGGTTAGGTACACCATATTTCCATAATATGCTGGATTGCTGTAATCTTGATATACAATGTTTGTACGAGTATGTGTTTTACGCGTATGGTGTGAGGCACCCTCGCAAGTAAATATTATCAAGGTTAACTTTGCTCAGAAACCATATCTTATCTCGGTGATAAAACATTACATTTTTGAATGCATACCTAGTCTTACGTGAATTTACGAGTACTATGTCTAATACTTCGAGGTAATAAATTATGAAGCGACCTAATTGAGATCTCTCTGGAGGACATACTCTGAGAAGTGGATAGGTATCCGACAGAGAACTGGAGTAACCGATGTAAATCCAAGGATTGGCAGGCAAACCACTGAAGGAATGTAACATAGTTCCAGTGGCCCGCCAATAAAGGCAGAAAGACGGCACACGGCGGGTTTATTTAGTGGCTGAGGGCCCCACAAAATTGTGTATGGCTCTATGTATATTGTATTGTTCAGTATTTTGCGGTTAAGGACATGAGGGGGGTCATTGTAAAAATTGAATTTACGGAAAAGAAGTCCTTTTCGGGAATCACTATATTTCCCCATCACTATATTTCACCAGAATACGAAAAATTTTGGAATGTAAAAAAGTGTAGATATAAAATAATGTAAAAACAAAAAGAAACATCTTTAAATTAATGGTGTTTGTAAGTATTGTATCTATATTCTAACGCCGGTTACTTTTACAAAAACACGTGTTTTTTCTAGTCTGTGAAAGGTAGTTTGTACATAGATTTGCAATGATTTGACTTCATCATCAGACGGTAAAAAACGCGATCTAAAATGTGTTTTTAAAACTAACATGGTAAGGAATGCATTTAAAGTTCATTTCGCGGCGATTGCTTACAGAACTAGCCAGCGAGCTAATTAGATTTGTGGTGTAAAACTGCCTTGGAAGCAGATTATGGACGTGAGTCGTCAGGCACCTAGATAGTTACAACTTGCAACTAGCTAGCGGATTACTAGACACGAATTGATTTCTTGGTTTTCATTGTTGAAAATAGGACGTTTTAATAAAAGAAATTGTACTTCTTAAGGGGTTGGCTAAATCAAGCAACGTTTCATCATTACAGACATCATCCAATGTTTGATTGCGATATGCGGTTTGTAAAAATTTTGATATAAAACAGATATACTGAATTTGGGAAATAGAGTGAACGGAGCCTTGGGACCACCTCTCGGGAGCTATTAACTCAGCCAGAAAGCACAATACACAACGCATTGCTTGTCCTAACGTTATTACATGGAAGCGAAAGTTGGGTATGTAAAAAAGGGCATGAGAGTAAAATCAATATATTCGAAATGCGATCTCTGCGAAAAATTTGTGAAGTTAGGCTGACTGGCCGCATTCATAACGGAAACGTGAGAGAGCGAGTAGGTATGAAAGAGAGTATTGGTGTAAAGATGTGAAAGGGAATGTTCCAATGGTTCGAACACGTGGAAAGAAGGCGGAGAGTACAGGGGGAGACCCAGACTCACCTACCTAGACCAAATCGGTCATTTAATGAAGGAAGGTGGAGTCAGGAGTCTCCGAGACCGGCGAGCATGTATGATGTTGAGGAAGCGAGCGATATACTTATGCAAGAATAAGGTCTTTTGCACTCTTTTCCCTCTGTCTACCCCGCTATAGAGATGGCGTAATGATAAGTAAGTCCATCCATCCATCCATCCATCATCAGCCTTTCAAGGTCCACTGCTGGACATAGGCCTCCCCAAGAGAACGCCACAACGAGTGGTCCCGCCATGGGGGATAATGCCGTAATCGCCACGCTTGGCAGGCGGGTTGGCGATCGCAGTGGATGTTGTTAATACTCGAGGGAGTGCTGCTGCCCACTCCCCCGGCATTCCCTCAGTCGGCTCTTACGACTCCCGTGGGTAAAGAGGGGTGGGACAATTCTAAAGCCGGCCCCACACAGCCGGCATAAGTAAGTGAGTAAATTAAAAACTCTAAAGAACTAATCTGCTTATTATACTACATATCATCGTGAACTAATAACGTAAGTAACTACTCCTACTTTATAGAGATTTCCTACACTTTAGCCTGTTCTACTCACTCATTCATATTCCGGCCTGCGCCCACTGCCAAATGGTACGTAATGCCTAGTATAATTATTGCTAGCAAGATTTAAAGTACTTTAAAATCACACAAACTGTAATAAATTTGAGTGCCTTAAGTTATCGAAGAACATATACAATTGTAAACAGTAGTTTGTATCTTTCAGTGTTAAAATAATATTTTAGATTTCAATGCTTGGAGCAATATGCATACGGCGCACAGCGTGATCACATATGACGTAAACCGCCATACGCGGAGAGTCAGACAATAGTAATAAATTTAAGAATTCACACTTTAATGCCGAATGAAAGAGTAAAATAATGAATGTACTTTATTACAATGACAAAAACTGCCTATTTGTCAGCGGTAACCACCGCTCATAGACCCAACAATACTGAAATATTGCCAAGCCGCAGCTCTCTATTTCATTTTGAGGATGGGATATGATGGAATTTCCGGCTATCTCCGACTACAAGGTAACAAAACGAGGTTCTTTCACAATCGGTCACACGGCAGGCGGTGGTACCGACCAGCTCTTTTATTTACGGCTTAATATAATTGACAATGTTAGGGCCCTTAACTTAAAACGGAACGCGGAAGCCTACCGTGACAGCGTGACCCCCAAGTGCGCGGGGCGTCGCACAAGAGAGGGTGTCTGAACGGGCAGCTGCCTGCGGATCGCCGTCGATATGACACGGCACCCGTGATCCGCCGTAGTAAACGCAGGTGAGGGCGCACGGTGGGTTTTTAGTGGGTGAGAGCCCCACACTACGTTGTCTCCTCGGGCAGCGGGGTGTGCGATAGGATATTTTTACCTACCTAAAAGAAAACTGGGATGGAGCCCCTCCATTTGGTACTTCTTCAGGTCTACACTGACCTTTACAAATCCCACATAGTTTTGTCGGGCAATTAGTATATTTACGAGTAGGTATGTATTATTCAGGAGAGTTGACATTAGGGCGTATTTGTTAATAAACCAACTAACAAGATTAGCCACTATATAAAGGACTTACACTAAACATAGACTTATCTTAATTTGGGGGATACCGATACTATCAAATGTATTATCTTATATACTATTATAAAGCTGTAACAGAGCTATGTCTGTACATTTAAGATATTTGAAAAAAAAATTCTGAATTAGGCTATATAGGCATCTAAACACGAAATGTTTTTTTTTTTTAATATTTTGTCTGTTTATCTGTTTGTTCGCGCATTACGCATAAACTATTGAACTAATTTTGATGCAACTTTTTTGTTTGATAGCTCTTAATTAGACTTAACAACTGGTATTAGGTACATTTCATCCCGGTACTATATCGGGAACCTGAGTTATAACCAAAAAACTAGCTGCGGCGGAGCCGCGGGCAAAGGCTAGTATTTATATAAGTTTAAAAAAATCAAGAAGAACTAGTCGACAACACATTCAGTCATCAAAATTCGCAGTCCCGAGCAATTTTCACGATGGCTGAATTGGCAAAGCATCTGGGACGGTATTCCAGGAGATGCAGGTTCAAATCCTGCTCGTGACGGTTTTTTTCGATTTCAGATTTTGTGTTAATATCACCTTATTAATCGTTTGTAAAATAGTATAAGATTGCATATTAGTTATGTATTAATATATTCTTATATATAATGTCTTCATTACAAATATTCTCTTTTTCATTCATAATAATTATTAAGGACGTGGACTGCCAAATTACAATTTTATATTCATTAACACCAATGTGCATAAGACCTTGTTACAGTTATCGGGGCTTGAATGAAAACTTGTGAATGACAATCCAATGTCAGCCATTTCTTACTTAGCTCACAATATATCTACAACTACAATAGTACTAACAAAGAAAAGATATACATCCACTCATTTTGTTACCTTGAACATTAAATACCTACATAGGCTAAATATATATATTTTTATTTAATATATGTAATTGTCTCTGGACTCTCCTCCTAAACGATTACACCGATATTGATGAATTTTAGTGGGTGTTTCAGTGGGATTCATAATTGGACGTCAGTATTATTATGAGTCTGCAGGTGCAGGATGCTACAATAAGGGGTGCGGGTCGGGATACCTCCGCGTTGGTGCACCCCGGGCAACGTCGGCACTCTAGTGCTGGCGGCTGAATCCCGGCAGGGGACGGGTCTCCGCGTGTCCCTCTGATTAGCAGAGGGCACAGTGGATAGGCCGTACGTCCGCCGTGGAGGGTTGGTGGAGCCACAGTGGCCCCTCCGACTCTGAGGTGGGGACAGCGGGGTCACATTGACCCCCCTGTCCCCGGAGGCGGGGCTTTCAGCCCAAGTGGCGACGGGCCCACTGCTTGCAGTGGGCCGAACGTCTGCCGTGGAGGGCCGGGGGGGCCACTATGGCCGGGAGACGGAGACGGGGCTTTTAGCCTGAGGGGCGACGGGCTCACCGCTTGCTTTGACGACCCGTAATCCTGGACAGACGGGACCGGGGGTCTTCGGACCGCGGGGAAGAAAACCCCTATAAAAAATTACCCCAATCCCGTGCTCTGCCAGGCACATGGGCTCGAATTCTCGAGTTCCCTAGGGCGGAGGGCCCCAGGATGGCAGACACGGTGGCCGAAAGGCTAACGGGTCTGTTTGGCGAGGGGAGTGGAGTCCGTGTCACCCGACCGGTAAAATGCGCTGCACTGCGCATTTCCGGTCTGGATGACTCAGTGACGGCGGACGACGTCCGGGAGGTTATTGCCTCGAAAACCGGATGCTCAAATGCCGTCAGAGTGGGCTCCATTCGGACCGGTCCCGGCGGTGTAGGCCGTCTGGGCGAGTTGCCCTGTCGCAGCGGCCAAAACCTTGGCCGACGCAGGCAGGCTCCTCGTGGGCTGGAGTTCCGCGCGGGTCACCGTGCCGGAGCCTCGGCCCGCGAGGTGCTTTAAGTGCATGGCGGTCGGACACACCCGGCCAACGTGCACTAACTGCTTTGATTGCAGCGGTCTTTGTTTCCGCTACGGTCAGGCAAAGCACCGGGCGGCAACCTGCACCGCCGCCCCTCACTGCCCCGCGTGCGCGGCAGGCAACAGGCCTGCCAAGCACTGCATGGGGTGGGAGGGATGCAGATCCCCGACGACAGGCCCTAAAAAGGGGAGGACCAGCCAATCGGCCCAGGCTGTCCCCCCTAGCGTGGCTTCGCCACCGTCGCGGGTGGAAGAGGATATGGTTACGGCTTAAAATTCAATCGTGACACTATACTCCTTCAGGCGAATCTCAACCAAGCCGCCGGGACGCAGGATTTACTCCTGCAAACCATGGTGGAGCGGTTGATTGGTATAGCCGTAGCCGCGGAGCTTTATTGCGTTGCTGACCGCCCTCATTGGGCAGGCAGCTGCGATGGCTCCGTGGCAATCGTCACCTCTAAGGCGCTTCTTTCTCCGCCCTTGTTGATCAGAGACAGGGGCACGGGATACGTCGCGGCCGACTGGGGGGGAGTAACGCTGTATGGCGTATACTTCTCCCCCAACCGGGGGCTGGCTGAATTCGGGGTCTGGCTTTACAGCCTAGACACCTCGATACGGCGACTGGCACCTAGCCACGTTCTGGTCGTGGGGGACTTCAACGCCAAATCCACGGCGTGGGGGTCCCCTGCGACGAACGCCCGTGGAGCGGCGGTGGTAGAGTTGGCGACGTCGACGGCCCTCTGTCTGCTTAACAGAGGCTCGGTCAACTCGTGCGTGCAGCGACAGGGTGGGTCGATAGTGGACCTTTCGTTCGCTAGCCCCGACGTCGCAGCGTGAGTGAGGAACTAGTGTGTCCTGGAGGAGGTTGAGACCTTGTCCGATCATCGGTACATCCGGATTGAGGTCTCCCGGTCCCTTCAGGGCCCCGGTAGGGGTCACGTAGCGCGCAGAACTTCCGCCTGCCCGCGGTGGGCTGTGGTTAGGCTAGACCTACTGGCGAAGGCAGCCATCGTTCAATCGTGGCTGTCCTCACCGGCCCTGACCGAGGGGGTGAACGTTGAGGCTGGCCGATTTCGCGATGCGATTACGCAGGTGTGCGACTCGGCCATGCCCCGTGTGCGACGTCCTCCTCCAAGGAAGGGGTACTGCTGGTCCCAGGAGCTGGCGAATCTCCGTGCGGCGTGCATTCGTGCCCGGAGGTCCTACACCCGCAGTCAGCGGCGTAACCGCGATGGGGAGCGGGAGGACCAGCTGTACGAGGCGTACCGCACTTCGCAGGCCGCGTTCAATTTGACCATCTACCGCGCCAAAACGGAGAAAATTCAGGAGATGCTGGACGGTCTCAACCGTGATCCCTGGGGTCGCCCGTATCGTGCGGCGCTGAACAAGCTCCGGACTCAGGGCCTCACAGAGACCCTTCAGCCCAGCCTCCTCACCGAGGTGGTCGAGAGCCTATTCCCAAGACGGGAGGAGCACACGCCCCCGGTCATGGCACAGCCAGGTAGCGACCGGGAGGCTGACCCGACTTGTCAGACGCCCAGTTTGGTTTTCGAGCTGGTCGTTCGACGGTCGGCGCGATTATGCGCCTGAGGGCCGCGGCCGCGGCGGTCGTCGCCGGCGGTGGAGCGCTGTGGGCGGTGTCGCTTGACATCGCCAACGCATTCAACAGTCTGCCATTCAGCTGCATCAGGGAGGCGCTCCGGTATCACGGGGTGCCTGCATATCTGAGGCGGCTAGTGGCAGACTATCTTGAGGGCCGCAACGTTCTCTATGAGAGCCGCATAGAGGACGTTGTGAAGAGACCCATGTCGTGCGGTGTCCCACAGGGTTCGGTTCTAGGGCCGCTCCTGTGGAACATCGGTTACGACTGGGTGCTACGCTGTCGGCTCCCCCCCGGGCTTGCGATCATCTGCTATGCGGACGACACGTTGGTCGTGGCCCGGGGTGGAAACTTCGAGAAAGCGGCGTTCCTGGCCACCTTAGGGACCTCGGAGGTGGTCAGGAGGATCGGGGCGCTTGGGCTTGGGGTGGCCCTGGACAAGTCGGAGGCCCTGCTTTTCCATGGGCCCCGACGTCGGCCATCTGCTGGCGCCTCGATCACTGTGGACGGGGTCCAAATTGGGGTGCAGGCCCAGATTAAGTAGTGGCCAGGTGGCAGGGTGACGCATGTCGAACTGCCATGGCCAGATGGAGGGCACGGTTGGAGGCGCCCCGGGCCGGTCTTCGGACCATAGGAGCGCTCCAGCCGGTGCTGGAAGAGTGGGCAGGGCGACGGCACGGAGTCCTTACCTTCCGACTGGTGCAAGTGCTGTCGGGGCACGGTTGCTTCGGCAGATATCTGCACATAGTCGAAAGGAGGGAAGCGACTCCGGGCTGTCACCATTGCGGCTGCGACGAGGACACGGCGCAGCACACGCTCGAGTCGTGCCCGGCTTGGGCCGAGCAGCGCCGTGAACTCGTTGCGGCAATAGGGGGGGACCTCTCGCCGCCGAGCGTCGTCAGAGCGATGCTTGGCAGCGACAGGAACTGGGCCGCGGTCGCTGCCTTCTGCGAGGAAAAGAAGCGGAAAGGAAGCGGTGGAGAGGGCCAGGGAGGAGGATTCTTCCGCTAACCCAAACCGCCGCCAGCGACCGGGGCGGCGCAGGCGCAGGTACTTGCGCCTTATGCTGCCCTAGCTGAGTGGGGGTGGATGGACCGGGGAACGTCCGCCACCCGCGAAGGTGCGACGCTCCGTGTGTGGATGCGTCGCTCAGTAGAAGGTACCCGAAAGGGTAAGCCGCCGGCGGACCACCGAAGGAATGTAACATAGTTCCAGTGTGCGGGACAATAAAGGCGGAGAGACGGTACACGGCGGGTTTCTTTAGTGGGTGCAGGCCCCACACTACCCTGTTCGTTGCCCCGAACGATAGGGTGTGCGGTTAGGAACGGATGGCGTGATTTTTTAAACATTTTGATCTAATTTTTAGCACTTGACATGCTCAGCTACTCTTAAAGTACAAATTTTAATTTGCGAATAAGGAAAAAGAGTATTTCCGCTCATACTAAATAAAAGAAATAAAAGAGTAGCTGAGCATGTCAAGTGCTAAAAATTAGATCAAAATGAAATAATATCTACCGCAAGAACCAAAACACACGGGGTAGGTAATTTATAGCCGATAACACAGGAGATGTTATCCTACTGACTCGTACGGTTTGAACTCAGTTTTGACCCACTTTAAACGGAACGGAACGGACGGACGGGATTTAATTTAAACTTTGTACGCTTATCAAGAACCGGTGACAATACAATAATTTGATAAATTTGTCTCATCATCGTGATCAGGATCGCCAGGATTAAATAATTTTCTCAGAGATAAAGCAATCGCGTGGTCTACGCACGCGTACCGTGATGTAGGTAACATTCCGGCTCGAGCAATCGGATTTTATTTTTGTATAAGATATCGCACTAAAAATTGAAAAATAAATATAGTTTAAAAAGAATAAAAGCAACCTTTTAGAGCACATCGAACTAAGAGGTGAAAAATAATTCTTTTCTTTTTTAATGATTTAATAATGAATTTTGTCATTATTATTTTTCTACCTATATAAGAAATATTTATTAGTATTTATTAAGAATATTTATAACAAAATTATTAACTTTTTAGTTCGATGTACTATAAAAGCGTGTTTTTTAGTTTTTTTTTAAACTACCTATTTTTATTATTCCAAAGGTTCTTTAAGACACTGTCTCTACCACTCGCGGAGGACAAGACAAGAGCGGGATATATAAAAAATAGGTTGTTCGAGGATTACAGGAAACAGCGTAGACAAACATTTCAAACTCAGTTCGCTAACAAGGCCAAGTTCTTGAAAACAATGTTTGAATTTATAAATATATAGAATCTGACCGCGACTTGGTCTGTGTGTAATGTAGGACATATATGTAATATACCGTATAGTCGTTAGGTTTATTATTATATGACAAATTATAGAGCTCTCCTTTAGTGTCTCATATCGACATATTAAATTTTGACGAAATTTGTTCAGTCGTTTAGACGTTATTGAGGGACAACAATCCAAACACCTTCACTTGCTTTTACATTAATAATATTAAACTAGGAGCTTACTTAAAAATGAAATGGCAACTGATACTGAAGTCAGATATGCCTACAGCAGTGTTTATAGGTGGGCGATATAACATACAACTAATTATTTAGCTCGTTATAAATTTCTAACCATAAAACACATTATCATAAATCAACCAAGACAGTAAAAAGAATTTTGACATAGACGAGCATGGTGTAACTGTTGATTTTACGATCAATAATAAAATAAATAACTAATAAAATCACTTGCTATTTATAAATTAAAAATGCTTGCCATTATGTTTTTGTCTATCAATTATTATCGTGAAATATCTAAGTATAATATTATATAATATTACTAAACATTACAAATTTACACTGGAGAAAGAAGTGACAGCGTCAAATCTCAGTGCATGTGTCTTCGGAGAATATAAAAACATTAAAGAATTTAGTAAATCCATTCATAATAAATGAATAATCAATCGTTGACGTTATGGAGAGGCTGCCAAAATTTCCAACAGGGTACCATGTGTGGCGTCAAGGCGTCGACAACGTAAACGGCGCTTCGTTGTCATGACGATTCAGACATTCTATTTTGACATTTGCTTTATTTTTGTGTTTATTTTGCTTTATCCTTAGATAGTTTAGTGTATATTTATTATCTTTAAGCGTATTTTACCTATACCTTATGAATGTGCATCAAAGAACCAGTTGCAATTCCGGATTGAGTACCAGTCAACCTTCTACATCACAGTATAGCCTAGTTCGCTGCCCTTTTTGTTCACAGGCTCGTTTCTTTAAAGGCGAGCGGGGCTTGAAGGTGCATTGTGGGAAAGTACACAAATCCCAAAATGCACTTCCTAGTCAACACATCAGCAGCACGTCTACAAACTCCATTTTAGATTTGAGTAGTAACCGAATTCCGTTTTGGAAGTTTTTATCCCAATTGAAAAATTCTGTTCCGGTTTTAAAAAGAATCCTTCGCGGTGCAAGACCAGCTGTTGCAAATCACTTAGCCAGTTGCATACGTCTTGTCATCCGCGAGAATTCCAATACGGCCTGGAAACAATTACTTACCTTCCCTTACAGAATTCTACATGTACCAAAAGATTTAACGTCTTCTAAAACTTTAACCACACAAATTAAACAAAATTGCCAAATTTCAGTTAATGATTTTACACCAAAATTCACCACGTTTTATAAAAATTCTTTTTACCATTTTGTCTACAACTTTGACTCTAGTCAAAGTTAAGGGAAGGTGATAAAGGGGAGCATCAAGGCTTCTTTTTAGCAGTGATGTAGTGGCGCCTTGTTCTACGGACACACTTGACAGTCTGAAGAGTAAGTAATCCAGCGCCGTCTGATGACCTTTCTTTCCCGGATCCTCCTAATCTTTCTTCAGATCATTTGACTACTACTTCCAAGGATGTATTTGAAGCAGTTAGCTCTTTTAGAAGTGGTTCAGCTGGTGGCAACAATGGCCTGACACCACAACATTTAAAAGATCTTGTGTGTCCGACCGCCGGGGAATCTGGCGTTTCTCTTCTGAAGGAGTTAACTGCTTTAATTAATCTTATGCTTACCGGAAATGTAAACGAGTGCATCATTGACATTTTATATGGTGCCAATTTATGCGCTCTTCTTAAGAAGGACGGTGGCATTCGTCCCATTGCCGTGGGTTGTACGTACAGGCGTTTGGTAGCCAAAATATGCTGCCAGTTTTATAAATCTCAACTGTCTCCTATTTTTCAGCCTGTTCAGTTGGGTTTTGGCTCTAGAGGAGGTTGTGAGGCTGCCATACATGCCCTGTCTACATACCTTGGTGGTGGTGAAGGTGAGGTCATCTTAAAGGTTGACTTGAAAAATGCTTTCAACTCATTGAATAGGGATACCCTGCTGACACAGGCAAAATTAGTAAATCCAAAAATTTTCAATTTTCTTTGGCAATGTTACAGACATCCTTCAAAATTATTATATAAAGAAAACTTATTAGAATCAGCAGTTGGTTGTCAACAGGGTGACCCTCTTGGGCCTGTCATTTTCAGTTTGGCAATACACCCTATTATTAGGCAGCTAAATCCCAAATTTAATATCTGGTAGCTAGATGATGGGACTCTTGGAGGTCAAGTAGACACTGTCCTACAAGATCTGGTAGTTTTAAAAAAAGAATTTCAAGCGATTGGCTTAGAATTAAATTCTTCAAAATGTAAAGTATTTTTTAATGATAATATAGACAAAATTTCAGCTTTCTCTAAATTCAACTCTTTGGCTCCAAATATCAAAATTATAGAAAGAAGCTCTTTTCGCCTCCTTGGGTCCCCTATTTTAGAAGACGCCTATGAATCTTTTATAGAAGAAAAGATTCAAAAATTTGACGAGGTTTTGGACCGCCTTCTAAAAATTAATATCCATTCGGCTTTTACCATTATTCGTTATTGCCTTTTCGTCCCAAAATTTACACATGTTTTAAGATCTTCTCATTTCTATAAACATCTGGCAATTTTAGAAAAAATCGATGAAATCTTAAAATCAACCACTAGCAAAATTCTGAACATAAAATTAAATGACCGAGCTTGGCTCCAAGCATCCTTACCGGTTCGTTTGGGTGGGCTCGGTATTCGCAAAATATCCGATTTAAATTTACCGGCCTTCCTGTCCTCAGTCCATAGCACAGAAGATTTAATTAGGAAAATCTTATCTTCCACACTAATTGATTCTGAAGTGTTATGTAAGACTGATGCCGTGGATGCCTGGAAAATGGCATGTCCAAACACTGACTTACCAATAGACCCGCTTTCTCAGAGACAATGGGATGAGCTGTTATGCGGGATCATTAGATAAAATCTTATTAATACTTCTATTGGTGCTGCTGAGAGTGCTCGTCTGTTGGCTGTGGGGGAGTGGGAGTCAGGTATTTGGGTTCAAGCACTTCCGTCGTCCAACACAGGTACCATGATGGACGACACAACTTTCCGAATTGCAGCTTGTCTCCGTTTAGGAACCCCGTGTGTTACTTCGCATCACTGTCACTGTGGGGAGACTGTCGATAGTCTCGGACACCATGGCCTATCATGCAGCAAAAGTGCAGGCAGAATACCGCGCCACGCTAATATAAATGAGATAATCCGTCGTGCTCTTATTACCGTCGGTGTACCAGCCGTACGTGATCCTAATGGTTTGGTACGCGACGATGGGAAGAGACCAGACGGTATGACTCTGATGCCTTGGAAGATGGGTAGGCCTTTGGTGTGGGACGCCACCTGCGTCGACACCCTTGCTCCATCACATCTACCAAGCACCGCTAGTTGTGCTGGTGCTGCTGCTGCATCAGCGGAGACCCTCAAACGGCGGAAATATAATAACCTTGAGGGTAATTATATTTTCGAACCGTTTGGGGTCGAAACGCTAGGGTCATGGGGCCCGAACGCTCGCAAATTCTATAAAGAAGTTGCGAGGCGTCTGGTCGACGCCTCACGTGATCAGAGGACTGGCCTTTACCTAGCACAAAGGATTAACATTGCCATTCAACGTGGCAATGCTGCCAGCCTTCTGGGCACTTTGCCAGTTGTCAGTGATTTGGATGAATTTTATGATGCATAATTTTAACTTCTTTCTTTTCTTTATTTATTTTGTTCCTTTTTTTTATAAGCTTTGTAATAGTATTTAAGAGTGTACATATATATTATAAAATGAAAGTAGGTACAATTAAGAATTTTTACGCCGGGTGGCGGTGCATAGTGCTGGTGTGGAATATATCGAAAGAAGTCATTACACTGTCATTGGTCCTTAATATCAAAAAAATTAATTATAAAGAGATTGAGACTTCTAAGATCCTACATATACGTAAAAGATTAAAAAATAACTACTTAACTATTAATTATTGTTCTTGTAAATGTCCAAGCAAATCAAGTGCTAAAATATAGGTAATATAAAAAATAACCACAAGTATTTATAATCATACACAGCACACCTTATAAACCTGTCAGTCCTCGACATTAGCTCACGATCCACAAACAGTTCCATTAAATGATAACATTGATCATTCGGTGATAACTTCAGCTGGTGCACTAGTTTTGCGATTTGACTATCTAAATACAGGTTAAGGGCACTGTGTCCTTTAATTTTGAAGTTTTATTGCGTCATGTATAAGTGTATAATAATTTTGAATTGATATTTACGTTTACGAAAATTGGGATGGCCAAAGAATTGACCTACTTACTTTTTTATCATCACGCCAACTCCCTTTCGGGGAAGGCAGAGAGAACAGAGTGCCAAAGGGCTCTATTTTTTCATACACCTCTCGCTTCCTCAATATTCAATTCATAACTCTCTTCATACCCGCTTGCCGATTTCGGAGATTCCTGGCTTCACCTTCCTTCAATACATGACAGATTTGGTCTAGGTAGGTAAGTCTCACCACCGAAGGAATGTAACATAGTTCCAGTGGCCCGCCAATAAAGGCGGAGAGGTGGCACACGGCGGGTTTCTTTAGTGGGTGCAGGCCCCACACTACCCTGTTCATTGCCCCGAACGACGGGGTGTGCGGTTAGGAATATTTTTTCCAGCCTTAACAAAAAATAAATGTCGGTAAGTCTCGGTGTCCCACTGTACCTACATCCTTCCACTTTTGCATTGTATATCTTCTTAACCAGTCACTCGTCCGGCATTCTTTCCCCATATGTCCGAACCATCGCAGCATTTCCTGTCGCATCTTAACACCAATACTCTCTTTCATACCTTCTCGCTCTCTTACATGGTGGTCATCTCGTCATTACGATTGCGGTCAGTCAGCCTAACTCCACAGATTTTTCGTAGAGATCGCATTTCGAACGCATTGATTTTACTTTCAGGCTCCTTTTTGCACACCCAACTCTCGCTTCCATATAATAGAATTGTTATTGAGCTTTCGATTCCTAAAAAGAAAAATTTCTCAGTAGCAGCCCGGAGTTTGGAAATGTTCCCGGTAGACGTCAATAGGCTCGCCCCCTATTACGTGGGACTCACACATAGCTGGCGAGTCGTGGGTGTATAATACACCACTGCCTACCCCTTCGGGGAATACAGGCGCAATGCTATGTATGTAATGCGGAGGGAGAGTAAAAGCGGCTGTTAGCGTGGCGACGCTTTTATTGTACTTGTCCCGTTCAAATCTTGTGACACACTTTCCGGTTTCCGATTGAGCTGAAATTTTACACGCATATGTATATCGCGTGACAATGCAATATTATGATGACATGGAGCTGATCTGATGATGTAGCTGGAAGGTGGACATCTATAATGAAACTGGGCAACCCCATCGAGTTTGGGCTCGTATGATTCATCTTGACGAGTACTTTGTCTCCAGGTGGTATCCAGGGTCTTATGATGAAGCTGGAAGGTGGCCACAGTAACTCTATAATGAAACGACGCAACCCCATCGAGTTTGGACTCGTTTGATTCGTCTTGAGGAGTATTTTGTCAAGTTATGATCATTTTATTTCTACAAAATAATTTCAATGTTTCACATCTGGTAGACGTCCCACAACGTCTAGTTTTTTATATATTTATTTCGGTCACCGGAGCCTCGCGTGGTTGTCTCTTTGTGACAGGTATTTGGGAAACAAATGAGCTTTACTGGTACACTATAAGTTAAATATTATTATCTTGAAGCGAATAGCTAATATAAAATACTAAATGGTTGAAGTTATTCACGAAGGCATTCAATTTTCTATAAAAATCACGCTAAAACACTCCATAGAACAACAGGACGGGTGAGTATCCACAAAATGATTACGCCTTTGCTAGCAAAATAAAAAAATAAACATTGTAATCTTAGGCAAACGGAGACAGGTAATTGTTTTCCTTTTTCATCCGACTTTCTTAATACAAAAATATAATATTTATATATATTTGTAGCATTTGACATGCTTAGCACTATACATTAAACACAAAGTGAAAAATGTGAAATCGAACTTTTTCACTTTGTGTTTAACAAAAATATAATATTATAATAGCGAAAATTCGTGAAGTTGCTTGAAAAAAGGTTTCATGTTATAAATAAATAAATAAAATAAAATAAATAAATGTTTAGATATTACCTATTTTGTCTGTGAATGACGCCTAAATACTAAACAGATTTAGGTACTTAGATGGAATGTGGTAGGTATATATGTAACACTAGATTCAATGGGATACTTTTTACCTTGAGGAAATTTAATGTTTTCGCATATTGACCTAATTATCCCTCCTGTGGGATACGCAAAATGATTGATTTTTTTAATTAATGCAGACTAATCGATTCATTGATTGATTGATCTACTAAACTCTCAATCTTCAAAATTTTACTGCAGTTTTTGCAATGCAGGCTTACAACAACAAAACAAAACAAACTATAATCTCTCTCTCTCTCTCTATAAATCTCTTTTTCTTTATTCACAAATAATTTGTACTTTATAAACTATACAGCTTAGAGAAAGAGTGTTTCACGGAAAATGTCCTATAGGATCAAATCAATAGGGTATTGATTAATTCCAAGAATTACGTTCAAACAAATCAATATAAAGAGAATAATATCAATAATAATAAACCGAGTATAATATGTGCATGTCAGAACTATTTATAAATGATTGTTTAACTTATGCAGTTTCAAATACATATCTATATCATGCACCTTTCAACCACTAAGAGTGTTGTGGATGTTTCCTCCTACTGGTTGTAGGAAGATTTCGTGAATTGGTTATATAACATACACATAGGTTATATAATAATAATGCTAATATGTATGAAATATGTAAGAAAATAAATAACGAGAATAATAATGCTAATAATAATAATGTTATTTCAATTAGTTTAAGTGATATTATTGATTTTATTTACCAGATTGTTTTATGTTTATGTATATGATCGTTAAGGTCGAATTAAATATTTTGAATTCGAATTTGAATATTCCAAATGAAGTCTACATTAATAGTGTGTATCTCAACAATTCTACGTCTATTCTCAGAAAGACTCGATGAGGATGTCCACAACATTTATGAGCCCAGGATGTTCTTACTAAACATATGCCTGCCTTCCTAACTATTACAAAACTAACAGAGAAACTGTGACATTTAAGATATTTGAGAAAAAAATCTGTCTCAGGCTATGTAGGCGTGATTGAAAAGAAAACATTTTTTTAGCTTTTTTGTCGGTTTGTCTGTTTATATATTAGTTTGTTAGCGCCTCACGCAAAAACTACTGTACAGATTTTGATGTAACTCACAATAACAGCTTTTTTATTTGATAGCTTTTGATTAGACTTAAAAACTGGTATACATTTTATCCCGCTACTATATCGGGAACCCGAGATACGTAGGTATACTCTAAAAACTAGCTTTTGACAGCGGTGGAGCCGCGGGCAAAGGCTAATTTCTAGATAAAACTGCAAAATATTTAAACACGTTGTTTTTAAATTAAAAACTTCTTTAAGTATTTGAACACGGAAAAATATCTTATTACTTTATAAAAACTTGATTTGATTATAAAATTTCAATTCGATTTAATATATGTTTCAATTAATTTATCAAATAGTTTATTCATTTGAATCGAATATTTATCTCTTAGTGTCATTACTAAATTAACTTTCGTTAGGTGAATGACCTTTTTGTTTATATTTTAATATATTACAGAAAGATTTGGAAACAAGTATAGCACGGAAAAGATTTTCATTAGGTACGTTTTAAAACACTTGGCACGTAGATTTTACAGAATTCGCTGAGGCTGGCGCGTGAAGGTCTATTTTTTCAGATTATGCAAGAGTTTTTTGAATCATGAAGGCGGATGGATCTACTTTTAATAAACTCTTTTCCGTATTCGCGTATGTATATTTTTGCCTGTCTCGTGTTTTTGTCTAATTTCAAGTCCTTTTGTTTGCAATAATTATAATCTTTGAAAAACGTAACAGGTAGGTACCTCTATATATATTCCACCGAAGGAATATAACATAGTTCCAGTAGCCCGCCAATAAAAGCGGAGAGACGGCACACGGTGGGTTTCTCTAGTGGGTGAAGGTCACAGAACATTTTTACTCTACGAGGGGAAGGCTCCACACTACCCTGTTCGTTGCCCCGAACGACGGGGTGCGCGGTTAGAACATTTTTTCCCGACTTAACAAAAAAAAAACTAGACGCGCGGGCCGTCTACCAGATGTGAACACATCGAAATTATTTTGTAGAAATAAAATTATCATAACTTGACAAAGTGCTCCTTAAGACGAATCAAAAGAGTATAAACTCGATGGGTTTGGGCCGTTTTATTACAGAGTTTCGCATGGCCACCTTCCAGCTCCATCATCAGACCCTGGATACCATCTAGAGACAAAGTACTCTTCAAGACGAATCATAAGAGCACAAACTCGATGGGGTTGCGCCGTTTCATTATAGAGTTCCTATGTCCACCTTCCAACTCCATCATCAGATCAGCTCCATGTCATCATAATATTGCATTGTCACGTGATATGTAAAATTTCAGCTCAATCGGAAACCGGGAAGTGTGTCAAATTTAACTTGCAAGATTTGAACAGGACTAGTAAAATAAAAGCGTCGCCACGCTAACAGCCGATTTTACTCCGCATTAGATGTTTCACATAAAAAAAAAAGATACCTCTACATATATACATATTAGCACTCGTAAAGAGAGCTTAAGTTTGATTAAATTTAAATAAGAGAAATGGTAAATTAACAATGATAAGCAATATTCACATGCAATCAATAATCTATTATCGAAAAATGTATTTATTAATTTCGATATTATTTTTAAATTTTTATACTAACTGTTGAGATGTACATAAAAGTCGTATTATGTAGACTGATATAATTATGTTAATAACTTTTATGTACACTCACTTGTACTTAAAGCTACTCTAAACATTTTAATCATCGGGCAAGTAATTAGAAAGGGATGAAGGTCTCGGTACTAGCTATCTCTTTCACACCAGTAGCCGTTGGTCTTGGTTACATAGAATACAAAATACTTTGGAAAATCCAAAACTGCACGCCTCATAATCTTAATTTTTCACAATAAAATTGATTATTTGATAACTAATAATGTATTGGTCTTACTAAGTAGTTTTCAATAAATCACATAGATAGCGCTAAATTCAAAAAGTACTAATGTGGGTTTCACATCTTATACGTCATCTAGCGCTAATTTTAAGAACTATTTCTATATTGGTCTACCTACCTCTCAGTTCCGGGGCGCGCACGCCAAGGCCACAAAAAAAAAAGGGCCCCCGCGCCGCTAAAAATATTCCGTTGTTTTGTTATTATTTACGTGTGTTTAGTGTTTTTAATTATTGTTATGAATAAAATAGTTATTATACTTGACAAATATCATCAGTTCGTCAAGCAAAGGTTAGAACTTTCTTTTAACAAAAAACAATGTACTGGCCGGGCGAACGGCGTTCTGTTGACGATAGTAAAACCACCGGTGGCTATGCGTACGTAAAAAGGACAAAAAGGTAGTTCTCATGAAAGTCGCTGGTTTTAGTGTCGCGTCGAGCGTAAATATTCAGTATTTTCTTGTTTATTTAATAACAATTAAACCACATCGAATCAGACCATGAAAAGTAATAGGGCTCTATTCCTAATCATAATAATCCGTAAACGAAAAAAATAAAGACTCGATTAGTAAAGTATTTTGGTCGTTATCGTGTTAACATACATTACCTACAACTCACGGACGTCCAAGCCAGATTTTTTCAAACAGTTTTTTAACTAGTTTAAATAATAAAAATGGCATCAAAAATATCATGAGTGTTAAAAATAGTGTTTGTTCTTTATATGTGTGTGTAGATATTATTTTACAAGTACAATATATTATAAATAGAGACATTTTAACTTTGAAAAATCAGTTGTTCCGTGTAAAACGGGAGTAGAACCCACCTCAACGGTTCGCTTATGAGGCGTGCAATAATACTTAGGTAAGGTTAAGAAAGGTGTGTTATAATAGCATTTAGTAGGGATGGGCCGAAATTCGTTTTACGTTCGGTTTAACCAAATAAAAAATATCACATTCGGCCCATCACTAGTATTTAATACCTATAACACGCACATTTGGTACTTACCATAAAAGGGAAATTGTCCATACAAAAAAATGAGAGATAAGTGTTGGATATTTTTTTTAAACTCTTCTGACTAAGGCATAGGCACTCAGTACAGTCACAGATTATTTTATAGATAGGTACCCTGATATAGTCTAAATAGATAATTTAAAATCACCAATGTCCTTTTAAATAACCATTAATACATAATTAAAATTAGTGTGAATCTAAGTTTAACGGTGTCAACACATGCCACGTAATGACGTGGGTGTATTAGACAAATGATTTGACTACTAAAGGCAATACTAATAGCGACTACTAATAGCGCAATTTTTAGCAAAAATATGGGCAATCCATTTTTTAAATTTTGTAGCCGTAATCCTGCAACCCACCTTATTCTAATTCGTTCGTCTCTCCGCCTTTGCTGGCGGGCCACTGGAACTGTGTTACATTCCTTCGGTGGTATACTTAAGGATACCTACGTTTTCATTACGTTTTCATGGAATAACTACTGAACCGATCATCATGAAATTCTGATGTTTATCTGGGACCCAGAAAAGGACACAGGTGTACTTACTCTTTATCCCGGAAAAATGGATCGTTCTGTGTTGTCGTTGTGTGTGTCGATCGTTGTTTGTGTTGCTATTTATTGCATAAAGATGATTAATGTGGCAAAAGTGACGTTTTATATTCTGAATTCAATACGAACAGAGTCGCGGGTATAATATAGTCTGTATCATGAATTTGTAATCGCGATAGAGAAAGGAGGTCTAAATTTAAGATTTACCACAATAATGTAAGATGAAAGGAAACTTCTATCTAAGAGGACATCGGATGACAAATATCTACATGTGGACGTATATGTCTACACTTTTGATCAGATATAATATATGGCTGTTACAGCACCTAGGTCTAGTGCCGTCCGAATGTCGCACAGGCGACGAAGACCTCTACGAAGGTTAACTTAAGTTCGGCAGAACATGTACCTACTTCATAAAGTTCTAAGAGTATTGTATCCAGGAGCATCTTAGAATTTCTTCACGGATATACATCGATTTACTAAAACACTCCATCATGCTCTTAGACGAGTTTAGGCTATCAACAATTTTTTTAGCCTGAACCGTGATGAGAACTCCTGACATCATGGTTAGAAGAGGTATTTTTATATTGTTAACCGATGGAGCGGGCGGAATTTATATTTAGTACTAACCTCAGGTATCGTCAGTACCTTTAGTAAATTGGCAAGGTCGTTCAGTTTAATTCTCATATCGTAAAGATGAAACTTAATCACTCGATTAACTAGAACGGTTATTAGGCCAGGCTGTTATTAAAGCCATTCCGTAAATTTTTTCCAGTGGCATCACTCGCGCGTCGCCATCTCCGGAAAGGGATAGGAGGTGGATAAAAGAAGAATAATAAGGGGAGGCCCTTATTATTATATTATATTATCTTCTTAGATAGGATAGGAAGGATAACCAGAAGAGGATAGGGAGGATAACAAAGAAAGGATAGGGAGGGGGTTCGGGCCTCCGGCGCTCTCACTCATCGTACGAAACAACGGTAGGAGTAACTACCGTTGTTACACGCTGATCTTATGTGAAAGGGTGTACTTCACTGATCGAGCCGGCCCATTCGTGCTGGGACAATAGGTTCTAGGAGTAGTAAACTTATAAATAAAAATTACTTCTTATAAATAGAAAAGATTCCCCTCAACACAATGTATAATAAATGTTATCAATTTATTGTTATCAGTAAACCTCGAATGATTGCGGGACACTCATGTATTCCTATTTGTGTATAGGTACACATACAAGAGTCAATAAACTTTACTCAAAGAGTTTAGTCAGTATACTTAGTTATTAAATAAATATAAGCTCCTATTATTAATCTTATGCTATGATGGCGCGTATTCTCAAAAAAAAAAAGCGTATTAACCATTTTTAAAGCATTTAGTCGGGTATCAATAGAACATTACAAATTCCTTTCCATAAAAGGGAATCCTTGTCCAATTCTTCTAATGGCTCTATTTTATTTGATCGCATTCCGTATATTGTAGTAGAATTTGGCAATCATTTTCCCCTAATATTTTGAGTTGAGATTAAGGACAACTAGATGATAATGATACAATCAATCGCTAGAGCCTTGCTTACCCCAGCATAAATAAACCAACTTCCAAGCCAATACCAACCTCTCACATAAGATCAGCGTGTACCAACGGTAGATATTCCTACCGTTGCGTTTCGTATGGTAAGAGACCCGAAGTCTCAAACCCCTTCCCTATACTCATCTTGTTATCTGTCGTATCCACTTCCTATCTCTTTCCTTGGAGATGTTGACGCGCAAATGATGCCTCTGGTGTTGGTGTTGCTAGCGTCTATAGGCTACTGTAACTCCTTACCATCAGGTGGGTCGCATGCTTATTTGCCACACATGCAGTATAAAAAAAAACATCTTGGTGAAAACCAATTGGGGAAGTAGTTGAGATCTATAGGGTTTTTTTTCTATTAAAACACTAAGTAATGTTATTTTCATTGCTTTTTTTTTCATTGGTTGACAACAATTCAGTCAGCAATTCAATTCAAGAGAGATGGTTTGATGGGTTGATAATAAGTAAGTACAACAGTCAAGAATATATCCCATATCCAATTAGAATAAATTATCTGTTAATGTACCTTTCTATAGCAACACCTATAAGTTTAAAAACTAGTATTTAACCAAAATTCAAAATATAAAAAAAAAGATAAAGACCACTTGTTGCCTGCCCTATCACAACTAATCTTAACTATTTTAATTAATGACTTCATAATGAAAGCTCCAACAAGATCGCATCTGAATATTTCTGTATATTGATTAATCTCGTTGCTATTTTATTGTAGTCCTCAAAAACATAGCATCACGCCTGTATTCCCACGTAATAGGGGGCGAGCATATTGACGTCTACCGGGCACATTTTCCAAACTCCGGGCTGCTACAGAGAATTTTTCTTTTTAGGAAAAAGCTTGCCGACCCGGGAATCGAACCCGAGACCTCATGATTAGTCCTCAATCAGATATTAATTTTATCATAGAGAATTATTAGTTTACTCGATATAAAAGTATTTCGTTATGTTACTCCCTAAATTTCAACCGAATCCGTTCAGTCGTTTTTAGCATGATTGACGGACAAACATATAAATATCGAAACATATTCACAAACTTTCATATATTAGTAGGAATAGGTTTAGCCCAATTTTGTTTTTGGAGCGTATAATTTAGGTTAAACTGCCTCGGTGGTGCAGCGGTAGTGTATGCGACTGCTGATCATGAGGTCTTGGGTTCGATCCCCGGGTCGCGCAGTGTTATTGAGCTTTTTCGTAAAAGAAGATTCTCAGTAGCAGCCCGGAGTTCGAAAATGTGCCCGGTAGACGGCAATAGGCTCGCTCCCTATTACGTGGGACGTAAACATAGCTGGTGATTCGTGGGTGTGTAATACACCTCTGCCTACCCCTTCGGGGAATACAGGCTGATGCTTTGTTATAATTTAGGTAAAATAAAATGCTGTTTTTGACACTTAAATCCGAAGGGGCAGGTTCCGCGATCTTCTATTTTTTAAAAAGCCGTGTAGCATTATCATGATGTGTTTCAAGGGTGGACGAACATAGGCAAGCCTATCCTAAGCCCTCTCATGAGCGTAGTGGTGGATATTCAAGGCAGCGGCGTGGTTAAAATTGATTTGCTAATTCCCATGACCTTCAGCTGGGTTGTGAGTAACTTTCACGCAACAACATAAACAAAAGCTTACCAATATAAAAAAATCAAGTAAGTACAATTTCTAATCATCTGTAAATATCAGATTTCCATAAAGGAAATCTGCTTATCATATAGATTAACTTGAAGGAATTGCACGTAATGTTATGTATTAAAATTGCAAACCTTTAAGTGCCTTTATGGCACTCCAATCAAAACAACACAACACAAATCACAACACTAGCACAACAAACGATCTTACAAATATTCAAACAATTAATTGAATTGAAAACCGTTACAAAAATCACAAAACCGTTAGAATTAAAACAAACGCGTGCGTTTATTGTCGTCGATGCACACAGACTAAAAATTGAATTACGATTCAGTGATAAGACACTTCGCTTATTTTTTTAAATAAGTCGTGAACACTGTTGTTACCTTCATCACGTGTATTTTTCGTTTAATCAGTTTAGATTCGCGCGCTCCGCGATGTGTTTTTCTAAACACTAAACGCGAGCGAAGCAACGCGTCGAGGATTGCGTCAAGGTAGTGGGCGTTATGATAAGGCTGAAGTTGCATTTTTAAATAGTTATTTTTAATTACTTCGGCTCTCATAAATCAAACTTTAATATTTTAATATTGCCATGAGACCTAAACAATATGAGACTATAAAAGTGCTTATATTTAAATAGCCTAATAAATATATCTTAGGTATGTATCATAAGGCAAAAATTGTAAACGAATTTAAAAAAATATTTTTTATAACAATTTTACTAAGTAGGTATATACTGCTACCCGTGACTCCGTCCACTTGGAAATTAAGTAATTTTATTTTTGCACAATAAACTTAATCTTTATAACATTAACTAGCTGTTTTTTGGTGAGAGCCCCCTATAAACAAACGTCAATCACATGCATTTCATACACTTTAACCTTATTTATGAGTATAGCTATAGATAAGTATAGATAATAGATGTAAATAAATACTTTTTTAATTCACCACCATGCAGTAAGCCGATAATAATTGTACGAAAAACCCACCCACATAAATCCAGCAGTTTTGCGTAATGCAAGGCAATGCGCTGAAGGATAACAATGTATCAGTGTTGAAACCACTCGCCCACTAGAGCACACCTCCCTTTTGTCAATTCACACGTTGGCCATCAGTGCAGTAACTGCTTCAAACGGAGCCCTTTCACATTGTAGGTCAGTAAATCATTCATTCAGTATAATATATATAGGCTATGAATTAAAACTATGTGGAAAAGGTAAATATATCTTTTGTTTCACTAATTACCACTACGATAACCGCAATATCTCTACAACCACTTCCAAGGAGTTGCTCCTATTTGCATGTTTGTTGAGATAAGCGGTCGGCACACGAGACAATTGCCGTGAATCTCATGACAATGGTTGCACATAATGGCGCAGTGGCTTATATACTGACCTCTCATGCGTACTGGTTTCAATTCCCAAGCAAGACAACTATTTGTGTGATCCGCAATGGAAAATGTAAGTGTACTTACATGTAAACTTCCTAGCAACGCGATACAAGGATTATTCCTTAGTACCGTGTTCTAGTACTGTCAGCTTTTATAAAAAAACAACAGAGCTACAGCAAGTTTAACTAAAAAAATCGTTATATTTCTACCTGGAATCAAAACTACCTCACACTTATGTTTTTTTTAGTTCAGGTAGCGCATTTGCCCCTATTCGTTGAAACACAAAAGTAATATTCCCGAGTTGCATCAATCAACCTCACGGTATTGAGTCACAGCAATATTTAACCATGGTACCTACAGGTAATCATCGTACAGGCCATTATTCTACTCCTACTAATATTATAAAAGTGTTTTTGGAGATGTTTCTATGTTTGTGAATTTGACATGTAGATATATGAGACACTGGATTAAAATAAAGTATAGTTTTCATACCCGTAGGAACGCTATATCTACCACTGAAGTAATATCTTTCATAGGTCCGCCAGTACAGGTCGAGACGGCACACGGCGGATTTATTTAGTGGGTGAGAGCTCCACACTACCCTGTCCGTTGCCCCGAACGACGGAGTCTACGGTAAGGTACTTACATATTTTCCCGCCTTAACGAACTCTCAAATGACCTTAAAGCTAAATGAAACTATGATGAAATATGTACGAAATTTGGTAGGTATATAATTATAGATAAAGCCTGGATATTTTGTGGGATATGTCTAAATAAATATTTATGGATCATATTTGGCAGTGCACTCAAACGAATTCGCGGGCTGAAACTCATATTTCAAATGTCTGTTATTTCATAAAACAAGCACAGTCGCAAATTAAATGATTAACGACTGACAACTATCGCTAAATTTACATCAATTAATTAAAACGTACTTGTGTGACACGTTACGCATGACTAACTTAACTGATTTCGTCATCTGATTACAATCAAACAGGCTTTTTAAAGTTACAATGTCGAATTCGTTTTCTGTGAATTCTCACACACTCGTATTATGTTTCGAGCGAGATGTAAATAACAATTAGCATTACGACAAAAATGGACTGAGAAAATTATACAATTTTATAATAATACACAAACATATATAGGTAACTAGTACATTCCCCGCGGCTTCGCTCGCGTCATAGTATTGTTGATGAAAAAACAATTTCGGATAGGATTCCTATTATTAGGTATAAGCGTCGCCACGCAAACAGACGGTTTTACCCTCCCTCCGCATTAGATGCTTCACATCAAAAACATAGGTTCCGGATAAGTAATCACCAACATACATATATCATAATATATACTAAAAACCCCGAAACACGTCTTATAGTATAACTATTATTCCGATCAGTTCATTAGTTTTTGCAGTATAACCGAACAAAAAAACCGGCTCTCCATTTATTAGTATAGATTATGATCAGAAAATTGTGCAAATGTTTTTTTGATGTGAAACATCTAATGCGGAGGGAGAGTAAAACCGGGTGTTAGCGTGGCGACGCTTTTATTTTACTTGTCCCGTTAAAATCTTGCAAGTAGGGGGGGACCTCTCGCTGCCGAGCGTCGTCAGAGCGATGCTTGGCAGCGACAGGAATTGGGCCGCGGTCGCTGCCTTCTGCGAGGAGGTTATCTCGCGGAAGGAAGCGGCGGAGAGGGCTAGGGAGGAGGATTCTTCCGCTGACCCAAGCCGCCGCCAGCGACCGGGGCGGCGCAGGCGCAGGTACTTGCGCCTCATGCCGCCCTAGCTGAGGCTGCGGGTGGATGGACCGGGGAACGTCCGCCACCCGCAAGGCCTCCCGCGAAGGTGCGACGCTCCTCTGCGGATGCGTCGCTCAGTAGAGGGTACCCGAAAGGGTAAACCGCCGGCGGACCACCGAAGGAATGTAACACAATTCCAGTGGCCCGCCAATAAAGGCGGAGAGACGGCACACGGCGGGTTTCGTTAGTGGGTGCAGGACCCACACTACCCTGTTCGTTGCCCCGAACGACGGGGTGTGCGGTTAGGAACATTTTATCCCGCCTTAACCAAAAAAAAAGGTTGTTTGTATGTTAAAAAGAAAGAAAACATAATACAAATAAACTTTACTAATAAGCACCAATAATCAATACTACGATATAAATCTATGACTACCAATATTCAAAAATGCTGTTTTGGTAAAGTGTTAGGAAATTGAAACTAGATAGATACTAATTTAAGCTCAGCCCCCTTAGCATGAAAAACGAAACATTAAACGAACTTTCGTTTCGCTTCATTGTGATTGGTCACCTGAATCACGCGTCGAAATCTTGACTAATCAGGAATCACGCGTCGGACTGTTGATCAATCACAATGACTCGAAACGAAAGTTGGTCTAACGTTTCGTTTATCATTCTAAGGGGGCAGATTCTATATTGTTATTGTATCTTTTATAATCTTTTTTTTTGTTTAGCTATTGTAGTTTTATATTATTTTGGGGATAACGGTGCTGGTTGTGCGATTAGTTAAGAGTTTACATATACTTAAGACATGCTTTGTAATTTTTTTATTGCACAATTGTTAGTTGTCCTGAATAAAATAAAATAAATAAATAAACCTTTACACTTATGTGAGAAGTAAACGAGTAAAATCCCGTAGCCGTCTAGATATTTAACTGTAAGAAACCCGTACTATAGTTTACAACAGAAAGCACCTGCAATTTGCCGGTCATCATTCACGCCATGATAATCCACTCTATACAGTTATGTTGCAGAAATTAATGCGTGTGGTTAAGAGGTTCGTGTGTTACGGCATTTAGATACACTAACTCCGTTATATTGTTGTGGTTGACCCGCGGCTTCGCTCGCATTATAGTGATTTAATCTATTTTAAATAGGATTTGGATCTTTAGTATCAAAGAAACAAGTAAATTTTCTCGGTAATAGCCACAGGAGTTCGGGCTGTGTGTTGATATGTATGTATTGTTTTATACATAACTAGCTGTTTCCCGCGGTTTCGCTCGCGTAAATAAATGACTATTACATTATTTTTTTTAAAAAGAAAACGGCCTCACGTCCCACTACAACTACTATTACTTATCATCGCGCCATCTCCCTTGCGGGGTAGGCAGAGAAAACAGAGTGCCACGAGGCTCTATCCTTTCATACATCTCTCGCTTCGTCAACATTCATAATTCTCTTTATACACACATAGCTGTTACCCGCGACTTCGTCCGTGAGTAATTTCATAAAAAAAAATAAAGCAACCCTTGAAATTGTCGGTAATACAGTGCAACGGTATTACAGTACTCGGGGTTGGAACTTCATTACTGAAATGCTAGATGGCGTTGAAGTTGCTAGATTTTGTGACAAACAATTTTTTTATTTTTCGTATTTTTTTTAATAAAAAGTATCCTATGTTACTTCTAATACCTCCGAGAATATGTGTACAAATTTTCATGATGATCGGTTAAGTAGTTTTCACGTGAAAGCGTAACAAACAAACTTACATTCACATTTATAATTATTATAATTATATACATAATATATATAGATTACTAGATTCTGCCGTGTGGGGCCGGCTTTAGAATTATCCCACCCCTCTCCACCCATGGGAGTCGTAAGAGCCGACTGAGGGAATACCGGGGGAGTGGGAAGCAGCACTCCTTCGAGTATTAACAGCATCCACTGCGATCGCCAACCCGCCTGCCAAGCGTGGCGATTACGGCACTATCCCCTATTCTTGGGGAGGCCTATGTCCAGCAGTGGACTTTGAAGGGCTAATGGATGGATGACTAGATTCTACTTGCGATTTCGTCCTCGTGGACTTTAGAACTGGGTCAATATATGATAAAATGTCACTCTGCAGCGCATTAAATCTTTATGCAAAAACAACTATCCTACAAGAACTTCATATTATACCACGGAGAATCTCATCTCACCGGCATCCCCGTCCAAATCGGAGTCTATTTTTAAATGACTTCGAAAATAGGAGGCTATTTGTCTCATATGTATGTATATTTATATGTCACACAGTTGGACTCTCCATTGAAGGCGAATCTTTGAAAATAATTCCTCACCAGGCAGTGATACGTTGACAAATACAAACTTATAATTTGATTGTGATTATTAGGATTTGACATGATCAGCTATTTTACTAGAAACCAATTTTTTTTTAAGTGGAAATAGAGAAAGTTTTTATGAGCAGGATTCGAACTAGCGTCTTCCTCTAACTGGGGGGACGCTTTAGATCGCTAAGCTATCGTAGAAGCCTGCTAACTCCCAATTACACACACACACGATTAATTTGCGAAAAGTCGGAGATGTGTGCCTAATCGAGGTCTCGACTTCCTTAGACTGAGGGTCAAGCTCGTTAGATTTTGTAGTCCTCGTTCTTTCTTCTTTTCAATGCTATGTGTGATGATGATGTCCATTATTATCCCATTGTTGGGCTTGGGCATACCTATACTCTCATGGGCTTACTAATAAACGTCGCTTAACTTCAGAAGTTAAGCGACGTCTTTGTCACTAATATGACAGTTTGACGTTGAAAGAAAGGAACAAAACACGGAATAATTCGGAGCTTAAACAATGTTTATTAATAAGGGGAGATGTTTGCGGGAGTGAGAGCGATTTAAGCTGTAATATTAAAAATCTCTAAAACCGCTATGTTTTCCTTCACCGAGCAATGATAATTTGTATAAAATACAAATACGTAATTTCGAAAATTCAGAGGTGTGTGCTATGCGAGATCTGGACCTTGGACTGGGCCACTAGGGAATCACAGAGCATTTTGCTGGGGATTGAACTCTTCTATCTTGTATATTACTTCTATCTTTCTATCTTGCTATCCTTGGTTTGACTATTAATATATCACGAGTTTTTATTTACTTACATATATCAAGTCCAGGGTGTAGTATTGAAAACGACGGGGTGTGCGGTTAGGATCATTTTTTCCCGCCTTAACAAAAAAAAACAAAAAAGGTGAGTATTGAACGATTGTATCAATCAATCATAATATTAACAGTATAATAACTACGTTATTCGTAATGTATGCCGCGTGGGAAGATAAACGCAACGCTTACCACGTTAATTATACTTTTGCAATAACATACTGATAGAATAAAATATATACTAGTCGACTCGTGCGGAATTCCGCAGTGCGCATCGATATTTATCGAATCCGATTCGATTTTTATCGAAAAATAGACGCATCCATTAAAGGACCTCTTCTTAAATGATTTTAGATCTGGAATTTAACAGAAGCGGTACATTTTTAGACCGTGGCTCTATTTTTCGTCATTAACCGGCATTTAAAATGAGGAGTAAATCATAGTATAATCATAAAAACAAAAAACACGTGTTGTTTGTGTGTTTTTGTAGTAAATCATAGTATAATCATAAGTAGTAGTCGGAAAAAAGAAATAATAAGTAGGTATATACTTAAGATTTTCCGATTAATTTATTCTATCACGATTCCATAAGATGCAATCTAGGAATTAATAGCTTAAAATAATTATTGCCAAATTATTTTTCTATAAGTACTTAAATATGTTTTTATAATTCAACACAAAGTGTGAAAATATAAAATCGAAAATAACAGTCATGAACAGGCATTTTCACACTGTATTGATTTATATGGCTAAAGCATTTCAAATGCTAAAAAAGTACATACTTACCTATATAGAAATACAAATTATCATTTGTGAATAAGAAAAAAGAGTATTCTTCCTATCCGGGGAAGTGCTCTAATCCACTGAGCTACAGTACTATATTTTAGACATACCCAATCTCCTTATCACATTTGTCTTAACGACCAACGCCCTCTATCGGAACGCATTTACATGCATTCATCCGTTCTAAAAGATAGTACTGTAGCTCAGTGGATTAGAGCACTTCCCCGGATAGGAAGGGACGCAGGTTCGATGCCCGCCTGTACTAAAATACTCTTTTACTTTATTCACAAATTATAATTTGTACTTTAAGAGAAGCTGAGCATGTCAAGTGCTAAAATATATATCAAAATATATAAAAATATCTAAATATTTTTATAATTGTTTATTTTCATATGATATGCCTAGCTACCTTCTTATAAATTACTATAATATATTGCGAGCGAATTATTTTGCGTGGAATTTAGTTTAAATATCATACTAGATTATGACTGCAACTTCTTCCGCATGAACTTTAGAATATGAATAGATCACTCTACGGAACATCAAATATCTTTACTCAAAAATAATACTCCTTTTTTTTTATTTTTCCGATACGAAAAGTCTAGGTACTTATGTCCTTTTCTGGATTCTGAACTATATGTATGCAATTTTTTTTTTTCATGATGAAATGTTCAGTCTTTACCGTGTAAAAGCGTAACAAATAAATAAACAAACAAACTCTATATCTCTCTTTCACATATATATAAATATTACCTTTATCTTATGTTCCGTCTCCACTTTTAATACATACGAGTATATCTTCAATGTACAGACATAATGAATTCTACTGTTGCTGTATAATTTTAAAAACTAAAATTGCTTATATATCATATACCTAGTTAAAATAGAAAACTAACTGCTACAGCTTAGCGTTGCCATCGGCATTAGATGAGGTACACACGCAGTTGTCTTTTTTTATATAACTACTTAAATAAAAGTATATATTTTTTTTATAAAAATATAAAAATACTTTTAAAAACTATTCTTTATTTAGCCCCGTCTGTCCTTATCCTATTTATTTTTCCCCGTCTGTCCGTACGTCAGGACAGCTCAATTTAAAAAGTCATTGTAAATGGCAATGGTCAATTAAATTATTACGCCATCAGCATTACCCATTAGAATTCACTAGAGAAGCAGCGAAGCACATCTGAAAGGCATTGCTCTCAAAATGATAATATAATATGGAAATTTGGTATTTTTTAGTGCAATTACCAGAGATAGTCACGTCACACATCTGGAAAGTAAAAGTGGTATTGCACAACAAAATTATACTGTATTAGTAAAGTAATAGCAACTTTTTATAAATATACCTCCAACGTTGAAGAGTTTCCCCAGAGATTAATACAGTTTTTATGACTTTTTACGGTAAGTATACCTTACTTAGGTATATTATAATTATAATCGTCTTTTAGTGAAAACCAATCTGTTAATTTATTTTTCAATTTGTTGCCGTTGTATCTGGAGCGGATTATTTCATCACCATGTAAACTATTTACGCCAGTGGAATACTTCATTAACCCTGATTATGTCATTTTCAGTAAATTAATAAACTTACTGGAGTATAATTATGACAGGATTTCAACCACTCGCCATGACGTCACGCCAAAAACTCTCCTTCAATTTGTTACCAAAATCGACAGATAAAAAAGTACTGCTATAATATAAATCATAATAATAATGCTCAATTTTAGTTGCTATAATCCGTCGGAATCTTATGTACTTAGTACCTATACCTACTATAAATCTTTTAGAACGGTTACCCCTTTCTTTTGTTAAAGCGGAACAAAATGTACCTAACCACACACCCCGTCGTTCGGGGCAACGAACAAGGTAGTGTGAAGAATGTTTACCCTACACTTGTTGACAGAAAAGATATCGTTCAGAAACAAGTTCAATATCAGCCGGCTCTATGCATGATTAGTGAACAAAAAGTGACAAATGATTCAAATGAACCCACCGGCCAAATGATTTATTGTGTATATTAGCGACACTTTTTATTGCTTCAATGATATTTGTTTTTTCTCTAGTTAGAGTATTTAGAATGTTTAATTCGTTATGCAATATAATACGCTCACTAACAAAGGTTTTACGCTAATGAGTTTCTCACATTTGCGCAGATTTCTTTTAAATCTGTAGCTTTTGTTGTCTTTTTTTGTTATTAAAAACTTGTGGTCGGATTTTACTTTACCTTGAATTTTCTTTTGATTTTCCATACATCAGCTTTTCGACATTCACTGCTCGACATAGACCTCCCGAGTGCCATGCAGATAAGACTGATGGGTCAACTTCCGTTCACGAGGTCGTGGGTTCGATTCCCACTCAGGACAATTATTTGTGTGATAAACACAGCTATTTGTACTGTGTCTGGGTGTTTTCTATTTATTATATGTATGTATTTACAAAAAAAAGTAATATACCTATGTATTATACCTATCCGTAATCCATGGTAGCCATAGTACAAGTGTTAAGCTTAGTTTGGGCCCAGAGGACGTTGTGTGAAAATGTCCGTGAGTATTTATTTATTTATCCATCAGCTTTTCGACATCCACTGCTCGACATAGACCTGCCGAGTTCCATGCAGATAACACTGTACCCAACGCTTTGATCATAACATCAGTGCTCCTGGTAGGGAGCTTGCTACGCTGCGACGTCATAGCCTGGTCGCCACTCGAAAACCTTTCTTCCTCAAAGTTTGTTAAAATGTTTGCGCACACAATCTTATGTTTCTCTAAATGTTCAGTTTTAAAATAATTCAAATTAAATGGTAATTGGTATTAAAATTGACTGACGTCATTGTAGGCACATCACTACCTTCTTCTCTTATTAAAACTATAAAAGTTATAAGGATAAATCGTGGGCAGACAATTTTATATCAATGTTTCGATGAATGAATTGTCCTTATTAGTAAATTAGGTGGGTAGGTTAAACTTTAAATTAATATGAACACAAAAAGTATCATTTTGTTGGGAAATGTACGTTCTTGTTTAAATTAGTACTTCGCGCGAGCCGCTTGTGTGTTTCCATCCATCCATCAGCCTTTAAACGTTCACTGCTGGACATAGGCCTCCCCAAGAGAACGCCACAACGAGCGGTCCCGTCATGGGTCAATGGGGCATAATGCCGTAATCGCCACGCTTGGCAGGCGGGTTGGCGATCGCAGTGGATGTTGTTAATACTCGAGGGAGTGCTGCTGCCCCCGGTATTCCCTCAGTCGGCTCTTACGACTCCCGTGGGTAGAGAGGGGTGGGACAATTCTAAAGCCGGCCCAACACGTTTAGCCAGGCTATAATAATTTAATAAACTTATATGTTTTAATAGTTTCTAAGTAATGCAAACAAACACGCTAAACAAATAGACAGAGATTCTAAAAAAATTTTTATATTCAAATAAATAGCCCAATATAGCTAGTCGTTTCCTCAAGTCTCTTAGTCATCCAACTAAACGTTACAACTAAACTTAAGAGATGGCGGAGAGAGACCATGACAGCACCAGCTAAATGTGCACAATTCCACACACGACCAGAATCATACAATACGTCAGAAGAATGTCCTATAACTTATAGTGAACCTATGTTTGTCCATTTTACTCGTATTATACGATTTCCTAGATAATAACTGTCTTCTTTAGCATGCATGCAAAAATATATGTTAATCTACTCACATGTGCCGAAGCGTGGGTGTCGACTAAAAGCATTATAATAGTAAAATGAAAAACATAGTGACAGGTCCACCAACACAACCAGATTATTATCTAATAAGTGATTTGGAGTAACAAAAACATTGATGACAACTTGTTTTGGTCGATATTATGAAGCATTGTCTTTCATAGCAAGACTTCTTCAGTGTGGTTTTTTTTTATTGCGTATTATGTCAGATGAGCCGCGGCCCACCTGGGTAAATGGTAACCGTCGCTCATGGATTCAACCATACCGAGAGTATTGTCAAGCCACTGCTCACCATTTCATTTCACATAATATATGAAATGAAAGAATATCCTACAAAGAAAACACACCGATGTGCTTCATGGCCGGTCCCACGCGAGGTGGTGGTACCAACCCGATCGAGCTCGATAGCAAGCGAGTACTCCCATTTGGTACCCGCCCTACCACCAGTAATATACATATTGAACTAACTTCTGCCCACGACTTCGTCCGCGTGGAAGCTCTCAAAAGGAAATAAAATAATTAGTGCTCCGCTCCTATTGGTGGTATATAGTATTTATCCGTGTGGTGACGGATTTAGAATACAGATGTAGCCACCCCATTCTTTCCCGCGGGTGTCGTAAAAGGCGACTAAGGGAAGTAAGCAATTATCACCTTTCTGCATTACTGGTGGTAGGGTGTGATGCCAAGTGGGATTACTTATTTGGTATCGGGCCCGAGTGGGTCAGTACCACCGTCTCCCGTGTGACCGGCCATGAAGCACTTAGGTGTGTTTTGGTTGTAGTGGGAGATTGCCGCCCCTGTCCATTTTCCCTTCCTGAGCGCGCGGTGGGTTTCGGTGATGCTCGGAACGGGCATTGATAGGGGTCATGGCTTGTGCGTTGGGCGTGAGGGGCTGATGCGGGGTACAGGGAGACCCAGTGGGAATGGTTCGCCGGCCACCTGCCGGTCAGTAGGGACCCGAACCCGAGGAAATACTACCTCGGGAGGCTGTCCCGCCAACCGGCGAAAATCCCGTGGAGTTACCGTCGTGCCGGAGTAGGAGACCGGTGTGGACCCGACGGTGACTCATGGGGGGGGCACCGGGGGCCCTTCCGTGTTTCGTGTCAGCTCCTCACAAAACCCATTGTCTAGCCATGCGCCAAGTGTCACCACCCATTTTTTCCGAGTGTCACCGGTACCTATAGTGCGCGTGCCCATATCCTCCAAACTCTTCACAAATCATGGCCATAAAGAAAAATAAAGAGTAAGTGTTTTACGGCGGCCTCCCTATCCACATCATCAGTGGAGTTTTGCAACATCAGGGGTCTTCACGGTAATCTCGAAGCCGTCCATCACCATCTCGAGACGGCGCGGCCTGCCTTGCTCGTTTGCTCTCTCACGAAGACGCAGATAGGTGCTCCGGACAACATTTCGTACCTTTAATACCCTGGCTACGAACTGGAGCATTCCTTCCATCGTAAAGCCGGGGTGTGCGTATTCGTTCGGAGTGATGTCTGCTGTAACCGCCTTCGGGGCCTTCAACATGGCGAACTGTCTATTTTATGGCTACGCGTAGAATATGGTAGAACAGACCGCATCATCTACGCGTGCCTTTACAGGTCCCATGGCAGTGATTTGGGGTCAACTCATCTTTTCGAGAACGTCGAACGGGGGATAGACAAAATATTGGAGCAGTTTCCATCTGCGGAGGTGGTGGTCCTTGGTGACTTCAATGCTCACCACATGGAGTGGCTTGGGTCCCGGACCACTGACCTCCCGGGTCGAGCCGGGTCAGCTCTTCAATATGGCTTCGGCCTATGGTCTCTCTCAACTGGTAACACAGCCTACCCGTGTCCCAGATATTGAGAGTCAAGAGCCCTCCTTGTTGGACCTTCTGCTGACTTCAAATCCACAAGGATACCGGGTGGTGGTTAGTGCTCCTTTAGTATCATCCGATCACTGCTTGGTCCGCTGCACTGCCCCTGTTGCGAGAACCAATCGCTTTCCAGCGAATGGGTCTCGTAGAGTCTGGCAGTATAAGTCAGCAGATTGGGATGGACTACGCGAGTTCTTCGCGTCCTACCCTTGGAAGCAGCTATGCTTCTCCTCTAGGGACCCTGATGTCTGTGCGGACTGCATCACGGAAACGGTGATCATGGGGATGGAATTATTTATCCCCAGCACCAAAATACCGGTTGGTGGTCGCAGCCGTCCATGGTTTAGCAAAGCCTGTAGGACGGCTGCACGCCAGAAGCAGTCCGCATACCTGGCCTGGAATAGGGCCAGGAAAAGTCAGGATCCGACCGCCAAAGAGGAGAAGCGGAAATTTAATGCTACTTCCAAGTCTAACAAGAGGGCTATTGCCGAAGCCAAGGCAGAACACATTGCCAGAATTGGCGAGCGACTTGCAAGCTATCCCAATAGGAGCCGAGCTTTCTGGTCGCTCGCCAAGGTAGTACAGGGCAACTTCTGCCAGTCTAGTCTCCCACCACTGCGGAAACTAGACCGCAATTTGGCCCATAGTGCCAAAGAGAAAGCCGATCTTTTGGGCCAACTCTTTGCCTCAAACTCGACTTTGGACGCCGGAGTGGCCACACCACCCACCGTCCCTCGGTGTGAAAGCTCCATGCCTGAAATCCGCATTACGCAACGTGCGGTCAGGCGGGAGCTGCTGCTACTGGACGTCCATAAGTTGAGTGGGCCGGATGGCATCCCTGCGGTGGTTCTTCGACCGTGCGCCCCTGAGTTGACCCTCGTCCTTACGCGCCTGTTCCGCTTTTCATACAGTACCGGCAGGATTCCTACATCGTGGAAGGTAGCCCATATTCACCCTATTCCCAAAAGGGGTGATCGGTCAGACCCGTTGAATTACAGGCCAATCGCGATAACATCCCTGCTCTCCAGGGTTCTGGAGAGAGTCATCAACCGCCGACTTCTGCTGTACCTTGAGAATCACCAGCTGATCAGTGATCGCCAATACGGCTTTCGTCAAGGTTGATCAGCTGGTGATCAAATTCAAATTCAAATTCAAATTCAATAATATCTTTATTTCGTAGGCCTATTCAATAGCACTTAAAATCGCCAAGAATACACAAAAATAATCAACACGAGCGCCTGAGGCGAGTGCATCCGCAATAACAAAGTGGCGATTGCAATCGCCACAAGCGGCCGGATTCCGAAGTAAAGCCTTTCATGAGAAGAACCCGGCAAGAAACTCATGGGCCACTTTTTTAAATCTTCTCGTGTACCACACTCATCGCTGGGCAGAGGCCTTGGAGGGTGGGGGTGAAGCTTTGGCGTTCAGCCTGGACATCGCGAAGGCATTTGACAGGGTCTGGCATAGGGCCCTTCTATCGAAGCTACCATCGTATGGAATCCCCGAGGGGCTCTGCAAATGGATCGCTGGCTTGCTCCATGATCGCAGCATCAAAGTCGTTGTAGACGGATGCTGCTCTGATACCATGGAGATTAATGCTGGTGTTCCTCAAGGCTCGGTGCTCTCCCCAACGCTGTTCATCCTGCATATCAATGACTTGCTCTCAATAGAGAGTATGCATTGCTATGCGGATGACGGGTGATGCGCGATATACCAGCCATCAGAAAGTACCTCGGAACATGCTGGAGGAGAGGCGGATCCAACTTGTGTCTGAAGTCGAGCGCTCTCTAGGGCGGGCCTCGGAAAGGGGAGAAAAGAGCTTGTTCAATTCAACCCTACGAAGACACAGGTTTGCGCGTTCACTGCAAAGAAAGACGCATTTGTTGTGACGCCCCAGTTCCAAGGGGCAACTCTCCCGGTCTCCGAGAGTATTGGGATCCTTGGCATCGACATATCTAGTAAAGTCCAGTTCGGGAGTCATTTGGAGGACAAAGCCAAATTGGCGAGCAAGAAACTGGGCGTCCTGAACAGAGCCAAGCGGTACTTCACACCGAGGCAGCGACTTGTGCTGTATAAAGCACAAGTCCGCCCTCACGTGGAGTACTGTTCACATCTCTGGGCAGGCGCACCAAAATACCAGCTCGACCCACTTGACTCCCTGCGAAGACGCGCTGTTCGAATTGTCGATGATCCCAATCTCACGGATGAGCTGGAGTCGTTGGGGCGGCGGAGGGACTTTGGGGCTCTCTGTGTGCTCTATCGACTTTTCAACGGGGAGTGCTCTGAGGAACTGTTTGAGGGTTTGAGGTGGTACCAACATCGCCGTTTTACCACCGGACCACGAGACGCCGTACTAGGGTTCATCCATACCACCTGGAAACGATCTCGTCCAATCGTTTTCAGCGTTCTTTTCTACCACGTACGTGTAAGATCTGGAATGAAATTCCTGCTGCGGTGTTTCCCCAGCGTTACGACTTGTCCCTCTTTAAACGAGGTTTGAGAAGAGTACTTTACTCACGGTAGGCGGCGACTTAGCTGTGGCCCTGGTGTTGCCATAGTCCATGGGCGGCGGTTACTACTTACTATCAGGTAGGCCGTTTGCTCGTCTTCCACCGTTGGCAATAAAAAAAAAAATAGCCTATCTAACACTGAAAGAATTTTTCGAATAAGACCAGTCGTTCCTGAGATTAGCGCGTTCAAGCACACAAACTCTTCAGCTTTATATATTAGTAGATATAGACATAGATGATAATTGCTTACTTCCCTTAGTCGCTTCGAACGACACCCCTGAATGGGACCGCACACCCTGCCGTTCGGGGCAACGAACAGGGTAGTGTGGGGTCTTCACCCACTAAAGAAACCCGCCGTGTGCCGTCTCTCCGCCTTTATTGGCGGGCCACTGGAACTATGTTAAATTCCTTCGGTGGTTTTGTGGTAGGCCTAACAAAATGATGCAAACTTTAGGAGAGAGCAATTATCGAGTCTTTGCTCAGCGACATAGAAGGGACAAACTCAATATTCTTTTCTGTCAATAGTTAACATTTTTTAAACTCATACGCCATTAAAATACGCAGTAGGTAAGGCAGTTATTTAGTTTTTAGCACGGACGTAGGATTTTTTTGCTACGTCTATGGTTTTTTAGCAAGATTAATAAAATAGTGTTAGTGTAATTTTCACTTACAGATATACAAATTTAAACAGACCATAAATAATAATATTCAGTCTAGAGTTAGGGTAGGGAATGTCTATAAGGTGTGAGCCTTTTACGTTGGTGTTATATTCGGGTCAGAACGTGGGCTTAGTTTACTTGTCAAAAGGCATATTCTGACTTACAGATCAAACTAATTATCAAAATCTTAAGAACGGTAGATGCGAGGCACACCCGGAGGAGATATTATGTGGATAATTGATGATTGATGATGATGATTACGGCAATTGATATGTTTAATTGTAAGGCATAAAAATATGTGAAGAAGGGATTTTAATATACCTAAGTCAGAAGAAGACCGCTCATCCAAACTTTGCGCGGGAGGTAGCATGAATTCGAACTAGTCAATTCATACAAGCTAAAAATCATAACAATAGTTTTTCCAGAGTACTTAACGGATCTGATCGCAGCTGCTCCAGTAGTAGTTCTTTCCCATGGGTGTCGTACGAGGTGACTAAGGGAAGTAAGCATTTATCACCCATCGCATTACCACTAATACCAGTGGTAGGGCTGGGTACCAAATGGGAGTACTCACTTGAAATCGGGCCTGAGCGGGTTGGTACCACCATCTCCTGTGTGACCGGCCATGAAGTATATCGGTGTTTTGGTTGTAGTAGGAGATAGCCGTTAATTCTTTCATTTCATATCGGTGAAATGAAAAGGTGAGCAGCGGCTTGACAATACTCTCGGTATAGTTGAGTCCATGAGTGACATTTACCATCAGGTGGATCGTGACTAGTCTGCCACCAAACGTAATAAAAAAAAGGAGAAGTGGAGCTAAAATATAAGAAATAAAGAAAGTTGTTTAAAAATTGTTTTAAACAATTTCATATCAGACAAACGCTCATTTAACTAAAAAATAATAGTCGCATTGAAAAGGTTAAGGTAAGGTTATACGTTACGTAAAAGAAAATTTATTTGGTTTAAAATTTTTACTAAATATTCTACCTCCGTACTTGGGCTTCTGACTAATAAAACAAATTATTTCTTTCAATTATTTCATTTCAGTATAGAAGTCACATACCGAACGAACGCTAGCGAATCTTGTCGTAGATTTTAAATCGACAATATCGATTTTGTATTGTCACCACGCTTCAGAATACCGCCTAATTTAACATACAGCAATACCAGCCTATGAATTGTGATTGCTGACTAACATGACTCAGCCGATGTCCCTGAGCTACAGGGTATTATGAGTTGTTATGCTAAACCTTTCTTATTTTAATACCGACCTTATGGACATAATAAAAATAAGAATAATGCAAGTACTTTCAAAATTAAGTCGTATAATATAGCGTAATAATGTATATAGCAGTGATAGTCTAGTTCTAGTGGTAAAAGTTAAAACCAAGGGCTGCAAAGACAATTGCATTTACATGCATTAAACCAATATAGTATCTATCGGAATGCATTTAAATGCATTAAACCAATATTGTAAGTGTTGGTCGTAAAGACAAACGTGATAAGGAGATTGGGATGATCGAAAGATCTTTACGATAGCTCAGTGGCTTAGAGTACTTCCCCGAATTGGAAAAGACGCAGGTTCGATTACCGCTCCTACAAAAAAAAACTCTTTTTCCTTATTCACAAATAATTTGTACTTTAAAAAGTAGCGGAGCATGTCAAATGCTAAAATATAAAAAGCTCAAAAATGTATAAAAAATCGCGCCATCAAATAGTATGAATTGTAATTGCAAAATGAAACCAACTATATTGGTTTAATGCATGTAAATGCATTCCGATAGATGGCGTTGGCCGTAAAGACAAATGTGATAAGAAGATTGGGATAATCGTAAGATCTGTACGATAGCTCAGTGGCTTAGAGCACTTGCTCGGATTGGAAAAGACGCGAGTTCGATTCCCGCTCGTACAAAAATAAATCTCTTATTCCTTATTCAAAAATAATTTGTAGTTTAAACAATGATATCTAGTTCGATCCCCAGTTCAAGGTCACGGCACACACCAACTTTTCGCAATTATTAGTCCTGAGCAATTATCACGATGGCTGATTTGGCAAAGCATCTAGATGGTATCCAGGATCTCCTGGATACCGTCTAGATGCTTTGCTTTGATGCAGGTTCAAATCCTGCTTGTGACTGTTATTTTCGATTTCACATTTTTCACTTTGTGTTTAATGTTACTAAACTAGTGTTCACTTGGTTTTCACTAGGTAGATAGCGCATGGCTTGAATTAAAATTTAGACTTATTTAATTTAATATTGGCCGTGTGGGGCCGGCTTTCGAATTGTCCCACCCCTCTCTACACACGGGAGTCGTAAGAGCCGACTGAGGGAATATCGGGGGAGTGGGCAGCAGCACTCCCTCGAGTATTAACAACATCCACTGCGATCGCCAACCCGCCTGCCAAGCGTGGCAATTACGGCATTATCCCCCATGACGGGACCGCTCGTTGTGGCGTTCTCTTGGGGAGGCCTATGTCGAGCAGTGGACGTTGAAAGGCTGATGGATGGATGATGGATGGAATTTAATATGTATGTCAGGAACAAACAGATCGACAGACAACATTTTAATAATTGTTTTAATATACATACTTTATTTATTAATATAGGTACATACTATATTTTTTAATTCAGTAAAAAGCTGTTATTTAGATGTATTACAAATTAAGACACTTCAATTTTATTTAAGTAGGTATTTGTATAGTTCGGACGATCCATAAGAAAATCAAGAAAAAATGATTCTTTGCGAAAGTGAAATTTAATAAATGCTCATAATAATTTTAACATAATTAGAATAAATCACTTACCCATGTTTATATCCATATTGGCTTGCAAAACAGATATTTACAGCTTGGCACTATATTTTTTATCACTTGTAATCACAGTAAAATCTTTGGTACTTCTCAGCAGTTCACTATTATACAATAAGTTCACTAATCAATTTAGTCGCAATTACGAACGTACTAAGTACCTGAAATAGATATCTAAGGTCGGTAAATATTTATTAAAAAAATAAGTGAGCCGTTCGGTTGTTCTACAAAAAGTGACAGTAACACCAACCTTCTTCACGATGTAAACAGATGAATTTTGCCGCGTTTGAGCAGATACTAAGGAATACTTGTATTAAGATCTGTTCAGAATAATGTACGTAGACGTTTACTGTAAATCTCGTTTAAATCGCGCGCTGACTGCACTAAGCACTGTCGCAAGTAAACTGCTGTTACATTCACCACACGGAGGAATTATGGAGGATATACACTAAAATAATATAACAACATTTAAACATTAAATAATAAGAATTTAATCTTTTAGATGATAAATATTAAGTAATACTAGAGTGGCTTTGGGGAAGTTGTACCAATTTCTGTACCTATCGCCGTAACTTACTGAGCCAGAGCTAACCTACGCAACCGTTCAGTAGGACTTAGTACCTATTTATATTACTATATATTTGCTACAGCTACGCTACATATTCAGCCAGAGGGATCGGCAGGTATTAGCATGTTTTTCATGTATCTTTTCTACGTATACATATATGTTATAGTGTGATTTTCCCTTTAAAAGCTCTACTTAGTAAGACTTACTGCCTCGGTGGAGCAGCGGTAGTGTGAGCGACTGACTGATTAAGATCATCATCTTACACTCACTGTATATAACAATATAACTAGAATATCCGATGTACGACCTTTCAAAATTCGGATCTAATTCCAAAACGATGTAATCAACGGATCATAATTATGATGTGATTAGGTAATTTACTTGCTGTCAAAATGAAAAATAATATCTTCTTTTAGTCAATTATATTGACTTTTTTAAGAGCGCTTCAAGGAGCGCTTCTGTGCCACCTGCATCAATATGTAGGTATTTATTTATATACGTACGTCAAATGTGATTATGTCTTTATGAATGTTGTGATATAAGTACATATTGTAACATAATATTGCCATTGCATTATGCTTTCCGAAATGTAAGATAATATATATTTTAGGCTTTTAATAACCTTAGAGGGTACCCGAAAGGGTAAGCCGCCGGCGGACCACCGAAGGAATGTAACATAGTTCCAGTGGCTCGCCAATGAAGGCGAAAAGACGGCACACGGCGGGTTTCTTTAGTGGGTGCAGGCCCCACACTACCCTGTTCGTTGCCCCGAACGACGGGGTGGGCGATTAGGAAATTTTTTTCACGCCTTGAAAAAAAAAAAGAAAGTTCTAATAACCTAATGTAGCCGCAAAATAAATTATCATAGTCTGGGTGACTATACAACCGAACCAAAGCTTTCACCAACGTCCACTTTCCTGTAGAATGATGGTTGCAGTACTTTATAATAGGCGTTACCGAAAGATCGCCTTAACACCGTTTTTATTGAGCAAAAACAACCAAATATTATGTAAAAGGCTGACTTTCGCGTAGTTTTTATAGTAGGCATAGTAGTTGTTTTGTTATACGAGTAGCTCGCTATCGTTCAGTTATTTTCGTCATTATTTTGTTGCTTCTTGGACCTAGTTTATATTAATGATTCTGCTACCGGAGCTTTTGCGATCATACCAATAACGTACAAGTAAACATTACAATAATTCGAATCCGCAATACGGAGATCCGTAGGAGAACGAGAGTGACCGACATAGCCCGCCGGGTTGCCATGCTGAAGTAGCAATGGGCAGGCCACATCGCTCGACGAACCGACAACCGTTGGGGAAGAAAGGTTTTCGAGTGGCGACCACGCATCGGACAGCGCAGCGTAGGACGGCCCCCTACCAGATGGACCGACGATCTGGTCAAAGCCGTGGGGTGCCGTTGGATGCGGTCGGAACAGGACCGCCCGTTGTGGCGTTCTCTTGGAGAGGTCTATGTCCAGCAGTGGACGTTGAAAGGCTGATGGATGGATGAAACATTACAACAACATTTAAGCAGGCAGACTTCTAGATAATTATGTTATCATGATTACAACATGTGATATATACTTAGTGGTAAAGCTATGCTTATCCCAACATGAATAATGGGCTGGCTCAATCAGGGAAGTATACCACGCTTTTTTTTTTTGTTAAGGCGGGAAAAAATATTCCTAACCACACACCCCGTCGTTCAGGACAACGAACAGGGTAGTGTGGGGCCTTCACCCACTAAAGAAACACGCCGTGTACCGTCTCTCCGCCTTTATTGGCGAGCCACTGGAACTATGTTACATTCCTTCGGTGGTGAAGTATACCACCCTTTCACAAAAGATCAGCGTGAACCAACGATAGGTACTCCGTTGTGTTTCGTATGTTGAATGAGAGCGCCGGAGGCCCAAATCTCTATCATCTCCTTATTATCCTCTCCTTGGTATCCTACCTATCCTCTTTTCATCTCTAAAGATGGCGCGCGAGTGATGCCTTTGGCTAGCAGCGTCTATAGGCTACGGTTACCGCTGACCATCAGGTGGGTGGTATGCTTGTTTTCTGCCCCCGTACCACAATAAAAATATTGTTGTTCTACTTAAGCACTTACAGTAAAAGGTTCTTAAGAAGTTTAGTAACAAACTAAATTTCCTAATAACCTTTTACTTTTTCATTTGTATACAAATAGTATTCTTTTATACTAATACATCTAATACTTATCTACTCTATTGTCTCTGAGTTCGAGGGAGCCAAAATATCAGAGCTACGGGTAGCACACGTAATAAGTACGCAGGTACCTAGGTGATATTGTGTATTGGGAATCAATAGCTGATCGATGGTATTTGTCGTTCTCATTCATGTTGACAATGCCACAATACTAAGTCAATGGTCTGTAAAAACCGGAAGGTATAGTTAACCATTCTTTTGATCTTCTGAGAACGGAAATTGTGTACAATTTAATATAGGTAACCACTTGCTTGTACAAAAATGTTCAAGAGTTTACGAAATTATACACAGAATAGATCCATCCATCCATCCATCCATCAGCCTTTCAACGTCCACTGCTGGACAGAGGCCTCCTCAAGAGAACGCCACAACGAGCAGTCCCGTCATGGGAGATAATGCCGTAATCGCCACGGTTGGCAGGCGGGTTGGCGACCGCAGTGGATGGCGTTAATACTCGAGGGAGTGCTGCTGCCCACTCCCCGGTATTCCTTCAGTCGGCTCTTACGACTCCCGTGGGTAGAGAGGGGTGGGACAATTCTAAAGCCGGCCCCACACGGCCCCCACAGAATAGATACTAGTCCGTTATACCCAATTCAGGATGGCGTGCCACAGAAGACAAACAAACCATTAAAAGGGTACTTTTATATGTGAAAATATTAAATCCTAACTATTATAAAGCTGTAACAGAGCTGTGTCTGTACATTTAAGATATTTGAGAAAAAAAATTACTGTATTAGGCTATATAGTATGGGGCCACTGAAGTATGGATTACTTCAGTGGGATGGATTACACAGTACCAGTGGTCCGTCAACTCAGGCGGAGAGACGGCACACGGCGGGTTTCATTAGTGGGTGCGGGCCCCACACTACCCTGTTCGTTGCCCCGAACGACGAGGTGTGCGGTTAGGTACATTTTTTCCCGCCTATACAAAAAAAATTAAAAATATATTATGACTAAACACAAAACAATTTTTTTTAGAATTATTGTCTATTTTTTTGTTTGCGAATCACGCAAATACTACTAAATGGATTTTAATGCAAGTGTTTTATTTGACAGCTCTTGATTAGACTTAAAAACGGTGGTATACATTTTATCCCGCTACTATATCAGGAACCTGAGATATAACCTAAAAACTGGCAAAGGCTTGTGAAACAAATGCAAGTATGTGCACTAAAAACACTGTAAATAGTTAAACACAAAGTGAAAAATATGAAATCGAAAATAACAGTTACGAGCAGGATTTGAACCTGCATCTCCTGGATACAGATGCTTTGCCAATTCAGCCATCGTGACAATTGCTCCTGACTGCTAATTTCGATAACACATTCATACTTAACGTCTTTGGGTGACGCCTGCGCCATCTGTCGGAAGTATTTTCATACATTATACCGACCAGGTAAACTTAATATTTCAATTAAGATTTTTACCTAATAATGACGTAAACCCTATAAATATTTAGATATTTTTATATCTATATATTTTTAGCATTTGACATGCTTAGCACTATACATTAAACACAAAGTGAAAAATGTGAAATCGAAAATAACAGTCCCAAATTATGTTTTGAAAATTGTCACGATGGTTGATTTGGCAAAGCATCTTGGACTGTATTCCAGGGGATGCAGATTCGAATCCTGCTCGTGTCTGATATCTTGGACTTCACATTTTCACTCTTTGTGTTAAATGTATTTAACGAACACTGAAGTAGTTTTAGCACAAATAATTAATTGTCCTGTTGGAATTGAACTCTCAACTATACTTATCATGAAAGTTACCTTAGCCGCTATGCTATCTGTGAGTTGTGAATTGATCATAAAAATGTGATTCCGTTTCAATTTATTGCCAATAACGTCCTCACAACACGTTCTATCTACCTGCAGCCTGCAGGTCATCAACTCGTATAATACCGAGAACTTCCAAACTCATAAAGCCTCTAGTTGGTGTCTATGGAAAATTTCTATCTTTGTTTTCAACAGATGAGAGGAGAGGGACACTGGAACTACCCTTTTTCGGGTATAAAAAAAAGCAGCGTGATTTTCAGGTTTTTGGACTCATTCATACTAACTAAAAAATATAGACGGAGCGTAACGAACAATCCAGTGAAGCCGTATGAAAACCATGCCAAACTTGTAATTACATGCGCTCACGCACACAATTACAAACAAAACCATGCCAAAACTAAGTGTCATAAGTCACGAGTGTTACCAGAGTATGATTAAAAATTACCCCAAATGACGACGATATGCTCGACGATTTCGTACGTTGGTACGTTACGTACATGAATACGTCGTCAGCGCCATAATATTCCCTATATGAATTGCTGTAAACTTACTTTATACTTTTATAATATTAACAAATTATAGAGATTATTTCTTTCCGGTGAGAATACTTTTACGCACACATCTTTCAAAAAGTGGCTTCATTTTTTAGTTGACAATGCGGTATCTTTATTTTTTAGATAGTCTGAGGTTCTGGACTATAATTATGCTAAATTTCATGAAGAATCGTTGAGTAGTTATGGCGTGAAAGAATAAGAAACAAACACTTTCATATTTATAATATTAGTAAGCATTTAGGATAAATAGATTAGGTACTTTCCTCAATCACCGAGTACGATACCTGTGGGAATTAATGGGGGCGATAAGATAACTTCAACAACTCATACGGATACGAATATTATAAAGTTTTATTACAATGAATGATCATCGTTAATAAACGGTTTTTTTAAATTCTTTATTAGCGCCATACGCCCTTTGATCAACAGTGGTATTGTTAATCGAAGCATACACCAGTTAGGTTAAGTTGGTTACTTAATAAACGGTTGAGTAGCACAATAATCTAAACAAACAGGAATACATTTGTATTATACAGAATATAAGAGAAAATAAGTGCCAGTTTAAAACAGCTAGTGCTAAGCAATTTGGACAGGGACTTTGGTCGCCGTAGCAAAGGAGATTGATATAAATAATCGGCTGTGAAAAATTTAGTCTAATTATGTACGTAACTACTAAAATTAAATAGATATTGCGACGACCATCACTAATTTTAGCTTCCGGTAGAGACGATACTATATTTTTTTACTATTTTATACAAATAATAACTGAACGGTTTTAAGACACACTCGTATCACATAATGTTTAATGAATTACCTTTAGTAAGATCTTTTTTTTTTATTCCTTCACGGGTATCGTATTGGTCAAGTGCTAAAACTAAATAATCTGAATATCAATTACGGGAACTAGGTACGTTATTGTTATTACGGAACAATTTACTGTTGACTAAAAGCATAGAATTCTGTGCCTAGATAGTCTGAAAGAGTGTCAGTCTCTTCTTAAAGAGTGCCTACCTACCTAACGTTGGGCAAACTGCCAAGACAAAATCTAGAGTTTGTACCTAGAATACCGTTCATAAATTGCTTTTTATAAGCTCTGCAACTCTTAGTCCTCACATTACATATTATTGATATTTCTCATTTGAGTCCTCAAGTTAATATTTTTTGAACCCAACCATAGCTGAGGTCCATACTCCATAAACTTGGTAAATGATCAGACTTAAAAAGTTTCTACTATAAGTCTTTGAGTCACTACGAAAAATTAGGCACTATCAGTTAGAGCTGCGGATATTTCAGAAAGTAGGAATGGGCTGGCTAGACACGATCCAACTATATGCTATAGTTCTTCATAATCGAACATGACATAACAGCCTTAAATTTCTTGCTATTATTACATTACAATTTACTCCCCTAGAGGGCACGTGGTGCGGTTACCCCCGCGATAGAAAGTGCAGTTATTTTTTATAACACTGCACTAGGGAATTAGTTTCTGTATTATGAGAGACTTGACAATCAAAGAAAGTTAAGGTGTACTACCTACTACTCGCGCTTAACAAATGATAGTTTAATAATATTGCTATGAAACGCTACGGTTTTGATAATGGCGTTTAATTATTTATTACAAACGCGTACTTTTATGTATTAAATCAAATAGGTACCTTTATTTATCATTACAATGTGATATACATAGATACCGATCCGATTTGTCTAAGTAGGATCAGTAAACAATACGGAATAGCCTAACCACCTATGTAAATATTATAGGTTTTTCTTGTAGATAGGTACTAGATTTCGTAGAAACTTCTGGAAAATGTTATCTTATGTAATCCTGACCTGATAATTGTTTATACAACCTTTTGTTTACAATAATCAGTCCGTAAAGGTTTCATTTCACGTGCGTCATATCTTATTTAGACCGTGAAACAGCTTGACAGATATATTATATGTATATATATACATATATATATAGGTATTGTCTGAGAGAATGGACTAAAATAAATGTTAATAATAATTTAGAAGAGATTTTATTAGTCCACACTTACATATTACCTACTTCACAGCTAGTAGAGCCGGCTTGTCCGGCTCCCTAACTCTCTTTGTGTAGAGTAACCACTCCTGCCACTCCAGTAACTTAACAGTAAAAGTACGCATAATATACCTTCCTAACTAGAACTAGAATACCTCTAGGATAATAACAAAGATTTTAATGAATGGTTTTATAAGTTAACATTGTCCCCATCCGGCTTTAATTTTAACAAATTAAAAATGTAGGTTTAGACCACGTTAAAATAGTATTTTTGAGAATAATATTTACCTTTTTCATGTACTTAAAAGTACCTATTCAACTAAGCGATGTGCTTGCTGTATGTAACTCTATCTATCTACAAACATCTGATATTATAGCCGAAATTTTACTATAGTAACGAAAAAACTAGTAAAACTTCTTGAACCACATTGGAATGTGATTTTGCTATTTTTTTTTACATTATCCTAGCCATGTTTATATATTTGAATCCGGTTTGGAACGTGATCAAAATTTCGAAAACACTTAGTACTAATATACGCTCTTATAGACAACTCCAGTTGACTTTTATCGTTCCGTCTGCCCTGCAATCGATAAATGTTAACCCTACCGCTAATAATAGCTTAGAAAATTTACTGACATCACTTGCATGTGAGAAAGTCGAGAAAGAGGTAAACAACTAGATACAATATAACAATTATATTTTAAGTTTATTTTGAATGCACACATAACAACACGACGATCGATAAACTAACGCACTGCACTACCATTTGGTTTTGGTTACGAATTCCCGCGTTTTTTTGTGTGTTAAGGGTTCTGTTCTGTAGTAATACAAAAACAAGCACTTTAGAAACTAATGGCACTTAGAATTAAAATATAATGTTTCTCTTACAATTGCCAACAAACAGTCACATTTTAGCCGTGTTGCGGTAAACATACAGTTGCGACACTTAATACGTTCGTCGCGTAACTGGCGACGATCAGCTAGTAGAGTAGGGAACACAGCAGGACGCTAGAACGCGCGCCCAAACTATAACCTAGCCAAGTTGGAATAGTGGGGTGACGGGTGCAAATGTTTAAATAGCGGTGTGAATATAAATAGGGCGGGTTGATAGTCATTCATATTAGGGGACGATGCATTGCATCTGTTCCTACAACTTCCGCATTCAGTTGGCCGATAGAGCTACCTAGTTAAATATAATAAAGCCGTACCGTGGCCCGTGGGATGATCAACGATTTAAAAATGTAACTAAAAATTGCAATGTAAAACGTGTTAACGTTCTACGCTTGTACCTAATAATTAACTAGTGAGGTAGGCAAGATATCGAGGCACGAAAGTCAATTAAAAAAAACAGTAACTTTAAATAGATTGCACGAAAAATAATAATTACATATTATGTAAGAATAAGCGTGAAAGTAACACTTATAAATGATAGGGGTTAAGTTAAAAAAATCTGGATAACGGTTGACCCTAAAGGCCATCCCTGCAACTTCCCGCTAATTTGATACTTAAGCGCCCAAAATTGTACGCATACTTTTAAGATCTTCGAGTTCTTCGAGCTCAAAAGTATAATTTCCGTGTAATTTTGAGCTCGGAGAGCTTATAGATATTATGATTATGTTGTTGCTGAGAGAGATTTAATAAAACACTATTCGTTGAATTTTTAAATCGCAATAACTATTGAATAAATTAACCGATTTTCTATTAGTTTGCATAGGCACTCAACGCAACTTTTTGAGCTCTTTGAAGAATCTTAAAGCTCGAACTGGTCAGACTAAAAATTTCATAGAAATTCTGAAAACATTTTTTTTCGATTACGATATCTCATGAACGAATCAACCGATTTTGACCGAACTGGCGGCGATCGACGTGGTTTTTTGATGTCAAGAGCTGATTAGTTTTTGGAATCGATCGACAAAACTGTTTAAAAAATTAAAAAAAAAACACTTACAAAAAAAATGTTTTTTTTTTAGATTTATTAAGATCTACCGGTTCGAATCGATCCTAATTGTATTCAAAATCTAAGTTTAGTCAAGTACTTTCGAATGACGTCAACCCCGATGAAATCGGTCAAGCCGTTCAAAAGTTATGAGAGGTTTACATACGGCCACACACACACACACACACACATACATACATACATCATAGCGGAAACCAAAGAGCATATAACACTACGTCGAAAACATTCGGGGAAGCTTCCTAGGACCTTTTTTTTAATGTAATTTTATGACCTGGTTACTAAGACCTTTAGGTCATGTTCCTAGGACCTCAAAACGTCAACATCCGTTGAAACCTCGATTTTCGAAAAAACGGGGTAAAACCAATAACTTACCAACTTGAAAATTTTCAATTTTCTTAGCGGGAAGTTAAATACGCTATCTCGAATTTGGAACAGGGCAAGACACTGACCTATCCTAATACAGTTGTAGAGAAAGATTTGAATTGCTTTCAAAAGTAAGGCAAGGTTGTTAACACCTTTCAATGCTTATATTGACCAGAAACCCTAAAAGCTACCCCAAAGTTAGAGACCCATAAGTGATATAATGTTACTGTTAGGCACTGAGACTACGGTAGATACAGATACTTAAGTAATATTTTAAATCACCTAAGTAGCTGTCAATTAATCTTCAATGCACATCTTCAAAGCATTTTATTTGCATAAAACTAATTGATGATGATTTTGCGTACAAACGTACATTAAGTTGGAAATAAAAGCGATAGGTAAGTAGTAAATATCTGTCGCAGTAAGATGATTATAGCCACAATATACTTATATCATAATATATATAAACAAAACAAAAAAGGATATAACTATATATATGAAAGCGGTTTATAACTATCTTACTATGAATATAACTATGATACGAGCACGATCTAGTTATATAACTATCTTACTAGATTAGTCTAGTGAAATAATAATAATATTTATTTAGTAAACAATAAACATATGTTTACACAATTAACTCATACGGTATACAATGGTGAACTTATAATATTATTGTGTCTGATGTTTAGCATCTGGTGCTGAGCTAGGTTTTATTGCCTGTCGTCGTGGCTGTCCCCAACCCCCCTGACCGAGGACGTGGACACCGAGGCTGGCCGTTGGCGCGAGGCAGTGTCGCAAATCTGCGACGCAGCCATGCCCCGTGTACGACGACCACCCCAAAGGAAGGGGGTCTACTGGTGGTCCCACGAGCTGGCGGACCTCCGTGCGGCTTGCATCAGTGCCCGGAGGTCCTACACCCGCAGCCGGCGGCTGAACCGCGATCTTGAGCGGGAGGGCCGGTTATACGAAGCGTACCGCAACGCGCGCGCCGCGTTTAAGCTGGCCATCTGTCGCGCCAAAGAGGCGAAGCGGCAGGAGATGCTGGAGGGTCTCGACCGTGACCCCTGGGGACGCCCGTACCGTGCGGCGCTGAACAAGCTCCGCACTCAGGGCCCCCCCCTTACGGAGACGCTCCAGCCGAGCTTCCTCACCGAGGTGGTCGAGGGTCTGTTCCCACGGCGGGCAACGCACACGCCCCCGGTCATGGCTCCGCCAGATGACGACCGGGAGGCTGACGAGGAGAGTGTGCCGCCCGTCTCCGAGACGGAAATGGAGGTGGCGGTGTCGCGCATGCGGAAGACCGCTGCCCCCGGGCCGGATGGGGTTCCTGCCCGAGTTCTGGCCCTGGTCCTCGACCATCTGGAGCCCCGCCTCAGGAGACTGTTCGACGCGAGCCTGGCGTCTGGGCGGTTTCCTGACTGCTGGAAGGAGGGAAAGCTCGTGCTCCTGCCGAAACCGGGACGGTCCCCGGATTCGGTCGCGGCCTTTAGGCCCATCGTGCTGCTGGACGATGCGGGTAAGCTACTCGAGAGGATTATTTCCACCCGTATCGTCCAGCACCTTGTGGAGGTGGGCCCCGACCTGTCGGACGCTCAGTTCGGTTTTCGTTCGGGGCGTTCGACGGTCGACGCAATCCTGCGTCTGAGGGCCGCGGCCACGGAGGCCGTCGCTCAGCGAGGGGTGCTGTTGGCGGTGTCGCTGGACATCGCCAACGCATTTAACAGTCTGCCATTCGGCTGCATCAGGGAGGCACTCCGATTCCACGGTGTGCCCGCCTACCTGAGGCGGCTGGTGGCGGACTACCTCGAAGGCCGCAGCGTCCTCTTCGTAAGCCGGGAAGGGGACGCTATGAGGAGGCCCATGTCGTGCGGTGTCCCACAGGGATCTGTCCTGGGACCGCTCCTGTGGGACATCGGGTACGACTGGGTCCTACGTGGCCGACTTCCCCCCGGGCTGGGCGTAATTTGTTACGCAGACGATACCCTCGTCACAGCCCGGGGAGGGAACTTCGAGGAGGCGGCGAGACTGGCCACCTCGGGTACCGCGGAGGTGGTCAGACGTATCGAGGCGCTGGGGCTTAGGGTGGCCCTCAACAAGTCAGAGGCCCTACTATTTCACGGGCCCCGACGCGGTCCACCCGCCAGCGCCTCGATTACGGTAAATGGTGTGGGGGTAGGAATCCAGGCCCACATTAAATATTTGGGCCTGGTCCTTGACGGGCGGTGGCACTTCGACGAGCACTTCCGCCAGCTTGCGCCGAGATTGGTTGGCACGGCGTCCGCCCTCGGGCGTCTGTTGCCAAACCTGGGCGAACCCAGCATCGCGTGCCGACAGCTATACGCGGGGGTGGTCCGGTCAATGGCACTTTACGGTGCACCCGTGTGGGCGGAGTCTCTGACCGCCCGCAATAGGGCCCTTCTATGGAGACCGCAGAGAGTCGTGGCGGTCAGAGCAATCCGCGGGTACCGCACGGTGTCGTGCGAAGCCGCTTGCGCATTGGCCGGGACCCCCCCGTGGGATCTGGAGGCGGAGGTGCTCGCCGAGGTTTATCGGCGGGTGTCAGAAGTGCGTGCGGGGGGCGTTCGCCTCCCGCCCAGTCAAATAGACGCATGGCGGGGCGACGCCCGCCGCGCCATTGTCACCCGTTGGAGGATTCGGCTGGAAACGCCTCGGGCTGGTTTTAGGACCGTAGGGGCGCTCCAGCCGATTTTGGAGGAATGGGTGGCTCGGCGGCATGGGGTCCTCACCTTCCGGCTGGTGCAGGTGCTGTCGGGGCATGGATGCTTCGGCAAGTACCTGTACACGGTTGCTAGGAGGGAGGAGACTCCCTGCTGCCACCACTGCGACTGCAGCGAGGACTCGGCGCAGCACACGCTTGAGTCGTGCCCGGCCTGGGCTGACCAGCGCCGGGATCTCGCTGCAGTCATCGGAGAGGACCTGTCGCTGCCGGCTGTCATCCGATCGATGGTCGGCGGCAATAGGTACTGGAATGCGGTCGCCACCTTCTGCGAGAATGTCGTCTCGCGGAAGGAGGCGGCGGAGAGGGCCAGGGAGGCTGATCTCTCCTCTGGCCCGAGCCGCCGCCGGCGCTCGGGGCGGCGTGGGCGTGAATACCTGCGCCTAATGCCGCCCTAGCCGAGGCCGCGGGCGGTTGGACCGGGGATTGTCCTCCGCTCGCGTAAAGCCTACCGCGAAGGTGCGATGCCCCAGGTGTGAGGAGGCGTTGCTCAGAGAGAAAGCCCAAGAGGGCTAGCCGCCGCGCGGACCACTGAAGTGAATATACGCGGTACCAGTGGTCCGCCGAGTACGGGCGGGTGAGGGCGCACGGTGGATTTTTAGTGGGTGAGAGCCCCACACTACCCTGCTGTCTCCCCGGGCAGCGGGGTGTTTTAAAAAAAAAAAAAAAAAAAAAAGGTTTTATTGCCTGTATTTCAGCACACAGCGCCGCAACAACCCCGGGCTCTGATGTGAAATAAAATTTTTGTTGAGACCAGGAGGAGACTCAGGAGAGACCTGCGAACGATTATTTCGCGAACGATTATTTTTTTAATATAATTTGAGTGAATTTATTAACAGTTAAGATTTTTCTAGAATACAATGACGTCCATCAAAATTAATTGTGGAATATTACATAGTGCTGGAAGTATAGGAGTTGGGATGGCCTTCAAACTTGTAGGATTATCTTGAAAGGGAATCAGGCCTCAGGACTCTGGAGAGACCTCCTCTTTTGTTTTTGTTTGAATGAAATAAAAAATGTATGTGAAATAATAATTACATAAGACAACACGTAAAATTGGAAAAAGTATATAGTACATATCCATTAAACTAAGTCTAGATTCGTTTAACAGAATTAGATAAATTAAATTAAAATGATTTTCTTTCTTAGTTATGATATTTCTTTAATTATGTTTATAATGTATATGTGTGAGTGAATGTGTAGTGGTGTATGTGTGTGTGGTGAAGTGAGAGATGTTGTGTTTTAAAAATGTAGGTAGTAATAATAGATTAAGGTAGTAGATTCATATACTTATAAATAAATATACATATATATATATTTTCTTTGATTTGCACTACCTACTGGTGAGGTAGGTACCTACTTATTTTAAATAAAAAGTTATCACTTCGTAATTATGTGCATAAGTGTTGGTTAGGATTTCTCTTCCTGTTTATCCTTGGCGCTGCATTATAACTACCCTTTAATGTAGGTAACTTATAACTTCGCATATTATTTTTTGGGGTTCACTTTGGTTTTTTTGCTCCTCCCATTGTACACGAATTTCATCTTCAAAACTCTGTTTTGAGCTACTATCTTCATCATTATCTCTATAGCTCCATAAAGTACTAGTCTTATAAAATATAAGCAATATTATAAGCAATTTTCATTAAAATTTAGCAAAAGTCTGTGAGAATTACACCCGAAAACGCTATCGTCGTCAACGCTAAACAGCTGATCTTTTTCTTGTCAAGGCGGAAAAAATGTACCTAACCGCACACCCCGTCATACGGAGCAACGAAGAGGGTAGTGTGGGCCTTCACCCACTAAATAAAGACACCGTGTGGCGTGTATCCGCTCGTACTGGCGAACTAGAGGATCTGGAAGACTACTTCAGTGGTCCGCCAGCGACTTACCTTTGGTACTCTCTTTGAGCGCCGCTTCCTGGCACCGGAGCGTCGCAAATTCGCGGGAGGCATTGTAGGGGCGGACGTTCCTTCCACCCGCGGCTTCAGCTAGGGCGGCGTCAAGCGCAGGTAGTAGTAGTGTCTTCACCGCCCTAGTCGCTGGCGGCAGTTCGGGTCAACGACGGGATTTACCTCCCTGACTCTCCACCGCTTCCTTCTGATGACGCTCGGCAGCGAGAGGTCCCGACCTATTGCCTAGATGAGTTCACGACGCTGGTTGGCCCAAGCCATCGCAGTTGTAATGGTGACAGCAAGAAGTCAACTCCCTCCTTGCGACTATATGCAAGTATCTGTCGAACAAAAACTTATTTTTCCGGACGCACAAGTTCAATGCCGACAGCACCGTTGCTGTTTTGACAATCATTTCACTAGATTAGTCTAGTAAGATAGTTATATTGCTAGATCTTGCTCGTATCATAGTTATATTCCTAGTAAGATTTGATTTATTTTTTATTTATTTATTGAGATAAAAACGGTGAATTTGCCATTTACATTCATCTCACAATAAAAAACAATATAAAATAATTAATCAAAGATAACAGTAATTACGATACACATTAAGATAAAAATACCTAATCAATAAAGTTCAAGTATGCGTCTTTCGAGTTGTCAGTTTTACCACGGTCCCATTGGTCAGTTAAATTCTCACAATATGTCAACATTATGGTTTTTAACTTATTCCAATTGTCAAGTAATATCTCGAGATCGGTGTTGGCAATGAGAGGTGCGTTAAAGTGGCGGCGGGCACGTACTAGCGGTGACATAGAACGCGCTACAGTACGACTGCGTTCCACGTAAAACAAATCGGGAAATCGACCCCGTCTGTTCACACCATGCTCATTAGGAACAGACAAAGTGCACAATGTATTTTTTTTTTTATTGCATGTAGTGTCAGACTGGCCACGGTACATCTGATGGTAAATGGTAACCGTCGCCCATGGACTCGACTATACCGAGAGTATTGTCAAGCCACTGCTCACCAATTCATTTCACAGATGAAATGAAATATAAACGGCTATCTCCTGCTACAGCCCAAACGCAACGATGTGTTTCATGGCCGTTCACACGGGAGATGGTGGTACCAACCCGCTCGGGCCGGATACCAAGTTGGTACCCAGCCCTACCACCAGTCGTGCAATGGATGATAATTGCTTACTTCCCTTAGTCGCCTCATACGACACCCGTGGGAAAGAATGGGGTGGTGACACTTGTATTCTTAATCCGTCACCACATGGATAATGTAGGTGTATTGAGTCTATTGATCCTCTGAGCAATTTGCAGCATGTAAGGAGCTGGTCATACGTTCTTCTCACTTCGAGTGAATTATAACCCAGCATGCCAAGTAAGAATTTGTTAGGGTACATGAAGGGATAATAAGAAAAGACTTTTTTGTAAAGTGCCCTTAAGAAAGCCTTTTGGACCTTTTCTAATAATCTTGTGTACCCTACGTAACCTGATGAGGGTGCCAAACACATGCACTAGCCTCGAGTTTGCTTCTAATAAGCGAGAGTCCGTGCTACTAGTGGGTCTTTAAAATGTTTTATATTTCTTAACACAAAGCCAAGACGACGATAAGTTTCTTTGGCGAGATCTGATATATGGTCGTGAAAGGTCAGAGTGCGATCGAATACCACACCCAAATCCCTGAACACACATACCCTATTAATTAATATATTATCTAAGTTATAATTAAAATATATAGGATTACTTCTACGATTGAATGTCATAACATTACATTTACTAATATTGAAAATCATTTTATTAGTAATACTCCATTAATTTATTTTGTTTATGTCATTTTGTAAGCAAAGACAATCGGAATAAGAATTAATTTCAAGAAAAAGCTTAAGATCGTCAGCGTACAATAAACATTTAGCTTCAAAAGTTACATTAGGGAGATCGTTAATCATGAAAATGATGAATTTGAAATAAGAGAGGACCGAGGACGGAACCTTGACTCACACCGGATCTGGTGTGGTAGGGTTTGGAAACATGTGTTCCATACCTAACATACTGACGACGATCTCTCATATAGTCAGCAAAGAAAGTTAACAGGCTATATGCAAAACCGATTTGGGATAATTTATGCAAATGAGTATGTCATTATCAATTTTGTCGAAAGCTTTAAGAAAATCAAAGTTAATAACATCCACTTGTGATCCACGATCGAAGGCACTGGATATGTACTCCACTAGTCCTAACAAATTTGAATTTACTGAGCGCCCAGGCCTAAAACCATGTTGTTCCTCACAAATATACTGTTGAATTTGTCTGTAAATATCGTCATGAAGAATGTACTCAAATACCTTAGCAGGTGCACTTAAGATGGCTATAGGACGGTATTTCTCAACCGAAATCTTATTGCCACTCTTAGGAATAGGATAGGATAGTTTCCACTGGGTGGGATACATAACATTCTTGAGAGCAAGATTCAAAATATGACTCAGTGGAAGGGTCTGTCTTTATTTGTTTTAAGAACGAATCCGGGTAAGTTATCAGGCCCGGGCGCACTATCCGGTTTAAGCTTGTTGATACCACGCATCACATCTTTCGGTAACAAGGTAGGAATACTAACGCAACCGCCGCTACCCTCATGTTGCGAGTATTTAGATGCATCCAATAAAGGTAATGCATCCAAAAAGACACCAGCAAAATAGCTTGCAAATGCATCAGCAGTTTCCATCCCGCTACATGATTTCCCGTTGTATGTGACCCGGGGTTCAAAACCACCTTTGGAGTTGAAACTGTTCACGTAGGACCAAAATTGCTGAGGATGTGAACGCAATTCACCTCCACATGCGACGTATAAGATTGAAACGCGTTATTGATACGAGACTTTAAACACGCGCGTAAGTTAGAGTATACCGTGTACGCAGAGGGATATTTGGTATTACGCCAGGCTCTATGCAGTCTAGTTTTGTACCTACCGTATGTCTTTTATTATACCCGAGTCGAACCAAACAGGATACCTGGGACATCTACGTATGCATCTCTTCTTCTTTGGTGCCGACTGATCAAACAAATTGTACAAAATATTATAAAATTCGTTAGTCGCGTGCACTACATCAGAAGACTCAAGCACCGAAGTCCGCGAAACTTCAGCGAGCAAGGCTTGGAAAAGAGTGAAATTAATCTTTTTGAAATTCCAGGTTTGCGATAGATTTTGCCGAGTAATAGTTACTCGGCAGAAGCGGGGTACAAGAAGTGTTATAAGAAAGTAGCGTAATCGTTACCTCAAGTGCAGGGTGATACAGCCTGTCAAGCGGAACGAACCCGTCCGCAGCCTCATGGACTCGTACACTAACGCACCGGGATCGGGACTCGCCGCACTTCCTAGCCAACACCACGTCAAGAATACCTCCATGAAGGTTAAATATATTATTATGGTCAATTAAATTACAATATCATAAAAATTACAATAATATTATTTTATTTTCATAGAAGCGCTATTCATATTCAGGTCACCAAAAACAAAAAACAAATCATTAGAGGTATCCATAATTATAGGCAGATTATACTTACGCCTGGTACAATATTCTACCAATCGTAAGTAAAACGATCCGTTTTATTATTATAGGAACCGGGCACAACTAAACAATACTATTAGTATGAGTTACCACTGATAACAATCGTGTCAGATCAGAGGGGTTAGACGGAATATCATCTTACAATCGACATCGTATCGTCTCGCTTGTGATTGGTAGAGAAACCGACGCGTAATGTCGCAATAATCCGTTGGCCAATCACGGTGATCTCTCAACCAATCAGTGAACACGATACGATATCGATTGTGAGATTCCGTCTAACCCATAGATAAATAACTATGGTCTAACCCCCAGAGGGTTAGAATGAATCTCACTAAATCGTATCGACATCGCATCCTGTCATTGTGATTGGCCGAGGGATTATTGCGACATTACGCGTCGCTTTCTCTACCAATCACAAGCAAGACGACACGATTTAGTGTCTCTCTTTTCTCCCGTGCTTAGTTTGGAATTTTCATAGTATGCGGCGGCCGGCACTAGCGGCACAGCACCTACTGAATCCTTATCCCGCCTGTTAACATCATATTTTAGCGTCAGCAGGCTCGTCTGTAACGCCAATTTACTCATTACAATGTTGACGTATGAACTGAAGAAACATATGAACGTCCTAAAGAAGGAAACTGCGCATGAAGAAAAAAGTACAGAGAACTATTTCATACAAACTTTATTTAAATCAAAAAATAAAATCTACAATGTAATAAAATTTGTTTTTAGCATCTCATCGACAGCGATTTACCTGCCATAACAAGTAGACACCCATACTTATTTCAAAGGCATCGTTACCCTCCCAAGTTCCAGAAAATGTAAGCAATTCTTTCTTGTCTTGACACTCTGTCGCTTATTGAAACAAAAAATATTAACTTAACTGTACAGTTCCTTTGATCTTACAACATAAGTGACAGACTGTCAATATTTTAAAATCTTTACACAATTATCTTAACAAATTATATTAAATCCTCTTTTACATCTACATTACAATGCATAAATTTTATTTTCAATAAAAATACATATCTTTATATAAGAACACTTTTTTTACCTATGTATTTGTAAGTCGGTAACAAAGAGGCACATTATTATTACATACTTTTTCATTTATCTATACTATTATGTACAGAACTTGGACTCATTTATTTAACTTAATATTACTTCTTCAGTCCATTCTTAGGTACATCTATTCAAATCGTGTTGTCTGCTGTTAAAAAATATTTGATAACATTTCACAGTGGTCAACAAAATTGCATTTATGCAAAACCTTTTTTGGTTTTAAAATTAAATCAATGGTCTCGTAATCACATGATTTTATTAGTTAAATTCAAAGTGGAGGTGGATAGAGAAAGACAATATTTAAAATAAAATATGGATAACTATAAGAGGAGATCGATGAACAAATAAACTAACAATGATTCATGCACCAACTACTTACTTAATATTAACAGAACATAATATATGTATGTTAAGTTGCACTTCTGTATATTAAAACTATATTATACTAACGGATATGTTTAAAATGTAAACTAAAACACCATCGCTCATATGAGCCTCGCCCTGCGTCAGGTATTCCGGCACTATGTGACAATATTTGCTATGACCAATAAAGCTTAATTAGGAAGTTAAAAACACAATTCTTTTCCTAAAAGAATAACTTCACTAATATCTATCTTAACATCTATAGGTAAAAATACATATTAGCACAATTTAAACAAATAATTTTGGTGTTCACTGTACAAGTGTGACTGTATAACTATTACAATTTTTAGAAATAGCACTCCTTAATTTAATTTATATTTCGAGAAAGCACTCTTGGTATTAAAATTCATTACTTTAGTATATAATAATTTATTTACTTAATATATATGGTATAGTAATCATAGTAATATATATGTAGGTACTATCGTTATATAACAAGTTGTCAAAATTGAATATCTCTCTTAAATTTTGTGACAGATATATTATAGACATATATACGAGTATGTAGGTAAATCACTATAGCCAACTCTATAAACTCGAGAACGAACAGTGCATACCGCGATAATATCGAATTAACATTAACATTGCCAGTTTAAATCGTCATATACATATGTTATTATTTGTTTATATTTAACCTTTGACACGCTTGGTTATTTATTGCCAGACATTATTTGAATGTGTGGTTAAGAGCAGAGTATAAACCTGTTGTTGGGAGTCAATGTAAAGAAATAAAGACCGTCTTATTAGAACACTTGCCAATAGCAAGATTTTAAAAATTGGTCAATAACTACATACAAAAAAAGACCCTGGCTTATATATTGTAAATGTATTGCTTGCATCAGCTCTACAACGAGACCAACAGACCATAAATGTTTTCTTGTTAATTCTTAGAAAAATTTAACCTATTCTTTCTGATTTTGTAAATATATCTTTAAAATAATAGCAAGCTTCCTTACTAGAATCAATTATATTCTCAGATCAGAACCAAGCAATTTGTGTTCTTTTAGTACTTTATAACAGCTACAGAATTGATGATACATTGTTTTTGAGGTTTGCATAGTTATATAAAAGTATGGTGACAGATATGTAATCATAAACATTCAGCATTTTTAGTTTTCCTATTGTAAAAAAATCCTAACTATTGATTTTAAAAAATATGACATTTGCAGTATTACAAGACCGATTATTTAATAAACATGATGAACTGGTTGAACTGATGAACGGAATTAGGGCTTATTTTATTTTGTTTTAGGTACATGTTGGATCTAAAAATACTATTTCCAAAACACTCACCTATATATAAATTATATTCCTAAATAACTGTAGTATAGCTCAAAGCACTTGGATAAATTCTAAAGTAAATAACTATTCAATTTTAAGGCATCATTATTGCTTTAATTCTAAAACATTCATTATTTATTTTCATTGCAAATAAGTATGCAGTTTAAGTTAATCATGATTATGTTGTCGAGTAAATATGATAAGTTTATGTTTTGTAAGAAACACAGCTACTTTTGTGATTTGTCACTTGTTATTTATGTTTGAAAACATTTAAATATTAGGCAATATTTTGATAACGGTCTTTAAAGATTTTTAAATTATATAATTAGTGCTGCGTAATAAGTTAATTGAAAAGATTCAATTGAAATAAATGAATTATTTTGGAGGTCTTGGCTCTAAGTATGGGATTGCTCCAATATATTGTGGGTGCATATCACTTGAATTCTTTTTAAGGCATACTATTTAATTGGAAGTTTAAATAGCTTCTAATTTCAAAAACAAAATTAGATTGATAGGTCACCTATGGTTAAATGCATACGATAGTATCTATAAATATAGAGAAAATAAATATCTACTAGAGCTAATAAATCTTCATGGTCCACGCGGTAAACTTACACGTTAAATATAGATTATTTTTGTACTATAAGTTAACGTCGACAGCGAACCCTGGACCCCACATACTTCGAGGGCGCTCCGCGGCCGCGGCCGTGCGGTCCGCACAGAATTACACGGAAATTACCTAACAACCGGCAACCGCGCCGGTCACATTTACTAACAATAACATAATCAACCGTATACGACGCTGTCATCTTTGGATCTGACCTCCACGGCGAACGGCGGGCGCACTGTTCGCGGCCGGAGCCCCAGTGCGGCCACCGATGGGCATATGGCCCCCATCCGGGGCCCCGACGCGGTGGCAGGCCCGGCTACTTGGCCAACCGCCGTCGCAGGCGATTGCGTAGCGCCAGTGCCGGGGCCCAGGGGCCCGTCGCGCGCTTGCCCAACGCCCGCGCGCACCGCTCCGGGCCCAGCCGCGCCGCTTTGCCGCCGCCGCCGCCGCCGCCCGGCTCCTCGCACCGCGCGCGCTTGCACGCGGCCGCGTCTCGCGCGCGCGCGGGCTCGCCGGCGTCGTTCCGCGAGCGCAGCGCGCGCGGGCGCGGGGCGGGCGGCGGCGCGGGCGCGCACGAGTCGGGCGCCGGCGCGCCGGGCTCTGCCGTGGTGGAGTGCACCTCGGCGTCGCCCCGCGCACTATCCGCGCGGCGCGTGCGCGGGCGCGGCGGCGGCGAGGCGGCGCGCGCGGCGCGGGCGCGGGCGCGGCCCCTCGCGGCGCCGAGGTTCTCCTTCGAGCGGTCCGCGGGCGGGCGCCGCGCCGCCGGGGCCCGCCGCGCCGGCCCCGGGGCGCGCCGCGAGTTTCCCGCCCGCGCGCCGGCCGCTGCGGCGGCGGCGGCGGCCGCGCCCCGCAGCTCGCGCGCGTACAGTCCTATACTGCGCGTGATTTTTTGCGCTAGGGGAGTCACCGCCGCGACGGCCTGCGATCTCGTAGCTCTCGTCCCAGGTTTCGCGTCATCGTCGGCTTGCGAGTGGTCGGGCGGTGCGGGGGTGATGCGGCGCGGTGCGGTCCGCGGCTCGGGGACGGGAGCGCGGTCCGTGCGGGGTGGCGGCGGAGGAGTGGGCGCCGTGGTAGTGGGAGCGGTTCGCCGAGTGAGGATGACGATGCGGTCGGCCGGCGCGGCCGCGGGCACGGGCGCGGGCGGCGAGGGCCGCGCGCGGGTGGCGGCCTGCCGCGTGTGCGGGCGCGCGGGCGCGTCGGCGTCGTGGTGCGAGCGCAGCACGCGGTCGGGCGCGGCGGGCGCGGCGGCCGCGTCACGCCGCAGTTCGTTGCGGAGACGTCGCCCCCGCGCCCGCGGTGGCGCTTCGGTCGGGGAACTAGAAGATACCTCATTTATTTGTATACCACCGTCGTCGGTGGTCGCAGAGACGTACTCAGCAGCCGAACTGGTCGGCTCGACGATGGATGTCCGGGGCGGGAGCGGAGGTCCGGCGGATTCCGTATCTTCATCGACTTCGGCGTCCGACACCACGGTGACTACTTCGGGCGAGCGCTCGCGGGGCTCGGCCGGCGTCGCCGGCGTTTCCACTCCGGCGATCTCGTCGTGAACGGCCGACAGCGTATTGACGACGCGGGAACGATTGAGCAGCCTCGCCATAAAGTACGATTCCGCGGGGTTGCCGTAGTTGTTGATGACGTCGTCGGCCTCGGCCTCGAGCGGGTCCCGCAGCGCGTCGTCGAGCGGCGGCGGCGGCGCGGGCAGGCGCGCGTCCAGCGTGGCGCAGGGCGGCAGCGGCGCGGCGGGCGGCTCGGAGTAGCGCGTCATGATGGTGAGGCCGGTGGGCGGCGCGCGCGGCGGCGGCGCGGGCGGCGCGGGCGCGGGGCGGGCGGCGCCGGTGCGCGAGCGCAGCACGGTGGCGCGCGGCGGCCCGGGCGGGTCCAGCATCAGCGTCACCACCGACGTGTTGTCGGCGCGCATGCGCGTGTTGGACCACCTGTCGCAATGCCACATGTTCATCATACTGGTTAAATTTCAGGCTGTCAGCATTGGATACTGAGCCCTCAGTTTTTAGTACTTAGACGTATGTCTAATGGGTGAGTGACGCAACTAAATCTCAAGTCTGGCGCTAAGGTGCAACAGTTGGTATCGTATAAAATCATTGACCTAATAAAAGTGGACGTCTAGTACAAAATTCACGAAAAAACTGTTTCTACTTAACCTATATAAACTTAGTTCCATTATATTAATACATACAAACTTCAACATTCTAATCTGAAACCTTGTACCATTATAATAGTGTTGAGTTTGTTTAATTTATTAGTTTATATAGCTTCTGCCAATAGACCGCACCATGATCACATATGCCTTATGCAGCTTCTACTGAATATTATGTGTTGATGATTTATTGAAGTACTTCTTTACGCAAACTTGACTTGGGGCAGTAAGCTGATGAATGCGTGATATGAGCGTTACGAAGTGTGATCGGGCGACGTAAGCGTTACGTTTCGTATATTACTGTAGGAGCAACAGAGGAGAGGTGCGAGCACACATTTCCTTTTACTCTTTCTCAATATTTGTTATAGCTAGCGGTTATTATTATACTTTTTATGCTTTCAATATTCAATTTTGCCGAAAAAACATTGCATTCAATGTTGATTAAATATTACTCAAAAAGTCAACTGGCGCAACTAGTGATGTTCGTGAAGTGAAGCCAGAAGTTTATGCCCTAAGACCAACAAATCATTAATACTGTATGTCGAATGTGGGGTTTCGTTAATACATGTTCGGAAACGATAAGCAAATTGCGACGTTTTCATTGGTCGTACGTCGATTGTCACACAAAGAGCCGTCTAAGGGAATACCGGGGGAGTGGGCAGAAGCACTCCCTCGAGTATTAACAACATCCACTGCCACCGCCAAGCCGCCTGCCAAGCGTGGCGATTACGGCAATATCCCCATTCTCGGGGAGGCCTATGTCCAGCAGCGGACGTTGAACTGCTGATGAATGGACGAAAAAAGAGAACTCAGTGCGATGGCTTAGCGGTTAGAGCACATCCCCGGGTCGGAAGACACAGATTCGATTCCCGCTTGCACTAAAATTCTCTTTTTCCACATTTCACAGATAGTTTGTTCTTTAAGTACATAGATTATTTATTCTTTTTAAATATTCAAAATTTTAATGAAATTCTTGGGTTAAAAGAAAAACGATAATCTACTCACTGAAAATATTATACACCAGCTTCTTTTTTCATTTTATTTGAGTAGTTTTTACACGATTTCTCAATACCGTACGGCATATTGAACGTATAGTCAAGTCGGTCGACCAAACGGGACTGGCGTGCGATTGTATCTCCTTTGGCATTTTTTATCTCTTTTGGTTCGGACACTTTTGAGCGCGGACACGAGATCCATTTGTTGGTAGGTCAATGTATAAAACGAAGAGCAGAAATTTGTGTGCGCTTAAGTCACTATAATAATATGAGTACTGCAATTTTTTATTTTATTGCATTTGGTGGCACATTGCCACAGCCCCCCTGATAGTAAGTTGTAACCCCCCACTCATAAATTACTATATTAAAAGGTACTGCTTCTCACCATTTCATTTTACAGATGAAAGAAAGCATAGCTATCTCCCATCACAGTGTTTAGTTAAACACACAGGAATGCTTCTTTGAAGGTACTCAACCAATAAAAAAAATTCAAACATGTTAATTTTTATTTTTCAATATAACTTATATTTTAAGTTAACAGCTTCGAGTCACTTATAACTTATTATTAGCAATAAGTTTAATTACCATAACTATTAGATAATTATATTAAATGATAACGTTTGGTATTACACACAGCCGTTCAGTGTAGTGTGTAGTACACTATATAAGCAATTGTCATGATTTAAATTGCTTGGTTGTTATTTAATACCAATTTCATGCCAGGCAGTATTACATTCAATGCAACACTGATCAATGTTTAGGCTACTCATGTATTGATGGCCTGGTGACCTGATGTCTATCCATCCATCCATCAGCCTTATAAAGTCCACTGCTGGACATAGGCCTCCCCAAGAATGGGGATAGTGCCATAATCGCCACGCTTGGCAGGCGGGTTGGCGATTGCAGTGGATGTTGTTAATACTCGAAGGTGTGCTGCTGCCCACTCCCTTGGTATTCCCTCAGTCGGCTCTTACAACTCCCATGGGTGGAGAGGGGTGGCACAACCGGAGTGACCTGATGTATTGTAATACTATTATTACCATTAATACATACCTTTCAAGGGCATGATCCACTAAGCTTTTGGATGGGTTCAGCCAATCTCTGGGCTGGCTACCATTGCCTCCTACAAGCGCCGCTTCATTGTGGCGTTCTGTGGCTTGAACTAGATTTACAGCACCCTCTGGCGATATCATGTTCCATAAGCCATCAGTCCCAAAAATCAGACACCTGAAATAAAGAAAAACTTATTATTTAATATAATTTTATTAAGTTAATGTATTTTATACAGTAGTGGTCTAAAGCAAGCCCCAGATAGACAAACACGTAAGTTCAAATCCTGCTCATCGAAAATTTATCTTCCTAAACTTTCACAAAATATTTTTATTAGTAATATTATAACACTAACTGCTGCTTGTGGCTTGGTCCGCTTCGAAATATGGTTGTTATCTTTTTTTTGGATAGAACAGTCATTATTTCTCCAAATTAAAGTGTCCTAAGTTACTCCTCCATTGACCTATTATACTGTCCTACTATTAAGCACATGTCTACTCTCAAATTGAGAAGGGTTTAGGCTGTAGTCCACCACTCTGGCCGAGTGCAGTGTGGCAGTCATCACAACCATCGAGAAAGTCTTTCAGGCATGCAGGTTTCCTCACATTTGCTTTCACCAAGGGGTAATAATTTGAAGTATGTAAACAAATAAACCCATAATTGCGTAAAAACCTCAAAGTCAGAAGTGTGTGCCATGCAACTGGAGATCAAATACAATGCCACTGTCTTAAAACCGTTAGATTATTCTATTAGTTAAATAACATTATAACAATATTTTCTACTTACCGAAATTTAGATGGATCTATATTCAGTACACCCACATCAGGGTCTGGACTGACAATAAATTCATCATTATGCAGATTATAACTCCACAGGTCTCCGAGTGACCTCGCTACTGCTAGAAATGGTATTTCATCCATAGGAGTGTTCTTCTTTATTGGGCCTTTGTGGCCAAGACGAGGCCTATTCCATACAACACGAGGAACACCCGCTTTAGAGATAACTTTGCCACCACATTGCTGAATACGTTCAATTTCAATCGCAGACTCTGGTTTATGATCTGATGTTAATGGTTTAGCAGCCCACTCTTCACACCCTGTATTAGTAAGATTAATGATGATATTATAGTATAGGATTGGTTTGTTCAACATACTCAAGTTTATTTAAAGGGTGTTCATGAGGATCCTTCACTATTGGATTTACTACTAGCCTTTGCCCATGGCTCCACCGCAAGCAAAAGCTAGCTTTTCTCAGGTTCCCGATATAGTAGCGAGATAAAATGTATACCAGTTTTTAAGTCTAATCAAGAGCTATCAAACAAAATACATTCAGTAGTTTTTGTGTGATGCGCAAACAAACAAACAGATAAAAAGGCACTAAATCTAAAAAAAAAACGTTTTGTGTTTAGACATGCCTATATAACCTAATACAGTATTTTTTTTCTCAAATATCTTAAATGTACGGACATAGGTTTGTTACAACTTTATAATAGTATAAATAAAATATTGCCAATAAAAAAGTTATGTTAAAGAATTCACAATATCATTCAACTAAAGGAATGGTATGACATTACTGATATTGCAGAGCCAATGCAATGATTACACAGAAATTGATGATTATGTTTATCTACTGAAACAATAATTGTGCAATGAAAACTGCAAGCATGGTGAGAATCAATAACAGAGAATTATCTTTTCCAACATCTTCCCATTTAAGATTTGATTGAGGAGTAATTAAATAAATGTTCGGGGGGAGTTCAATAAAATATGATACATTATGAATATGTAATTGCTTATACACCATATAGTTATCCACTCAAATACTTAAATATGTGAAGACAAATCCATTCAGATCTCTTTGTCAACTGACAAAATTTAGTCTTAACAATAAAAACCAAATTTAAAAAAATGGAAATATTAAAATTTACACAATTTTTCTCATTTCTTCCAAATCAAAATAGTCAATGATTATTGTCAAATTTTAACCTATGTGAACAATGGTTTTAATAAAAAAATACATTATAAACCTACCATCCTTTTGGTAACCAAGTACAATAGCAGAGTCTCCAACATGTCCAATATATATTTTCCCACGTCTTATAAATGCTATGCTTGCAGTTGTACCTGCCGTGCTTGGTAAGCCTGTTACGGTCTTTGGCCATTTTTCTGTAACACAAAAAAATTACTTTAAATGTTGTGCTCTTATAAACATAACATTATATGCACTTCTAGAGTCACTCATGGCCTTTAAATTACCCAAAATCTCAGGCATACCAGTTTCCTTATGTTTTCCTTCAACAAGCAATCACAAAACAAACACACATTTTATTTAAATTTGGAAAAGACAGATGTATATACTGTACAAAGTCTGGACCTCAAACAGGGAACCAAACCAGAAACCACTGTCTGCTGTCCTTGGTTTTGCCGCTAGCCCATCACTATAAATTTGTACCCATAAACAAAGGCCTACATCATTTGTAATTTCAGATTTAACATGTTTATTGTGTTATATATATAATAAATACTGCAAGTTTACACATAAGTTTAATTGATAGAGAATAAGAGAAATAATTTTGAGGTTTCACTAAAATTTTCGTAAAAGGAAACTTTGTGCAACATAATACTGGTTTTACTGCTTTCACCAATGAAAAGTATACTAAAAATATTTGTAGGTCCGCTATCTATTATCTAATAGAGTCCAATACCTAGCAACAGTAACCATTCAAAAACCTCTTACAAGCTCAATGTCAAATCACTCAGAAAAAAAACTTTGTAACTTCAACAAGGTCAAGCAAACCATGCAATACCTACCTACTCGAATGGCTTTTGAGAATGGAACAATGTTATGGATACATTTATTCACTAAATTTTATGTTTAATCTCAAGTTTTGAGAGTATAAAATTGAATAATTCAATGTTTACCTAACTCTTTCCACATGTTCAAGTGGGTCAACATGTAACCATTTCGGATTGCTTTCAGTACATCTTCGTCATTGTCAGACCAGAACTGCCTTTGCTTCACTATAGAGTCCATCAAATGCTCCTTCGCGAAAGCTGCAGCTTCACTACCGCCGTGTCCATCATATATCCCGAAGAAAGCATACTCCAAATCCCTTTCATCCTCAGTTTGTTGATAAGCAACGGAAAACAAGTCTTCCATATACTTTCTCCCGCCTTGGCTGCAGTGCCCAGTTACACGTAAATTGACACCAATAGACGCAGGCATTTTAAAACTACAACACTATAACTTAACAAAATAAAATGTTTACGATTTCATTGTAACATAATCATATTTTTCCTGTACATTTTGCATTTGCAATTACGAGAGTCGCAACTGACGGCAGATCACGTGGACATATTGATCACTACGCGTGCCCAGAACTCTAATGGAAAATATTGCGAGTACGAAAGAGATAGTTATATATTTATCAATGCATTATTGAAAAGAAATAGACGCCATCATTCTTTCCGCCATTTTCGAATATATTAACGTTGACCTTCTTATAAAATATCATTATTGTAAGATTGCAAATAACCTTACATGTGAGAGTGTCACGATCTAAAAAAATGTGTTTTTGTTTTACAAAATACTACCATTTCAATACAGACAAAGATTAACATACATAAATTATAAGAGGATGTTAATAAGTTATTAAAATTTGAGAGTCACAAATCAGTTCAGAAATATTAACATTATGGGGGATCCCATATTTCAACAGCTCCTTGGCGAAATTGTGCTCACACTGCCACAACAAGAGCCTTTAAACAAGAAGATCAACAGCTCCGAAGTCCACTATAACATCTCTTTGTTTTTAATTTTCAGCCTTGAAAATTGATATTAGTATGCTCCTTTTGGAAAAAATACTTTTACGGTCTCCAGATTTCTCGATTTTTTCTATATTATTGTATTGTATTTTATAAATTGATTTCCTATATTATATTAGTATAGAACTATTTTGCACGGAATAAACTATAAATAACAATTATTTAATGTTTCTGAATATTTGTAGCAAATGCACACATTTCACGGATCATACATTTTGAAAGAATCACTTTAAACAGTTGTCCATTACTGGGAATATTTCACATGTGTACAGTGTGTACCAGTAATAACTAATAGCAAAATATAAAAAAAATACTCTACACAACTGTAGTGCCACTCTAATTTGGCCCCTTTTGAGGGGCACAATCGTCATTGATCTTTATATTCATGAGCAGAGATGATACTCCATATACTTTACACTCCATACATCTGGTGTAGATGAATATCAAAAATAAAATTATATAACTGGTAGCACCGAGGTACTAAAAACAGTCTTACCTTATTAGAAAATTGTTACTATAGTTCTTTGTAAACATTTTTAATTTTTCAACTGAAGGACTAGTATCCATGGTCATGAAATAAATTAAATAAAAAAATTAAGACCATCTTGATACTTTACACTTTTTTTAAAATTTCATGTAAAACATGAAATACATGAATATTATTTATTGTAGCACTGCTGATTTCTTATAATGTTCTCACCAAAAAAAAAACGAAAAGGCTCTATTAATTATTTTAAAGAATATAAATACTTGCGTGTGCAAGTATTGAAATAATTAAATGCTTAGGTATATCTTATAGCGTATAACGTAACATTTCTAGCGTTGCATTCATTATGCTCCAGGTCCAAGTGTCGAACCCGCTATAAAAATGACTGCATAGATAGCAGAGTGGTTTTGATACCGGCCTCCCGCCTGTGGTTCGATTCCCACACAGGACAACTCTTTGTGTGATCCACAAATGGTTGTTCTGAGTCTGGGTGTACTTTGTGTCCGTGCAATTGTGTTTGAAGTCTTCCGCGATACAAGGATTATTCCAAAGTGCACAGTCTTTAAAAAAATATTGTTGATAAGACAACATATTTTGCAAAAATACACACCGTGTGCCATCTCCGCGTCTAGGCTTGGATAAAAAACATATGATATCTATACCCGATATACCTATTTTAAAAAATATACTTATATCGTAGATACTTACCTCTAAATAATCGTAATAATTATCGATATTCGATACATAAATTATATCCTTTTAATAATTATCTATTCTCTTGGGTAAAGCCGACTGTTAGCGCCGCGGCATTAGCCAATTTTCAAGCTTTTATTTAACTTGTCCCTTTCAAGTTAAATTTGACACGCTTCCCGGTTTCTGATTGATTGAGCTGACATTTTACACGCATCATCATGTATATGGCATGACAATGCAATATTAAAAGTATAATGACATTGAGCTGATCTGATGATGGAGCTGGAAGGTGGCACATCGAATTTATGGTCATTTCATCTTGATAAGTTCTCTGGTCTGGTATTTTAACAGCAAGAGAGAAAAAATTTAGTCTAACAAGCTTTTCTTTGAAAACTTTGAGACTGTGATAAACACACAAGATTTATTTTTAAATTTCTAGTTATTTTGTATTAACAACCAATAAAAAGCTGAATTAACACAGTGTGAAAATTTGGAATCGAAAATAATAGTCACTAGCAGAACTTGAAGCTGCATCTCCTGGAATATCTTCACAGATACTTTGCTAATTCATCCATCGTGATATTGCTCGGGACTGCGAATTTCGATAACATTATATATCCTTCTAATGTCTTGGGTGTCCCCTGCGCCATTTGTTTGGGATGGCAATAAAACAAAAAGAAATACCTACCTATATTTTTGACGTGACAACGTCTTATAAATTGGTTTGCCGGGTGACACTTCAAGAAACTGCGTTACGCTCCGCTCACGTTATGCGCTCACAATGAGAGCGAGTGAGAGGCACGCGTCCCTTCCACTCGGGCATGGTTAGCCCGCCTAAGAGCGAGAGAGACGAAGAAATAAAATTTTGTTAATATGAAATTCAGTGCGAGATTCTTTGTATAAATTAATGTTTAAATATAATTCTTTGTATAAATAAATGTTTTAAATTGTTACTATTATTTCATCCTTCTTCCTACTATACGAATGAATATTCACATTAAAATTATTTTACCACTCAAAGTCGTTGTCACGTAAAACTTTCGCCCGTATACCGACTTTACAGGCAACCAATTTTTTTATTATTAAGCTAAGTTGTCACTACTTTCATTTATGCTGTCGCTACTGGCGTCGCATAATAGCAGGGTCCCGCGCGCGGTAGCGAGTGTAGCAACAGGGGATCGAGTTCCTAGTCAGGTCTTACTTTAACTCATCGACATCGTACTTGAGTGGTCAATCATTTTCTAACCTAAGAGATTCTCTATTTCCATCGAAATAAGAACATACCAACTTGCTAATTTACCATCTACTAATGGTACGATATTACATGAGACCACAAGTGGAAGATTTTCACCTATTGCGTTGCCGAAACAACATGTTTGACATAATTTTTCAGGTGGGTTTCTATTGATATAGGCAACAGACAAGCCACGGCCCACCTGGTGGTAAGTGGTAACTGCCGCTCATAGACTCAGCAAAAGATACTAAGAATAATGCCAAAACGATGCTCACCTATCGTGAATAGGAATTTAATGACCTAAATCCACAGGGGTGTTTCACAGCAATTACGGCTAGGTTAGGTCGACCATATAATGGAAACAGCCAAGGCTCTGATTTCCAGGAAGACTCACTTTACTCAGCCAGTGTGGATAGAATCAGTTTACTTCATAGAGAATCCGGCGCTCTCAGTAACTAGACGAGACTCGACAGTACCTACCGTTGTTTCACGACGATTATCTATGAGAGGGTGATAGGTCCCGATCGATCCGGCCCATTCTTCCTGGGACAAGCAATTAGTCTGTACCACTAATTATCTTTTTTTCACTAGTTACAGAGTTTATCGCTTACAAATAACAATCTTCATTATAATATTAGAGTAGTACCTACCTACCTATATTTAGTTTCGTTGTCTTGATATTGGTATTATGGCACGTAACCTACTACCGCCTTCTAAAGACAAGGCTTTCAAATTCAGACAAAGCAGAAATGGTGGCGATTAGCGAGGGCTCGCCCCTGGGGAGGAAGCCAGAACTATAAACACACAGTTTTTGCAGGATACAGGAGTTTAAGTACCTATATAATTTTAAGTAGGTACCTACATATCTGGCACTCTTATTTTTGGTGGGCACGGATGTAAACGAGTCAAGGTCACTAGTAACGCCGTAACCGCCACTTTGGCAATACTAGAGTATTTTGTCCGTGTGGTGACGGACTAAAAATACAAGTGTCACCACCCCATTCTTTCGCACGAGTGTCGTATGAGGCGACTAAGGGAAGTAGGCAATTATCATCCATTGCCTGACTGGTGGTAGGGCTGGGTACCAAGTGGGAGTACTCATTTGGTATCGGGCCCGAGCGGGTTGGTACCACCATCTCCTGTGCCATGAGGCACATCGTTGCGTTTTGGCTGTAGCAGGAGATAGCATTCTTTCATTTCATACCGGTGAAATGAAATGGTGAGCAGCGGCTTGACAATACTCTCGGTATAGTTAAGTCCATGAGCGACGGTTACCATTTACCAAAAGATGAGCCGTGGCTCATCTGCCACTACATGAAATAAAAATATATTATCAACCCGATGACTACCCCAGAAAATTCACAATGAACCGGGATATACCCACAAAATTCCAAGTAGGTGCGGTGGTGCCGTGTAGGTATGGCATAATCATGACAATATAAGTTAAAACATATTCGTGCAGCAGAGCCAGGTCACTACTCGCTGTTCAATAAAAAGCAATAGATTTTGTTTTACACTTATGAGATTTTGATGGAAACCGTTTATTTTATTGCTGTTTTATATAGAGCATATTGGTCAAGAACGTCTTGTACATTTCTCCTGTGCATCTTTGTCTTATTAGATAAATGTTTTACTAGATCCGATCGCGGCTGAGTAACGTGATTTCTAAATATAAGATGACGTGCAGGAGTTTTTTCAGTTTCCTTTTCGTGAATATCGTGTATAGCATTAGATACTTCACCGACAACAGTAGACAATACCATGAATGTGTCATTGAATTGATTATACTGAAGTTTATCTGATGGTATTTTATTTGGCTTCAGTTTATCTTGACTGTGTAATGTGCTTTCTTGAGGTGGAAGTTCGAATACTTGTCTAACAGGATCATAACTGTATGAGCCGAAGATAGCGCTGAAATAATAACTCTAATAAGACATGCTCTGCAGTTACAGAGATTTTTAGTTACATTTATTAAAACAAGTACCTCAACTAGATCTGAATTTTGGATCTACCTTAAGATATCGTAAACAAACCCGTGCGTTTTAAGTCATCGTAGATTGGTTTCAGCCGTCCTGCACATTATATACCGGCTGATGTAGGTTTCCCTCGAATCTAATTAGGCTAGAGAGCATACCCCAATGCTGGTGAAAATATTAGGAATGTGAATTGATAATTATATTTTTTTTTTCAACCCTTTTATTATATTTAATGGACACAGGTTTCCTCTAATAGTGACTGGGATTTAGGCAGTAACCCACCACCCTTTTTTTTTGTTAAGGCGGGAAAAAATGTACCTAACCGAACACCCCGTCGTTCGGGGCAACGAACAGGGTAGTGTGTAGCCCTCGCCCACTAAATAAACCCGCCGTGTGCCATCCCTCCGCCTATATTGGCGGGCCACCGGAACCATGTTACATTCCTTCAGTGGTAGTATTCCATCACCCTAGCCCAGTGCGGGTCGGCAGTCTTACAAGCCGTCGAGAAAATCTTTCAGGTAGGTACGCAGCTTTCCTCATAATGTTTTTCTTTACCGAGCATTGATAATTTGTAGAAATCTCGAAAAGTTTGAGGTGTGTATTGTGTGAGGTCTGGACCCGGGACTGGAGATCGAGGGATTCGAGTAGATACTACTGTCTTTTCAGTTCTTGGTTTTAACATAGCATCACGCCTGTATTCCCCGAAGGGGTAGGCAGAGGTGTATTACATACCCACAACTCGCCAGCTATGTTTAAGTCCCACGTAATAGGGTTTTACTGCACAAAAAAATATCTGGAGAAAGAACGATTGGAATACTGTGAAACGCATTTGTACCTGTATGGCGTCTATTTTGTTTTGATCTAAAATTTTGTACAATAGGACTCTCAGCCCTATAACCAAAGACTTTGGTAGTTTAGATGCGGAAGGCGCACGTCTATATTTATGGCAACACCTAAAACCGTGTGACCCTTCAGGGGTCAGGCACAAATATCCCTTTTTTTTTTGTTAAGGGGAGAAAAAATTTACCTAATCGCACACCCTGTCGTTCGGGGCAACGAACAGGGTATTGTCATAATAGAAAGAGTGGGAAGTAGGTTATCTTCATACAAACGCACCGCGCGCGGCTTGTATGTGTGCGCGATAGTAGCGTACGCACACTAACAAAATCTCGACCCGTTTCTCAGCGCGCCAGTCGGAGCTAACACCGCACAAGGTTTGCACGTAACGGCTTTTCAGCACCGCTAAATAAATGAAAAATGTGTGATAATCGGACTTATTGCTGTGTGTTTGGCTGTCTAAATAATTAATCGATTCCAGAGTTGTCTCTGTTCAGATTACCTACTGAACAGGAAAGGTAAGGAAGTCTCTTATAATAGGTACCTATAATTTTTACATGATGAGTGAGATACCTACTTATTTTTTTGTTGTATTAGGTAGAAACATATCAGACAGACAGAAAATACAACTTCCCGGCCCTTGCCAATTTCTAGGCACTGAATTAAAACTTAGATAAAAGTGACAACCCTGAGACAGGCAAGTATGGTAGGTAGTTATATCGCGGATTGGGCCGGAGATAGCCTACTTCCCCACTCTTTCTACTATGGTAGTGTCATGTGGGGTCCTCGTTCACTAAATAAACTCGCCGTGTGCCGTCTCTCTGCTTGTATTGGTAGTTGGTAGACCACTGGAACCATGGCCCAATAATACAGGCCTGCTCTCAGAGTAATGAGGGCCTGCTCAAATCGCGATGTGACATACAAAATTTTGCCGTGCATACGTCATCAACAAGGCAGCATTGGCTCTCAAATTTTTTTCCCCCACAATTTACCCACAAACTCCTTAAAGGTTAGGTCGCACTACTGCACTTTAATTAGCTTTATGCAAAAATAGCTAACCCGAACAAAACCTTCATTTTTCCGGGATGAAATGTAGCCTGTGTCCTTTTCTGAGCTCTAGTACTCTGGGGCTCAGTAGTTACGTCATGAAAGCGTAACAAAAAAACTAACAAATAAAGTCACTTTCACATTTATATTATAGTAAGGATAAAAAGGTGATTTTTTATTTGGCGTACAAAATTATAAAAAGATATTTAAATATGCTCCAATTTATCGCCATGAGCTGGTTGAATATTTTAACACCTCTCTGAAAAGGCACTTATAAATTAGCGTCTAGCCTGTTTTCAAATTTTCTATTTAAACGTTCTATTCTCCATTCTAACCAGCATTTTTTTTTAATACCCACCACCTTATGGTAAGCGGTTACCGCAGCCTATAGACGCTAGCAACACCAGATGACCAGAGGCATCACTCGCGCGACTCCTGTTCTAAGGAAAGTGATGGGCAGTGAAAAGGAAGGATAACAAGGAGAGGATAAGGAGGGCCTCAGCGCTCTGACTCACCATAAGAAACAATAGTAGGAGTACCTACAATTGTTTCACTTATTAGTTTGTATATTTTTCATGTAACATATCACCATGGTTGGAAAAACGTTGAGATTCAATGTTAACAGAAAGAATACGAACTAGTTTTCTCGTTGGTTTGAAAGAGAAACGGCTAAAAGCGATAGTTGTCATGTATCTGTCATATACAGCAACCACGCTATGCTGCCTAGGCGTGGGTCATATCGCTTTTTCTGAGAATCGTATCTGAATCAGATTTCGATTTTTAATATCAGATTTCAAAATCTTATATTTTTTAATATCTAGATATTTTACGTTCGCGAATCCATCATACGAGTAGATTCAGATTTCAGAAATCAAATCCGATGCGCATCTTTAAATAGGATACGACAATATCATAGATTTCAATACAATTCGGTATTGTAGATATACTCGTACTTATATAATAGATTTATAATTCGGTATTTATTAATCACTAGCTGACCCGGCAAACGTACCTAATAAAACTATTACGTGCATAATGGTCCATAAGTACCAAAATTCGCTCAAGTTCAAGGCTAAATAATTAAAATTTTAGACATCATTGATATCATGATTAGTACTTAACAGAAAGTAAGCTTTATTTGCATAGAATTAAGATTTAAAATTACTTATTTATAATATTTATACTTTTTACTTATTTATAAAAATCTGATATTGTGATATTACTGTACCGCTCTAACTAGTGTAATATTTGTATCTCACGCGCTTTGTCGCACGCATGTGGCCGGTGCGAAGCGTATCGCGTAGGTACAGACGAGTGAGCGAGTATTCAGTACATCGCAAATCTGATATTGTAATACTTAGATTTCGAAAGAGCCAGTAAGCGATTTTTAGGTATTGTACCAAAATCATATTTCGTATCTATATACGATTTGTATCGCCCACTTTTAATGCTTCCAGACTAATAACTACGATTCTGCTCATATTAATAACTAAGATTCCTTTTTATAAAAATAAACCAATTTAGACTAGAAATTCTGAAATTATAATTACTGTAAACAATTAAACACTCATTTTTGATGAGTAAATGATTGGTATTATTGTTTTTAAAATACTGTCATCTGTTATTATTTACCCCAAATAATTTTATTTGAAAAACGGCAAGGAAAACGTGACGTCATTATGACGTAGTTGCGGCAATCTGTCAACGATTTCAGCAGGCCTGTGCCCTGGGCCTGTATTATTGCCTGGTGGGCCATGACTGGAACTATCTGACAGTACTTCAGTGGTCAGGCAGGCAATACCCCTAGGTATCATATCACTGATAAAGCTAATATAGTTATGGGTTCAAAAAAATATATAATACGTAGGTAAACAGACATACGGCTTCATCCCTTCTTCCACCAAGAAGCGTTCCAGAGGAGTTCTTTTACCAAAAACATTGTAATCACTGAAAAAAATAATTATAATAGAATTTGCGAGTAAAACATAACTGCTATTATTTTAATAATAGAATATACATACTTATTGGATAGTATTAACATACAGCACAATAGCAGGTATTGCAATGCGAACATGTTTTATAATGTTGCTTAACCAATGCATATTGGAAATGATTTTTCTTTTATGTAATATTTTATTGGTTATTTATAGGTACTCAACTAGGTACTCTAAGTAGTAATACCTATGAATGAAATAAAATAAACTTGATGGTAATTTTTGTATTGAATCAAACAAAGATAATGTAGGAGATTTTGAGTAGGTAACTGTGCTATTATTCTATTTGTGTTTGAATATTTATGATTCAATCACGCAAAAATGGATGAACAGATTTGGATTAAAGATTGGGAGATATTTAGATTATATATTTATTATATATTTTTTTAATTAAACGTTTGACATGTAAATTAACCTAAAGTGCCTAATTGCGAAATTGTAAATAACAGTCACAAGCAGGATTTGAAACTGCATCTTTGAATACCATTCCAGATGCATTTCTAATTAAGCCATTGTACCTAACAATTGCTTCAGACTGTGAATTTCGATAACATTAATTGACATTAATATAATAATGATAAAAAAAATATTTTTAGGTTGGTTTTGGTAATAGAAAAAGAAATAATTACTAATATTAAAAAAGAAAAGATTTATTTAACTTTTTGGAAAGAAGCTGAGGAATCCCGTGGCATGCCAGAGGATGCCGAAGGATAGCGTAGCAGGCCAAAGTATGCTGCGGGATACTGCACATTTGATAAATGGTAGTCAATCTTCTCTCTGCTGTCTTTTTTTTATTTTAATCTTTTATTTGTCAAGGCTTTTGTGCCATAAGGCACTATGCAGGCCTCCTAAGGTTACTCTGCAATTATAAATGCCTATTTTTTAATAATTAAAATTAGTCAATATCTGCTTGTAAGGATATTAACGAAATTTGTTATAGTATTAAAATAAGATTAAAATTAATTTCCTCTTACGAAAATTCTTTGCCGTGCCATCCTGTCAAGTGAGTGCCGGCCTTTTGGAGGCTACAAATTATCTACATTTTTGTACTTATACAACTATGTTCTACTCATATGTCAAGTAAATGTAGCATCTATGCAAAACCAAATTTTACACTTACCTTCCAGGGGAAACAGAACTGTGACAATACTATTTAAATTTATACTATGAAATGTCTTAACATTCACATGTATTTTTTATTTAACACACTATTATATTACAATATTATTATTATATTAAATTGTTATGGTCTACTTTACTCCTGAGCAACTTCCCATGGTTTCTCCGGTCTAAACTGGTCCCAAGGATTCGGTTTCTTGTACACTTCAGGCTCCTGCAGTTTAATACCACCACTCACAACTTCTTTAAGAAATCTGTCTACTTTACCACCTTCCACTGCTTTAATATCACAATACATTTCAGTGATACCGCTTTCAAGACACCTTTGAGCAAAAACTCTACCCAAATTTATATAAGCGCATGTATCTTTAATACTGTACAGCTGTTTGCGTAAAGCCCATTCTGACGATTTTGCTTCAATAACTGGACCGTTAATAAAGTGGACCACTTGTGCAGTAATGCTGCGGTTGCTTGACTCTAGAGACAATCTGAAAAAAATTATCTGCATAAAAGTCCACCCTGCATTAATGAGAATAATCCCTGTAACATAGGGGACTTTACAAACTTACAATTTTATTACACAAAGTACCTACATATTATATAATATATTGTATAATTTGTGCAGTCAAAAACAGCCCTAATCTAATCCCAGTAGATATAAAAAACATGCATGGAGCATATCAAATACAACATATATACAACTAAGTAAAGAAACTAACTACCAACATAATTTTTTTTATATCAACTTCTCATAGCTCGCACTAGCTATATTATCATTTTATACTCAAGGCAAGTTTTTAAAATTGTTGACTGCTTATCCTGGGTAAAATTATTCTATTATGTATTAGCCTAGATAAGAATTTTGCTGCCAGATTTAACTTAGGGTTCTAATATAGTGTTTCAAAAATCAATATACAAACTTATGCCAGAATTTTCGTCCGGGATTTTCCAGATGATAACCGTCAGGTTTGCGAGCGATCCGAAGTCTTTCCAGGTTCCGAGGATTTCTATTCACAAACATTGATGTACTTGAGGAACTTGATCGCGACAGCATTTTAGACACCAACATTTTTCTTAATCCGTCTATGTATAATGTAATATAGTATAAAATCACTGTATAAACGGTCAGTAAAATACCTAAACTAAAATTAGTCGGTACTCGGTAGCGGTACCAACTAACCTAAAATATTTTATTTATTTATTCTTTTCTTATGGCGATCTGCAGTTGCTTGATTGACTAACCTAAAATAAAATTTTACAGATGCCAAATATGCCAAGACAATTTTAGGGATGTTAAAATAATAATCCATTATAAAAAAATCGGAAAAAAAATGGATTTTTTCTTCAGTAAAATAGTAAAATTAATTTTTTCAAGTAAAATAGATTTTAATAAGCGATTATTTATACAAAGAATCGATTTTAATTAGCAATTTTTTATTACAAACAATCGATTAATTAGAAATTATATTTTTATTTTTTTTATTGCTTGTGCCGTGGCTCGTCTGCCACTAGACGAGCCACGGCCCATCTGATGGTAAATGGTAACCGTCGCTCATGGACTCAACTATACTCAGAGTATTGTCGAGCCACTGCTCACCGTTTCATTTCATCCATATGAAATGAAAGAATAAACGGCTATCTCCTGCTACAGCCAAAACGCAACGATGTGCTTCATGGCCGGTCACACGGGAGATAGTGGTACCAACCCGCTCGGGCCCGATACCAAGTGAGTACTCCCACTTGGTACCCAGCTATACCACCAGTTATGCAATGGATGATAATTGCTTACTTCCCTTAGTCGCTTCATACGGAAAAAAAACTTTTGCACATGATTTAAAAAAAACAAAAAAACGCCCTTGATTTTTTCATCAACCGCCCCCGACTTTAGACCGGAGACCGCAGCGCGAATAACTATTGGGCCCATGAATATAACATTTTAACGTCATCTGTGCGTATACGGTAGCAACCGTTCTGTGCTTCATATAGTAAGTAAGCTTGGAACATTAAGTAGCATGTGCAATTTCATATGAAATAAATTTTCATACTTCGCATCTGCTACCACTCTTCATTTGGCCTGTGAAACGTCACACTCAATGAAATCTGGGGGAGAGTGTGATGAATGAAATGAAATGAAATTTCATTATTGTCGCAGGCCTCAGCTCAGTCGGTCGAGTGTATCTTCGATTATTGTTTGCGATTTACTTACTTTTATTGTACATCAGTCAGTACATAGTTCATTGTAATTATATAGGTATAGATTATTATTTTTTATTTAGTAAGTCTGTATAGGTATATGTATAGCGTTAATGTACATATGTTAGATATTGTAAATAAGACCAATAGATAGATAAAATAAACCTTAGTTGGGAGTATTCATACAAAACTTCCTACTTCATTTTATACTAGCATACGGAACGTGACGTAGGATGAAAAAGTCAGTGAAATTTCACATGTGAAATCATATGATTTTTTTTTTAATTTCATCCAATGAAAATGAAATAAAAGTAGCAATCATTTCCATTACTAATAGTAAGTAAATAATTTAGTAGAAGAACACAATACTTGTTCCTAATAAAGTAATTCTAGGCATCGAAGAATTCCTCTGCGTCACTATCATTGGGTAACGTGCCCAGAAGGCTGGTAGTATTTCCACGTTGTATGGCAATGCTTATTCTTTGTGCAAAGTAAAGGCCAGCCCTCTGGTCACGCGAAAAGTCGACTAGTTTTCTTGATATTTCGGTATATAGCGAAAGTGCACTAGGACCCCATGACCCAAGCGTCTCAACCCCAAACGGCTCAAAAACATAATCTTCAATAAGATTATGATATTTGCGCTGTTTGAGTGTCTCTGCTGAAGCAGCAGCAGCACTAACACATACCGCGGTACTTTGAAGATGCGATGGTGCTAGGGTGTCTACGCATGTAGCGTCCCACACCAGAGACCTACCCAACTTCCAAGGTAGAAGTGTCATACCATCTGGTCTTTTGCCATCGTCACGTACCATGCCGTTAGGTTCAAGCACAGCTGGTACGCCGGCGTCGACAAGAGCACGATGAATAATGTCATTAAGATGAGCGTGTCGCGGTATACGACCTGCGCTCCTACTAATAAGCCATGGTGTCCTAGGCTTTCGACACTTTCCTCGCTATGACAGTGATGCGGAGAAACACTTGGTGCACCTTTTTTTTATATCTTTTTTAGGTGAGCCAAAAATGTCCCACCGCACACTCCGCTGCCCGGGGAGACAACAAGGTAGTGTGGGGCTCTCACCCACTAAAAACCCACGTGCGCCCTCACCCGCCCTTACTACGGCGGATATCAGGTACCGCGTTGTATTGACAGCGAGATCCGCAGGCGGCAGCCCCTTCGGGCACCTTCTCTTCTGCGACGCCCCGCGCACGTGGGCGTCACACCTTCGTGGCTTCCGCGGACGGCAAGGTAATCCCCGACCCCACCGTCCGCAGCCTCGGCTAGGGAGGCATCAGGTGCAGGTAAGCGCGCGCACGCCGCCCCACGCGCGCTCGGTGAGGGGCGGATGCCCCCAGCCCGCCGATAAACTTCGGCGAGCACTTCCGCCTTCAGATCCCACGGGGTGGTTCCGGTCAATGCGCAGGCTGCATCGGTCGAGACTGTGCGGTACCCATGTATAGCCCTGACTGCTACGACCCTCTGTGGACGCCACAGAAGGGCCCTATTGCCATTGACCGTACTGTTATAATTGTCACTTCTCCCTGTTTCTCTTAGCTTTCCCTTTTCTACCGCTTTTCTGCTATGTCAGCTTTTCCAGACCCTTCTCTTCCACACACCTCACACACTCACTAGTCAGTCTTCTTCCAAATCCCAACCGCGCCGGTCGTATAACGTCTACCATTTCGATTATTACCAAATTATTGTGTCCTCTAAAAAATAAGTGAATATAATTAAAATTATTTTAGGCTAAAAATAAATATCTTTGTTTAAAAACCGTTTTACCATATCCCGGATAACATTTGGTGGCAGCGTAAAAGGGATAAGATATCCCCCGGAACGCCTAAAAACCTGTAAAATAAAAGTGAAAATTATATCATTAGTGAGTGAATAATAAAATAAGTCAAAATATATTCATAAAATTACTTACCATCAACCGGGCGATTTTATACACTGTTTCCACTGCATCATCTTAAAGAAATCTACATTCAAGAAGACTCTATATGCTCTACGCCTTGAGGAAGCAGATCACTACATTTTCTAGCCCTACTGCATCTTGAAGAGTCCCGCCGTGTCCTGAGCCGTGTACCAAGCACAAGGCCTAGCAAAAGAAACTCGCCGCGTTATAAATAAAAGGAGTTCGAGGTTCCCGGTTTCCACTACTTCCAGTTCCTGTTCGACCTCAGTTTGTAATACAGCCTACAATGTTCCTGCCAACCCTGTGGGTCTCGAACTTTTACTATAACGCTTTGTGAGTTGTGTGAGTTATATGCGACCTGATTTTCTAATTTAGTTACCGTTTAACGTTAGACATCCAGTATATTATTTCATATAATATATATTTTCTATTACACCTACATTTTAAGAATAAAAATCACATCATATTTGTACTTCATATTAGTAATAGAAGATTATTTTATAACATTAATAAGCATACCTGAAGCGTCGAGCTATGGCTCATCGCCCACGCATTATTTTCTAAGAACTGATAACGCTTGAGTCTCTGTGCTATTTCTAAGCCAGTTTTAATTCACAAAGTTTTAACCTTGATCATTTAATTTAACTAAGTAACTGAACTGTACTGAACATATTTATTTCTATGCTTTTCTTTTTATTAAATGACATCAAAGAGAAGAGAAGTTAAAGACGAAACATCAGAAACAAAATGTCCGAATTAGACTTGAATGTTCTTATTAAATTCATAGGTACTTATGACGGTTCTAGGGACACCTTAATCCCGTTTCTAAATAATTTTAGGAATGCCATTAACTTAGCTTCAACATCTCAACAACATGTGTTATTTAAGTACATATAAAGCAGACTGACGGGTAAAGCCGAGTCAGTGTGTGCTATTAAAGATTTCAGTAAGTGGTCACAACTAGAGGAATTCTTAAAAAGCCAATTTGGTGATTGGCGACATTATATCCACCTTCTAGCAGACTAACAAAACTGCAAGCAAGGTCCTTACGAAAGTGTCAGCCAGTACTCACTCAGAATAGAAAACTGTTTGTCAAGGTTACTAACAGAAATAAATATCTCCATTCCTACCAAGAAAAAAGATGAGTTATCCGGACGCGTTGCAACTATGCAAGACCTGGCCCTAAACGTCTTCACGATGGGTCTCGACTCGAGACTCTCGACCATTATTAGGTGTAGGGAACCAAGTACCTTAACGATGCCATCAGTTTTGCTACAGCCAAAGAGAAAATCCTAGGTATTACATACAAACAATGTTCATTTTTGTCTCCATCCAACCAGCCAAGTTCATCTAGGCCAAATCGTAATTTTACTTATTCGAGGCCCCAAGGTCAATCCAATTATTCTAGGCCTCAAGGCCAAGCCTATTCAACTAGGTTTCAAAGTCAACCTGGACCTTCCAACTCTCAGGCCCCCATTTGCAGGTACTGTAAAAAGGTCGGGCAAAAAGTCGGTCATAAAAGGCAATTCAATGATAATAATAGACGCAATCAAAATTTTCCTAGCTTTTCAAACAACAATCATACGCCGACCGGGTTCACAATATCACCTTTGATAGTCCAGGATCCAAATCCAGCAGAATGAAGAGGATGGTCATGACACAGTCGACAATAATTTAAACGGATAAAATTTCCTGAGAGGTATCGTGCAGGAAATCCCAGTCCAGAAATCGATACCGAATTTTCTGAACCTAATATTTATACTAAATCCACTGAATCCACTGCTCCCAATCACGCTGTATCTACTAAATCCACTGTATCTACTAAATCCACAATTTCTACTAAATCCACTGTTTCTACTAAATCCACTGTTTCTACAAAACCCACTGTGTCTAATGATCTTACAACGACGAAAAATTTCAGTTTGCTCATTATGTTCAGTCAACTTACTCGTAGTAAGTTGACTGAACATAATGAGCAAACTGACATTTTCAAAATCAACTCGTGCAGTATAATTCTACTTCCTGTTGTTCAAATTGTTTGCCCTGTATCTAAATCGCCACTTACTCTCTTAGTTGACTCTGGGGCAACCGTAAGCCTCATTAAATCAGCCTCTTTACAAAACACCCCTAAACTTGTAAATGAACCTATTAATTTAAAAGGTATCGAACCCGGTGATCACAACTCAACGAAAACAATAGGACACTTCCAATTAGAAATGCACGTAGCTGACCTTAAAAATGCTCACACTATTATGTATTACAAATTTCACGTAATTAACGATATTCATCTTCCATTTGATGGCATAATTGGGACAGACATGCTAAACACTTTTAATTGATTATAATTTAAATAAACTTACTATCAATGGTATTCAGATAGCATTACAATTTCACGAACCAATCTATTCTCTTCTTCCTAGATCTGAAACATTGATTGAATGCTCAGTCTCTAATCCCGAAATTAAAGAAAGATTAGTGCTTGATCAAAACCAATTCAAAAACATCCTAATTGCTAACTGTTTAGTGAAAGTTAAAAATAACAAAAGGATTAATATCTCAGTCATCAACACCTCTCACTCACCTGTCACATTTAAATCTTAACCTAAACATACCACTCGTTCCTGTAAATATAGATGAAGCTACTTACTTACCTATCAACTCTGCTACGGAGCAGCAAAATGAAGACACTGACTCTTACCTCCGTACCCAAGAAGTACTAAATCTCCTCTGAATCAAACACCTAAATACAGAAGAAGCTAACGCCTTACATGATATATACTCTGAATATTCCGATATCTTCCATATTCCAGAGAATAAACTCACATTCACCACTGCTCTAGAACATGAAATCAGAACAACTTCTCAAGTCCCAATACACGTGAAATCATATCGTTTTCCAGAACTTCACAAACCTGAAGTGGCAAAACAAATAGACCAAATGCTAGATCAAGGCATCATAAAACCATCCATGTCTCCCTGGTTTTCACCAATCTGGGTTGTCCCAAAGAAAATGGACATTTCAGGAGAACGAAAATGGCGTGTAGTTATAGATTATCGCAAACTCAACGATGTCACTGTAAGAGATACTTACCCTATCCCACAAATGTCTGAAATTCTAGACCAACTTGGACAGAGTAAATATTTCTCAACCCTCGATCTCGCATCAGGGTTCCATCAGATCCGCATAAATCAGCAAGATGCACCCAAAACTGCCTTCAGCGTACCTCAAGGACACTATGAATTTACTAAATAACTACAACACTTAAAATAACACACGTTTAGGAAAATAGTGCAGAGCGACGACATGATCTTCAATCAATCAATTGTCTTCGTTTTCCCGCCAAAACTTCCAATGTCATGGGATTCCAGTGTATTATTGGTCCAAGATCCAATTTCCACTTGACGCGACAGAGTAAGGAAACAAGGAGTTTTTATGTAACTAAAGATGCGAGATTATGAAATCATTCGCTTTTGGCAGTCATTCAAATGATTTGAATATAGATTAAGATTAATAACTAATTTTCTACTCACTAATGTAAAGCCGCGTTTCCATGCTTACCAAGGCTCGACAAGCATCCACAAGCCCCAAGCGTCCACAAATCTCGTTTGGCATTTGGAAGTCGTTTACACGCTTGTGAATGCGTCAGTGTGCTACGTATATCCAAGCATGGCGGACACCGAACTTGTATCGGCTATTACGTTTGGTTTAACCTACTGTCATTTCAAATACAAGCAAAGTAAAACAAAAGATTTAGGTTCACCTCCTAAAATTTTTTCGGTATTCAAAATTTAACAGTGTATAATTATAAAGGCCGTGTGGGGCCGGCATTAAACTTGTCCCACCCCTCTCTACCCACGTGAGTCGTAAGAGCCGACTGAGGGAATACCGAGGGAGTGGGCAGCAGCACTCCCTCGAGTATTAACAACATCCACTGCGATCGCCAACCCACCTGCCAAGCGTGACGATTACGGCATTATGCCCCATGACGGGACCGCTCGTTGTGGCGTTCTCTTGGGGAGGCCTATGTCCAGCAGTGGGCGTTTAAAGGCTGATAGATGGATGGATGGATAATTATATATTGTCAGATAACATAACTGACACAGATAATGGTAACCGAAATACCAATTAAACTGAAAAACTTATTAGTTGGTACGATTTCTATGAATCTTTATCATCCACCATCTTCATGGTCGTCGGGCTTTCCTTGCTTTTGTTTTACTTTGCTTGTATTTGAAATAAAATTAGGTTAGGAGATTTGTGGACGCTTGGGGTTGTGGATGCTTGTCGAGCCTTGGCAAGCATGGAAACGCATCATAAGCAATAGCCTCAAACAAATACCTACTACTAATACTAAATGACTAATAACGTTCGCTACTATTCGACTTGAGAATCATTAATCAAAAGCAAGAATATATTCATAGTACATTACTTTAAAGCTTTTCGAAACTTATACAAAAACTTTTCAAAAATTCTCTTTTTCTACATTTTTACAAATAGTCTCTCTTATTAATTATTATTCTGTGATCAGTGAGTAGTCTGTACGATTTACTCTGTCTGACTCTGTCTGGCAGAGATGCGCAAACTAAATCGCCAATGAGATCAGAGATTTATAAATCTTTTTCTTCGAAAGATTTAAATCACTCTTTTAAATCTTTAACTCTTTTAAATCTTTGGTTACGAATGACGTTATTCATTCAGTTGATCATAAGTGATGCAAATATCTATTGATTCATGTAGTTATTCTCTCATTCCCTCAAGTCGCAACTGGTTTTGAGCTTTTTACTAAAACGACAGAGAGTCTAAGTTTCTGTGTACCTATCGTCATTGTATTTCAAGAGTGCGTTTGTTCGTGCCTACAACTTATGTTATCTCTTTTCAATTCACAATATCCTTTATCTATTGTCTCATTCTAAAGCTACGTCCATCATTCCATCTATTCAATCCTAACGTAGTGAGCTAGTGAGTTAAAGATGTATTTTCGAAACCAAAGATTTAAAGATTGATTACGCATTTTGAAAGGATTATACATCTTTTGTATCAATCACTCCTGAGTTACACATCTCTACTGTCTGGAGAGGTTTTGGCGGGAACACGAAGAAGATCATGTCGTTGCTCTGCATTATTTTCCTAAACTAGTGTTATTTCAAGTATTAATGTGTAAAAGTGGTGGCTTTTTGCTTATTAACTATTTGTGTATGTGCATAAGTGTTGGCAAGTGATGTAATGCGAAATAACGTGTTTTTTCCTGTTGTCTCCAAAACTCCATAGAAGCTTCAGTAAGACCGCCATCATCTTACTGGAGTGGGACTTTGACTTGACTGACTAATTTTATATGACTGACTTCGACTATGACTTGTTTTATGAACTAAACTTACGTGTGATGAGAGAATAACGATGTTTATGTTACTGTTAGGCTGATGGTTCTTCCAATGCCTCAAATAAACAAAACAAAAAAAACTGTCTGACTGTGGTGTTTTTACGTTTTTAGTGAAGTGTCGTGTTGACTCGCTGTTGATGTTCTTGTAAATGCAAATCTAATCCACTATTTCACTTGCTGAAATGCCCACCCTCCTTTGGTTAAGTTCTGGTAGGATTATGGGGAAACAATAAATATTATTTTTATTATAAGCACGTATTGTTTCCTTATTTGCTGACATTGGTAGTTGGCTATGTGGCGCTCGCTACTTGATATAGTAGATTCTGACTGTGAATGTTTGTTCATTTCATTTGTTGTTCTGTGAGTGTTGACGCCGTTGACGGGCGTGAGCGTACGAGTTATAATAGTTACGTGTTTTGTACATAATTAATTTGTACGCCTACTCGGCGCGTGTGATGTTTGTGGACAAAGAGTAGGATAAGTGTAAACTTCATAAAATGTCGCTGCAAAAGAGTGTGAAAAGTGCGGGAGGAGATCGAAGTGATTTAGGTGATACAACTTCGATATGTTCCTCGGTGACGACGCAACCAGACAGACACGGATTCTTTGGAGGTGCTCAATATAGTCCAGAACCGTAAGTGTAATGTTTTTTCTAATAAGAAATGTCCTGTTTTCTATAAACAATAAGTTCAGACTTCTTTTAGGCTAATGTTTGTAATTGTTTTTCAAGGTTTATTATTTGTTTATATGCCTTCATGTGTGGTTACATGTTGCAAATTGTGTTGTGTGTGTAAGTTTGCTTTATGTAATGGTGATGCATGAAAATGGCATAAATAGTTGCAAACCGCTCTATGAAACTGTATAACCTGTATGTCACAGTAATTTCTTATGATTTTGGTATTACAGATAATAATTGATTGATTCCATAAATGCATGAAGCCATAGCTGATTGTGGTCATAATTATGTAGCTAGAGTTTTATTTTATAGACATATGAAAATACATTATATTATAGATATCATCTAAAATAAAGTTATAGTGGTTAAAAGATTAACGCTGCTATAATTAGGGTAGCATAGTGCTAATTAAGGAATCAGAAATAGTCTATGGTAAGTAACTCACCAGCCAAATTATTATCTGTAACAGATGTTAAGATTTACCATATAATTTTTAATAAAAATGGAATCTGATAAAACTTTTTTGATTGATAGCCCTTGATTAAGCTTAAACGTGGTATACATTTTATTCCGCTACTATATGTGGAACCAGAGATATAGCCTAAAAACTAGTTTTTGACTGTGGCAGAGTCGCAGGCAAAGGCTAGTTAAATAATGAAATAATATCTAAAGAAATCATTTACACAATTGTCTCGAGTAGAATAAATTTACACATCTAATTGCAGTCTACTGCTGGATAAAAGTTCCTCCCAAATTTTACTACAACATCTAATTCTCCGACTAGAATTATCATAATAAAATAACAAAGCAAATATATTGAGTTAAATAGTTATGATATTATCACATAACCTTACATTTTTTTACCCAAAATCCCCGTTTCTAACACAAAAAAGCTGTTTATTGCTTATTACATTATTTGCTACATCATTTGCTGTTTGCATAAGTTAAAGCATATTGTTAATTTCCAGCTTGTTTGCTGAAATGATCACCCAAAAATTGACCACAGTGACAGTACCCATGCGCTTGGGTCTGAAAACAACTGAGTGCTCCCATTTGGCACCAAACCCTACCACCAGTAATGCAATGGGTGATAATTGCTTACTTCCCTTAGGTACCTCATACAATACCTGCAGAAAATTACGGAGTGCTGACTCTTCTATTATTAGTCCATCGCCACAGTGTAAATAAAGTTATTAACTAAAAATGTGAAAATAATTGTTTAAAAACCAAATTTTGATGTATTGAATTTATTAATTGCACCAGTGTCTACATGATATCATTATTTTCAACTACATTTTTAGATATAGGAGACGTAAGTAATCTCCAAATTTACACAATATTGCATACCTTAAGTGAAAATTATTACAATTTTATAATTACACAGGTACATACCACATCAAAATAATTAAGCATGAAGAATTTTAATAAGTTGGCGATTTAAAAGTTTAAATTTTATGCATGTTTATTTTAAATTTCTGTGTTTTGAGAAAGTATAGTAAGTAATTAAAGTAATATGTTTAATTGTATACCAAGACCATCATCATATCTACTAGGGTTTACTACCCCTAGGGTTGTAAAGGGAACTCGCTTCCATCCATCCATCAAGCCTTTCAACGTCCACTGCTGGACATAGGCCTCCCCAAAAGAACGCCACAAGGAGTCGGCATCCAACGGCTCCCCGCGGCTTTGACCAGATCTTCGGTCCATCTGGTGGGGGGCCGTCCTACGCTGCGCTGTTTTATACGTGGTCGCCACTCGAGAACCTTTCTTCCCCAACGGTTGTCGGTTCGTCGAGCGATGTGGCCTGCTCATTGCCCTTTTCAGCATGGTAAACTGGCGGGCTATGTCGGTCACTTTCGTTCTCCTACGGATCTCCGTATTACGGATTCGATCACGTAGGGAAATACCAAGCATAGCCCGCTCCATGGCCCGCTGAGCGACTTTAAGCCTTGATACGAGGCCAATATTCAGAGACCACGTCTCTGTTCCATATGTCATCACTGACAACACATACTGGTCGTAGATCTTCGTTTTCAGACACTGCGGAATATTGGACGAGAACTCACTTACCCTTCTGAAAATCTAGATAAGGGGTCTCCAAACTACGGCTCGCGGGCCAAATTCGGTTCGCCAGTGTCATCAATCTGCCCGCGACAGCGAATATCTTATTGTTGTTACTATTGCTGTGATATAAGTTGAATAAGAAAACACAGAATGATAATTACTCGGTTTTATTTACATGCAAGGTAATTCTTAATGACAGAAATGATGACGCAGAAAACTTAACTTAAGTATCTAAGCTAAAACATATTTAACTAACAAATAATTGAAACGAATCCCACTAATCACTGTAAAACAAAAATATTAATGAGATTTATGTAACTATGTTTTGGCCCTTGAAACATAATTATTGAAAAAAACATTATGGCCCTAAGGCTTCAAAGTTTGGAGACCCCTGATCTAGATCATACACAAGAAATCATACTGCTGCCTCCCCATATTTTTAAGGGAGATTTGTTTACACTTTGTATCAATATTTGCCCTTAGAGTTTAGTCACAGGATATTATTTAACATATTTAACTTTTTCTACATGATGTGTCAATTAATATACTCACATTGTCACGTTACCGAAGGGGTCTTAAACAATACAATTTTACCTTTTTGGAGTACAAAGAATGTTGTGGAAACTCTGCTTTAGCCAAACGAACATACCGCGCTAAGTATGGGAATGCCCGTGTTTCCCCCCTATGGCTACACAATCGTTTGGGCTTTCCAAAGGATACATGAAAATCAATCCCTGGTAGAGTGGATGGTGACATGCAGAAACTAAAAGACAACAGCTCTTATCAGGAGTTTGTTTGAATGTTTGAAACTGTGATTTATATTCAATTTAATTTTTTTTTATCCATATCCATCCATCCGTCAATCATATGTTTAGAACGAATTTGAATAATAATTATTTAAGGGTGATTACGATTATTCATTGTGATTACCGATTATTCATTGTGATTACCGATTATTCATTGCGATTGTATTCAGCGTTAATGACGTCAAAAAAATATCACTTTTCCGCTCTTAGGGAAGGTTAGTGTGGGCCCCACACTACCCTGTTCGTTCCCCCGAACGACGGGGTGTGCGGCTAGGAACATTTTTTCCCGCCTTAACAAAAAAAGCTTTCAAAAGATTTTTTTCCATTTTTATACTATTTCGTTTGTTTGATTTTTGACGTGATAACGTCTTATAACGAATGATGATCGATGAACGTCGGCTGCACGCACGAAAAAGTCTCACGTTCCGAAAAAAATCTATGGCGACCGATACATTGTTTGTGAAACTCTCAGAAAATGTTTGTCCATCTTTTTACTAAGTCTGGTTGGATAGAGTCTAGACGGTGTCACACGATTCATGGTCACCACAATTCGAGAGACAAGTTAGTAACAGTTGGTGCAATTGTTCTGTCTTTTTCTGGACGTTATTGCTATTGTATAACAAACTTATATTTAGTTATTGTTAAATATACAGCATTACTTACCTTATTTTTAATTAAAATGTTAAGTGAATGTAATTTATACAATAGGTATTAATTATAACATTGTTCTAAGTTCATGACCTGTTTAACATCTACCTCCTGGGAAGGTTCTATGTATTGTGTCTTTTTTAGTAACAATGTTGAAGTATGAATTAAAGGACATGTCGTTCTTGAAGTTTTAGGAAATAATCCTCATCAGCATAAATATGTAAAGATAAAGAGGTTCCGTGATAGGTTTTATTACTCTAAAGAATTCAAAGAGGTTACATCTCTTCTCCATAAAAACAGTAAGATATTTATACAGGAACATAAAAACAACGATTTGTAGCGCTATTCACATGTAGGGCTATAGTAGTACATTTAGCATAGAACGTTTTCCTTGATTATGACCACGGAATGCACGAGAAGACATGCCCAAGAGTGACTACGGTGGTGACTCTACGTTTGGTACTTCGCTAAGGGACCCTACCGATTGCTTCAGTGAATCATTGCACGTTCTCGCGTCAGATGAAATGCTCTATACCCATGCTTTCACCCTTACAAGTATCCGTAACGAATGTGGCTCTAGAATCAACCACTGATTCTCAAGCCTTGCACCTCAATTTAGGTTCGGTCGCATCGTTCACACATGACGTCAAAAAACGGTGCTTCAAAATTACCTATCGAAATCATCATTTGACGGGCCTCGTGGCGTAGTCGGTAGTGTAACCGACTTCCGTGCACGAGGTCGTGGGTTCGATTCCCACCCAGGACAATTATTTGTGTGATGAACACAGATATTTGTACTGCGTCTGGGTGTTTTCTATCTATTATATGTATGTATTTACAAAAAAAAGTAGTATGTATTATATCCGTAATCTGGTACACATAGCACAAGCGTTAAGCTAAGTTTGGGGCCAGAGGCGTTGTGTGAAAATGTCCGTGAATGTTTATTTATTTATCTGGTCAACGTGTCGACGCCACTCTATCCCATTAACAACATCAGATCTACTTCATATGATACAGCCGCCTTAGAATGGAAAACGAAACGTTAGACGAACTTTCGTTTCATTTCATTGTGATTGGTCGACTGAATCACGCGTCAAAATCTCGACTAAGGAATCACCCGTCGGAATGTTGATCAATTACAATGACTCGAAACGAAAGTTCGTCTAACGTTTCGTTTTTCATTCCAAGAGGGCTGGTCCCTTAGAATAATTACACCTAGAAACCGAGTCCGCCTCGGTAAAGTGAGGCAACTCAAACCTAGCCATATTGGCTAAGTTCATTACTCAGCCCGTCAGTGCTCAAGGTCGTGTCGTATCGACAACTACACCCGAAATTTTTATTAAAAATGACGGTTAGTGCAGTCAACGGATGTCACAGTACATCGGAAAAGCACAAGAAAGATAGTAACATTACATTTCACGGGTAATTAATGCGTCTAAACTTATATTTTTACGTAAAACATTCATCAAAATGAAAAATAAATTTCAATAATTTGTCATGGCACAGTTTATGAAAATGTTGCCGACACGGGGAAATATTCTCCCACATTTTGTTGTTTAATTAAAAGTGAAACACGTCTCAATTAGGCAATTAAAGGCGCAATTTTTTAGGGTTCCGTACCCGAAGGGTCAAAACGGGACCCTATTACTAAGACTTCACTATCTGTCCGTCCGTCTGTCACCAGGTTGTATCTCAAGAACGGCGATAACTAGACAGTTGAAATTTTCACAAATGATGTATTTCTGTTGCCGCTATAACAACAAATACTAAAAACAAAAAATAATAATATTTAAGGGGGGCTCCCATACAACGTCTGTCTGTCCGTCCGTCTGTCACCAGGTTGTATCTCAAGAATGGCGATAGCTAGACAGTTGAAATTTTCACAAATGATGTATTTCTGTTGCTGTTATAACAACAAATACTATAAACAAAAAAATATAATATTTAAGGGGGGCTCCCTTACAACAAACGTGATTTTTTTTTTTGCCTCTTTATGCTCGCTGTTGATAACGGCAACAGGTAGACGCTTGAAATATTCACAGAATATTTAGTTATATGTATATTCACTTTAAAAATAAATAATTAAATTAAAATAAAACAAATATTTAAGGGGGCCTCCCATACACAAACGTGTTTCTTTACTCGTTTTGGCTCTGTCTGTCCGTCTGTCTGTCACCAGGCTGTACCTATCTAAAGAACGGAGATAGTATACCTAGTCAATGGTACGGAAACATTCGTGCGCGAGTCCGACTAGCACTTGGCCGGTTTCTTCTTTTTGATTAAATTAAATTGATTAATAAGGAAACTGAGACAAAAAACAACAAGTTCGCGTACTTCCGCGTCACTTACTTATAATAATAATATGTAATTTTATGTGTTGATTTGGTTTTAGGTTTCCTTCTGATTATTTTTATTTCACTCTTTTTAGTGCATCATGCCGGCAATATTCGTGTATTCTGGTAAATAGGTACGTTACACTGTTTAGGATGTAAACAAAACGGGTAACGACCAAGTAGTTTCGGTAAACGAATTGCACTTATATTTCTGTATGGGATCTATGGCCTTTGTCATCAATTCAGCAGTAAGAATTGATGAGTTCCAAATAAATAAAAGGTGTAATCTAATTTGTAATGTGATCACAACTATAAGTGTGAAACAGTTTCAACTTCCCTATTTTTAGGGAAAATTTAATGTATTATCAACATTATTTTTTCACTGTGTGCGTTTCGTCAAGCGTAAATGCAAGTACCTTATGCACACATAGATTATATTATTGCCTCACTTTTAACGGGCCACTTGGTGTAATTATTCTAAGGCTGGTCCTGTTTTCTTTATTACCGTTCCTTCTGTTCACTTGGAAAAGGGGGAGACCCCTTCACTATAATATCGAGCTAATACTACGTCCCCCACATAAATTGTCTATCAGACCCGGCTGTGCGGTCTACTGCCGCCACATTTGGACGTAGCGCGTCCAGTTCGCTGCGCAATCGGCGCCCTTGTAACGCCACCGACGGAGATACGCCTGTAGTTGCATGTTCACAATTTCTAAATTGAAATAAAAAATTATAAATAGCCGTGTTAACGTCCTCGCTTTTATCTAATGCACGCTTCAAAACCTTTTTCAACTGTTTTGACGGCGTTTTTTGCCGCGCCATTTCCCCGAGGCTGAAATTGTGTGCTTAATACATTTTTCTTTACAACATGACTTCTTGATATGAAAATGAAAATTGCTCGTGACAAGACACAAAGGCAAATCAAATTGCGTGTAAATACTCCGATAAATTTGTACCATATTTCTCCTTCAGCAAAAATACTTCGCTTAATAGACCCGAAACAAATTGACCCGTAAATTTTCTTCATGGGTCGAGCATGATTCCACTGAAGTTACAGTCCCAGTGGTCTGCCAGTTCAGGCGGAGAGACGGCACATGGCGGGTTTATTTAGTGGGCGAGGGCACCACACTACCCCGTTCGTTACCCCCAACGACGAGGTGTGTGGTTAGGTACATTTTTTCCCGGCTTATTGGCAAAAATCTATACGTTAAGGTGCCTCTTCCTGTATTATATCCTGATTTAATCGGCAGTCGATATTTCCGAATTGGTCCCGAAAATTGACTTATTGCATCTCTAGTTTTAATATTTTCAAAACCCCTGAAACCGCCTTATTGCGGATGGTTCGCAGACAGTGAACAATAATAGCAGTAGCAAAGAAGCTCTCAGCGGACTATTACATAAATACAAATAAATTCGTGGTCTTATTTCATTAGTCTAATGTACAAGCTCATATTTACCTCCATAAAAATACGTTGCAAAAGAAAGGAAGTCGTTTCTTAACTTCCCATAATATTGTGTGTAGCCTGTCGTAACTGAACTAGTGCTGTCATTTTTTTAAGTCTGTATGTAACAATTAATTAAATTAGTAAAAAAAGGTGCTTTCCGTGTTCACTATCTCACGGAAAGACGAAGTGAAATACTACGCAATGTAGAAACCGTACAATAGCAGAACTATTTTAATTTTGTTTACTGCGAGCAGGATTCAAACCTATTCCAACCCGAGTGACGTGGGTTTTAAAGACATTTAAAAAACAAATGAGAAAGGGAGATTGGTTGTCACCATTAGGCCCAGAACACTTCCACGGATTGAAATCCTGCTCGCAGTAAATCTGTATTTTTTCACTTCTATAATTTGTTCTATTAAAGTAGCTGAACATGTCAAGTGCTAAAATAGTGCTATAATGCGGGGTAGGCAGAGAGAACAGAGTGCCAAGAGGCTTTATTCTTGCATACATCTCTCGCTTCCTCAACATTCATAACTCTCTTCATACACGCTCGCCGGTTTCGGAGACTCCTGACTCCAACTTCCTTCTATACATGACCGATTTGGTCTAGGTAGGTGAGTCTCGGTCTCCCCCTATGCCTACATCCTTCCACTTTCGCATTGTATATCTCCTTAACCATTCGCTCGTCCGGCACTCTTTCCACATGTCCGAACCATCGGAGCATTCCCTTTCTCATCTTTACACCAATACTCGCTTTAACAGAGCTTTGTAACAGAGCGAGTAGGTACTCGCTCTGTTACGTCGTTGTTACGAATGCAGTCAGTCAGCCTCACCTTAATCTCCTGCCTAATGCTATATATTTAATATAAATATATAGCCTAATGCTATATATTTAATATAAATATATTTAATATAAATATATAGCATTTATTTTTATTACAATTATTATTTATTACAACGGCAAAGGGAGACTAATATTGCCGAAAACATGATGTGGAAGGGAGTAAACATACTACTCTGTCAAGAAAGTAGGTACCGGGAAAAGATCAATACTAAAAAAAAAAATTGTTATTCATCCAAATTTATTTTATCACCTTCAAAGTATGCTCCTTCAGAAACGATAGACTTACGCCAACGAATAATCCAATCATCAAAACATTTTTTAAACGCTATTTCCGGAATTGAGTTCAGTTCTCGCCGTGAATTCTCCTTTATGTCTTCTACCGATTGAAAACGGGAGAAAGAAGTCGGCTGGAGCCATATCTGGTGAATAATGGTGGTTGCTCGATGGTATTTGTTGAGTGTTTGGACAAAAATTCATTCACAATGATGGTCTTGTGCGAAGGCGCATTATCGTGGTCTTTCCACAAATCTGGCCTTTTTCGTCGAATTTGCTCTCTTAAACGCCGCATAACGCTCAAATAATATTCTTTATTTACCGTTTGACCTTCTGGCAAGAATTCCGAGTGCACAACACCGCGATAGTCGACTTGACTTTTGATCGACTAAGGCGTGGTTTTTTCGGTTTTTTCGGTTTTGGTTCAGTTGGAAGTCGCCACTTCGAAGCTTGTTGACTAGTTTGCATGTCAAACTCGTAAACCCACGTCTTGTCACCAGTAACAATGCGTTTCATGAATGTTGGGTCGGAATTGACTCGTTCTAGCATGTCCTCAGCGACTCTCATGCGATTGTTAGTAGTTTTTTGAGAAAATTCAGGCCTTTTGGGGCTAGCCGAGCGGAAACATGTTTCATACCCATGTGATTATTTAATATGGCACGGATTGACTCGTGAGACACAGAAAGTTCGGCGGCTATCTCTTTCAAAGTTGAATGAGGATTTTCAGTCACTATTTCCTTCACTTTTGCAAACGTTGATGTAGGCCCAGAGCGAGGCAAATCTTCCATCACATCTCGACCACTTTTAAACGTTTTGTACCACTCATAAGCACGTGTTTTTGATAAAGTCGATTTACCGTAAGCCTTCTGTAACATTTTAAGTGACTCCGAACACGAAATTCCATTGGCGATGCAAAATTTAAGACAAACTCTTTGTTCAATGTTTTTGTCCATTATGAAATTCGCAATACACATTAGATATGATATAACTATAAATAGCACTGTATTTAATATAAATAACAGATGCAACTCAAACTCCGCGCCAATGGATAACAGTTGTGCCAATCTAACAACAACAAAAAAAAAAACAAAAATTTGCATGGAACCGTTAACAAATCATCCATTCCCAATACTTTCTTGACTGAATGTATTTGATTACTAGAAAAGTACCATACAAGCCTACCGTACTGCAGACATACTTTGACCTACCTATCGCTGCACAAGAGCGTGATCAGTTTTTGGGCACGCATACGTGGCTGTATAAAAATGTTTTCTTTTTGCTATCTTCCGGATATTGCACTGATCCCAAAACAATACCGACACACTACAATAATTGGAGCTGTTGTGGCAGTATAGTTCTGGCTTTACGGTAGGCAAGTGTAACGAACATAAACGGACGCTAATTTGTCTTAACCTTTAAGTATGGACGTCATTTTTTCTTAACACTACTGTGGACGTGTAGTCTCACAGGCTCCTATATGCACACACATTTTTTTTGGAGAATTTGATATAAGATCGTTTTAAAACTGATTGAATATTAAAGTTACGGGATTTAGCAATAAAATAAAGTGCTTTATCATAAATTTTTATTTCAAAAATTATAGAAATTTTAAAAAACGATAATTATGGCAATTTTTAGTCTAAATCTACTTGGGGTTAAATTTTTAGGTATTAAAAGCAGCCAAACTTATTCCTATAACAAATTGAGTCTTTTTTTCTTTAAAATATAATATATAATAAACCAAAAACACAAAACACCTACTTCAGGTAACAAATATAAAAAATTTTGACAACTGTCTAATAACGTAAATTTATTGACAGTTAGTGCAAAAAGGTCGAGAACATTGGATACCCGATTCCTCTCCTAGGTCCTGGTCCTGATTTTGGTCCTGATCTTCATCATTGTCACTTTCATTGTTTTGTATCAGTTCGGACTCCAATATAAAAAAAAATCTTCAATATTCTCTTCATTGTCAGACTGATCCGAAGCTGACAACAACTCATTCACTTCTTGTTCAAGAGATGGAACTCCTACACTAAAAGTTTTTCTCGTAGGGCCTTAAGCAGAACTCTTAGATGGTCGTTTTGATTTAGAACTACCGGCTTTATTGTTTTTTGACAAAAATGTCAAAAAACAATAATATATATTTGGAGGTACAAAAGTACCGCCAAATAGGTACAAAAGTACCTCCAAATCCGAAATAAACATAATCGCTCATACAAAATATGTCATAGGGCAAAAATCGACGTGTAGCCTGACAGGCTCCAGTCTATATTCTGATGGTCATTACTTACGTGATATTCTTCGGAAGACACAACCTTCTCCCTCGTTGGTAGTTGTACAGCTAAAACAAAAGCTACTGAGCCGCTCAATCGCAGTCAGTGGGGGAATTAGGTGAAACTAAGAAAACCAAAACATCGAGTAGCCTGTGAGACTCCACGTCCATACTTAAAGGTTAATGTGCTATTTCCAAATAATAAAAAACACAACAAAAACATAGCATCACGCCTGTATTCCCCGAAGGGGTAGGCAGAGGTGTATTACACACCCACGACTCGCCAGCTATGTTTAAGTCCCACGTAATAGGGGGCGAGCCTATTGACGTCTACCGGGCACATTTCCAAACTCCGGACTGCTACTGAGAAAATTTCTTATTTTTTTTTTACGGAATATCTCAATAACTTTGGCCGACCCGGGGATCGAACCCGAGACCTCATGATCAGCAGTCGCTTACACTACCACTGCACCACAGAGGCAGTTAAAATCCAAATAATAAGGGTTGAATAATGACAAGTCATTTATTGTCAATATGTATATTGTTTACCAAATAAAACGCATTAAGATTCCGTTTACGAAGTTTATATATTATGCTCGTGTCTTGTAAATCTAGCTTCCAATCAACAAAGCAAATGGTTGTTATTTACTTTCCGATTACTATTTCTTTCCGATTAAAATTATATATTTTACTTAAATTACATACATACAAATCTTGTTTTTACATTCATACATACATTATTCGTTAATTGTTAGATCATGAGTCTTGGTTATTACTCTAGGTTGTCTGGGTTTTCGTGTGTATGTTAGTTGTAATTGATTATTATAGACTTAAACGTGAAACACTGACAGATTTCACAGATGGTTTGTGAAGTACACAGTGTAGGGCTGAGATCGATGATAACACGATTATTGATTACGAAATATGTACAATTTTTAGGCCACAATGACTATAAAAAGAAGAGAAAATAGATACGCACACTACATGAGGGAAAATCGTTTAACTGTATAGTTGACGCGGTAGGTACATATTAAGGCGATTTTCCTGTGAATAATTAAGGAGAACTGAAAAGTTTAACATTTATAAACAAATGTAAAGAGTATTTATTAATATGTATGATTATAACTGAAATAAGTATTTATATTTGTACAAGGAAAACTATTCTAATAATCATAAAATAATGTCTAAAAGCCACTGTGTAAAATATTTATTTCTTTTTTATAATAAATATAACGAGTTTATTGCATTGCTTATGTGTTACACTTTTTATATCTATTTAGTTTGAGTCGAACTATCTTAGTAGCATCCGAATACACGAAATTGTTATCATTGTCGAAAGTTAAACCGAATCCATCTTTTAGCGTAATAATCTCTTCCAAAGATTTTGTGCTTTTTTTCACTGCATATATACCGTTTTGGAGGCAAACGTAAACATTACCATTAATGTCCGTAGTCAAAGTCCGCATTATCGGCCTTTCCAAGTACAAACTAGCATTTTTTGTCCCTTTCTTTTGACAGAACAGACCAGTAGCATTTGTAAAAAAGATGTCATCCTCATTATCAATTACGAACTGATCCACTTTCGTGTCTTCTAAATCTGTAAACCTTACAGTTTCTTCGTTATTTAAAATATAAAGGAACTGTGTAGGGAACACCGAGAAATATAGCACGTCTTTGAAGTATATTGTCCATATATCAGTACCTCTTTCTGCAATCAGTTCAGCTTTGTTATTGCTGTAGTCGTATTTATATATACCATCGCTTCCGCCTATGTATATAATATGTGTTGTTTGATCAACTGTTTGGGCGAAACCGTTGTTAACACCTTCAATATTACTGAACTCTTTCGTGTTTAAGTTTAGCCTTGCGGATCTGGATTCTTCGTCACTTTCTTTAACAGTGTAACTGAAGTATAAGTTGTTTGTGCTGTAATCTACGGCTAATAAATACGGTCTATCCAGGTCATCTCTTAAGATTTCGGTGTCGTAGTAACTTCCGTTTATTTTGACACCGTCGCATTGTAATTCTTCTTTGATGACGCCAGCTTGAATGACGGTTAGGCTGGATAATATGAAAATGAGTTTCATAGTGATCCTGGAACAAATTACAAGCACATTTTAATAATGTAGACTGTAATATGCGTAGACTTAGATTAACATTTATTTTATTTTTGTTATATTACTGAATTCTGGTTCGAAAATAACAGAATGAACACTTATTTATTTGCCTATTAAAGTCGGCATAATAACCATATTATTTAGTGGTTATCAGTTGGATTCGTTTTAACATTTCGATTTTTCGTGCATTAGATAATGCATGTGTTAGCGTACATTAGATATAATGTGGCGTCCATGCAGCCCTTTGGACGTACCAAAATTGCTAAAACGGTCAGTTTTAAGGTATATGTAGCTGATGTAACCCGCCTTTCAATTTAAAAGAAATTCGATAATCTATTATATAGATAAATTGCTGTTCTTTAGTCTCGCTAAAGCACAAAACTGGCAAACTGAAAAAAAAAATAATTGTTTTTTTTTGTTTTGTTCGGTCTAATACAGGCGAGGTTTAAAAGTAAAAAAGGGAAATGCTATAAAAAAGTAGAATAATGGACAAATTAAATATTGGTAATGATAACTTTGTAGGTGATGGATTTTTTATTTATTTACTAGGGTCATTCTTTCTAATTAATTTGCATTACAAGCAAGTTTCATTTAATAACCAATTTTTTTTGTTTGCTGTTTGTTCTCGCATTACGGAAATACTACTGAACGAATTTTGATGCAACTTTTTATATTTGATAGCACTGTATTTATATATATTTGTAGCATTTGACATGCTTAGCACTATACATTAAACACAAAGTGAAAAATGTGAAATCGAAAATAACAGTCAGGAGCAGGATTTGAACCTGCATCTTCTGGATACCGTCCAGATGCTTTACCAATTCAGCTATCCTGACAATTGCTCCTGACTGCTAATCTCGATAACACATCATACTTAACGTCTTTGGGTGACGCCTGCGCCATCTGTCGGACGTATTTTCATACATTATACCGACCAGGTAAACTTAATTTTACAATTAAGATTTTTACCTTTAATGACGCAAACCCTATAAATATTTATATATATTTGTAGCATTTGACATGCTTAGCACTATACATTAAACACAAAGTGAAAAATGTGAAATCGAAAATAACAGTCAGGAGCAGGATTTGAACCTGCATCTTCTGGATACCGTCCAGATGCTTTACCAATTCAGTTTCACTTTGTGTTTAATTGATAGCACTGGTTTAGACTTAAGTAATAACTGGTTATACATTTTATCCCGCTACTATATCAAGAACCCGAGATAGGTATAACCTGAAAACTAGCTGTTGGCGGCGGAGGAGCCGCAGGCAAAGGCTAGTTTATAATATTACTAAGGATTTTGTACACACAAATAGATAAATATGTACGTTTACCTAAATGTAACATTAATTTGTGAATTAGTTACTGTTAGCACTTACCGCGTCTCACAGTGGCCAAATGATAAATGTGTTGATAAATAATATCGAGTAGTTACATCGAATACTTCTGTTTCAGAAGATTTTTAGTTTCGTGGAGTAGGTCTCAATTTTTTTCATCATATATATTATTATAATATTGTTTACACATTTTACTTTTTTTGCAATAATTAAGCTCATCTGGTCGAAACAATATGTGAATACATCCAATACATAGCGCGGGTGTTCCCCAAGATCACAAGAATTAATGTGATATGGAAATTGATGGCCCCAAATGGAATACCTATTAACTCATAACTTGTTCAAAGCACCTTTCTAGGGACTACTACATAATAAAACAAGGTAACCGTCATTTCAATCTTTATTGACCTAGGTCTAAAAACATAAATACTAGAGATGGCCGAATGTGGTTTGAACCGAATACGAACTTCGGCCGAACATTCGGTAAAAATACAAACTCTGCCGTATATTTTTGCTGGGCTTTTTCGGGAGTATCATGTAATGTTTTGTGTGTATTTTTTGAAAGAACATCGTAAGACAATTTAAAACAGTCAGTGCAAGGGTGTCACTAGTATTTAAAATTAGTGTGCTTATTGATTCATAGGGGCCGGCTTTAGAATTGTCCTACCCCTCTCCACCCATGGGAGTCGTAAGAGCCGACTGAGGGTATACCGGGGAGTGGACAGCAGCACTCCCTCGAGTATTAACAACATCCACTGCGATCGCCAACCCGCCTGCCAAGCGTGGCGATTACGGCACTATCCCCCATTCTTAGGGGAGGCCTATGTCCAGCAGTGGACTTTAAAAGGCTGATGGATGGATTGATTCATAGACCCTCCTTCTTGAATTAAGAAAAAACAAATTCATTTGTTTATTCTATCACACATTTTTATTTGTAATACTTATCATCATACCATCTCCCTTGCGCGGTATGGAGAAAAAACAGAGTGCCAAAGGGCTCTATTCTTACATACATCTCTCGCTTACTCAACGTTTATTATTCTTTTTATACACGATCGCCGGTTTCGGAGACTCATGACTCCCTCCACCTTCTTTCAATACATGACCGATTTGGTCTAGGCAGGTGAGTCTCGGTCTCCCCCTGTACCTACATCCTTCCACTTTCGCATTGTATATCTTCACCAGTCGCTCGTCCGGCATTCTTTCCACATGTCCGAACCATCGGAGCATTCCCTTTCGCATCTTCACACCAATACTCTCTGTCATTACTCGCTCTCACATCATTGTTACGAATGCGGTCAGTCAGCCTCACACCACAGATTTTTCGCAGGGATCGCATTTCGACTGCATTAATTTTATTCTCATGCTTCTTTTTGCATACCCAACTCTCGCTTCTATATAACAAACAAATGACTATGATTAAATAATTATAGAGTAGTGGTATTATTTATTTGAATTATTTTACAAGTTAAGTATGACAGATTTGCTTCCTCTAAACTTTAGTAGAAATAGTGCGGGTATTTAATTTTTTCTTATGCCGAATGTTCGATATTTAAACCGAACTTCGGCCGAATGCCCAGGTTCTGTTCAAGCCACCGAAAATTGGTTAAACCGTAAAATGAATTTTGGTCCATCCCTAATAAATCCTCTAGATTTGTCTAGATAACTATAAAATAGCACCATATTGCTACACACAATCTCGAGTGTTATGAATTGTTATCGTAAAATATGAACGGACATATCTAGACTATAACAACTATCAGGGAAGATCAGCGTGTAACAACGGTGGGTATTCCTACCTTTGTGTTTCGTATGATGAGTGAGAGCGCCGGAGGCCCAAACATTTTCCTCTCCACCTCCTAATCTCTTTCCTTGAAGATAGGGACGCGCGAGTGATGCCTCTGGTGTTGTCAGGCTATGGTAACTGCTTATCACCAGGATGGGCTTGTTTGCCACTCAAGCAAAAAAAATTGAAATGCTAAAATGTAAATTTAAAAGGAAAACTCCTTTAAAACAGGGAATGTTTGCTGTCTCACTGTGGTTTAATTACCACTTCTACACCATAAAAATTTACTACATTATTTAAAATACAAACTTGGGCATCAACCTTTGAAACATACGTTGACGCGAGTAACATTAATATTTTTAATATTTAATATTGACGATGCGGCTCCACGGATCTCCTGGTCTCTTATTATTGACTTATCGCAAAGATAATAGAAGAGGTTATCGCAATAATTTTATTGAAATGATTTATTTGCCATGAAAAACCTACTTAATAGACGATGGTTTGATTTTCATTTGGGCAACAATATTTTTTATAAGATTTTCACTGTTCCGGTGTCTGGAATGGAATTATCCGTAATGGAATCTTGCAAGATAAATTTGAACCACTTTCCAATTGTGACCAGAAATACTGTTCATCCCGAAAAAATAGTAGTTCTCGTGGAATAGCTATTTTTACATAAGGATATAATTAATTAATGTGCCTTACAGTGATTTACATATTTATATACTGAAGTCACACGCAGAAAGCTAGTACCTAGTAATAAAGGCCTTAATACACTTCTTTGTGGTACTTCAAATTCTACATGTCATGAAACACAAAGTGAAAAATGGGAAATCGAAAATAACAGTCACGAGCAGGATTTGAACCTGCATCACCTGGATACCGTCCATATGCTTTGCCAATTCAGCCATCGTGACAATTGCTCCTGACTGCTAATTTCGATAACACATTCATACTTAACGTCTTTGGGTGACGCCTGCGCCATCTGTCGGCAGTATTTTCATACATTGTACCGACCAGGTAAACTTAATTTTACAATTAAGATTTTTACCTAATAATGACGCAAACCTTATAAATATTTAGATATTTTTATATATATTTTTATCATTTGACATGCTTAGCACTATACATGTGACACAAAGTGAAAAATGTGAAATCGAAAATAACAGTCACGAGCAAGATTTGAACCTGCATCTCCTGGATACCGTCCAGATGCTTTGCCAATTACGTTACGTCCCGCTAAAGTTATGAACGATGCACGACGAAAAACGACAGTGAATAGTTTCAATTGTATTCAATATGTCAATAATAATTATTATTAAATGCTTGCTGAACTTACACTATCAATTTTGTATCCATCAAGCGCCTTGCCACTGCGAATGTCGTGCAGATAGGCAGTGAATAACGCGGATGTACGTCAAACCGATCGTCCGTTGTGCGTGCTTGATCGTGTTTAAAATTGCTGTACAGCAGATTCACAGATTCACCATTTCAAGCTTGTCTCGCAAGGTAATTGCACGTCAAAATGGATCGCGAAATACTATCAAGATTTGTTTAAAGTCATAAGTAGGTACCACAATTGTCTGTGAAATGTCTCAAGTGCAGACTACATGAATAAACATATCATTCATTTGAGTATACTCTGCACATTTATGCTAAATTATTTTTATCCAAAATCTCTTTTTTAAATCTTTTTCCTGTCTTACACTATAAGACAACATTGTTGCTGGCAACATGTGAAGAACTCCCATTATTTACGTTTTGTTTATCAAAACTGGAAGGCATTTTAAATATGTACACGTACGCTCATCGAATTCTTTCGAATACATCTAGCACTGGATGCGCGCTCAATAATGCGTAGATATGCTACGCCCAGCTCCGTGGCCTTGAGCGGACGTACAGCTGCGATGGTTCGTGTATAAGGCGCTTAAGTTATGAGACGTTTTTCCTGATCCCGATTTTCATGAATGACAGTGTAAATTAGTTAAACTCAATTAAATTCGATTTCGGTAAATTATAGAGATGAAATTGCGTAATATAACCCAGTGTTACACATCTATTTGTTATTTGCAGGACAATGCAGTACGGTTAATCGTCATTAATTGTTTTAGTTAAAAAATTCCCCTGTGCAATAAATGTATTTAGTTTATGTGCTGTGCGCATATAGATCTAGTCCTAAGTACTTGTACAATGCTGGTACAGTCCCTTGACACCGCATCGCAGTGACATCATTCAGTATACTAAATTATACAAGCCTCATAAAAATTGCGTAATTTACGATCAAGCCGTGTTACGGTCAACAAGACAGGTTTAAACTGATACATTGTTGCTTTTCGTTGTCGAGCAGCCAGCTGGTGGTAAGCGTCGTCTTTCTTATTTATAACATTTTTTTTGAAGTTATACTTCTTTTGGCGCGTTAGGGAAAAATGGTGAGAGTAAATTTTTACGATGCGCGCGCACATCGTCACGAAAAACCGTCACCTTGAAGTTAGCTATAGTCAACATTTTAATTTTTTTTTGTGATATTTAAATAAACTTTATTTAACTAGATAATGCGTTATAATAAAACTTTCAATGTAACCTTTTTCTATTGTTAGTGTCGTTTTTTCTACAAACGTAGAATAAGGCGAAAGATAAAATTTTTGAAAAGATTTTTAACTTGTTACGCCAAAGAAGTATAACTTCTAACGCGTGTACATAAGTACACACACACTCTTTTGTATCACTCGCGCGTTGCATCTTTTAGAGAAAGGGATAGGTGTAGGGAACGATGAGAGACTGTTTTTACGACCTGAAGCGGTAATATGACAGAGATGATGGTTTGGGCCTCCGGTGCTCTTATAATTTTATCTCGCGGTGGTTTAGCATCATAGCGTCACGCCTGTATTTCCCGAAGGGGTAGGCAGAGGTGTATTACACACCACGGTTTGCCAGCTATGGTTAAGTCTGTCTGTACATTTAAGATATTTGAGAAAAAATTACTATATAGGCATGTCTAAACACAAAACAATTTTTTTTAGATTTTTTGTCTGTTTGTCTGTTTGTTTGTTCGCGCATCACACAAAAAGTACTGAACAGATTTTGATGCAACTTTTTTTTATTTGATAGGCCTTGATTAGGCTTAAAAACTGGTATACATTTTATCTCGCTACTATATCGGGAACCTGAGATATAACCGAAAAAGTAGAAAATTATTTAAACTAGATTTTTTTTAGAATTAATTTAAAAAACTACTACTTAGTTGGATTTTGATGCAAGTTTTTTATTTGAAAGGCCTTGATTTGACTTAAAAACTGGTAGACATTTTATCCCGCTACTATATCGGGAACCTGAGATATAACCGAAAAACTAGCTTTTGGCTGCGGCGAAGCCGCTGGCAAAGGCTAGTATTTTATAATGTGATCAAAATTAAGTCAAAATGATATTTTCCACAGCTGAAAATTTATTTCGAAACAAAACAAAAAAAAAATAGAACATAGCATCACGCCTGTATTCCTTGAAGGGGTAGGCAGAGGTGTATTACACACCCACGACTCGCCAGCTATGTTTAAGTCCCACGTAATAGGGTGCGAGCCTATTGACGTCTACCGGGCACATTTCTAAACTCCGGGCGGCTACTGCGAATTTTAATAAAGATTTATTTCGAAATAATAATCCATATTTATGAATTATTAGGGTTAACTGTTATACATAATGTTCTTAATGTCAAACTAGTCTTTGCTCGCGGCTCCGCCTCACCCAAAAGCTAGTTTTTAGGTTATATCTCAGTTCTCAGTTTCCCGATACAGAAGCGGGATAATGATTATACCAGCTTTTAAGTGTAATCAAGAGCTATCAAATAAATAAAAAAATTACATCAAAATCTGTACCGTACTTTTTTGCGTGATCCGCAAAAAAACAAAAACCTAAAATATATTTTGTGTTATGACACACCTATATACGAGCCCCGATGCAAAATAGTTCGTCTAGTATGGAAAGTAGTGCAAAGCCTTAAATATAGAAAGCAAATATTTTTAAAATAATTAAGAACGTTTAATTAAAAGTAAACCACAATTTGAGGAACATTTTCAAGTTTATTTTAACATGTTTCTCTCATGACATTACATAATATTTAGATATTTTTATATATATTTTTAGCATTTGACATGCTTAGCACTATACATTAAACACAAAGTGAAAAATTTGAAATCGAAAATAACAGTCAGGAGCAGGATTTGAACCTGCATCTCCTGGATACCGTCCAGATGCTTTGCCAGTTCAGCCATCCTGACAATTGCTCCTGACTGCTAATTTCGCTGAACTGGCAAAGCATCTGGACGGTATCCAGGAGATGCAGGTTCAAATCCTGCTCCTGACTGTTATTTTCGATTTCAAATTTTTCACTTTGTGTTTAATGTATAGTGCTAAGCATGTCAAATGCTAAAAATATATATAAAAATATCTAAATATTTATAGGGTTTGCGTCATTATTAGGTAAAAATCTTAATTGTAAAATTAAGTTTACCTGGTCGGTATAAGGTATGAAAATACTTCCGACAGATGGCGCAGGCGTCACCCAAAGACGTTAAGTATGATGTGTTATCGAAATTAGCAGTCAGGAGCAATTGTCAGGATGGCTGAACTAGCAAAGCATCTGGACGGTATCCAGGAGATGCAGGTTCAAATCCTGCTCCTGACTGTTATTTTCGATTTCAAATTTTTCACTTTGTGTTTGACATTACATAACATAAAAAATTAAAAAAAAAAATCTAAAAAACATAACGCAAAAGTATTCGTCTACCCTTGTCACTCACGCAAAATAGTTCGTCTACCACTTAGTTGTGTCACTTGTGTTTAATGCGAAGAGGCATTGTTGCAACCAACGCTGCACACTCCTCAGGCGTAATTGACTCCCAGACAGCCAAGAGTTTTAGCCTTTAAGTCACTCTTCGATCTTGATGGATTTTTACGGAGAACTTTTTTTATTTTCCACCATATGGTTTCGATCGGCGACAAGTCCGGGCTGTTAGATGGCCATTCGATTGTAGGGATGCTTTTCGCCAGTAGCCATGTCTTTGTTGTCCTTGCAGTATGGCAAGAAGCACCATCCTGTTGAAAAATTAAGGAATCTTGATGCTTAAGTGACGGAATAGAGGGCAGTAAATTCTCTTCCAAAAGGTTTTGATACCTTGCAGCATTGATATAACCATCCACAAACTGCATACCACCAACACCTTGTGCAGACATGCAGCCCTATATCATAAGAGACGCCGGAAACTTCTCTTTGCGTTTGAGACAATCAGTATGAAATGCCTCATTTTTGTTCCGAATCACTTTTTTCCTTTCATCGCCGACTGTCACTTCAAATTTGGACTCGTCACTCCAAATGATACTACGCCACTGATCGGAAGTCCAATTTAAATGATCACGAGCAAACTTCAACCTATTTTTCTTTTGTACAGAAGTCAACAGTGGTTTCTCCTTAGCGGTGTAAAATCCGTAACCCATTCTTTTTAGGACTCTTTTGTGCAAGTATCAACTGAGACGTCTTTGTGAATTATGTTCTTTTGCACCGTGAGTTCTCTAGCTCGAGCACGATGATTATTTTTGATAATTTTCTTCAGGATTCTGTTTTCTACTGCACTTGTGATGCGTGGTCCACCAGTTTTCTTCAAACAAGAAGTCGTTCTATTCTTTTTATAGTGCTGAATGATAGATTTGACTGTAGACCTGGGAAGTATGAAGTCTTTAGATATTTGGTAACTTGATTTGCCAGCATCGACCCCACAAACTATTCGCTTTCGAAGCTCTTCATACACAGGTCTGCCACGACCCATTGTTATTTGAAAACTAATGAAAAAAACTGAAATTTTCAGAATTTATACTGTCTCACTTGACAAATGACACAGAATTACTTTTACAAATTTAAATTATGCAACATAATTGTACAAAGAAGGAATAATCTTAATTAACTCACCGATAGACGAACTCTTTTGCATTCGATTAACAATTAGACGAACTAAAAAATAGTTTATTGTTTCATAATTAAAAAATGGCATAAGTAACGCGACATGTGATAGTAGAACAGCTTAATATTTTATATAGATGTACAAAAATAATGAAGTTAGAAAAAATCTCACAGAGAAAATTTCACACTAGACGAACTATTTTGTATCGGGGCTCGTATAGCCTAACACAGTCATTTTTCTCAGATATCTTAAATGTACAGACACAGCTCTGTTACAGCTTTATAATAGTAAGGATGTGAATAGATTTTGTTCTTTTGTCAATATGAATAGACATTTTTCTGTATTTGCTGAAAGGTAAAATCCACTTCCTGAGCAATCTGACGTTATTAACTAATTTGTGTCATGCAGTTATAGCCTACGGATAGCCCATTAAGCACGTGATGTTTTTTAGAACTTTTTTAACACCCCTGGTGACGTCGTGATGTTTAATATTAACCAGACCTCTCCGAAGTCACGTGTATGTTTTTATTACGTATACTACGCAAATTTGAATTAGGCGCACTCAAGTGATGTGGTAACCTAGCAACAATAAACGTACATTACGTTAATCACAATCCTTTAACCGAGCAACTATGTGATTATAAGTTTTTCTTAAATCTGGATGGATACACGCGACACAATCAACAACATAACAAATTTTGACACAATTGCTGACTTTGAGAGAAAAAATATTCAGAAAACAGACATAGATTACGGCACAATTTAAGAGGCACTCTTATAAGGAAATCCATCTTTTTATCTCGTTAAACTGCCATGATATGGCAATAATGTCATAGCAAGTAACTACTTTCACTTGGTGCCCAGCCCTACCACCAGTAATGTAACGGGTGACAATTGCTCACTTCCCTTTGTCGCCTCATACGACTCCCGCGGGAAAGGATGGGGTGATGACACTTGTATTCTTAGTCCGTCCCCACACGGACTGAGTTGAATGGAGATAGAGGTATAAGTAGAGTTCGATACCTAGCCTGGTACCTAGATTCTACATGGTGTAAAATCAGAGGTGTACCTCTGATTTCTGAAGATATAAATTTAGACAAAAAAAGCAAAAGGTTTACTAAAATATTTTTAACGCCATCTTGTGGGTACCAATGCATTAATAAATTATTGTATACCTAGCGTGTTTGTAAATAGTACCACTAAATTAGTATTTTGCAAAATACGATAGGTAGTGTTACACACACGCGCGTACGTTATGTTGTACCCAGTGCAGTCTTTACATATACCTAGTTTGATTAAATACAGAACACGTCACTACAAATGTATGTACATGATTTCACCAACCACCCGATTACCTAAGTAGGTAACGCAAGTAACAGTTTTTGTGTTACAATATGAAATACGCGATTAATAACGAATATTGACAACCGGGTATAAAGTATTGCATTTTTGCAATATATTATGTGTTACTTGTCATGTTAGTGTGGGAATGGTATATTTTCACGCACTCCAATACGTAGTAACTAAACTAGTTTAGAGTAATTTAATTTTGCTAAAGTTACTAGTGGGCTCAATTCCTAAATAGGATAATCATATGCATTATATTTGTACTGATTTTGTCTGCATCCTGCTTTATGTCCAAGTGGTGACGGACTAAGAATACAAGTGTCACCACCCCATTCTTTCCCACGGGTGTCGTATGAGGCGACTAAGGGAAGTAAGCAATTGTCATTCATTGCATGACTGGTGGTAGGGCTGGGTACCGAGTGGGAGTACTCAGTTGGTATCAGGCCCGAGCGGGTTGGTACCACCATCTCCCGTGTGACCGGCCATGAAGCACATCGTTGCGTTTTGGCTGTAGCAGGAGATAGCCGTTTATATTTCATTTCATATCTGTGAAATGAATTGGTGAGCAGCGGGCGGCTTGACAATACTCTCGGTATAGTCGAGTCCATGGGCGACGGTTACCATTTTCCATCAGATGGACCGTGGCTCGTCTGCCACTACACGCAATAAAAAAAAAAGTCTCCCGGAACATTAAATTTCTTAGAGATGTGTTTTAGAAAAAAAATATCAAATTTTAATTTCGACTGTGAAGGATAAAAAGTGACCTGCCGTAGCTTCGCACCGGTGTAATGACCTACCGGAACAAATAAAAAAGCATAACTAGTCGCCCGATTTTGATGAATGAGGTGTCAATCGATTTGTTATTATGGCACAACATATAACATACCTGGCTACCATGTGTGTCTGAAACACCTACAAAATTATAATGGCAGCATATTTGTGCTATTTGTGGAAACCTATAATTGGCTTTGTATAGTTAAATCCATAATGTATTTTTTTTTTACATAGCTGTTGGTTTCCCTAAATAAATAAATAAATATTATAAACATGCAACCATGGCCCTACCTTGACCATTTTTGTACCTATGCATTTCTTAATTTTGGTTTAAATTATTTTATTGTTTCGTATTTTTTAGAAAACTATTTTATTTCCGTAGTCAGGTTACAGTGTTTAAACTTAATTTTTTATTTATATCTTCAGGTTTAGCCAGTGTGACCTTGTAAATTGTTACTTTCATGACATGATTGAAAGTAAAATCGTAAACGCGGACAGCGACTTTATTACACACATGCAGGAATGTAATAGATAATGCATAATAGCACTTAGGGAAATATACTTATTTTGTTTCCCTAAGTTCTACATAAATTGACAGTTTATATATGTATAGCCATATAATAGAGTTGGAGAAATTGAGCTGAGCGAACATGGCACTGTAATAAATTAAGTAATAGCGTTAATTAAAATTTTTATGTACAATTAGCATATAATATGTATGTGTAAATCGTGCAATACTAGTCTTAGCAACTACAGTAAATCTATTGTAAAATGAATACGTCTCGATACTATGATTGCAAAATACAACCCTAAATCTGTTGGGAAAAAATCATTAAAATACATAATATTATTTAAAAAAATTATATTATCCAAGCATGAATGGGTCGGTTCAATCGGAGAAGTATCACTCTCACAGAAAATCAGCGTGAACAAGCTGTAGGTACTCTTACTCCTACCTACCTACTGTTGCGAGTGAGAGTACGGGAGGGAGGCTCAAACCCTCTCCTCTTATTGAAGTCTAATGCGACTTCCAACAAGGTTGCGTTAAACGTTTAACGCGACCATAAAGGGGGTATGATCAGACACCTAAACTCTTAATATCGACTTATAAGAAATTTCAAAATTTTACTAACGCCATCTAATGACATTAGACATAATTACTTTATTTAACAAGGTAAACCTAACTGTGTCAAGTTTTGCAGTTATGAATTTAATAATTACTTTATTTATTAATGATGCCAAAGAAGTATAACTTCTCACGCGCGTACGTAAGTACACGCATTTTTTATCTCCACTTACTCACCCTATCCTTGGAGGTGGCGACGCGCGATTGGTGCTTCTGGTATTGCTAGCATTTGTAAGCTTCGGTGACTGCTTACCATCAGGTAGGCCGCATACTTGGTTGCTACCTACGTAATTTAAAAAAATAATTAACTACAATTACTTATAATACGAAGAGAACTTAACAACGGCGTTAATGCTCAAAAAATTTCACTTTTCGGTGCCAATTATCTCAGTCATGCATTTACTTACGTTTCACGCCGTGAGTATCATAATGCCTCAGCCACACTATCCTCCTCGTACTTGCCCCTCACGCTGCCTGTCGCACTGTCGCGAATATTGCCTAAGCACCCACGTACTCCCCTACTCGCGAAATTCATCTCTTTGCTCTGTATTCCAGTGGGCCTGTATCCGTCTTGCAACAGACGGCAATATTGTGGCAAACGTGCGCATTTTGAACATGGATAACACATATCTTTTTGTTTGTATCGGGGGTTAAACATAAAAAAGTGAAGTTTTAAAAATGAACAGGATTTCTGTCTGTTTGTCTAAATTATACTTTTTGTCTAGTTATATAATAAAATTTTATATATAAGGCAATCCAACGCTTAAAATCGATACTAAATTTTTACAATTTATGTGACGCTATTGCACGCCTCATAAGCGAAGCGTTGACACGACTCCCGGTTTACACGACACAACTGATTTTTCAAACTTAAAATGTTTATTTATCATATATTGCACTTGTAAAATAATATCTACACACACATATAAAGAACAAACACTATTTTTGACACACATGATATTTTTGATGCCATTTTTGTTATTTAAACTAGTTAAAAAAACTGTTTGAAAAAATCTGGATTGGACGTCCGTGAGTTGTAGGTAATGTATGTTAACACGATAACGACCAAAATACTTTACTAATCGAGTCTTTTTTTTTTTTCGTTTACGAATTATTATGACTAGGAATAGAGCCCTATTACTTATCACGTTCTGATTCGATGTGGTTTAATTGTTATTAAATAAACAAAAAAATACTGAATATTTACGGCATTTACGCTCGACGCGACACTAAAACCAGCGCCTTTCATGAGAACTACCTACCTTTTTACATACGCATAGCCACCGGTGGTTTTACTATCGTCAACAGAACAGAACGCCGTTCGCCCGGCCGGTACATTGTTTTTTGTTAAAAGAAAGTTCTTACCTTTGCTTGACGAACTGATGATATTTGTCAAGTATAATAACTATTTTATCCATAACAATAATTAAAAACACTAAACACACGTAAATAATAACACACCAACGTTATAAAACACGAAAAAAACATATTTTACATTCCACATTTTTTTTTGCGTGGCCTCGTCACGGTGTTTTCACTTATAACAAAGTATAAAATTATGAGGCAACCAAGATAGGAAGATAAATGGTTTAGAGATTTCTTGTTGAACTCATTGATTTTTAAATAAGTCGTATAATATTGTCCAAAGTTGCAATTTTCTATTGATAGATGTCGCTGTTTTAAAGTAAAAGATATTGACAAATGCAGCCCTTAAGATGTATTCAGTTGCTGTTGAATATAATATATATAGAACCACAATATTGCTTTTTTTGTAAGGAAACTAGCGATATCTTTTTGTTTTCTTAAATTGTTTTTGTTTACAGTTAAATAAATTATTCAATTTTACATGTTTATATATATGCACTTATGCAGGTATATATGTAAATTCATAGATTGTTGTTGTTACTAATTGCCAGATGGCGCCTTACAAAATGACTGAGGTAGACCAATATAGAAGTACTTCTTAAAAAAAATGCGCTAGATGGCGTATAAGACATGAAACCCACATTAGTACTTTTTGAAATTAGCGCTATCTATGTGATTTATTGAAACTACTTAGTAAGACCAATACATTATTAGTTACTTATCAAATAATCAATTTTATTGTGAAAAATGAAGATTACGAGGCGTGCAGTTTTGGATTTTCCAAATTTTTGTTTATTACACGAGTGTATGTACTATGTACTTAATACACGTAACGTATACTTTAATTTATGCTGCTTGTTTTTTTGGACTCCATATCACAGGCTCAGATCCTAATAATTTAATAAATCTTAATAATTTATGATTCAACCATTCATTTAAATAAAATATGTAAGCTTGTGCTAACGACACGAATGCTTGAAGCGAAATGCGTTCAACGCAAATGTGTGGCCGGTTACTGGCTCTCGGATTGCCATTGCATTGACCCGCGCTAAAAAACTGACGAAAAAGGATCGTCCCGGGCAGAACCATAGGTGTGACGAGGAAAATAGCCATACTACATCTCTGCCCACTACCCTCGATATTTCTCTCGCCAGTCGCCGATTGTGGCCGCGGAGTATGCTGTCTTTGCATAATTGTTAGTAGAAGCTAGAATCATGACCGTCACAGTCCATTGGAGTCTCCAATGTTGAGGAAATGGTGACAATTCGTGTAAAGATTTATAGCAATAGCAAACATGGTCAATAAGGCTACTGAAATTTGCAATAGACATGTCCATGTATGTGCTTGCTGAAATAGTCCTTCGTCATCACGAATTTGATCCATTGATGCACAGTAAATATATAAACCAGCATGGAAACTAGGAACAAATCTTTAAAAACGGCACACTCACACAGACGTGCCATCTACGAGAATCTAAGCACCCCTGGTAGTGCTGAAAGTATCTGGTGTCGCGTCGGGATGAGTGGTTGTGTCATGCGTTATTTGAGTTGTTCTATGAATTGTAATAAATTTATTACTAATATTATAAAGAGGAATGATTTGTATTTTTGCAAGTATACAAATAACGGTCTATATTATTACTATAAATATTAATTTGAAAAAAAAAACCGGCATAATGATACATTTACTTTATTTTTATCCCATAATGTTAAAAAAAATAAATGCCCTTGCGAAGCCAGGGCGGGCCGCTAGTATATAATAAAACACTTTCCAATTTTATAAACATTAAAAGCTTTTGTTTGCGGCTTCGGCTCAAACAAAAGCTAGTTTATTAAGTTATATCTCAATATAGTAGTAGCAGGATAAAATGCCGTGTGGGGCCGGCTTTAGAATTGTCCCACCCCTCTCTACCTAAGGGAGTCGTAAGAGCTGACTGAGGGAGTGGGCAGCAGCACTCCCTCGAGTATTAACAACATCCACTGCGATCGCCAACCCGCCTGCCAAGCGTGGCGATTACGGCATTATCCCCCATGATGGGACCTGAGGCTGATGGATGGATGGATGGAGGATAAAACGAAGAAAGAAGAAAAAAATCCGTTGTGAAAATTTCAACTGTCTAGCTATCGCCGTTCTTGAGATACAGCCTGGTGACAGACGGGCGGACAGACAGACGTTGTATGGGAGCCCCCCTTAAATATTATTATTTTTTTGTTTTTAGTATTTGTTGTTATAGCGGCAACAGAAATACATCATTTGTGAAAATTTCAACTGTTTAGCTATCGCCGTTCTTGAGATACAGCCTGGTGACAGACGGACGGACAGACAGACAGACAGCGAAGTCTTAGTAATAGGGTCCCGTTTTGACCCTTCGAGTACGGTACCCTAAAAAGACACGCATAAATAGCCCAATATAGTCACATTTACTATCTTCGATGTACAGACATAGCTCTGTTACAGATTTAGGTAGTTATTAGGATAATCGTAAACATTGTTTCACACCAACCACAACAACATGTGGTTGGGTGCTAATTTGTATGAACTTACAGGGACAACCCTAACGCTCCAACGAAGCGTAGGTAATTATTTCAACGAATAGGCCTAGTTTCACTACTGCTTTAACTGTGATTTATGGATTGTAAGCCAGGATTGCATGGAAATCTATGGGCAGTTGACTTGTGTACTTTTGCCATCTATCATGTAAACTAGGTTCGCTCGGAAATCCATGGGCGCTATTGCGACCAGATAAATTGTTAAATTAGGAAATGGGGGACAAAGAGGGATAGACCTTCGCCCAACAGTGCGATTCTCAAATGACTTCTACGAAAATATTAACATTACTTAGGGTGGATTCGACCAAACTCTAATATATACAAGAACAATTATACCGAGAATAATCTATTCCACGATTTTATTTTCTTAGATAATCAACAGTCGTTTTTCTACGCCATCTGACGTATCGCTATGCTTGGAATAGCTATTCGCGAATAGCGAAGTGTATGTTATACCCAGCAAAAAGAAATTGTTCTACAAACGGCACAGTGTATAGCTTAACTCATCTCAACTCTTATTTGTCGTGTTATAGCGTGAGAAAGTAGCTGTCACGCGCCCGAAACCGATATTGGTTTCGAAAAATGACAGCACAAAAAAGATGACGCCATTTTTTTTATTCTTGGATTTACTCCTTATTCGATGCTTATCGGTGGTATATAGTGACTATTCCCAAATAGGCTCGCTATTCTTAGAATTGTTGTTGGTAAAATGTAAAATTGATTTATTCTCGAGTAAATAGCGATTTATTCTAGGAATAAAATGTATTCTAGTTTGGTCGAATACGCCCTTTTTTTTTAGGTGGGAAAAAAATGTTTCTAACTATTACTACTATTACTTCAGTGGTGGGGTCGTATCCGCCCTAAGTAGGTATTATATGCGAGATTGTAGTAGAAAACAAATGTTCAAATTAAACAATAAGATTCTTGTTTATATGTATATCTATGAGTTCATTCAGAGATATTAGCACATCAATTGTGTTATTAGAACTAGACATAGCGATGACGTACCGTGCTAAAAAATTTAAACTCGTTTTCTCGTCGAGCTGTTCGCATTTTTCTGATATAGATTTAATTCAAAAATATAAGGAATTTTGCTGTGGACTAGGTGATTTAGTGATAAAATTGAGAGGGACATAGGTCAATAAGACAAAATAGGTGCGTGCATTCACGAAACAAGTACAGGCCTACACAAATAAGTGTGTACGTCTCATATAACTGGTGTACCTATGGTAAAAACTCATCGGATATTTTCAGACAATATTCTTGCCAAGAGCAAGCTAGGAGTACTTTTGCCGTCCAATTCAATAACAGGCGTGAGTCTGTTTTTGATTTATTAGCTAATTTCTTTTTCAGAAACATCGAACTATAGCCGCTGAGTTTTGCATTCTGAATTTTGGTGACTGAAACCAGATAGAACGATCCTATTTTTACTAACTCATCAGGTAAATAATTAATTGAAGGAATAATTGACACGGAAAAGTATGATATCAGATAGTAGACTTGCTTCACTCAGCAGGACCCTTCATTCATATTTTATACAATATCAGATCCATGTTTAGTGAATTTTAGACAGATGTCTTTCTTTGCTCGTACAATTAGTTTATGATCTCTTAAATGTCCTTTAGTTTTTTGTGTTTATGGGATCAAATATTACTCAAAATCAATCCTGTACATTTTTAGTGGTGATGGTTATAGAAGTTGACCATAAGATTTTGTCGTAATAGCACAGTTTACATGAAAAAGTGTTTTTCATTGATGAAATAGCAAAGGAGCCACGGCTCACCTAATGGTAAGTGGTACCCGTCGCTTATGGACTCAGCTTACTAAGAATTACTGCCAAGCCGCTGCTCTCCATTTTATTTCGCGGAAATGAATGAAATTCAATAATTGGGCTAATATAGCATAAACAATACGATTATTGTCTGATAGTTCAGTCAAATCAATGTCAGGGGGGTGGAATGGAGAATGGGACTTACGGACTCCATAACGACATACATAGCTTTTTATAATATTCGACGCCTTAGAGTGAAAACTTCGTAAGTGTAAAAGAAGTAACTTTTCAGGAGGAAGAAAAAAATGCGTGCTGTAAAATTTTTGCAAGGCGTTTTTTATGTTTTTTTATTAATTAATATGGAAATTTAACCCCCTTTTTTATCCAGAACTGTTCGATAGTATAAGATTGACCGAAATGCATAAAACGCTACTTACGAGGTATTCGTACAAAAAACTCGACCTAAATTATGCAAATACTAGGTTTTCACACATAGGAAGAGAATTAAAATTGTTTATTTTATTAATATATTTTTATTATTAGTTAACATTTGTTTTTTAAAAGGCACGTTTTTGTGGTAAACGTATTTATGCGACCTACAACGGTAATCACCATTACTGTTTTTCTGTCTAAGTAAAAGGGTGTGAACTGATAGTTAAATCCAGAAATTGCAAATAATACGTTCTCTGAACTAAATGTGACACAAATCAGCATAAAATCATACCCGAGTTATTAATTAATAAAATATTCAAGAAAACTGTGGTAGGCAGGTAGGTACACCAGTGTTCTTGGTAGATAAACATCGATAAATTTTATTTTAGTGCCCTTACTTCTAGTTTGTGATCCACGGTTTAGGTATCATAAAATTATTTGAAATATTATAACAGGCATTATGAAAAATATAACATTTCTTTATAAAGATAATCAGTACAAAACTTAAAAATGCACATTGGCTAACAAAATATAACTCTTATTATAAGTAATTTCAGTCTTAGATGATCAAGTTTGTATTTAGCTATGTAAGCATTTAGATTTTTAATGATACTCTTACATTAAATTATAAACTTATAAAGGCAGTGACAACACCTACCGACGCGGAATAAACATAAGACGTCAGAAAAACTACCTTTACGTATAAGCTAAATAAAAGGAAAAAGCTAAATGGTGTTGAGTCGCGTGTGATCAGTTCAAGCCGACTCCGCATCGATAAGTATGGTCATTCCTTAATCTCTGTAAAAAATTCAACAGCTAATGCCTTATTGCTACACAAGTACTTATGAATTAAAGAGTCAATGAATTTTTATATCACCAAATAAAAAAAAGCAACGTAACGTCTAATTTTAACGCAGCACCACAGTATCAATTACTCTGTAAGTATCGCTCTTCTGCAGGTACAGGTATTATTTCGTCGTTGATCACTGCATTGGTGAGGCAGTTGGTCGTAGAATGAGTGTACATCAGTAGGCAACACAGCCTTCAATTCTTGTAAATGAATGTACTTGCTTCGTGGGATTGGGAGTTTAGTGTCATATAACAGCGGCATAGAATCGGAGAGACCTGGCATTTTAATCCGTCTTGTTAGTTGTGCAAAATCTTCGTCGTGTACTTTTTTATAAAAAATTGACCCATCACTGCGGTATTCGATACACCGCAAATCAAACACAGTTGCCTCCCCAGATTTCTTTCCAGGTCTAATGGAGTTGAGGTATGGCATGGAGCTAAACTTGTGGAAGAAAGTATGCTGTAAGTAGTCGACGTTGTACGGTTGTGTCAGTCTGGCAGTTTTACAAATTTCAACGTATTGTGCTGGTGAATAAATCTCATGATTTGTAAGCTTTCGTTCAATCGTGGCATGCATGGAGTCACACTCCATTTGAGTGTGACCTTTTTCAAGGTATTTATGCGTAATAGTTAAGGATTTTTGCTTTGCAGCAAGAAGAAGGGCGTTTGCCAGTATCGCATTGCGATTTTGATTAGTGCAACCATCGCTCCAGAATATAACTTGCTTCACAGTTACAGACATCACATTCGTCTTTCTTGGGAGAAAATAATGAAAGGTTCATCGCCTCAAATTCTTCCCAAAATATTAAATTCGATACGTTATACTTATTTTTTCCCTTTTCTCTGAGATAATTCAGATATTCTCGGTAAAGGCTTTGTTTGCTCTTCCAACTTCGTTCTAAATATAGTTTAGTAGTAGATTTTCGGCAATAATGTGATTCCAGTTTTGGAAGCATATTCAAATATTCTCTTAGATGTTTTCTACCTTCTTCTTCTTGTTCTTTAACTGTACTGTTCCTATTTTTCGTATGCACTTTATGAGGCACGCTACGTGACCAGTTATGGACAGTCCATTCTCCGATGTCAAAAGTATGTAGATACATTTGTTTGCAAACCGTGTACTGCCCTTCAGGCGTGTTTAAGGTGTATTTATAAGTATTATCTCTACGTGCTTTTATAGTGTTAGATTTACGTCTTGCTACACTTTGACATTGGACTATCTTTTTAATCCACACTTTCTTCGCCTCCCAAGTTAAATTCCAGTACTGATTAAAAATTGACTGCCTGCTTTCATCAGTCACTTTATGACACTGGAAATCTTTACTGTTTTCCGTATGACAACACCTAAGTTTCAAAGAACGTTTCCTTCTGGGAACATAAAAAACCACTTTCCCTTCTTCAGTTTTTCTTCTTCCTGCATAAGTGTCTCCTTTCATACGTTTGTTCTTATTCGCTTCACTAATCCAACTTTCGTTATTTGCCTTTCCTCTTTTAGATCGGCGTCGTTTTCTATCAGTCACGTTATTGTCTTCTGATTCAGAGGATGATTGTCTCAATAACTCGTTGGGTTGGTAGTCAGAGTCTTCATTATCAGGCGAGTAGTCACCGATACCAGAACAAGGCGAAATATGACCCAGCATTGGATCTTCGGAACATGATGGAATCACATCTAAAGGTTCATAAAGATTTTGAGGAGAATCAATTACGGGGAGCAAATCAAAATTTATAGCACTTGTTGGCGACATTGATGGCATTTGTCGTTTATTCTGGCGTAATCAGAGTATTAAGTGAAGGCTCCTTTGAAGAATCTTTCAGTAGTACTACTTCTTCTGCTGCTATATAACTACCCATCTCTTCATCAAAATAATCTTCTGAAGGTAAATTACCAACAGGTGAGTTGCCATTTGTTTGAAAGGTTGCATGTTCTTTAGTAGCTGAAAGTGTAATTTTTTTTAAAGGAATTTGTTTTTTTGCAGAATTTTTCATGCGGCGACACGATTCAACGAGTGAAATCGGCTTGATATGATCATCTTTCAGACTCTTTGATGGCACGGGAGCTGTGTTACTTATTACGGGAATCTTGACTGCTACATAAGGTTCTTCATTTTTAGAAATTAGGTTCTCCGTAATATTTGTGACCTGCCGACGTAAATCAGCGAGTGAGTCGGGACCGTCGGAAATATCTATCTGTAAACAACTTTCAATCGGATCATTGACTTTTATAGGAAATGACGGTGTGCTAGATTGATTACAAGATTGGATGGGAGGTTCGCTTGTGGAAATATCTTCCTCTCTTAAATTTCCCTTAAATTCTTGTGAGGGATTAATTACAAACTTTACGTTATCACGTAATTTACGTGATTTTCTCCCGCTACGCGATGAATAGTTGGTTTTTTACAATCTCTGGAGAATATCTACCGTCGCCAGGATCCGCCGCCATGATGAACTAAAACAAAAGTAATTGAATAACTGGTTAGATATTAACGAATAAACACTGAAAACCTAGTAATGGCTAGTGAATATAAAATGAAAGCCTCGTGTGTCACTTACGAGGTATTCGTACAAAAAAAATAATTAAAACCTAGTAAAGGCTAGTGAACATAAAATGAAAGGCCCGTATGTACGTTTCCGAGGTATTCGTACAAAATAATAAAAATAAAATCCTCATTATGTGCTTAACGAATGAGAGAAATTATATAAAAACAATTTTATAAACTGGATTTTAGGTTTTAATACATTGCTTAGTAATATAAATGCATTTATATATGATTTGTAATCTAGTTTACTGATCTATTTATTTGTACGAAGACCTCGTAACCATCCTTACGTACTTTTCCTTCTCGACGTAATTTACAAATGAATACCTTGTAAAAGTACAGACGAAGAATTCTGTCTCAATTTAAGTCAAAGGAAAACCTCGTATTGGACTTGACGAGCTTTGAAAACTTATTTATGTGTCTTTACGAGGTTACGAATTAGAAAACTAGCAACAACTTTTAAATAATTAGTTAAATCTATATTAAAATACTTTTCAAACATGAACAGTACTTACCTTCTTTCGGAAAACACTAAATTATACAGCTACAACAGGATAAACTCAAGTAATCAATTTTCAAATAAGAAACGACACGTTCGTTGCAAGGTATTCACGCCAAACTGACAGATGCGCGAATTTACGAGGTTCTCAAGTACTCTCATAGATGGCACTACGAGTATCGAATGAACAAATTACTCAGATCAGGATGTGCGTTACGAGGTTTTCTTCCTAGAAACTCAATAAAATAAATTTGAGCAAAAATGCATTTCCGATGTTTTCACTCTAAGATGACGATTACGTATCTATGTAGATACTAGATCCTGCCCCCAACTCCGTCCGCGTGGACTTCACGATATAAATATCTACAGCACATTAATTATCTCAATGTAATAATACCTACATGTATAAAAAAATGAGCCGTCACGGGACGTCTCACAGATGTGAATACATCGATTTTCTTTCTTTCCTCAAATATTGCTGAAAAAAAATTGAGGATTTTATAGTCCAGGCCCGTACTACGTAACTCACTGAATCGTATCGATATCGCATCGTCTCGCTTGTGGTCGGTAGAGAAACCAACGCGTGATGTCACAATAATTCCTCTGCTAATCACGGTGATTTCTCAACTAATCACAATGACACGATGCGATGTCAATACGATTGAGTGAGATACATTCTAACTAACACCCCTGATTTGACTGCAACTTAATGTATGTCTACTAGGTAAGTAACAGGCAGGAGGCTTCTGCCGCAGAACCACTTTTTGTTATAGTACGAGTGTGTACATACTCATATATTGTATAATAACAAACACAATTAATGTTGAACTATTCACATCGTTAATGAATTTTATCATTCAATATGAATATAATATCTACATTAAAATGATAAACATGATTGTCATATAATAACTGTTATTTCTCTCGTATCTTCGTTCACGGACGAGCTGATAATGGGACTATAGAACCTTAAAGTGAGTTAACACGGCACAATGTTAATTACCCGAGGCGTCTGGGGATTACAATCAGTGTCAGGGTTAATTAGCGGAATTAGATTATTCTTCTACCGAGATCATAAATAATTATACAATAATACTTCAGCTAGAGGGAGTTTTATGTTGAACGAATGAGACGAACAGTAGCGTCTACTGAATGAAATTTAACAATAATCATTATCTATACAATTATAAAGCTTTAACAGAGCTACTTGTATGTCTGTACATTTCAGATATTTGAGAATAAATATATATAACGTATTAATTGTTGGGTGCTCAGAGACGCCAAGTACCTTTTTTTATATTTTTGCCTGTTTGTTTGTTCGAGCTTGACTCAAAGACTACTAGACGGATTATGACGACACTTTTCTGTTTTAACAACCTCCACTGCGATCGCCAACCCGCCTGCCAAGCATGGCGATTACGGCACTATCCCCCATTCTTGGGGAGGCCTATGTCCAGCAGTGGACGTTAAAAGGCTGATGGATGGATGGATGGATACATTTTATCCCGGTACTATATCGGAAACCTAAGATAATAATAAAAGCTTTTGGCTGCGGAGTCGCGGGCACAGGCTAGTGGAAAATTGCCATGTTTCCAAAATTGCTTTCTATTTCTTGTATTGTTTTCATTGATAACAATAAAGTCTATCTAAGCTACTAAACAAAAAATAAAGAAAATTGTTTGACAAACCTAAGAGAATAAGGTTTACGGGTAGAAAAGATTATCAGTAGTTGTAACGATTGAAGTTCGATGTGAACACATCATTTAATTTCTATGTTATAAGAAGAAAATTCATTATAAGAGGAAAATTCTTAGGCTAGTGTGAATTAAACTATTGCAAGTTGACCATAAACCTCTATGTCACGTGTGGCACGGCGGTTGACACGGATCGCCATATGGCGGTTAGCAGCCATTATATTTTTATCCAACGTTCGGCCTTGGCCTCCTTCAGTGTAGAAAAAGTACCACAAGAGACGTGGACTTCACAGAAAGTGGCCCGGTAGAGAGAAAGCGCCTTGTCAAGTCACGTATTAGTAATGGCCTGACTGGTTGAGGACTTTAAAGTAGAGTTACCGAAAGTATAACGATGTGCTCAAAAAAGACACAAACAACATAGAATCACGCCTGTATTCCCCGGAGGGTTAGGCAGAGGTGTATTACACACCCACGGTTCGCCAGCTATGTTTAAGTCCCACGTAATAGGGGGCGAGCCTATTGCCGTATACCGGACACATTTCCTAACTCCAGGCTGCTACTGAGAATTTTTATTTTTACAAAAAAGCTCGATAATGAATACTGTCCGACCCGGGGATCGAACCCAATTACCCGAGACCTCATGATCAGCAGTCGCTTACACTACCGCTGCACCACAGAGGCAGTCAAAAAAGACACTATTTTTTATTTTTACTGGGCATTCTGATCTTCGATCAATAATTTTATTGATCAAAGCTTCCGATGCAGAATTTTTGGCTCTGCGCATTGATATATAAAAAAGAGAAGATACACAATCAGGCACGATAAGTGTCCACTATAAAGGAGTGCACATTACGCTTTCCTGCACTCCTTTCGTTTAGTATTATTTCGACGCGCGAGTAGACGAAGCGTGTCAAAATGTCTAATTGTTCGATGAATAAATGCCGAAATAGTGTGCATTTAAAGTTCAAATAAAAAGGATGGCGTTTCTTATTTTCGGTAAGTATTAATAGACAGTATTTCTATTTCATACATATTTTGTTGCTTAAGAGTCGCATTTTTTAATTTTTCAATATATTTTGTTTCAAATTATCGACGATGGCCCTGTATGAACCATTCAAATAGAGTATGTATTAAAACAAAGGCAGTCTCGAACTATGCTCATACTTCAACGCATTTTGCTCACTTTGATCGCATAATACGACGTTCTCGGTTCTAAAAACGAATGGAGTCACCTTGTTGAATGTATTTTTTTTTTTAATATATATTAAGTAATTAGTTGACATTGTTTTATTTACAAAGTTTAAATATCAATAACATTGTCATTTATATGATGATTTTTATTTTAGTTTTCCTAGGGACCCAATCAGATGATAAAGCTTGCTCTAAATTATTTATAAATATGTATTCTTTTTTTTTAATTAAACGGCGAGCGAATTCGATGAACACTACTAGTATTTTATAAGATGATCATTTAAATTGTTGAATTTATGGCTTTAATGCTTCAATAATGAACGTTGAAATGTTGCATTATGTATAAATTATGGTTTCACATACTAATAGATTTAAAAGTTTTTGTTGGTCTATGTTACGCTAGTGAAGATGAATATACTGTATGTAATAAAACCGAGATAATAAGACGAGAACAGCGCATATGTGGTCAAAAACACAACCAAGGCCTATTTGTGTTCCTTAGTTTTAAAATGTACATTAAATTTAAATATATTTTCTGGTATTGATACACATTCCCTTCTACAATCTGCTCTTTTTAATCATAAATTTAGTCTTATAAAAGCTATTACTTATAGAAAAAATTATAGATTTATCTTTTATTAGTTTACATTATATCGCAAAAAAATCAACAGAAAAGCTGAAATCTAATTCAAAAAGACAACTCTACAATAAGCTTCATTTATTTCAAGGAAATTGATTGACTTACTACTGTATTATCAATGTTTATTATGACGCCATTGATCTAGACTAGAATAGATCTGGGTACTACTAATAATATTAGAATTACTATATTACTATATTGGGAATACTACTTAATATTAGAATTACTATATTGGGAATAAAAACTAAAATTTATATTTACGAGTTTTATTTTATTTATATATAAATAAATATTCTACCTAAAAGCATATTAATACGATCATATAAAAGTATAAATATGAGTTTGGAACACATTTATAAATAAACAAATTTAATAAACCATGAAAATCATAAAAAAGTATTCGTCTCCACTCCGTCCTTGTCCTGCCCGCAAATTTCGGTCGTAAAATTTTATTGCTTTTTGCATAATGCTTTGTATACAACTTTAAACCATACGTGTAAGGTTGAATTTGGAAAGAATGCAATTATTTCATAACTATTATTAACTACTTATGATACAACTGGCGACAGTTTTAGACGTTTCTTTTGTTCGAAACTGTGCATCTATGAGTTAATAAATCAATGGCTCTGCGCCCTCATGTTACGTTTTTGTATTTCCACAGCCATAGTAAAAAGAAATACTGATTTCACACACATAATGTAGCGAAATTTGTATTATTTTATAATATTAAAGCCTATTTTTCATACACTGAAGTTGTTTCCACAATTTCTCATATTTGTGTAGTGTTCGTTAATCTTGAATATAAGACGTGGCCTGTTAGTGGAGCTATACCTAATTTACGGAGCTGTGATGATGTTAGTAGGAACTGACCTCAAACGAAATACACTACTATATAATACTACCTACTAGCTTTTGCCCGCGGATCCGCCCCAGCCAAAAGCTAGTTTTTAGGTTATATCTCACGTTCCCGATGTAGTAGCGATCCCGATATAATGTATATATATATATATATACCAATGTTTAAGTCTTAATAGCCTAATGCATTATTTTTTTCTGACAGCTCTATTACAGCTTTATAATAATTATAGAATAATAAACTACATTGCTGCTAAACGTTACATATTGTATAAAATCTTCAAAGCTGTCATAAATAACATTCAAAAAGTTGATTCATTTACTCGTAAGTATACCTATATCAGATAATACACGCCAAGGTATTATAGTGGCATTGATATGTAGTCTTAACATCTAAGAGAAAGAACTATGTTCATAGTACCTAGTACCTACTATCAAATCATGACTCAGGACACGGCACAGCTGATTTTTCAAACTTAAAATGTCTCTATTTATCATATATTGCACTTGTAAAATAATATCTACACACACATATAAAGAACAAACACTATTTTTAACACTCATGATATTTAAACACAAAGTGAAAAATGTGAAATCGAAAATAACAGTCAGGAGCAGGATTTGAACCTGCATCTTCTGGATACCGTCCAGATGCTTTGCCAATTCAGCCATCCTGATAATTGCTCCTGACTGCTAATTTCGATAACACATCATACCTAACGTCTTTGGGTGACGCCTGCGCCATCTGTCAGAAGTATTTTCATACATTATACCGACCAGGTAAACTTAATTTTACAATTAAGATTTTACCTAATAATGACGCAAACCCTTTAAATATTTAGATATTTTTATATATATTTTTAGCATTTGACATGCTTAGCACTATACATTAAACACAAAGTGAAAAATGTGAAATCGAAAATAACAGTCAGGAGCAGGATTTGAACCTGCATCTTCTGGATACCGTCCAGATGCTTTGCCAATTCAGCCATCCTGATAATTGCTCCTGACTGCTAATTTCGATAACACATCATACCTAACGTCTTTGGGTGACGCCTGCGCCATCTGTCAAAAGTATTTTCATACATTATACCGACCAGGTAAACTTAATTTTACAATTAAGATTTTACCTAATAGACGCAAACCCTTTAAATATTTAGATATTTTTATATATATTTTTAGCATTTGACATGCTTAGCACTATACATTAAACACAAAGTGAAAAATGTGAAATCGAAAATAACAGTCAGGAGCAGGATTTGAACCTGCATCTTCTGGATACCGTCCAGATGCTTTGCCAATTCAGCCATCCTGATAATTGCTCCTGACTGCTAATTTCGATAACACATCATACCTAACGTCTTTGGGTGACGCCTGCGCCATCTGTCAGAAGTATTTTCATACATTATACCGACCAGGTAAACTTAATTTTACAATTAAGATTTTACCTAATAATGACGCAAACCCTTTAAATATTTAGATATTTTTATATATATTTTTAGCATTTGACATGCTTAGCACTATACATTAAACACAAAGTGAAAAATGTGAAATCGAAAATAACAGTCAGGAGCAGGATTTGAACCTGCATCTTCTGGATACCGTCCAGATGCTTTGCCAATTCAGCCATCCTGATAATTGCTCCTGACTGCTAATTTCGATAACACATCATACCTAACGTCTTTGGGTGACGCCTGCGCCATCTGTCAGAAGTATTTTCATACATTATACCGACCAGGTAAACTTAATTTTACAATTAAGATTTTACCTAATAATGACGCAAACCCTTTAAATATTTAGATATTTTTATATATATTTTTAGCATTTGACATGCTTAGCACTATACATTAAACACAAAGTGAAAAATGTGAAATCGAAAATAACAGTCAGGAGCAGGATTTGAACCTGCATCTTCTGGATACCGTCCAGATGCTTTGCCAATTCAGCCATCCTGATAATTGCTCCTGACTGCTAATTTCGATAACACATCATACCTAACGTCTTTGGGTGACGCCTGCGCCATCTGTCAAAAGTATTTTCATACATTATACCGACCAGGTAAACTTAATTTTACAATTAAGATTTTACCTAATAGACGCAAACCCTTTAAATATTTAGATATTTTTATATATATTTTTAGCATTTGACATGCTTAGCACTATACATTAAACACAAAGTGAAAAATGTGAAATCGAAAATAACAGTCAGGAGCAGGATTTGAACCTGCATCTTCTGGATACCGTCCAGATGCTTTGCCAATTCAGCCATCCTGATAATTGCTCCTGACTGCTAATTTCGATAACACATCATACCTAACGTCTTTGGGTGACGCCTGCGCCATCTGTCAGAAGTATTTTCATACATTATACCGACCAGGTAAACTTAATTTTACAATTAAGATTTTACCTAATAATGACGCAAACCCTTTAAATATTTAGATATTTTTATATATATTTTTAGCATTTGACATGCTTAGCACTATACATTAAACACAAAGTGAAAAATGTGAAATCGAAAATAACAGTCAGGAGCAGGATTTGAACCTGCATCTTCTGGATACCGTCCAGATGCTTTGCCAATTCAGCCATCCTGATAATTGCTCCTGACTGCTAATTTCGATAACACATCATACCTAACGTCTTTGGGTGACGCCTGCGCCATCTGTCAGAAGTATTTTCATACATTATACCGACCAGGTAAACTTAATTTTACAATTAAGATTTTACCTAATAATGACGCAAACCCTTTAAATATTTAGATATTTTTATATATATTTTTAGCATTTGACATGCTTAGCACTATACATTAAACACAAAGTGAAAAATGTGAAATCGAAAATAACAGTCAGGAGCAGGATTTGAACCTGCATCTTCTGGATACCGTCCAGATGCTTTGCCAATTCAGCCATCCTGATAATTGCTCCTGACTGCTAATTTCGATAACACATCATACCTAACGTCTTTGGGTGACGCCTGCGCCATCTGTCAAAAGTATTTTCATACATTATACCGACCAGGTAAACTTAATTTTACAATTAAGATTTTACCTAATAGACGCAAACCCTTTAAATATTTAGATATTTTTATATATATTTTTAGCATTTGACATGCTTAGCACTATACATTAAACACAAAGTGAAAAATGTGAAATCGAAAATAACAGTCAGGAGCAGGATTTGAACCTGCATCTTCTGGATACCGTCCAGATGCTTTGCCAATTCAGCCATCCTGATAATTGCTCCTGACTGCTAATTTCGATAACACATCATACCTAACGTCTTTGGGTGACGCCTGCGCCATCTGTCAGAAGTATTTTCATACATTATACCGACCAGGTAAACTTAATTTTACAATTAAGATTTTACCTAATAATGACGCAAACCCTTTAAATATTTAGATATTTTTATATATATTTTTAGCATTTGACATGCTTAGCACTATACATTAAACACAAAGTGAAAAATGTGAAATCGAAAATAACAGTCAGGAGCAGGATTTGAACCTGCATCTTCTGGATACCGTCCAGATGCTTTGCCAATTCAGCCATCCTGATAATTGCTCCTGACTGCTAATTTCGATAACACATCATACCTAACGTCTTTGGGTGACGCCTGCGCCATCTGTCAAAAGTATTTTCATACATTATACCGACCAGGTAAACTTAATTTTACAATTAAGATTTTACCTAATAGACGCAAACCCTTTAAATATTTAGATATTTTTATATATATTTTTAGCATTTGACATGCTTAGCACTATACATTAAACACAAAGTGAAAAATGTGAAATCGAAAATAACAGTCAGGAGCAGGATTTGAACCTGCATCTTCTGGATACCGTCCAGATGCTTTACCAATTCAGCTATCCTGACAATTGCTCCTGATTGCTAATTTCGATAACACATCATACTTAACGTCTTTGGGTCTTTGGACTCGGCTGGGCAGCGTTTCGGGAAGCTAAGGAAGATCTTCTCGTCCAATATTCCGCAGTGTCTGAAAACGAAGGTCTACGACCAGTGTGTGTTACCAGTGATGACATACGGAACAGAGACGTGGTCTCTGAATGTTGGCCTCATATCAAGGCTCAAAGTCGCTCAGCGGGCCATGGAGCGGGCTATGCTTGGTATTTCCCTACGTGATCGAATCCGTAATACGGAGATCCGTAGGAGAACGAGAGTGACCGACATAGCCCGCCGGGTTGCCATGCTGAAGTGGCAATGGGCAGGCCACATCGCTCGACGAACCGATAACCGTTGGGGACGAAAGGTTCTCGAGTGGCGACCACGTATCGGACGGCGCAGCGTAGGACGGCCCCCCACCAGATGGACCGATGATCTGGTCAAAGCTGCGGGGAGCCGTTGGATGCGGTCGGCACAGGACCGCTCGTTGTGGCGTTCTCTTGGGGAGGCCTATGTCCAGCAGTGGACGTTAAAAGGCTGATGGATGGATGGATGGAATAACTATTTTACACGAAAAAAACATTTACATTCCACAATTTTTTTTGCGTGGCCTTGGCGTCACGGTGTTTTCACTTAGAACAAAGTATTAAATTATAAGGCAACCAAGTTAGGAAGATAAATGGTTTAGAGTTTTCTTGTTGAACTCATTGATTTTTAAATGAGTCGTATAATATTGTCCAAAGTTGCAATTTTCTATTGATAGATGTCGCTGTTTTAAAGTAAAAGAGATATTGACAAATGCAGCCCTAGATGTCGCACGTGGTAATTTAAGATGTATTTAGTTGCAATTGAATATAATATATATATAGAACCACAATATTGCTTTTTTTTTGTAAGGAAACTAGCGATGTATTTTTGTTTTCTTAAATTGTTTTTGTTTACAGTTTAATAAAATATTCAATTTTACATGTTTATATATATTATATGCACTTATGCAGGTATATATGTAAACTCATGGATTGTTTGTCTTACTAATTGCCAGATGGCGGCTTGCAAAATGACAGAGGTAGACCAATATAGAAGTACTTAAAATTCTTGCTAGATGGCGTATAAGACATGAAACCCACATTAGTACTTTTTGAAATTAGCGCTATCTATGTGATTTATTGAAAACTACTTAGTAAAACCAATACATTATTAGTTACTTATCAAATAATCAATTTTATTGTGAAAAATGAAGATTATGAGGCGTGCAGTTTTGGATTTTCCAAAGTATTTTAAAATATGAGCGAATATGGAATGAGAAACATTGGTTGTTTAATTTACATTTTGACTCTAATTGAATAGGGCACAGTTAGTTATGTAGTTTAAAACCACTGTCATACCTAGTTGCTTATAACACAGGAAAAATAATGTTATGATTTAATATTATAAATGAAGAGTCACAACATTTTTCCTTCTGTTTATTTCTATGACGTTAATGAAGTTTTCAAAAAGTATGACAGCTTCCCAAGCAGGTACATTAAATGAATTTTGTAGCGGATGTGCACAATCAGATCTCATTCGCAATTGAATCATATAATGCGTCCCCCTTACATAGTTGAAGTGTGTCATGGCAAGGTCAGCACGGAACATTGTGATAATAATGAGACAAGATCCTTCCTTAGGATAAAACCAGAATCTAATTATGGTCATGGAACGACGGAATGTTGTGCTCATACGTCGTAGTCTGGCCATAAAATATTGTTACAATTAAAAAAAACGATAACATTACATTTGAATTTGGAACCTGTCATTTAAAAATCAATATTCATTGTTTTCTCAATTTTGCGCCAACCTGTGTTTAATTTAAATTAATATTCTTGTGATATTAATATGGAATTCGGTTATGAAAAGAACTGAATTGCTGTTCTAGCTTTTCACAAAGTAGGTAAAGAGCCAAATGCAATTTTTGAAACGCCTCGTTATTAGTTCAATGTTTATGTACTATTGATAGGTACAATCTTAGATTAAATTATATATCTAGATGGACTGTCACTCTTATAAACGTCATGAAAATCGGGCGGGAATTATTATGCTAGTGTGCGTGACAGCTGTCATTACGCTTGTGCAATTTATGTTTGTGTGCGTGCGTAATGATACAGTTTCAGTAGTAGTATTAAGTTATGGGAAAATTATATTATCATAGATTCAAGAGATTCTTATACTACAAAATATTTCGTAGGTATATAGTCAATTATCTCTTTCTATTTACTCTTAATATATCTTAATATATTATTAAAAAAATATATACTATATTATAACCTCTTCTTTAATGAGAATACTACTATAACCCACGATAATTATAAATTTAAAAATCTAAACAATCTTCATCATTAAAACAAATAATAATATTACAAATAGTAATATTGTAATTAATTCCGAAAATGACGACTGTGCAGCTTTATGGATCCATTAAAAACGCTAATAATTATGTTAGGTAATGTTTCTATTACTCTCTATCGTTAAAATATCATCAACTTTGCAAGATTGGGCCGCTCCTGTGGGACATCGGCTACGACTGGGTCCTCCGTGGCCGGCTCCCCCCCTGGCTGGGCGTAATTTGCTACGCAGACAACACGCTTGTCACAGCCCGGGGCTGGACCCTCTAGGAGGCGGCAACGCTGGCCACCTCAGGTACCGCGGAGATGGTCAGGCGGATCGAGGCGCTGGGGCTTAGGGTGGCCCTTGAAAAGTCGGAGACCCTACTCTCCCATGGGCGCCGACGGGGCCCGCCCGCCAGCGCCTCGATAACGGTCAACGGTGTGGGCTTCTCAATCCAGGCCCACATCAAATATCTGGGCCTGGTATTGGATGGACGGTGGCACTTTGACGAGCACTTTCGCCGTCTTGCGCCAAAACTCGTCGGCACGGCGTCCGCCCTCGGGCGACTGATGCCGAATTTGGGCGGACCGAGCCTCGCGTGTCGACGACTCTACGCGGGGGTAGTACGGTCGATGGCGCTGTACGGCGCGCCCGTGTGGGTGGAGTCCCTGGCCGCTCGCAATAGGGCCCTTCTGTGGCGTCCACAGAGGGTCGTAGCGGTCAGGGCAATACGCGGGTACCGCACGGTCTCGACCGATGCAGCCTGCGCGTTGGCCGGAACCCCCCCGTGGGATCTGGAGGCGGAGGTGCTCGCCGACGTCTATCGGTGGGCGTCGACGGCGCGGGCGGGGGGCAGACGCCCCTCGCCGAGCGCAATCTCATCGTGGCGGGAAGATGCCCGTCGCGCAACCGTCCTAAAGTGGAAGTCTCGGCTGGAGACGCCCCGGGCTGGTCTCTGGACCGTGGGGGCGCTCCAGCCAATCTTGGAAGAATGGGCAGGGCGGCAGCACGGGACCTCACTTTCCGGTTGGTGCAGGTTTTGTCGTGGCATGGTTGCTTCGGCAAATACCTGCACATGATCGCTAGGACGGAGACGACCCCAGGCTGTCACCACTGCGGCTGCGACGAGGACTCGGCGCAGCACACGCTCGAGTCCTGCCTGGCCTGGGATGTGCAGCGCCGGGAACTCGTTGCAGTCATAGGCGGGGACCTGTCGCTGCCGGCCTTTGCGCGAGCGATGGTTGGCAGTGACAGGGCCTGGACCGCGGCCACCGCCTTCTGCGAGACTGTCATCTCGCGGAAGGAGGTGGCGGAGAGGGCCCGGGAGGAATCCTCCTTCGTGGACCCGATTCGCCGCCGGCGCGCGGGGCGGCGTGCGCGCGCTTACTTGCGCCTGATGCCGCCCTAGCCGAGGCTGCGGACGGTGGGGTCGGGGAGTACCCTGCCGTCCGCGGAAGCCTACCGCGAAGGTGCGACGCCCAAGTGCGCGAGGCGTCGCTCAAGAGAGGGTGCCTGAAGGGGCTGCCGCCTGCGGATCGCGGTCGAAACGACGCGGTACCCGTGATCCGCCGTAGCAAGGGCGGGTGGAGGCGCACGGTGGGTTTTTAGTGAATGAGAGCCCCACACTACTTCATTGTCTCCTCGGCAGCGGGGTGTGCGGTAGGACATTTTTGCCCACCAAAAACAGAAAAAATGGGTGTTAGCTATCAAGAAGTGACTGAGCCATATTATTGTGAAAAAGGTGTCAAAACATCGGCACAGGTGTACTTATCAAGAGAGGATTCTTGAGAAGGTGGTTAACCCTTCTGTAACATGTGGTACTTTCAGCAAGACTTAAATAATATAATAAAGCATAAAGCTATATATATAGCCACACAAACGTGGTTGGAAACGAACGTTTCTGACATCATTAGAGCTGAAGACTGGCCGGCCGATCTAGTCCCGATCCTAATCTACTATATTATGATTTAAAGGTCAGTTTTAGAGAGTATGACATGCTCTAAACGCCATGATAATTTGGAGTCCCTAAAGCAACCCATAACATTAGCAGTGAAGAATTTTTCCCATGGGGAAAGTGCGTGTTTCAGCTGATAATAATTCGCCTCAATATTTCTCAAAGAATTGTATTAAGGTCATTGGGGATCATTTTGAATTAGCTGGTTAGTTTTTTAATTATATTAATGTATAATATACGCACAGTACAGTACCTAATAACTGTTTTATCAAATAGAAAAACAATAATTTTTTTGTAACACTATTTATGGCCAGACATGTATACGAGTATATATTATTTCCTCTTACTAATTTATGCTGAATTAAGGTATCTTTTTTATTTCTTTTATGGTAAACGAGATGCGATACCCACTTTATGGTAAGTGTAACCGTTGCGCATGGATTTGATTATACCTACTAAAAATACTGCTGTCGTATCATTTGAGATCTCGGATGAGATTGTGTAAAAAATGACATATTAAAAAAATACAATAATGCCTTAGATTAAGTGTTATAACTGCATTTGTCTACAATGATCCATAAGTTTGTAACAGTGAGTAAATACCTAAAATTATGGAGCAAGTTAAGTGGTGTGTAATACACTTATGCAAACTAATCGAAGGCCGTAACAAAGCCACACGCTATGTTTGGCTCAATTAAACTAGTGGCAGTTCAGTTATATCTACTTAAAGTTATTATCAGCTTGTTTCAATCGTAAGTGTTACATTATAGAGATATACTATAATACATAATTATATAGATATACAAGTATTTCATCTCCAATTCTAAGCGTCACATTACTTTCACCAGAATAACTACACTCGGTTCTCCATGCACACCAAGTGGTGTCTCATTCACCCAAGACGTTAAGTATGAGTGTTTTATCGAAAATAAAAGTCATGAGCAATTGTCACGATGGCTGAATTGGCAAAGCATCTGGACGGTATCCAGGAGATGCAGGTTCAAATCCTGCTCGTGACTGTTATTTTCGATGTCACATTTTCACATTTTGTGTTGATTTATATGGCTAAGCATGTCAAATGCTAAAAATATATATAAAAATATCATTGAACATCAATGAAAAATATCTAAATATTTATAGAGTTGCGTCATTGTTAGGTAAAAATCTTAATTGTAAAATTAAGTTTACCTGGTCGATATAATGTACGAAAATACTTCCGACAGATGGCGCAGGCTGGGCATGTATCATTGTTTTGTTAAGGCGGGAAAAATGTCTCTAACCGCACACTCCGTTGTTTGGAGCAGCAAAAGGTAGTGTCCTCTTCTACTAAATAAACCTGCCGTGTGCCGTTCCTCCGCCTGTATAGGCGTGGTCCTGGAACTGTGTTACAGTACTTCAGTGGTGATGTCTCATATCCTACGGTTCAGAAAACAGTCATTTTTTCCAGAATAAAGTAGTTGAATATCATTTGCCGACTCCGAAAACTATCTGCATGCAAAAATTTTAATTGTACTATTCAAAGAACAAGTTATTTGTGATATGTGGAAAAAAAGAACTTTAGTGCGAGTAGGAAACGAACCTGCGTCCCTTCCGATCCGAGGAAGTGCTCTAACCGCTAAGCCGTCGCATTGAGCAACGGCCATTGAACTTAAGTGCTAAGATACAGATCAAAAATGTACTATTCAAAATCATTATTATTAGTAATTTGTTCAACACCATATTTCCAGAGAATATTGCTGATTAATTGAAATCGATATCCGGCGAAACATTAACATGCTATGACACTTTAAACGATGAATCAGCCTAGTGATAATAGAGAACGCCCAACTGCCAATACGTATTAGGTTCATGGATTTCCTCCAGCCGTACATCACTTGACCACTTGTTCAGTCAATATAGTAGGTTAACATAGCATCACGCCTGTATTCCCCGAAGGGGTAGGCAGAGATGTATTACACACCCGCGACTCGCCAGCTATGTTAATTCCCACGTAATAGGGGGCGAGCCTATTGACGTCTACCGAACACATTTCCAAACTCCGGGCTGCTACTGAGAATTTTTCAAATTTTTTTTTACGAAAAGTCCCAATTACGCTGGTCGACCCGAGGATCGAACCCGAGACCTCATGATTAGCAGTCGCTTACACTACCGCTGTACCACAAAGGCAGTAGGTTAACATAATGAATAATGAAAAAAAAAACAAAAACATAGCATAACGTCTGTATTCCCCGAAGGGGTAGGCAGAGGTGTATTACACACCCACGGTTCGCCGGCTATGTTTAAATCCCACGTAATAGGGGGCGAGTCTATTGCTGTCTACCGGGCACATTTCCAGACTGCGGGCTGCTACTGAACATTCTTCTCTTTATGACTGATACAGATGATGTTAGACTTGTTAGAGTAGCAATAGGAAATGGTGTGCTAGAACAAGTGGATGAATTTGTATATCTTGGATGTGGATTCAGTCGGGATGGAAGGTACACCACTGATGTAGAGAGAAGAGTAAATGCGGGAAATAGAGTGAACGGAGCATTGGGACAACTTCTCGGCAGTCATCACCTCAGCCAGAGGGCAGGTGTCGCAATACACAACGCAGTGCTTGTCCCAACGTTATTATATGGAAGCGAGAGTTGGGTATGCAAAAAGGAGCATGAGAGTAAAATCATTGCGGTCGAAATGCGATCTCTGCGGAGAATCTGTGGAGTGAGGCTGACTGACCGCATTCGTAACGATGACGTAAGAGAGCGAGTAGGTATGAAAGAGAGTATTGGCACAGAATCGGTACTAGTCCTACGGACAGAAACGTCACTTCCATTAAAACTTGTCCAAAATCTCTCTATAATAGCCTACAAAATCTTAATAATAATACTAATTGTTTCTTAACGAGAAGAAATGTACCTTATGGACACAGAAATACAGTTGAGATTGGTTTGCCCGCCGCATGATACTCGGGCAACCGCGTCATTCAACAAATGCGCTAGGGTTGCACCTATGATGATTTTACCACATCACGCTATCTCCCTTGCGGGGTAGGCAGAGAGAAAAGAGTGACAAAAGGCTCTGTTCTTACATACATCTCTCGCTTCCTCAACATTCATAATTCTCTTCATACACTCCGGTTTCCGCTCGCTGGTTTCGGAGACTCCTGACCACCGACAGCAGCAAAGCTGCCGTTTATAAAACTTAAAAATTTATTTTTCTAGTAGATTGTAAGTATTTGATTACTTTTTATATAATTTTAAATGTTATTTTCAAGTCGGATTATTTTTATACATTGTTTTTTTTGTTGATCTTATGCGTTTAGAGTTCTAGCTCTGAATTTTCGGTAATAAAACTTTATTGTCGAAATACCCTAAATCGCGTAAATAATTTTATTTTAATCAATACTACAAGCGCGAGCGCATAGGCGCGCATGCGACAGTCTTCAGTCGGTTGTACCGTGGTCGGTACGCGAAGCTGTAGGCATTTAACTCGGGGCCTTGAGCGAGTGATGTACGCCTAGTATCGGTGTAAAGATGTGAAAGGAAATGCTCTGATGGTTCGGACATGTGGAAAGAATGCCGGACGAGCGACTGGTTAAGAAGATATACAATGCGAAAGTGGAAGGATGTAGGTACAGGAGGAGACCGAGACTCACCTACCTAGACCAAGTCGGTCATGTATTGAAGGAAGGTGGAGTCAGGAGTCTCCGAAACCGGCTAGCGTGTATGAAGAGAATTATGAATGTTGAGGAAGCGAGAGATGTATGCAAGAATAGAGCCTCTTTCCACTCTGTTCTCTCTGCCTACCCCGCAATGGAAATGGCGTGATGATATGATTTTGATTTTTTTCGAATGTGCGTAAGGCAACAATTTAAACTCAAATGAAAATCGTATGGCGTGATGATAAGTAAGTAATAATACTGCTTGGATCGAACTCATGATCAGCTCAGTAGCTCACACTACCGCTGCACCAACAGAGGCAGTAGCTTACACTACCGCTGCACCAACAGAGGCAGTAGCTCACATTACCGCTGCACCAACAGAGGCAGTTACAAAATGAAAAGTTTAATAAATGGTATGGTGATCATGATACAGTATACTGTTCATTTATAGTCTTCGATCCGAGTGTTTAGTATGCATTATGGCAGGCTCCCTAGGGTAATCAATTACCTACGTCTTAAAAATGAACAGGTAATATTTTTTATAAAATATAGATAAACCTCATTTTACCCATTATTGTTGTGTAAAAACCTAGTTTCACTATCAGTCATGGCACTAACCTGTATTTTTGATATAGATAATTTTTTATCGCAGACACATTAGTTTCGTTTTAATATGTACACCGAACAGGTCTGCCTGACTGATATATTTTATGTAAGAGACTGATATAAGCTTCAGCGTTAAGTGTGTGTATGTGTGGTGCATTATGAGACGAAAATCCCGTACAAGATACACAAAACAAACACTAGATATCATATTTGAAGGGACAGCAAAATACTATAATATTATTATTATGTATTTTTTAAACTTGTCGTGTGGGCCGGCACCATGAATAGCTCCACCCTGTCTCTTCCTATGGGAGTCGTAAAAGCCGACTAAGGGATTACCGGGAGACCGACCGGGCAGCAGCGTTCCCCTGTGTACGCGATCGCCAACCCGCCTGCCAAGCGTGGCGATTATGGTAAAACCCACAATTTGGGGAGGCCTATGTCCAGCAGTGGACGATGAAAGGCTGATGGATGGATGGATGGATATTATTTTATTGTTATCTATATTATTCAATTTTTATTACTATTTACATTAAACTTTAATATTTTATGTCTCTACGTTAATCATATAATTCATTATAATTCTCGAAGTTCATCATCATCAACGTCGTGTAAGAAAAGGGATATGACGTTCAATATTGGTTTTAATTTTCACAGTATTCAGTAGTTCTTTGTATAATTACGAGCGGGGATTGAACCAGCGTCTTCTAGAGTCTGTATTAACGTTCTAGACGCTTTGCCTGAAAAGACTATCGTAGCGGTTATTTAATTATTTTATTTTTTCACAAGCCATTACTGTCCTACTATTAGTTACGGGGGTTTTCTCAAAGTAATAAGAATTTACGCCATAGTCCCACTCACCCAGTTCGGGGGCGTTCTCACAATGTTTTTCTTCACCTGGCAGTGTTTATAATTTAATTTTATGAACAAATACGCACATCATTTTGGAGAAAAAATCAAAGGTGTACGAGCCTCGCGAGGTCTCGTGGTCGGTGGATGTTTCTAGCAACACCAGTGCCTGTCGATGACGCCATGTCATGTCGCCATTACATGACGCTGTCTTTTGTCGTTGTGCGAAGTGACTGCGTTTTTGGTGTACTCTCTGTTATTTTCTTCTGACCCGGCTTTTTTATTGGACTGATCTTACTGACTACGTTTACCTGGCTATAAATTGGACTCCGATTGCTTAACGATTAGTAAACAAGATTTTTTTTTTTTTTTTGTTTGTTTAAGGCATTGGAAGAACCATCAGCCTAACAGTAACATAAACATCGTTATTCTCTCATAACACGTAAGTTTAGTTCATAAAACAAGTCATAGTCGAAGTCAGTCATATAAAATTAGTCAGTCAAGTCAAAGTCCCACTCCAGTAAGACGATGGCGATCTTACTGAAGCTTCTATGGAGTTTTGGAGACAACAGGAAAAAACACGTTATTTCGCATTACATCTTAGTAAACAAGAACAACATTACAGTCTTACCATGTCGAAACGGGGGAAAACGCTAAACAGTCAATCTCGCGAACTAGTGGTGAAATTGTACAATTATTTTGAACGTGAATCAGTAAACGACGGGCCCCTTTTACCATTGACACAACCGAGAGAACGTGTTGCGGAAGCATTGGGAATAGGGAAGAGGACAGAAACTCAAATTCTGAAAGAGAAATACGGACCATCAGGCTCAGAAGATAATACTTTACGTACACCGAAAAAAGAAAGAGGTACAAGTAAATTGTTGGCGTTGATAATTTTGATGCTGCTGCAATTCGCAACCACATTTATGGATATTACTCGAGAAAAGAATATCCTACACGGGAAAAGCTAATGAGTTCGTTAAAAGACGCAGGCTTATTTTTTGGCGGTAAATCGTCTCTATCAAAGGCTTTGAAATCGATTGGCTTTAGATTTAAAAAATCTGACAACCGTAAAATCCTGCTAGAACGCTAAGATATTATTTTGAAGAGAGTAACATCTTACGTCAAGTAAATAAAATTACAGATTGGGACAATGTCGTGTTTATTGACGAAACATGGTTGAATGCAAACCATACGGTTTCGCGGACATGGACCGATGATACAGCGGCCTCCACCTCAAAAGTTCCATCGGGAAAAGGAGCCCGACTTATTATATGTCACGCGGGATCAGCTCCTCCTTGCATTCGCCTCTAAAACTACAAGTGATTACCATGAAATGAACTTTGTGGTTTTTAAAGAGTGGTGTGAGAAGCTGCTAGTCAGCTTAGAAAACCCATCGAAAATTATAATGGACAATGCACCGTATCATTCTGTACAAGTTGATAAACCACCAACTCAAGCAAATAAAAAGCAAGAAATTGTCTCGTGGCTGGTATGAAATGGTGTGGATGCAAGTCCAACTTTATTAAAAGTGGAGTTATTAAATCTGATAAAAGCAACTAAGCCGTCCAAGTTCCGCTATGTGATCGATGAACTAGCCCTAGAGCATGGACACGAAGTTATTCGATTGCCTCCCTGCCATTGCCAGTATAACGCCATCGAGCTTATTTGGGCACAAATAAAGGGTCATGCAGCGCGGAACAATACTGAACCACCCTTCAGTACATTTAAAATGATGACTCTGCTACAAACTGCGTGTGCAGAAGTCACTACAGAAGACTGGAGAAAAGTCGTAGAGAAAACAAAGAAAATAATTTTACAAGATTTTGTACGAGATGTGAGAATAGAGAATATTATTGAAAATGAATTAATAATATATCTTAGTGCTGACAGCAGTGATGAAGATGACAATACTAATAACAGTTCTGATAGTTCAACTGAATAGATACAATTCTTTTGTTAAATTATGTACTTGTCTTATTTTGCCCCTTAAATTTACGAAAGAAAAAATAATAATGGGACAGGGATACGTCTGATGATTTTTAAAATTCACATATTATGTTTCAAGTCGGTATCGATTCATTCACTTTAATCGATGTTTTTAAGCAGATCACCTCACTATTTAGAAAAAATTGACAGACGTCAAATGTTACCTATTAAAGTGACTCCACTTTAATTAAATTAATACACCTACTTCTCTTCTTTTTATTTCTAAGGAGCACTGAAATATGACGAAACGAACTTAATTCTGGCACATATATTGCGCATAGTATACAGTGAGCAACACATGTTACTAAATACCACACTGTCTCAGTATTGCAGCAGTCTCACTGGTCTAGATTATACAAGCCTAGAGCAGTAGTGAAAGGTCTTATGAACAATAGGCGCGACGAAAACTTGAAACGAAAACCCACATTCTGCACACATGATTGCTTAACTGCAACTGTAGATATTTACTTATAATCACGCCACCTCCCTTGCGGTATAGGCAGAACAGAGTTCCAAAAGGCTCTATTCTTGCATACATCTTTCGCTTCCTCAATATTCTTCGTGTCCGTGTAGTGACGGACTAAACATACAAGTGTCACCACCCCATCCTTTCCCGCGCATTGTACAACACAAGGCGAATAATAAGTAAGCAATTATCACCCATTGCATTACTGATGGTAGGGCTGGGTACTAAGTGAGAGTACTCACTTGCTATCGGACCCGAACGGGTCGGTACCACCGTCTCCTGTGTGACCGGTCATGAAGCACGTCAGTGTGTTTTTGCTGTAGCAGAAGAGAGCCGTTTATTCTTTCATTTCATATTTGTGAAATGAAATAGTGCGCAGCGGCTTGACAATACTCTCGGTATAGTTGAGTCCATGAGCGACGGTTTCCACTTACCATCAGGTGGGCCGTATCTCGTCTGCCATCATTAGCAATGAAAAAAATCTTAATTAAATTTTGATGCATTATCATAATCCATATACAGTGGACATAGTCACATTCCATTACATCCAGACATTTTTGGACAGTAATTGGCATCATAGAATAACTAATAAGGTTTAAAGTTTAAACATAGTTGGGTATACTAGTGTTTTTTGTTTTACTACAATGGTCTAAAAGTATTGCTATGAACTCTCTTTGAACTAGGGAATGATCTGCTGTATTGCGGGATAGTACAGTAGGTCTACTCAGAATAACTATTTATAGATAGCTCAAATATTTGAGGTGTATGGTCCTTAATTGCACGCGAGGTAGTTACACAATTATTGAAACCTCTGGTCGTGTAATTAGGTAAGCAGTAAGTAATTTAGATCATAAGTATTCAGAAAACTACCACACGGCACGACAGGGGAATAGACTAGTTTGCCAGCATCAAACCAATGTGGGTGTATTCAAGAGTGAATAAGGGTTTGCTAGTATTCTTCACCACTTAGAATCAGACATACACTGTTGGTTAACAGCGTCCCAATACATTGTATTTAAAAAAAAAACTTCACTTTATTGTTCATCACCATTGGCTACGGTCTAGCAATAAACAGCTAGGTCACTGCACTAATTTTCATAGTTAACGTTATAAAGATAATTTGCCGTTATAATGCTAATGAATAGATAAAAACTGTTTAATGTGTTTGCATTGTATCTTAAAAATATTAGGAAAGTTAAATAATAGACAAGACACAACATAATATTATATAAACAAACATAGCATCATGCCTATATTCCCCAAGGGGATAGGCAGAGGTGTATTACACTCCCACGGTTCGCCAGCCATGTTCAAGTCCCACGCCCACGTAATAGAGGGGCGAGCCTATTGCCGTCTACCAGGCACATTTCCAAACTCCGGGCTGCTACTGAGAATTTGTCTTTTTACGAATAAGCTCGATAACACTGCCCGACCTGGGATCGAACCCGAGATCTCATGATCAGCAGTCACTTACACCACTATCGCTGCACCACAGAGGCAGTTAATAATATTAAACACAAAGTGAAAAATGTGAAATCGAAAATAACAGTCACGAGCAGGATTTGAACCTGCATCTCCTGGATACCGTCCAGAAGCTTTGCCAATTCAGCCATCGTGACAATTGCTCCTGACTGCTAATTTCGATAACACATTCATACTTAACGTCTTTGGGTGACGCCTGCGCCATCTGTCGGAAGTATTTTCATACATTAAATCGACCGATTAAAATACCTAGTCGTTTTTTTTTTTTTGCGTGGAATTACCTAAATTAGCTAGAAATAACTTCTGGTTTGAAGAAATCTCTTTACAACACAATGCTACGATATTATTAAGTGGTAGTTATTTTACTCTTATAAAGCTGCATAGCTGCGTTAACCTAGTTTATCGGCATCCACTCTGATTGGAAAATAATTGACGAAACTAATCCTATATTGAACGGTTTAATCGGCCCTTCTCTAACAGGGATAGCGAACCTTTATAAATCTACGTGTCATTTTTAATGACTCCAAATTAATAATGTTGACGAATCGATTAATGCATCTATTTCAAATTAAAATTATTACAAGCCTTAATTGAATCTATCGCTTTGAAACTGTGTTTTAAGTTATTTTATTTTATTGTGACTTAAGAGCACGCGTAATATTCTTACACTATCACTGAACCAATTTTATTAAATTTAAATTGTCATTATGGTCGCGCGTGAAGAATTGTTCATGTGGTAAGCTGAGTATTGTCTACTGTCACCACTGAATGTAGCGGATATTAATGTAATCGGATGTCACTTCTTCGCTGTCGTAGGAGCCGACAGAACCTAACAAGAAATACCAATGTTGAAGAATAAAAACTCCAAACTAAACTCTATTCTAATCCACCTTTTTACGAATGGAAAAAGGATATACTAGAGACACCCAGTGAAAAGTTACGATCCACCTCGCCAGTATGGTATAGTAATGTGGTAAAACCTACTAACTGTAGCTACTACGCGTGGTTTAAACTAGTTTAAAGCATGTATAATATCAATAAAGCCTTCTTCTTAGTTCGGCATTTCTTCATAGTGATCAAGATATTGCCGTGTGGGGCCGGCTTTAGAATTGTCCCATCCCTCTCCACCCATGGGAGTCGTAAGAGCCGACTGAGGGTATACCGCAGGAGTGGGCAGCAGCACTCCCTCGAGTATTAACAACATCCACTGCGATCGCCAACCCGCCTGCCAAGCGTGGCGATTACGGCACTATCCCTCATATAAGTGAAACACATGTTGCGGCGTTGTCTTGGGAGGCCTTTGTCCAGCAGTGGACGTCGAAAGGCTGATGGATGGATGTATGGATCAAGATATGCCTAATTTATTTTCTTATTGATCTGATCCCAAGGATCGTAGCGTGATAGTAGCCTATGAATGTTCTCGTTAAATAGACAGTAATATGTAAAAAGAATTTTTCAAATGAGCCCAGTGCTTCCAGACATTAACAACATTAATTGCAAAATTGCAACAAAGAGTTTATTACATTTATTAAATTAGTGTAGGCTGTAGATAATTGAAATTTGTAGATAATTTTTTAGCGTAACTTTTTTGGTTGTTTCAGAAAAAGGACTGTATCACCGAGCACGATACTAAAGCGTGAGCAGAAATGGCTCCGCATGCTTAACAATTGGGAGGCGTTCATGAGCAAGAATTACAAGAAAGTTCGGGAGAGGTGTCGGAAAGGTAAAAGCTAATAATATCTCGTACAATGGTATTATGAAAATATGACCTGAAATTGCCTACAGCCTTTTGTTGTCGTATTGTCAGCCTACTGGGGTGTATATCACTACGCAGAGGTATCGAGTTTGAAACCCGTAGTACGAACTTCTGACTATACGTCCTTTTTAAGTTGTAAATTATTGCTTCTCTAGTGCTTCAGAATTTTTCGCTATTATTAATATATTTAAGGTTCAAATACTCTCTTGAACATTGTTGATGATCAGATGGCTGTCGCTCCGTTAAAAATATTAGGCATATTTTTCTCAAGCTGCTTGAAATAGTTGGTGAACAACAATACAATGAGTATAATAAAATTTTCGCGAATGAAGACAATCTAGGTATTGCAGTCCATTGTTGCACTTAAACCTTACTCAGTGCATCAATAACGTCACAATATTTGATTCTCCACATGCCGAAGTGTATTCGTATCTCAGACACATTCTCAGGTCCTAATAATAATCATTAGCTATTTCCTCTAATAATTTGATTAAACATCTTTCAAAAATAAAACATATTTTTATAAACTAATGCATCCTCTGTATTATTGCCAATGATAACAATTTGGTTATTGTTGAAATCAGAATTGGAAACGTGCCCATATAGCACTTACACTAACATCTCTGATATCGATATTTAATATTAAATACATTTTCTAAATGGCAATCTATGTGCACTTCATAATATATGTGTTACTAGCAAGATGTTGCATGCTGCAAAATATTATTTTGATACAGTATAATACAAAGCCTCACACCTGTTTCACAGAGAGATAGGTAGAGTTCACGTATATCCATTTTTTACGATCTTGCTCATCTCTTTGCTTCTTTTACTCTCGTTATACTCTTCATAAATGTACGTCAGTTAAAATTACTTCTAACCTGGTTCTAGCCAAGTTACATTCTATGTTCGCTAACGCTATAGAAAACTATTAAAATGTATAGGAATTGGATATCTTTAACGATATCTATAAGGCTAAGTCAATGACTTAACGTTAGAGATGTCAAATCCCCATACATTTTAATAGTTTACTATAGCGTTAGCGCATGCAACTTGGCTAGGCCTACAGGCCTTTCTCGAGAACTTCTCTATTTGAACGTTTGACGAGGCCTTCCTCGCCCAATGGCACCGTTTACACTCGACATATTATATCCTTTTTTTCATACTTCTTTCGTCTATCCTCTCTTATGTGCCCAAATCATCTTAAGGTTCCTTTCTCAATCTTAGTCACAATATCTTCTTTTGCACCACACCGTTCTCTTACCACATTTCTTTTTACTCTTTCTTTCAATATTAAACCACATATATTTCGTAAGGCAGGGCATGGGAGGTAGAAAGTAAGGCTTGCAAAGAGAGGATGTGATCAGAGTGGAAGCACTATAAAAATAAGTTGGTGTAGAGAAGGGTGTGAAGAGAGGAGTAGAGGAGAGATTCAAGCGCTAACACAACTATAAAAATAGGTAGCGTACTGCACGCTGATATATTTTGCCAGGTGGTACCTCCCCTGTAGTTGGACCATTCATACTGGAAGTATCAAACACCATTAGAAATTGATTATATATGAATAAGCTTCATCGTCCTGAACCTATCAAAGTTGACACTTTTACATTTTATTAAATACTAGCCGCGGCTCCGTTGCAGCCAAAAGCTAGTTTTGCACGCCTCATAAGCGAAGCATTGAGGCTCGCTTCACAAAGAACAACTGATTTTTCAAACATAAAATGTCTCTATTTATCATATAATGCACGTAAAATGAAAAAAAAAACACTATTTTTAACACTCATGATATTTTTGATGTCATTTTTAATATTTAAACTAGTTAAAAAAACTGTTTAAAAAAGTTCTGTCTTGGACGTCCGTGTGTTGTAGGTAATGTATGTTAACACGATAACGACCGAAATACTTTACTACTCGAGTCTTTTTTTTTCTCTTACGCTTTATTATAATTACGAATAGAGCCCTATCACTTTTCACGGTCTAATTCGATGTGGTTTAATTGTTATTAAATAAAATAAAAAAATAGTGAATATTTGCGCTCGACTCGATGGTACAGTGGTACACTAACACCAGCGCTATATACGTAAAGTATGATGTGTTATCGAAATTAGCAGTCAGGAGCAATTGTCAGGATGGCTGAATTGGTAAAGCATCTGGACGGTATCCAGAAGATGCAGGTTCAAATCCTGCTCATGACTGTTATTTTCGATTTCACATTTTTCACTTTGTGTTTAATGTATAGTGCTAAGCATGTCAAATGCTAAAAATATATATAAAAAATATCTAAACATTATTAGTTACTTATCAAATAATCAATTTTATTTTGAAAAATGAAGATTATGAGACGTGCACTTTTGGATTTTCCAAAGTATTTAGGTTATATCTCAGGTTCCCGATATAGTAGCGGGATAGTCAGTTTTTAAGTCCAATAAAGAACTATCAAACAAAAAGTTTCATCAAAATCCTTCCAGTAGTTTTTGCGTGAAGCCCTAATTAACAAACAGATACAAATTCTATACGGCAATAGGTTCGCCCCCTATTACGTGGGACTTAAACATAGCTGGCGAACCGTGGGTTTATACACCTACCCCTTCGAGGAATACAGGCGTGATGCTATGTGTATTTTTACAAATTCTAAGAAAAAATGTTTTGTGTTTAAAGACGCCTAAATATATATAAATATATTTTTTTCTAATATCTTAAAAGTACCGAAATAACTCTGTTAAAGCTTTATAATAGTATAGAAGATAATTTAAGCGACATCAAACATTCTTGTACAAACTTTTACTACCGAAATACATTTTTCTACACCTGTGTTAACAAAATATTTATAACTGTATTTTAGGTATACCAGCATCGGTGCGTCCAAAAGCATGGTTATATCTATGCGGAGGTCAGTTACTTCTCGAAAAGCATCCGAATGAATACGAGGAGCTACTGCAAGCGCCCGGCGACCCCAAATGCATGGAAGACATCAGAAAAGATCTTCACCGACAATTCCCTTATCATGAGATGTTTATCAGAGAAGAAGGACTTGGGTGAGTGAGATTTTTTCTATTAATTTAACTTTTGGTTATATTCAGTCCTGCAACTGTAATATTACTGCCAAATTGATTTGGACGTCTGTTTATTGAAGAAGGGAATTATAGTTAAGGTGTCGCCACAAAATGTGTGGTAAACACACAGCCAGCACCAGACTGTAGTTCTGTCTGTAATACCATTTATCAAGATACCCTCAGAATGTTGTGTATCAACCCTATGTTAAATAAAACTTCTCATCAGAATAATCGAAACACCTTGCCAGTTTAAGTTTTGTAAGGATTATCGGAAAAATGTGTATATTTAGGAATATATGTTAAATGTTGTTTAAAAGTGAATAATATGAGGTTTTCAAATCCTAATGTAAATTAAAATTAAATTTTCACAGGTTTCATATTTTGTTTAACAAGTCATTTTTACCCTGTATGGAGTATGAAGGAAATTGATAAAACAACACATGTAAATGAAAAAAAAAGCTAAGAAACGTTTATTTAATAACTTGTATTCCCTCCCCGAGCTCTTATACGGTTCTTCATCGATCGGATGAGAGTCACGATCAAATGTTGCGGCATTCCATTCCTCTTGGATAGCATTTTGCAGCTGGCTAAGTGTTTCTGGGGCAGGATCTCTTGCACGAATTCGTTTCTTTAATTCATCCCACAAATGTTCAATCGGAATCATGTACGGGCTTCTTGCTGAACATTCCATAATGGAGATACCGACTTCGGTAACATAATCTCGTACGATGCTCGCGGTGTGAGCCCTAGCATTGTCGTGCATGAATATGAAACCGTTGCCAATAAAATGTGCATAGGGCATCACGTGAGGCTCAAGACACTGTTCGATGTACCTATGACTGTTTAGTGTAGGCAGACGTGGCCCAGACACAAAGACAAGCTCTGGCTTACCGTCGGCGCTGATTCCTCCCCAAACCGTCCACGAACCGCCACCATAGCTTACCTTTTCTTCAATGCAGTATTGTGCAAAGCGTTCTCCATCTCTTCTGTAGACCTTGTTCCTTCCGGCGTTACCATACAGCATAATTTTACACTCATCAGAAAAGAGGACTTTGTTCCACTGGAGGTATGACCAATTTAAGTGCTCACGTGCAAATTTAAGGCGCGCTCTTCGATGGTCTGCAGTTAATTTCAGCCCATTTGCTGGCTTGTGCGGTACCAGTCCACGATCCTTCAACCTTCTTCTAATTGTAGAGTCACTTACAGCCACCCTACGTACAACACGAAGCTGCTGTTGCAGTTGAAAAGCATTAAGGCGTCGATTTCTTAAAGAAGTTGTTACAATTAATCGATCATCTCGCTCAGAAGTGACCCGATTCCTGCCAGATCCTGAACGACGCGTGAACAAACCAGTCTCCCGATAGCGTTTGTAGACTATGAACAGACGACAGGCTTAGATGCAATCTTTCAGCCATAACACGCTGACCCAGAATCCAGCAATGCCACCACTCGGGCGGCTTCTGCGGGCGAAGTATCCATATGTTTTAGAAAAAAAAACTTTTTCAGACGTCCCAAGGTCACAGTGCACACACAGTATACAGAACACAGAACAAAAAGTTTTAAGATAAGTGCTATTTTTTTAGTTTTCAAGGGTGAAATGTACTCCCAACTCTAAACACACATTTGTCTCAAAATAGTGAATCATTCATTTACCCTTAGATTAATTATATATCCAGATAGAGCCTCGGCGTGGCAAACGCGTCAAAAAAAGTTGGGGTCAACTTTTCACCCCTATGCTGTTAGGGTCAATCGTGACGTCACTTGACAAGGTCGTATCCAGGAGCAATAGTGTGTCATTTAAAATGTCAACGTGTTTAATTAAAGTGTGCCAAAACTACAAAAATCGGAAAATGAGCACTAAAGATATCTCGTATCATCGGTTAGTAACATTATTTCAAACAATAATTGGCTAAATAAGTCATTTAAATAATCCGAAAATAAATTAATTTTAGTTGGTATTTTTTATGTGATACCAGTTTATGAACTTAAATTTCCCGCTTAATCTTGCAAATTTTATGATATTTTAACGATAGAGAGTAATAGAAACATTACCTAACAAATTATTAGCATTTTTAATGTATCCATAAAGCTGCACAGTCGTCATTTTCGGAATTTATTACAATATATAATTTAATTTTAATATTATTAATTTTAATTATAAAGATTGTTTACATTTTTAAATTTATAATTATCGTGGATTATAGCCGTGTGGGGCCGGCTTTAGAATTGTACCACCCCCCTCCACCCATGGGAGTCGTAAGAGCCGACTGAGGGAATACCGGGGGAGTTGGCAGCAGCACTCCTTCGAGTATTACCAACATCCACTGCGATCGCCAACCCGCCTGCCAAGCGTGGCGATTACGGCACTATCCCCCATTCGTGGGGAGGCCTATGTCCAGCAGAGGACTTTAAAAGGCTGATGGATGGATGGATAGTAATATTCTCATTAAAGATGATGTTATAATATAGTATATATTTTTTATAATATATTAAGATTATGAGAGTAAATAGAAAGAGATAATTGACTATATACCTACGAAACATTTTGTAGTATAAGAATGTCTTGAATCTATAATAATATAATTTTCCCATAATTTAATACTACCACTGAAACTGGTATCATTACGCACGCATTGCAAACACAAATTGCATAAGCGTAATGACAGCTGTCACGCACACTAGCATAATATTTACCGCCCGATTTTTATGACGTTTCTATGAGTGATACTCCATCTAGATAAATAATTAATCTAAGCATTTACCTATAGGATAAACAAATGAAATTCTAATTTAGAATTTTCGCTTATCACTGTAATGGCCAAACTGCCAGCTATACAATCTTGTGATTTTTTTTTTCATGGAATGAAAACTCTTTTGTGCTAAATTAGGACAGAAACCATAAAAAGGGAAGTGTTTCTATTTTTCTGATGAGAAGTGTATATACGTTGCAGTATTCTAACTTGTTTGCTTCTATTAGTTATAACATTTGTAAAATAGTACGGGACCGGTCCTTTAGCTAGATTCAAGCTAATTGATTAAAATCGTCATTCACATTACTGAGACTGGACTTGTAGGTTATTTCCATTTATTAACCCCGATATATTATGCAGTTTTTATGTTAAGATAGTCTTAAAGCTAACACAGTGTGGCGCCGAGACACACAGAAAAGCACACACACACAGCGACACTAAATGTCTCGCATCAATCACATGGTGCCTGCGCTTAGTCGCGGCGCTGTAGACCAGCCATACACAACCTTACATTTATAGGGGCCGTAAAAGACTTTCTAATTATGGAGAACGTGACGCGGGTAGCAATTTAGGTGTTAATACAAACAGGAGGACCACTTCCAAAAGCTTAGTGGGCCACATGCGGTCCGGAGACACAGGATGAGTACCTACCTACCTATCACAGTTCCAGTGGTCCACCAGTACAGGCGTAGAGACGACACACGGCGGGTTTATCTAGTGGGTGAGGCCACACTACCCTATTCGTTGCCCTGAACGACGGGGTGTGCAGTTAGGTACATTTTTCCAGACTTAACAAAAAAAAAAGGTGGAGTACCTATAGCTGCCTTACATGCTTCGGCCATCGTTTACCGTTTAGTAGCTGGCTTTTTATTGTCGTCCTAGTGCCGTCATATTGTTTTCTTACATTTGTTTGTTTGTTTACAATACTTCCATACGACAATTGTCGAATGATAAATATTTGATTGGAGGCCAGATCAGGCAAACAATTGAGAATATTGAGATGATATTGTTTTGAATTATGGCTAATATACTCGTATTATCTTCTAAGTCTTGATTTCGCTTTTACCTTGAATCTGTATTACTTGCACGGATTTTTTTACATTTACAAGGATCTATTGAGTATCGAGTTTGGCGACTGAGATTTGAAACATTCTGCGGCAAAATTTCACCTTTGAACCTGGCCTTGCCTGTTTAAATGGATGAAATTATCTAATTATATTGTTGACACCTACATTGCGGTGTGATCTAAATCAAATGGATGCAAAATTAGACATCCGTATAGTAGTCATATTTACTGTATACTTATACAGATACTCCTAGTTTGGACATACTTGCCACCTAAAGATGGGTTAATACCGATATTTGTCAATATCCAGCTAATATGAATATATTCTTCAAGTAATATCATAATATGTATACATACTAATATATTAATATCACTAATATTTTTTTTTTGACGGGGTTCGTGGCGTAGTCGGTAGTGTAACCGACTTCCGCGCACGAGGTCGTGTGTTCGATTCCCACTCAGGACAATTATTTGTGTAATGAACATATATGTTTGTACTGCGTCTGGGTGTTTTCTATCTATTATATGTATATATTTACAAAAAAAAGTAATATATGTATTATATCCGTAATCTGGTACCCATAGCACACGCGTTAAGCTTAGTTTGGGACCAGAGGACGTTGTGTGAAATGTCTGTGAACATAGCATAGCATCACGCCTGTATTCCCCGAAGGGGTAGGCAGAGGTGTATTACACACCCACGACTCGCCAGCTATGTTTATGTCCCACTTAATAGGGGGCGAGCCTATTGACGTCTACCGGGCACATTTCCAAACTCCGGGCTGCTACTGAGAATTTTTCTTTTTAGGAAAAAGCTCAATAACATTGCCCGACCTGGATTTTTAACTCAATGATACGTACATGTTCTGACCGATATGATACGTACGATGTTCTCATCGATATGCGATTCTATCTAGTCTATGGATACAGCAACACACTAATGTTCAGTGGTCACTGTTCATGTCCACGATATATTGAATATGGCATATTACTATATTAGCAATACGCCCGTATTAGCATATCAGATTGAGTCGGATTACTGATACATGAATACATCCAATATCACTGATATCTTAATGGATATGAATATATCGGTTCCATCTTTATTGCCACCCAATCCAAGAAGTAGTAAGTAGTAGAGACACGTATATATAGCCTAATACAGTATTTTTTTCTAAAATATCTTAAATGTACAGACAGCTCTGTTACAGCTTTATAATAAGGAATATTTCCAAACATTTCATAATCTGGATAGCCTCTAAAACTAGTATTTAAATAAACCACAATTTTCTTCCAGACAACAAGAGCTATTCTCAGTGCTGAAAGCATACTCTGTGTTGAACCCGAAAGTGGGTTACTTCCAAGCACAAGCGCCCGTTGCAGCTTTTCTTCTCATGCATATGCCGTCTGTGCAAGCTTTTTGGTGCCTTGTGAGCATCAGTGATAAGTACCTGAGTGGATATTACAATCCGGGACTGGAGGTAAGCGTACATTGAGTTTTACTTTTCATTAAGATCACGAAAATACTACGGTTTAGTACTCTGGGAGAGGTTCCACTTGTAACACCGCCTTCTTCATTTAAACGTGTCGTGAATGATCTCGCTTATTGTAGCGCTGTCTCGGAGAGGCCTATGTCCAACATTGGATGTAGGTAAGTCGGTCTACCACTGAAGGAATGTAACATCGTTCTAGTGGCCCGCCAATAAAGGCGGAAAGACGACACACGGTGGGTTTCTTTAGTGGGTGAGGGCCCCACACTACCCTGTTCGTTACCCCGAACGACGAGGTGTGCGGTTAGGAACATTTTTTCCCGCCTTAACAAAAAAAAGGTAAGTCGGTCAAATGGATAGAAACATCTAGATGTGTTTCTGTGTGCATAGGCAGATTCTATCCTCATCGTTTTTCTAAGTGTTAAGCAGCGGCATGACCCAGGTATAGGTTAAGCACATAAACGTAAATATTTTCCCTTCTATTAAAAATATTGAAGATTTCTTTGCAATTTTTAGTGTGATTTATATTTTAAAATAAATGTACTGTATCACATAGAGTTATAATATGGAATATATTATAGATTAATGATACATCAGACATATTTGTGATATATTTACGTGTATAAACAGATGTACAACGGATTGGAAATTTACTGTCTGTATACATATATGTACGCCTAATAAATTAAAGGCTATGTGGTAATATATTACTAGTTATAATAAATCAATATAATGTATAGTATATTATAAATGCCAGTTTGGTATTTTAAGCGGAAATTCGCTGATCTCTTCTAAAACAGGACCAGTTGGTACCACTGCCGTTTAACTGTTCAGTCCTAAGGGCTGGAGGAAGGCTTTTGAAGTTATTAACCCATCTAGAAACAGCATGATGCCAAGGAAACCCATAGTTTTAAAACTAAAAAATGGAGCTGTCAGGGGACGTCTTCGCAGATGCGAAAGCATCTATTTTCTTTCTTTCTTAAAATATTGTTTAAGTCTTATATAATTCTTGGTAAGCGCCCTCTCGTTATCCATAGACGAATTAAAACTGTTATTGGTTTATTGATTGATATTATATTTCTTAGTTAGATGCTTTTGTCAATAGATGGCATTCAAAAGAAATAAACCAACCAAACCAACAGCTGGTTTTGGTCTCACTCCGCATTAGATGTTTTCACATCAAAAAGAATGTAGAGCATAATTGCGAAATATTGCAGGTACTTCAACGCGACGGCGACATCCTACACGCTCTCCTCCGCCGCACAGCACCTGCGGTCCACCGTCACCTGGTAAAGCACAAAGTGGAACCTGTCCTGTACGCCACTGAGTGGTTCTTATGTGCGCTTACTCGTACCCTGCCCTGGGACAGCCTCCTACGTGTCTGGGACTGTTTCCTCTGTGAGGGAGTCAAGGTATGGTGTACCTATATAAATAATAGTAATTTGCATACTAAACGACTGCATCGCGCGTGTAAACAATAAAAATAATATAAATGTACTGGATGTTTATAATGATAGGATTTACCATTTCTAATTTTTATTTTAGATTGTTCATAGTCTCACGCCTGTATCCCTGAAGGGGTAGGCAGAGGTGTATTACTCACCCACGGTTCCCAAACTATATTTAAGTCACATGTAATAGGGGCGTGCCTCTTGCCGTCTACCGGGCACATTTCCAAACTCCAGGCTGCTACTGAAAATTTTTCTTTTTATGAAAAAGCTCAATAACTGCCTGACTGGGATCAAACCCGAGACCTCATGATCAGCAGTCACTCACACTACCGCTACACCACCGAGGCAGTTAGGATTTTTCCTGCGCTATGATTTTTTCTTCGCGAGGGCCACTGCAATCTGGTCCCCGTTACTTAAAGGGAAATTATTGTTACGATAGCTCAAGGTACATGATAGCTGAGAGCACTGTTCATACAATCAATATGGAGAGGTCATGACAGTCGCAAATTCCTTTTTAACGTACTTGCCGGAGCACTGGTCTTATCAGGATTTTCTTCACCACTGAAGCATGAATAAATTATGCGTATAACTTTCAAAATTCAGTGAGGCGCTGCCTGTATTCGTTTGGGAAATAGTTTAACGCCTATTTCCCAATGGGATAGGCAGGGGTGACCGATTTGCACCTGTCATAAAACGGTCTTCCTCTGCACAGTTCGCCCCTTTCGGATCAAGACGTGATCGGCGGCGAACCATGTCACCGTCATTCAGATGACTTCCTAAAAATTTATATTGCCTTTCTAAGGGATTGAAATTTAATAATTATACTACTATTTACTTTCAGGTCCTATTCAAAGCGGCGCTGGTAATCCTAGCGGGTGCGTTAGGTCCGGCAAAGGTGCGCAAACGTGCGGCAGGACTCTGCGAGACACTCGAAATCCTAAGGCATCCCCCTGAGGGCGTGCTCGGAGAAGAGTACCTCATGTACCACATGCAGCGGCTTAACCTCACCGAGGAGGACTTCGAATTTGAACATCAGCGACAGACCGCTAGGCGGCGGGCCATGCCTAATAGAAGGTACTTATTCGTTTTTTTTTTTCAATCCATATAAAGTCCTAACGGTTGGAAATTAACCTATCATACCAAATTAAGAAAATATATTAAAAAAATTATAGCCAAAGAAGGATTGTAATAACCGACTTAACTATTTCGTTGATAGGCTTTGATTGGTTGATAATAAATTGTTTAGATGTTTATTACCTAGTAACATAAACGGCTGAACAGATTTGGAGGAAGTTTGGTACACAGATAGTGTATAACCGGAAATTGTCACACAATACTTTTTATAACGGTAAATGATATGTATTATCAATTATATGATGTATCTACAAGTTGACTCCCGCGACTACATGTTATTATATTAACAGAAAACACACATTATCGAATGTAGTGCTTATAAATATCATTGTTTTTTTATCATTTATATTAAACTAGCCTTTGCCAGCGGCTCCGCCGCAGCCAACAGCTAGTTTTTAGGTTATATTTCAGGTTCCCGATAGTAGCGGGATAAATTGTATAACAGTTGTTAAGTCTAATTAAAAGCTATCAAATAAAAAAAGTTGCATCAAAATCCGTTTAGTAGTTTTTGCGTGATACGCGAACGAACAGACAAAATATCTAAAAAAAAATGTTTTGTGTTTAGACACGCCTATAAACCAACAGTAACGTGCAACGCGTCTTTTATTATTGTATAGCCGCATACGCGCGCGATCGTACTATTAGTTCTATGTACCATTCTATTTTCTATCAGTATAGTTTTTGAAGTATACACCTAGTTTCTTCATTTGCATACAACCCTTTTATGTCGCTAACACAGATTAATGTTAAAATTATCGATATAATAAATAGTCGCGAGTAGAAGCTACTTATATGTATAGAAAATGTCAATCAGTATGTTAACATTATTATTCATTTGTTTGCAGTGGTAGCTGATTCAGCGACTGTTCCTATAAGCGCTATTCAAAGAATAATGCACGGGATCTGTTCAATACACTTTAAAGTGAGTGCAATATGACATAGTGACAAGTATTACTAAATAGTACCCAGTGGTACTACATAGTGTCAAGTGCTTCGTAAGTAATAATAACAGTTTAGCACTGAATAGTGCAGAGTTAGTCATGTGTACTACGTTGTACATAAAAGGTATTAAATAGTACCGAGTGCTTCGTATGTCATCATGTGGTAATTAAACAGTGCCAAGTGCTTCATAACCCATGTTGACACTTTGCTAATTAGTACCGAGTGCTACGTAAAAAGCGTGTGTGATCGCAAGACCAATAAAACGAACTAAGCTTAAATTATGTTTAGTCAAGTTTTAGGTACAACTTCGTCGATGGTAAGAACGTGGTTGCAATAAAGATAATGGTTTTTGATGTTTTATGATATCCAAACAGGAATGGGATGGCTTTTGTTTGACCAAGACTGGAGGTGTCATTTTTAACAATTGTGTCAATTCAATATAGCACAAAATTCATGTCTATAGATTTTATTTTCCATAAAGGATGTGTATTACCCACTGTGCCGCATATTCTTGAAGAAATAATTAACAATAATTGTTTATATTATATTTTATTTATTTCATTACATCGTTATTCAGTTAACGATGGGGTACACTAGGAAGAATCATTCCAATTTACATAATCTAAATATTATTATTTTGTAACCATAGATACCAACCGTAATATTAAAAATAAAAATGTTTGAACCTTACTTCCATTTAATACGAAAATGAATCTATACCAAGACTGTAAAACAAAATTACATTAACGAAGAACCGATTTAAGTTAATTGAGAGTAGTTAGTAATTAAAGATGGGTAAGTAAAGAAGTTGAAAAAGAGATGGTTGACTCTAGATACTGTGTATAAGAGACGACAAATCTTACGAATGTAGTAGACAATTCTTACGTGTTAATATGTACGTAATCTTTGATTATGTCGTAGGAGTTGTTGAATTTATATGAATATTTTCCTACGGGATTTAGCAAATGAATTAGTTGTAGTTTTGACTTTGACGAGGTTGAATGCGTTTACTATGTACCTAAGGATTGATACCAGGCGGGTTAGAATGTAAATCACAACCGTATATTGCATAATTTCATTGATAGGTTGTCGGATCACTGCGATTGTCTCAGGATTAGCGTGACATCAGGCGACGGTATCCAATTCAATCACAATGAAACATGCAATGTAGATGCGATTTTGTGTTTCACATTCTAGGGGGAGGGGGGACAGGTCTTGGGAATGAACTTACGTTGTTATAACAATAATTGTTATTTACTGGCATAACTATTGAGAGTTTAATTCTGTATGGCGTTTTCTTAAAACCCAAATTAATATTAAAAAAAACAACCTGTGTTGACAATGTAAACAAAAAATAGTCTCGATTTACTAAATATTATACATATTAATGCTAGTATAGATAGTGCCGTTCACGAAGACGCGCCTCTCCAAATTTGGCGAGGGGGCCGCGGGGTGTGGGACGATTGAGCCAAGTATCAGTCGCGAGCCATTAGCGGCTCGATGCACATGGGTATTATATAGTTCACGTTGCTTGAATCCAGACTAGGCAAGAAAGTTGCTCTACTTAATAAAAAAAATTATAATGTCTAGAAAATTAAAATGTACTATTCAATTTCAATCAGTATTACATTTTGTGAAACTCTCAGAAAACATATATGACATTAAATTATCGCCCTCAAACCGACTTTACAGACAACCATATAGTTTTTTTAGTATACTATTAATGTTTATAATTGCTCCCTTAACATGGTAACATTACACTGTATTAACTAATAATGACATACAATACCCACACTGAACGACAAAAATATTAATTATTTTTAAATAAAAAAACGCAAAAAAATAAGTGGTCGACTTCAAACACATCAGTAGGCGTCTAACGCGGATATCGTATGTAATTTATTTTTTGCTTTTTAGTGTTTTCTATAAAATAGGTCAAAGTAGGTGGTACACGATAGGGAGGGATTCCTTGGGTGCATCTCGTATAAGAAAGAATCGAGTACAGGAGTGCTCTACTGCGCTCCTGTACTCTACTCTGCTAAAGAAATAAAGCACAGCAAAAAAAAACATAACAGTCGAATTGAAAGCCTCCTCCTTTTTGAAGTCGGTTGATAATATTAAAGTAGAGCATCTTCCTAGTTGACCGTATCACTGTCATGATTTTGTTTATTCATCGTCGTGCGTGCGTAATAGGCAATTCGGTGGAAACGATACACACTTGCATTGTAAGTAATTAGAAAAAAGAATGGGGCGCGTCATCGTGGATGGCACTATCTATACACACTTATCAAAATAATTATTGATTTTCTTCAACACACGTTTAATAATTTTGATATTATATAACGTTGGCCTCGACCTGTTTATCAGTTTATGAAGCGTTATGTGATTATTTGACGCATGTTATTGCGTTTAATATATTATATTGATTTTATTTTCTAATCAAACGGTCACAGGAGGCTTAGGCGCTAAATAGTGCAGAGTGAGTCATGTGTACTTGATACATAATTAATTTAATATTTCCGGTAGTATTAATATATTAAATAAAAATACTTGACGGAAGTTATTGCGAGGACAGTCGGCCCGTGAGTAGGATGCTTTGAAGTGTCCGAAATTACAGGATAATACAACATCAATTAAACATGTTCGATAAAGTAAATGTCCATCCATCCATCCATCAGTCTTTCTACGTCCACTGCTGGACATAGGCCTCCCCAAATTGGGGGTATAGGGGTATAGTGCCGTAATCGCCAAATTTGGCAGGCGGGTTGGCGATCGCAGTGGATGTTGTTAATACTCGAGGGAGTGCTGCTGCCCACTTGGCCCGGTGTTCCCTCAGTCGGCTCTTACGACTCCCATGGGTGGAGAGGGGTGGGACAATTCTAAAGGCGGCCCCACACGGCCAAAGTAAATGTATTCTTATTTCATTTGCGTAAATATCAAAAAGTACTTTTGGGTTAAGTTTGGTTTTGAAACATGGTCTGCTTTTGGTGCAAGCACAATATTATAGAAATAATAATATCTAGCAAGGATGGTTTTTACTTTAGAGTAAACAATGTTCACAACGTATGTTCATGATACCAAGTATTACCAAGTTGTATATCCCTCATTTTATAAATAATTTAATAAGATATATCATTTGTATTATCAATTATAAACGAATTCTTTCGATGTTTGTATATCCTCGAAATTTATTGCTTATCGAATTTAATAAATTTGTTGTTCTATTATTACTCCATCGATTTTTATAAAATTGCATAATTTTCCTAAGAGCTGTATGCTCGAAACTTAGCCAAATATCTTATGTCCTTTATGTAGATTGTAAATTATTAGAAATAAGTTGTTATAAAATGTAGTGATCAGTTTGCTCTCGAATTCTGTCGATTTATTTTTTGCTATTATAAATTTGTATGGAGTGCTATTCAATCGTTAGTATAAAGATAATTTCTCAAGTGATTAACATCAGTTTACAGTTAACCAATTTACTGATATTTTAAATCGAAATTTTTATGACTGAAATAGTTATCAATTTTTATAATTAATTGAATTTTATTTATTCTGTTTTAGTGATAAAAACTGGCAGCTTCAATATTAACTGGATTATTGCATGAGAACTGCCCTGAGACTTAAGGACTGACGAAAGGAACATTAAATTAGATAATTATATGCTCCATTCGAAATAAAGAATTCCAGTAACTCACATAATTTTAAATCGGTTTCAGAAATTTTGCACAGACAATGTGACCTGTTTTGATAAGCAATTAAATAATACGAAAAGTAATATGAAAAAAGCCTATATTTAAAGTAACATAAACGGGTCTTTTTTCGCGTATAAAATAGGTGAAATTATTAACTACCTTTTACCCGACGTTTCAACTGCATTGCAACAGCCGTGATCACGGGACACGAGATACTATTGCAAACCGCTACGGGCAGGCTATTGTAATTTACTATTGAAAAAAGCCTGTCATCCAACATTAACGTAGCTAGTTCTAATACTACATAGAAAACAAATCAAATGGGTATAAACGTAAGATAATATATATATCATCGGCATTAATTTTATTTAAAAAATTTGCAGATCCTACAGTAATATACGATAAAATGTATTCCATGCCTTGGAATCTTGGGTCATTTCACTGAATGTATTATCGTAGTAAGAACTAGATTATCTTAATCTAGATTAATATTCTAGCTGCAATTGGGGCCTTAATTTATACATTAATTCTAGTATATTGTATATTGTGACTGTGACATACTGCTTAAATGTCATCATCCGATATACGATCTTTTGGAATTACAGCCCTTTATATTATTATTGTGTAAGAGGAGACTGTGTAATATACTGAAGTGTAAAATATTTCATAATACATTGTGATTGTTAAAATATTAATTATTCAAATTACATATCTCTTATAAAATATAAAAGTTAATTATGTTCTTTAAGTACAATTTAACTTTTATTGATTGTAAATGAAAATATTAAAAGCGCCACTTAGTTTATTCTTACGTTGGTAGTAATTCGTAATTCCTATTAGTTTTCTCGTACGTTCCATATGCACAATATTGACAATTATTCAAAAGATCATTCTGTATTCTTTGATAATATTTCATAATAAAAGTGTCTACAAATAATAATATGATTGTTTATTTTTTTAGATTCTCTCCGTTTCGTAGATAAATTTATTTGTTTTATAATGAAAAAATTGTATGCATAATATATATTTTTATTTAGTACCGAATGTTGTCATCATAATTACACTTCTCAATATAATATTATGAGCCTATCTGTATAAGAGACTACAGATTTTCTTTCAGTCAATAGTTTGGTCATGATCTTAATTTAAATGAAGATGTAATGTGTATTACTCACTATACAAGTTTCATGCAAAATATTAAGACTGTAAAATTGGACATAGTTTCTGAAAAACGTTCCAACCCACAATCTCAAGTTTCTCACATTTTGCATAATCGAGTACAGTACCTATGATATATACTCGATTATGCAAAATGTGAGATAGTAATACATAATTGAACTAAAAACTAAATTTTCTCGAAACTTGACATTGTGGGTTGGAACGTTTTTCAGAAACTATGTCCAATTCTGTTTCCAAATAAAATTGTGTGTCAATTGCGACTAATAGCAGAAGGATCCTTGAAATAGATATTTTATATATATATTATTATGTACTAGTCTTATATTTCTCAACTGCCCATTAACACTGTTGAATGTTTTTGTATGTAAGTAAACAAATGTCGAATGTAGGCTATGATTTAGTTGTAAGTGTATTCCAGTGTCTTGGTGATGCAGTTATATTGATTGAGACTAATCTTGTTTTACGTTGAATTATTCATCAGAAGAATGATAGACTTGTGTGTAGAAGTTATCGTAATGAACGGCCTTTGCCCTGGCCCTCATCTGCATCTGAAATCTGTGTAGCCAGTGGCAGTTTTAAACATTTAAGCAAGCCAATAATTTGGTTCGAATTTTACAACAAAATAGTTTTTGGTTACATTTCTTATGCTTGTCTAAACAGTATGATCTATCCGTAGCGTACACTGGTCATTAAAGTATGTGCGCAAGTATTTTCTAGTATTACAAATGTGAGAGATTTTAAGAATATGAATGTACGAAGTTGATTTAAGTTTCTTCGAAATTGGCTAAACCGTTATTATGGTGTTTGTTTAAATTTAAACACCATCTTGATATTATATTCAGAAACCATATAAATAAATTCATTTTAATCGAATGTTACATATCTACATGATATATTGAATACACAGAGTGTGTATTCATTTATATAAACCCTTCTGGTTGTACATCTTAATTAATTATATGGATGTAGTGTTTGTGTGTGTGTCATTTATTATTTATTTTTCACATATAAATTTTTATTTCACGTTATTTCTACAGACTATGATTAATATTTTATTTGTTGTTATTGTTAGTTTCCGCATTTACTTTGTCTTTGGCATTAAGCTTTCTAATAACATTATGGAATAAATATAGTATAATATGATCATTTATTTATAGACCTCAAAATATTTTCTTTGTTTCCGATATTAGTATTGGAAACTAAGCTATCTTATGTATACCAATTGAATGATTATCAAAAAAATATAACTTTTGAATATGTTTTACTTCGATGCAGTAAGAATTTGTTATTTATTTTGAATACTGTCAAAATGTACCTACATTTCAATGCTGTGTATTTCCTCGAGAGATGAACGATGATGTACTATTGAATGATGGGAAGTCATTCATATCTTGTGCATAATATATTATATTTATTTAATTAGATTTTTCATTATAACAAAGTATATATTGTCTGTCTGGGCAACAATGCTCATATTCTTTGTGCAATTTGATGCGAGAACTGTAACATAATACGGATTGTCGTCGACCGTCAATAATTTTTTTGAAATGTATAAACACTGCATCATAGTAATTATATTATTATAGTCTTAGCTATAATAAGTAAATATCTACTATTATGTACATAAATTTGAAATCACTACTAATTTATAAATAGGTATTGTTTAATAACAGGGGCCATTACATACATACGTTCAAAAACACAGAGAAATAAATAGTTTTTTTCCGAGAATCGACAATGATGTCTATGTTGTTCCAAGTAGTCTTTTACATTCCGTATCACAGACTGTTTATTGTGTAAAATATAAAATTTGACTGTCGTGGGTATTTTTGTACCGTGGTTAAGTTTTCGTGTCGCTGCAATATTCAAGTTGTAAATAAATTTTAATATGAAGTTTGTGTTTTCATTGAAGTATGTCCAACTTATTTATTTTTTAGCTAATTTTATTGTGATTCAGCGCAGAGCGTCAGCGGAAAACGATTAGCCATTGCTCGTCGCGCAGAAAATGCACTGGGTGCCAAAGGGAGCTTAACGATCTCCGGCCCCCATGAGCCTTGGCTTGAGGGTGACGGGCCTAAAGTAGTCTACCTAGCAGAAGCAGCCCCGAGACGGCGGCGGCGGCGCGTGTTCCGCGAGCGCCTCTCGATGAGAGAGGGCTAGGCCCTTCAATACTGACGTGGCCTCCAGAAATGGAGGCCCAGATCTGCTAATGGGACGGTTCCTATAATAATAAAACTGGTCGTTTTACTTACGATCGGTAGAATATTCTACCAGGCGTAAGTATAATCTGTTCGGACTATAAAATACGAGTCGTAAGTGAATTAACTGAGGGTTTGCAACTAACGGATGGAAGGGTTGTCAGTTACGATCCGTAACAACAATCTATGGAAACGAAGATTTATGGTGTTTATATAAAAACAAGCAACTGATAGTTATGTTGTTAAATATACCAACCGAAGGTGACATGTTTACCGGCCGATTTCGGACGGACATATGTTGAAAGAAATCCTATACTTTCAAACCGAACTATTCGCATTATCTTTAATAATACATATATTATACAGCAGTGAAATGAAATAAGTTGCCAGCTGCGGTATTCCCATCCGATTACAATGTGGATGTCTTAAGGCTAGATTGAATAAGTTTTTATTAAGCTACCATCCTTGACTATATTTTTACTTACCATCAGGAGGGTTATAGTCAAGGGCTCGCTTAGAACAAGTTAAAAAATCAAAATCGATCAGTAATAAGTATCTACTACATTGTACGTAGTATTATTACTTCCATGATCTTTATATAAGGGTCATAGATTATAGAAAAGAGAATCCTGTGACTACGGTACTACATTTATTTTTCAAACACACCGTTTTTTCTGAACATCATGTGAAATGATTGATGATGAACTGAAGGTCTTAGTAACCAGGTCATAAAATTACACAAAAAAAAAATTGATAATAATGAAACGCAAAGAGGGTCATCGGTATTCCTAACCGACAGTTGTTCGTTACTGCTAGACATGATAATAATGTTGTGAAACACCTGGGAAGTCTCGGTATCGGTATCTTGAAAACTTCTGGTAGTTGTCATACAATGACGATTCGTTGAATATAGGAACCGGGCATAAGTCGTGCGTAGTCGCTATTGGTAGTCAGGAGGAAAACGGGGGGTTTTGAGCAGGTAGATCAGTGCCCCTGGGAGTCATGCGTAACCTCTGTGCCCCCCGGCGAAACGGTATTCATAAAGTATTTCCTCGCGTAATAAAAAAGTAAAAATGTAATTTCATTGTTATTAACAGTAGATATGAAAGTATGATAAATTATTTAACAGAAAAACCTACAAAAAACGTGGATATTTTTTATGTCACCGACTCCTTCAATATTCCACTTGTATGTTAGTCAAATGAAACAAAAACAAAATGGCTGTATAAATTATAATTCAATACAAAATATTCACTCTTAGGGTAACAATCAAAAAATGTCATTAAGTAGTTATACGCTTTTTAGACAGCAGGGGTTAAGTGTTTCACACAGCTCCAGTGGCCCGCCAAGCAGTTGCGAGAGACTAGTTTATTGTGAAAATGTGTTAATTCTAGCAATTTTCACTAGATGCTGCTGTATACCATCTGACTGTCATATATAATATAAGCAAGCTATACAACTATTGTCTTCATAAAATTATGCTATCTTCTAAATAACGTCGATTTATCGATAAGGCAGTTGAGTAATTATTCTATTTCCTTAAAATTATGAACGATGCAGCGAATCAAGGACGTATAATTGACTAATGACTATAATTCAGCTAAAACTATTGAAATATTCCATGTTAATACTTATAAAAGAAACGGAAAATAACGTCCTTGCGACATTCGATCGCTATATTAGTTCACAAGTAATTTACATTTTCAGAACAATATCTCTCAATTTAAGAAATACCTTATTATTATCACGTTACAATATCTTTCAAATACACTCACAAGGAAAAGCCAATAAAAAAATAACTGAAAAAAAATTGTTTGACGTTCCTTTCAAATATGGAAAGAAAGAGTAGGAAACTATATTTTTATAGATATCAGCAGACCCGCCCACGCGTGGCTGTGGCACACATAATTCCTTCAACAATTTTGCAATTTTTTTTTAAACTTTAATTCTGACTCGATTACCAAATATAAAGAATCGATAACGAGATTTCTATTACAGTATATTATGTACACAATCTAGCTCAATTAATCTATTGGCTTTCAAAAGGTATTTCATAGATTGGGAGTAGATACTGTAACCAATTCCAACAGCAACAAAACACTATTTACAAGATATGTATATTTACCATAAAAACAATACTTAACTATTTCGTACAAGCACCGTCCTTCAAATTTATCACAGGACCAGAGTTTTTAGATATTTGGATTTTCTTTTTAATATATTTCTGACGTCATTGAGCATATCGTCACGCCCATTTTTGAGTCTACTTCTCACTATGTTTGGGTTTTTTTCGTCTACCGACAACTGTAAAAATATTTGGTCAAGATTTTCAAGATCATATTTCGGCCACGCGTCTAGTATTTCTTCAAGGAAGGTAATTGAACTTTGGACCGTGTCGTTAAGTTTGTTCAGCAGTTCAGATGTTTTGAGCTCATCTGGCGATTGGCTGACTTTCTTTTTGGACTTCTTAGTATTGGCCGAGGCTGTTAACTCATTGCACACTCCCAACAAAAATGTTACGATACCTATAAACTGGAACACAATAAAATAAATATTTAGTGGTTAATTAACATTTACTGTTTTCATGTAATGTGTAATTTATGACTAAGTTAATTAGGCGAAACTAACCCGTGTTACTAGGGATCCACACCGAACACATCGAACGTGCGTTTAAAAAAAATCAAGTTAACAAAAAAAAAAATAGTTAATGTTCTTCTGCGGAATGCTAAGACAGATTGCCAATTCTTATCAAAAGATTAAGACATACAATATTTCTAGATTTTTTTTCCATGCATTAATATAATAAATTATGATGAATAACTTACTTCTAAATAATTAGAAAGGTTTTCTAAACAGTCTCTCATGTGCCACCCACTGTCCCCTACAACCTGGACCTCTGCGGCAAGTCTCTCCTGGGCGGTGGGCAGCAAGCTCATGATATCAGCGCATAACTCATGAGATGACGTCATGCGACCCATGGATAATTCTCCCACCAGCCGCAAACTGGTGCAGTACAGCTCCCGGTAAGGTACCGGTGAGTTTACGAATGCTGGAATTTTGGAAGTGTCTTTACTGATATCTATATATATAACACGGTAATTGATTGTTATATATTATTTATTACTAGCCTTTGCCTGCGGCTTCGTCGCAGCCAAAAACTAGTTTTTGGGTTATATCTCAGGTTCCCGGTATAGTAGCGGGATAAATTGTATACCAGTTTTTAAGTCTAATCGAGAGCTACCAAATAAAGGTTAAATCAAAATCTGTTCAGTAGTTTTTGCGTGATGCGCGAACAATCAAACAGATAAAACGACTAAAAATCTAAAAAAGATCGTTTTGTTTAGACATTACGGTCCAGTATTTAGATAAATTAAAATTAATTAATTAAATTATTATTATTATAACATTTAAGTATAATGTATTATTGAAAATTATAAATTAATGTGTAAATAAGACATATATGCTCACACTATAGTTAGACTACTCCCGTAAAGGAACCACGTTATTTTATTGAACGTCACTTCCGATTGAATTACTTCCGTCCGAAATAAAATCAGCCCCTTTAGACTGAAAAACGAAACGTCAAACGAACTTTCGTTTCGAGTCATTGTAATTGATCAAAAGTCCGACGCGTGATTTCTGATTAGTCGAGATTTCGAAACGTAATTCAGGCGACCAATCACAAATAATCACAATGAAGTGAAACGAAAGTTCGTCTATCGTTTCGTTTTACATTCCAAGGCGAGTCGGGAATAAAGAAGTATTTACTTAAAAAAATACAACATCTCACCAATGATTCTGCAAGGAAATGGCGTTGATATGCAAATCCGTTCTCTCTGGTTATAGATCTGCTTGCACTTATCCATTGCTTGACTAAACGCATCGACACATGAGGTCAACTGTTCATAATGTTCTTTCTTCTTTTCCACAGTTCTATTATCTGCTAGCTCTATGCACAATGCGATGGAAGACACAAGTGCGTCTTTCAGACGCAGGTAGGAAACTTCTTGGTCAAAGGTCCGAGCCTTTAGTTGGTCATCGTGGAATTGAGGCGGCTCGAAGCTGGTTATGACCTTCAAGTCGCGGTTGTCTCTGTAATTATTTTAAATTAAATTAGACAGCTTTTATGTCATCATCGATCAGTGCTCACGCTCCAGGTACTCACGTGGGCAGCGCGGGCCGGCGCGCCTGGTGCAGTACACTACAGGAGCCGCTCAGTGCAGGTGAGCTCCAGGTACTCACGTGGGCAGCGCGGGCAGGCGCGCCTGGTGCAGTACACTACAGGAGCCGCTCAGTGCAGGTGAGCTCCAGGTACTCACGTGGGCAGCCCGGCAGGCGCGCCTGGTGCAGTACACTACAGGAGCCGCTCAGTGCAGGTGAGCTCCAGGTACTCACGTGGGCAGCGCGGGCAGGCGTGCCTGGTGCAGTACACTACAGGAGCCGCTCAGTGCAGGTGAGCTCCAGGTACTCACGTGGGCAGCGCGGGCAGGCGCGCCTGGTGCAGTACACTACAGGAGCCGCTCAGTGCAGGTGAGCTCCAGGTACTCACGTGGGCAGCGCGGGCAGGCGCGCCTGGTGCAGTACACTACAGGAGCCGCTCAGTGCAGGTGAGCTCCAGGTACTCACGTGGGCAGCGCGGGCAGGCGCGCCTGGTGCAGTACACTACAGGAGCCGCTCAGTGCAGGTGAGCTCCAGGTACTCACGTGGGCAGCGCGGGCAGGCGCGCCTGGTGCAGTACACTACAGGAGCCGCTCAGTGCAGGTGAGCTCCAGGTACTCACGTGGGCAGCGCGGGCAGGCGCGCCTGGTGCAGTACACTACAGGAGCCGCTCAGTGCAGGTGAGCTCTAGGTACTCACGTGGGCAGCGCGGGCAGGCGCGCCGGCTGGTGCAGGGGCGCGGGGGGCCCCGCCAGCAGTGCCAGAAGGGCCCGCTCCCTCGCCGCTAGCGCCGCCCCCCCACAGGCTTCCAGTCGCGCGCCCCAGGCGCCCAGCTCCACCAGCTTCTCGAATGTGCCGTACTTGTACGCGTAGGTCAGATGTTCCATGCTCTAGAATACAATCACATCGTGATCACCAGCCTTTCTAGATCTCGAACATCACCCAGGACAATTATTGTCCTCAGAGGGAGTCACATCATAACATTCAGCACAGCAGTTAATTACCTAAAGTCACAACGTCATTTGTTAAGTCTACTTTACTCACATCCTTTCCATGATGAGAGTGAAAAGCCTTGGTATCAGCCAGCAGTTGTAAGGCACGGCTTGCGGCACAGGACGGCGCTAACCGTATGCAGTGCAGCCATCCTAATGACATCAGCTGTATATGCTTCACTTCAAGTCGCTGATATATGCTGTCTGCAGCTAATGCGTTACCTAAAGTATAGCAAATAGCACATGACGTTAATATTGCATTAATATATGACGGGCTTCGTGGCGTAGTCGGTAGTGTAACCGACTTCCGTGCACGAGGTCGTGGGTTCGATTCCCACTCAGGACAATTATTTGTGTGGTGTTTTCTATCTATTATATGTATGTATTTACAAAAAAACAAAATAGTATATGTATTATATCCGTAATCTGGTACCCATAGCAGTCTGGGATCAGAGGATGTTGTTTGTAAATTTATTGTTCATATTATATATGGTTTCATTATTGCGATGAAGATTAGATGGACGGAAAGGAAAACAAATGAGGAAGTGTTAAGAATGGTAGATGAGAAGAGATCGATACTAAGAACCATAGAAAACAGGAGGGGAAAGATGTTAGGACACTTGATACGACATGACTCTTTTATAAAAAACATAATTGAAGGCAAAATAGAGGCAAGAAGAGGACGTGGAAGACCTAGAAGGACCTACATGGATCAAATAAAAGAAAAAGCTAATGTCATGTCGAATCAAGAAGTCAAAGCGCTTGCTGAAAAGCGAGACGAATGGAAGAAGGTCCACCGACAAGAGCATAGCTCTTAAATAAGAGAGAGATTGCGAGGAAGAACTAAGAATAAAGTTTCACCACCTCATTCTTCCCCGCAAGTGTTGTACGAGGCAACTAAGTAAAGGAAGTAAGCAATTATTATATTATTCCATTGTGTTACTGGTAGTAAGGTTGGTTACTAAGTGAGAGTACTGTTGGTGTTGTCTGAGGTAGCCGTATATACATTTCTTAGTATTGTTAAATCTAGGATACTAACTTTCTACTAATTTTCTTTATGAATATCAGTGTTGCTACCATTTTCATAGAATACTTCCAGTTTTTCAAACATAGGCAATAAAAAATACATAAGTACAAACTAACTTGTATATTAGTTACATCATATTCCCCTTAACTCAAATTGACTACGAAGAATAAATATTGATTAAATAACATTTAGTATAGCAGTGAGACTTATATTTCAAATTAGTTTGTCAAATATAATAATTAATCATTACACAATGTACTTTAAAAGCAAGGCAATTTCTCATGACAATAATGATTATTGTCCTGAGGAAACAAACGGGTGTTTTCAGGAATAAAATTAATATACATATTGAAATTCTTACCAAGTACATGGTACAGTTTGACTAGAAGTAGCTTGGCATGAGAATTAGCCGGAGAGTTGTGCAGTACCACCTCTAAAAGGCAAAGTGCTTCCACAATTGGCAATGAACTCTGTTGCTGAACAGCTGAGAACAAAAACAATTAATTAAATACTAGCTGTGCCCCATAGTTTAACCCACTTTATAATTTAACAAATGGATATCTTATTACATATTACTTATATATTGTTAAGTAATTTTAGCTTATTTGATTGTTGATATATTTTTTTTGTTTTTGCCCAGTCCTGAAGGCTTTTGTGTTAGGCATTATGTTAGATAGCCTAAAACCTTCCTCAATAATTGTGCTATGGAATGCAAAAATATTTTTTGCAACTGGTAGTTCTAGAGGTAAGAGCGTTTTAATAAACAATCTCTTCAGCTTTATTATATTAGTATAAATATTGAAGTAATAGAGAAGTGTTGGGTTTTGGTATAAGAATCAATAAATTATAAAAAGAAGTTTCTCAGCATCGTAATAATTAACTACCACTATTTTCTGCCTAAACGGAAAAAACAGGATAGAACGAAAATACACTAAAAAGTTGATGGATGGAAGTAATGTATACCAAATCTTACCAGCATAAAAATAATGGTGAGCTGCTAATACACCATACCCATCTGCAGCACAGAACTCTGTGACAGTGGCCATCGCCAATTCCCGATTAAGACACCGCATGTAATGATCTCGTAGTTTTATGGCGAGGGATAGCGCCCACTCAGCAGGCAAAGGCTCCGCCACCATTCGCCATACAGACAAACAGGACACATGGCGCTGGATATCATCATTCTGGGGACATAATTATTCCTATTTATTATTATTTTTTAATTTGGGTAAGCTGCAACATAAACATTGTAATCTATACTATTATAAAGCTGTAAATAATCTGTATGCGCATTTAAAATATTTGATTAAAAAAATTACTATTAGACCATTTACGAGCAAACACAAACATTTTAAAATAATAAAATTATATAACTCACCAACTCAGGCTCACTGTTTTCATCAAATCCAAGACACGTCAAGAAATCCCGACTCTTCTCTTCCCGCTCCTTTTGAGGGATCATCGAGAGATAAGGCCTCAAATCTGCCACAGCACACAGCTTATTGGCAAACATCCTTAAATATTGAACACATAATGCTAGCCCACTTCCAAGTAGAGATGTAGGGTCTCCATTAACTGCTAATCGTTTCCACAACTCTAGTCTCGCTAAGTAAGGCCCTCTCACATTTTTCCCCGAAGACATACTCTCCACCAATTGGCATATAAACTCATGGCACTTTTCAGCAGTGTTGTCAATGTTACTTTCTGTTTCCTCCACACTTTCCTTCATCAAATGGAAAACAGAATTAAAATATGGCTGATAGTAATCCCAGCGATCAATATTTTCCCACAAAAGCTCCTTACAAATTAAGTTGAGACGTTTCCAAAGGCCAAGTTTGGTAAGATAGGGTATGCAGGCCTGTGCTATAGAGCCCGGTACTAACTGAGAGTACAATGGGCTCTCAATAAACTTCAAGATGTCTTCCCACTTCTCCTGTAGCTCTAGGATCATAATGTAAAGACGGACTTCCTGTTCAGCTTCCATTTTGTTTTCTGATATAAAATTATCTATCATTCTCTGAGCAAGAGAAAGTAGGATACCTTTTTTTGTACTATCCTCAGATGTTTTAGCCTGTTTAAAATAATTTTATTAATCCTATAATCATTTTAAACATAAAAAACATAGCATCACGCCTGTATTCCCCGAAGGGGTAGGCAGCTGTGTATTACCAGTATTAACACCCACGATTTGCCAGTTATGTTTAAGTCCCACATAATAGGGGGCGAGCCTATTGCCGTCTACCGGGCATATTTCTGGCTGCCAGCGAGAATTTTTTTTTAAGAAAAAAAGATCTTTTTTTTATAATTTTAATAATTCATATTAACACTTAAAATCTCTTGACATCATAAATACTTAACCAATCATCATGAAGTAGGCATACATATAGTCCAGAGCACACAGAAGAACATAAGCTACTTTTTAAACTGGTAACATGGAGTATTCATGGGATGATTATTTTTGTATAGTCTATTATGTACCAGATATATACAAGAAATACACAATCTATACAAATAAATGAAATTTAAGTGTTGTTTGTAAAATTTCATTTTTACAATTGTTTTCTGGAATGGCTGGACTGGTTTGGACGAGACTTTCACTGGCAGATAGCTGGTGTTATAAGGAGTAACTTAGGATACTTTTATTTTGGAAAAATAGAGTACCACACAGATAAAAAGGACAAGCTGACGAAAGTTAAATTCATAGAGACTCATACTAAATAGAAATATCAGTTGCTGAATTAACTAAAGTATTATTAGTTTTAAGTATAGGTATGAGTTTGCAAGTAGAAAAATCAATAGATAGTAAAACAATCAGTCTACCAACCTGCAATACAATGCTCATAACAGCCCAAAAGTAGTAAGGATTTTTTGGTGCAAACTTGTACAGTGCCATGGCAGCCCTTTGCTGTGACTTGAAGTCTCCGACCCTTACATAGGACATGAATAAATGTGAATGTAACTCCTCACTAGTCGGCTCAATTTTCACTGCTGCCTCATATATAGCACATACTTTGTGTACTGTGGAGAGATATATAGAACATTACGTTATAGAGACACAGAGTTAGATAAATTATGACTTGGAAGAAGAGGTCACCACAGTGCATATGTGAATTTATTTGAACATATTTGTATTTCACAATTTAAACTAAAGGACAATGTTAAATACATTAACCTGAACACATAAACAATTTTTTTTTATACTTACACTGTTGAGACTCTCGGAACGAGATCGTCATCGCTTGCAGAGTAGTATCATCGCTCGGCATCTCTTCAACTAATGCATCCAATACTGAATGCGCCTCTGGACCCTTACCTAACCTTAAAAGTGCTAACGCTTTTAAAGCACGGGCTGCCTGCAGTGAAGGACACTTTTTAAGCACTTTCTCGGCTTCCTGGAGAGCTTTTTTGTTATTTCCGTTGTCTAACCAGTCTGAAAAGTGTATAAATATTCATATTTTAACACCTACACTGCTGGGGAGCTTAGACGAAAAATAAAATTCCAATTCATTTAATATTTATACCGTAAATTGGTCGCAACCGACGCTCCAGAATACCACCATCGTGCATGTGCTGTGGACGCACTGCCATTTTTCATTTATAAAGATTTTTCTCCAAAAAATAGGATTTCGGTGCTTTTAGGCTTTTCCACAGCACGTTTGTTTTGTGATTTTTGTCTGTGGTCACGTCATTTTGACGCAATGAGCAGTAGCCATTAGCACTGTTGCCATATGTACGGATTTGTCCGTACAGGTACGGAATTTGAAGTATTGCGTACGGATAAAAATTGCGTACGGATATGTGTACGGATTTCCAATAATATTTAAAACGTATCTACACGTTTTCAAATACAACAAACACCCAAAATTCCCTAAAACCACAGAATTGAATATATATAGCCCAAAACCGATTCATCGATCTTTTTTTCGCTCTTGACATGCCTTTAAGGAATTGTATTAATAAAATAAAGAACGTACGTGATTGTCTTTGACGAGGAATTACCGTATGATCTTACCTCTATGACTGACTGACAACGATGGCATATTATTATTTATATTATTGCATACAGATAAAAATTGCGTACGGATATGTGTACGGATTTCTAATAATATTTAAAACGTATCTACACGTTTTCAAATACAACAAACACCCAAAATTCCCTAAAACCACAGAATTGAATATATATAGCCCAAAACCGATTCATCGATTTTTTTTTCGCTCTTGACATGCCTTTAAGGAATTGTATTAATAAAATAAAGAATGTACGTGATTGTCTTTGACGAGGAATTACCGTATGATCTTACCTCTATGACTGACTGACAACGATGGCATATTACATGGTTGACGTTGATTACAGTAGTAAATGAAAGAGATAAAATAATATATTACGCTTTATTGTGTTTGTAATAATGGATGAATGATAGTGACCAATTTAATTCTTTGCTCAATTGCACAATACCTCATAGTAAGAAACTGTTTCCTTCATATATAAGTTTCCTTACTTAGTGCGCAATACGCATTCTTTGTTTCCATGTTTCTGGTTATACGCATTTCTCTTTGGTTTCCATTTTGAACTTGTGACGTTGAGTGTTTTTGTGGATTATTTGTGTTGAGAAATTACCCACTTTATTTATGTAATTATGAGTGGATGTACAAAGAAAGCCGTGTGGGGCCGGCTTTAGAATTGTCCTATCCCTCTCTACACACGGGAGTCGTAAGAGCCGACTGAGGGATACCGAGGGAGTGGGCAGCAGCACTCCCTCGAGTATTAACAACATCCACTGCGATCGCCAACCCGCCTGCCAAGCGTGGCGATTACGGCATTATCCCCCATGACGGGACCGCTCGTTGTGGCGTCCTCTTGGGGAGGCCTAAGTCCAGCAGTGGACGGTGAAAGGCTGATGGATGGATGGATGGTACAAAGAAAGCATGTGGAATGCAACGTTTTAAAGAATAATGGTTTTATTTCGGATGGAGTTTTAGATTTATTGTACGTACGGATTTTGGCTGTTGGATGTACGGATTTTTAGTTCCTACAGTATGGCAGCACTGGCCATTAGTGACATTTGGATTTTTTGGATATAAATTGCTAGTAAGCAAAAAGAACCAAAAGCAAGCAATTGAAAAAAAAAAACAATTCATATTCATTGCCATGTTAGATGGATGCTATGGCCGCGTACACAACTACACATTATCGGGATTCGACGAAGGTTCATGTTATCGCGACATGTCTGGCCTAAATAGGTAGAACTTTGCCACATTAGCATACTTGGATAATTAAAATAGAATAGACCATCAAACGTAGAAAGATTGTTCGGTGAGAAATAAAAGGTTTGGTGATTATGAGTCTAGTAGGTACTGTGATGAGCACTTGAGCAGGTACACTGAAACAGACAACATATGTACTAACTAAAAAATATACAAATCGATACACAACTATAATTTCTTTTAATCTGACCACAATTAAAATTACTTAAAGTTAGGCGGGGATAGTGCATCTAAGGGGCTAATAGTAGAGTTTTTGCTCCGTGTGGTGACGGACTAAGAATACAAGTGTCACCACCCCATTCTTTCCCACGGGTGTCGTATGAGGCGACTAAGGAAACTAAGCAATTATCATCCATTGCATGACTGGTGGTAGGGCTGGGTACCAAGTGGGAATACTCACTTGATAGCGGGCCCGAGTGGGTTGGTACCACCATCTCCCGTGTGACCGGCCATGAATCACATCGTTGTGTTTTGGCTGTAGCAGGAGAGCCGTTTATTCTTTCGTTTCATATCGGTGAAATGAAATGGTGAGCAGCGGCTTGACAATACTCTTTGTAGTCCATGAGCGATGTTTACCATTTACCATCAGATGGGCCCTGGCTCGTCTGTCACAATACGCAATAAAAATTAAAAAAAATTACCTCTGATATTTATAGTATATGGGTGCTTCTGACCCAGATTATTCTGATAAAATTGTAATAATTATATCCGTGATCACCGCTATAACCTTGGTAAATGTGTAGTTCCCGTTGCTTTTTCATCGGCGCGATAGTAATTTAAAAGTTGCACTTAATAATTTCTAAAATCATGAACTTCAATGAAACGCATAAAATATTATTAAATAATTAATTGATATTTATATACCTACCTACTTCTTAGAGATGATATAGTTAGTTGGGTGGGTCAAAAAAATCCAATGCCATGTTTATTTTCTTGACTTACTTACTTGTATCACGTCATCTCTCTTGCACTGTAGGCAGAGAGAACAGAGTGCCAAGAAGCTCTTTTCTTGCATATATCTCTCGCTTCCTCAACATTCATAATTCTCTTCATACACGTTTGCCGATTTCGGAGATTCCTGACTCCACCATACATGACCGATTTGGTCTAGGTAGGTGAGTCTCGGTCCCCCCCTGTACCTACATCCTTCCACCTTCGCATTGTATATCTTGTTAACCAGTTAATCGTCTGGCATTCTTTCCACATGTCCGAACCATCGGAGCATTCCCTTTCGAATCTTTACACTAATATTCTCTTTCATATCTACTCGCTCTCTTACGTCGTCGTTCTTATATGACTCGCTTAAAATAGCTTGTATCTCTTTTGCTCAGAATGTTGTTATGTACCTACTTAATTTTTGATGTAAAGATAGCAGTAGCCGTCCGAACGGTCAACAACTCAAGATTAGGTCTCTGAAAAGGAGGCCAGTACTGGTTTTACTCCTTTCCTTTCTTTTGACTCTTTACAAGTCAAGGCTTTAACGCACACGGCGGGTTTATTAGTGGGTGAGGGGGCCGTCCAGTAGCCTGTTCGTTGCCCCGAACGACACGGTGTGCAGTTAGGTACATATTTTGCAACTCGACAAAAAAAGGAAGGTACCATAAATCTACTACTCGCGAGGCTTCTCGAAGTGTGGGGTGATCCGCGTACTTCATGGGTCTACGCTGCCACTGGTCAGCGTGCTAAGGGTAGAGATATTAGCGGAATCTCTTGAGTTAGTGTTCTCAGGTTCCCACAATGTTGAATCAGGCATTTAAATTTCAGGCGAAAGAAAAGTATTTTGATTGACCAGTTGTCATCCTTCTTTCGTCCATCCTCTCTACGTGCCCAAACCATTTTAACATTCCTTTCTCAACTATATATTATTTTACTTTGTTCTCTCACTACATTGTTTCTTACTCTATCGTTCAATATTAGACCAAAAATACCTCTAAAAACTATCATCTCTACTGCTTTTATTCCACTTTCATGCCTTTTCTGCCACACCTTACTTTTACTTCCGTACATTAAAGTCGGAACTAACACTCCACTGTGCACGGCCAGTGAGCCTTTTTGAAGTGTTGCTGACTACTTTTTTTATGATGGCAGACAAGCCACGGCCTACCAGATGGTAAAGGGTAACCGTCGCTCATGGAATCAACTATACCGAGAGTATTGTCAAGCCGCTGCGCACCATTTCATTCCTCAGATATGAAATTAAAGAATAAATGGCTATCTTCTGCTACAGCCAAAACACACTGACGTGATTCATGACAGGTCACACAGGAGACGGCGGTACGGGCCCGATACAGCTCTACCATAAGTAATGCAATGGGTGATAATTGCTTACTTCCCTTAGTCACTGTTCACGCGTGAACACGTTATTATACATATATGGTGCGGTCGGGCGCGGCGCGGTACGAGAGGGGGACGGCGGTTTGAACCCCCGCCACATACACTGCATTCAAATCACAGAACATTTTTACTCTACGAGGTTCAAATCCATCGGCACTAACGGTCGCCAACAGTGTACTAAGTTGTGTTCAAAAAGTTTTCTAATATACCAGCATTGTTATACAGTCCACTGGCATTTTAATTATCTCCGTGAGCTAGGACCCCACAGTCACCTTGTACGACACCCGCGGGAAAGGATGGGCTGGTGAAACTTCTATTCTTAGTCCGTCACCACACGTACAGAGACATACACTTGTGTAAGGAGTGTAGTGCCTTATTCGCTTGATTACTTGCATTCATACTTCCTCTCTCGTAAACAAAGTTCCCTGATACACAATGTACCTAATTCCAGACCCTAAATTATTGAATATCTAATATATAAAATTCTCGTGTCACAGTATTTGTCAGCATTCTCCTTCGAAACGGCTTGACCGATTCTTATGAAATTTTGTGTGTATATTCAGTAGGCCTGAGAATAGGATGTAAACTATTTTTCATATCCCTAAGTAACAAGGGTGGACCCCCAAAATTTACTTTATTTTTTGGACATTTTATATTTGAATTTTTTTATCTATTAAAAAATAGGGGTTGGCAGTAGAAGGGTGAAAATTTAGGGTTGTATGTATTTTTAATGCGACCATAAGGGTGGTGGCACTTAGGGGTATGGAAAATAGCTTACATCCTATTCTCAAACCTACTAAATATACACACAAAATTTCATAAGAATCGGTCAAGCCGTTTTGGAGGAGAATGGCGACAAACAATGTGACACGAGAATTTTATATATTAGATTGAACCATATACTCGTATAAAATAAGATGAACACAACGTAATTCATAACATTTAATTTAACATAAATATTTAAGTATAATTTACAATATTGTAAAATTAGACTAATATACTTAAATTATGACCTAAACGTACAGCCACCAATCTCAGGTCAGATTTAATAAAATGGAGTCACACGACTTCTACCACTAGGTAAAGGCAGTTTTATTCTTCAACCAATATTCTTCATCTTATATTACAGCCTCCTTACATCTATCACTTAGCTTTTAGATCTACAGTTTCAAATCCTGAATCAGGAATACTTCCAACTTTAGGTGGCGTTAACTCCGGTGGAAATTCTCTCGACAGAGATGCTCTTTTATGTCTCGGCGGAGGCACTGGTGTCGGCGCTGAAACCTTCGACCTTAGGAGATTCTTTATTCTCATCCCACCTCTGTAGTAGTACAGATAGAGACCAGCTAGAACACCAATAGCAACAAGCAATGTGACGATTGCGACAACGAAGCCGTACCAAGAGCTTCCCGTAGATTCTGCTGGCGTTGGCAATGTTGGTTTTCTGCCTGGTGGTACGAATGTTGGCCTGGGCCTTCTTGTGGTTGTGGTGAAGCCGTCTGCAATAGTTATATCGGCGCATGCTCTGAACTCCTCTTGCGGGCCACATCCGACTGCCTGTGTTCCATTTTCACATGAGCCCCAGTTATTACCGGCGATATACCTCCACTGAAGAACACAATGGGCACATTCCAGGCCTTCTGGAAGTTTATATTTCATTTCATATATTTTGTTTCCATCTTTGGGATAATATTTAGTTGTATCTTTTTCATCTAGCTTCAAGACATATTTGTCCAGACACTCTTGAGTAGTGTTTTTTGGTTCTTCGCAAACACGGAATTCGAAGAAACCAAAGTGGTTTGCTGTCAGTTCTACTTTTATTGGGATACTGTCATGAGGTGCGTATTTGCGGACTATGACACCTTTGCCGAAGCGACCTCCGATTTCATGTGCTCTTGGCCTCGGAGCATCCCAGGCGTCTCCGCAAACGCCACACTTGCCTTCGTTCCTGTGCCATTGGCGTGATAAGCCGCCGCAGAAGAGTTCGTTATCATTGTAATTCTGAGGAGTGTCAAAACCAAACCGCCAGGCTGATGCACGGGATGGAGGTTCAATGAGTCTGCCGTGGCCGCTCACCGATCGCGCTATGATTGTCAATACTGCTATACACCAAAGTACCTGTAACAAAAATAAAATAAAATAAATTATTGATATTTTTATATATTACATCTGACATGCTCAAATCAAACAGAAGTCACCAGCAGAATTTGAACCTGCATCTCCTTGAATAGCGTTCCAGATGTTTTACCAATTCAGCCATCATGACAATTATTCGGGACTGCCAATTTCAATTGCTTCTGCATGTCTTGGGAGACGTTTTGTGTGACATAAATAATCGATTTTTTTTTTTCAAAAAATACTTATTATGTGATTGTTCAGAAGAACATAAGGGAGTAAACTCGTGAAGAAATTAAACTCTAGCTTTGATTTATAGCAATTTATACCTTTATTAGAATACAGAAAATGACACGTCCTTTGATTATATATTGTATAATATATAATCATTGACATTGTATAATATATATATTGTATAATATATAATCAAAGGACACGTCTAAACGGTTGAGCGTTAGCATAGAGAGAAAAGGGGACGGGTAATGCAACGTACATTTGAATTTACGCTTTATATAAACCCTTCTTTTTTGTTAAGGCGGGTAAATGTATAATTTATAATTATATTTAGCAACGTATTATAAGCTAATATTTAATTTTCATGTTCTATTATATTGCAAGACATTCAATAATATGGCAATAATGTTCAGTAACAGTAGGCAGGTGTTAATAATATTTATCCAAATTACTAATTTGTTGTAGAAATACTATTACTTTAAACACTAGCATTTCCACATAACGATGCGATTGTTTTGCAAGATTGTATTTTTAAGATTTTGCAAATTAGCTGCAATGTTTTTTGAGCATCCATAAAGAATTACTGTTGCAACGGTACGTAACTGAACCAATTATAGCAATGGGCTGTACATATCTGCCAATGACTGGTATGGTCAAATTGTTGGAGTAGACATGTTAAAAATAATAAAATATAAAAAAAAGGCCCCAGCACAGTGCACACTATAAGTATGAGTCAACAAATATTTGTAAAAGTGTAACAAGAGAAAATTTCTACAAGCAGGAATCGAACTTAAATCTATCCCTATCCGGAGGACTGCTTTAGACCGCTAAGCTATCGTAGAAACCTGCTGATAATCCCGATATTCACCACACACTTTACACTTACAATTACGATAGCTTAGCGACCTACAGCAGTTCCCTGATAGGGATAGATACAAGTTCGAATCCTGCTCGTAGAAAATTTCTCTTTTACTCCATCCATCCATCAGCCTTTCAGCGTCCACTGCTGGACGTAGGCCTCCCCAAGAGAACGCCACAACGAGCGGTCCCGTCATGGGATAATGCCGTAATCGCCACGCTTAGCAGGCGGGTTGGCGATCGCAATTGATGTTGTTAATACTAGAGGGAGTGCTGCTGCCCACTCCCCGGTATTCCCTTAGTCGGCTCTTACGACTCCCATGGGTAGAGAGGGATGGAACACTTCTAAAGCCGGCCCCACACGGCACGCTATCTTTTACTACTTACACAAAAAAAAATCTAGTGAAATAGCAGATCATGTTAAATGCTAGATCACAGTATAAATTATAAGTGAGTTTTCACTGCTATTAGCCTCTTTTAGTACTGGTTTCTCCCCACACTGCGAAACACTAGTAAGACTCCTATTGACCACCCAGCGTGCCTGATTTCATTAATGATTGCTTGACTACTAATCTGTTATCCTCATTCTCTATATTCTAAGGTGTCGATCAACCGTAACAGTGCTGTCATCATTATATAATATTACATCACAGGCAGACAGCCTACTTTATAAATAATCGATACTTTCTCTAACCATGGTAATCAAATCAATCAATGAGTTATAAAATGCTTCTTTACGCCAAAATAAACTCAAGTTTATCGAACCCAATACTATCCCACTGTTGGGCTACGGTCTCTTCTTAGATTGAGAGGAGTTTAGTCCATTGTCCACCACACTGGCCTAGTACGAGTTGGTAGACTTCACAAACTGTCGAGAGAATCTCTTAGGCTTGCAAATTTCCTGTGGGTAATTTGTTAACACATACCTACACACATAATTTCCAAAAAAATCTATAAATCAGAGGTGTGTGACTTGCGAGGTCTCAACCTTAGCCTGGAGATCAAACTATCCCATCCATTATTTAGCGTTAGGCTGTCAACAAAAAAAAAAGGCCTTCACTGCATGTACCTACCTACCTATATTTGTAGTGACAGATTCGTAACGAATTCATTAAAAATGGCCTAATCCTAAATATGATATTAAATACGCAACGTATGCATCATAAGATAAATAAAAAGCTGTAACAGAGCTGTGTCTGTACAGTTAAGATATTAGAGAAAAAGATACTACTGTATTAGGCTTTAAATATAGGCGTGTCTAAACACAAAACATTTTTTTTTGTCGCGCATCACGCAATAACTACTCAACGGATTTTGATGCACCTTTTTTATTTGATAGGTATTGATTAGACTTAGAAACTGGTATAAGACATACATTTTATCCCACTACTATATCGGGAACCTGAGATATAACCTAAAAACCATCTTTTGGCTGCGGCGGAGCCGCTTGTAAAGCCTAGTCAATAGCTAACCTTACTAATATTATAAATCCACTCTATGCAGCAGAGGTGTACCTCTGCCTACCCCTTCGGGGATACAGGCGTGAAAAATGACGCTATAATTTACTTATAACATAATTTATTTTAACGAGCGTTATTTTAAAGCAGTATGTGCTTAATTACCGATCTTAGTGCCCATTGTAGGTATGGATATAATAAGCATAAATTTATTTAGATATTTTTGTATATATTTTTAGCATTTGACATGCTTAGCACTATACATTAAACACAAAGTGAAAAATGTGAAATCGAAAATAACAGTCACAAACAGGATTTGAACCTGCATCTCCTGGATACCGTCCAGATGCTTTGCCAATGCAGCAATCGTGACAATTGCTCCTGACTGCTAATTTCGATAACACATTCATACTTAACGTCTTTGGGTGACGCCTGCGCCATCTGTCGGCAGTATTTTCATACATTGTACGTCCAGATGCTTTGCCAATTCAGCTGTGTTTAATGTATAGTGCTAAGCATGTCAAATTCTAAAAATATATACAAGAATATCTAAATATTTATAGGGTTTGCGTCATTATTAGGTAAAAATCTTAATTGTAAAATTAAGTTTACCTGGTCGGTACAATGTATGAAAATACTGCCGACAGATGGCGCAGGCGTCACCCAAAGACGTTAGGTATGAATGTGTTATCGAAATTAGCATCAATTTACTTTGAACGCGCATTTAAACACAATGGGAAATATACCTTTGTATTTTTTTCATTGAACTAATCCTAAACGACATCAAGATTGTAAAAACATAGTAAAATAAAATTATACTTGAACTGCCTTAGGCTCGCCCCCTATTACGTGGGACCTAAACATAGCTGCCGATTCGTGGGTGTGTAATACACCTCTGCCTACCCCTTCGGGTATTACAGGCGTGATGCTATGCTATGCCTCTAAAATATTCTGTAAGTCTTTTAACAGTATTGAAAGGAATTACATACCTACATAAACACACCCACACCTGTATCCCAGAGAGATAGGCAGAGACAACAGACCACTGAAGTAATGTCACACAGTTCCAGTGGTTTGCCAATAGAGGCGGAGAGATGGCACACGGCGGGTTTATTTAGTGGGTGAGAGCCCCACACTATATATTCTGTTGCCTCAAGCGGTGTGCGGTTAGGAATATTTTTTCCCACCTTAACAAAAATAAAGGTAGACACAACAGATTACCACTTAGCATGAAAAGGTTTAATGCTTCCTGATCTGGATGATAGCAATCAAAAATCAAAGCATAGAAACAAGCTTAGAGACAAGTTAATCTGCTTAGTATCACCAAGGAGGTTTATAAACATTTACATATCTATAAGGAACTAAGCAGAGGATGTTTTGAGGCAGTGTATGCATGTAGATCAAAATTCAGATAATTACTCAGATAGGTACTTAATGATCGCAGATGGCGGAGTAGTTTAGATACTGATCTCCCTTGTCAACTGTTGTGGGTTTGAGTCCTACACAGACCATCCTTAATGTCCACAAATGGTTGTGCTAAGTAGGTACCTATATTGCATCCTTTAAATTGCTTGTTTGTCTAGAAAGTCTATCAAAAAAATTATATAGGCAGCTATGAAAACTGCCGATAGAAGTGAAAACAAAACTAAAAATAAAACAAAAAAAAATACATTCCTAATTCATAATAGTTTTTATGTAAGTATCTAAATATATCTCATATGCAAGTACTGGATACTTATCTAATTTTTTTAACTTTTAAATTCGGACAGAATCATTATTTAGTTTTAATTGTTTCGCGCGCACAGCATGACGGTGACGCGAAATATAAGATTTTACTTATTGAACCTAAAATCTGCCAAACCAAAGAAGCTACCACTTTATAAAGGGGATTTTTAAATAAGAAGTTATTAACAAAATAATTAGCTGTTTTAATGACAGTCATTAACGTACATCTGGGGTAACGACTTGTTATTAAGTAAACGATTTCATGAAATGAGAATTCGGCTAATTGCAAAGGTGATGCAAGTCTCTGTTGATGTAGGCACCTAATCTTCAAATATTAATTGACTAATGGATAATACACAAAGTTTGACGTTAAATGATAACTGCCAGTACTGCCACCCATGCTCATCTAGTACTTAGCAGGATCTATTGATTGCGAGGCCCTGGGAACTGGAGCACTCAACGAACAATCAGAACAATTGAAGTACCTACTGTTATTATAGGTATAAGCCGATATTCTGTGAGAGTCTGTAAGGTCGAATGCCTAAATATTTCCCGTCAATATAAAGTGTGTATAATTACCGTGGCGGCCGTGTGGCGCCGGCTTTAGAATTGTCCCACCCCTCTCCATCCATGGGAGTCGTAAGAGGCGCCTGAGGGAATACGGGAGAGTGGGCAGCAGCACTCCCTCGAGTATTAACAACATCCACTGCGATCGCCAACCCGTCTGCCAAGCGTGGCGATTACGGCACTATACCCCGAATTTGGGGAGGCCTATGTCCGGCAGTGGACGTCAAAAGGCTGATGTATTGATGGATAATTACCGTGTGGTAGTGTACTACGAATTACGACTAGACGACTAAATCGTCTTGCCATTCCATACCATTTTAAGCTTGTTTAAGCAAATAAAAATATATGATGAGTGCGACGAAAGGAAAACTTAAAATTTGACGCTACAAAACCCTTTTCTTTTTTGTTAAGGCGGGAAAATATTTACCTAGCGGGTAACGGCTAATTTACCTTCGGGCAACGAACAGAGTAATATGGGTCCTTCACCCACTAAATAAACTCGCCGTGTGCCGTCTCTCCGCCTGTCCGCCGGCTTAGCCTATCGGGTACCCTCTGCTCCGTGTGCGGAAGCGTCACTTCTTCGTGGGAGGGTTTTGCGGGTGGCGAGCGTTCCCCGGTAGACAACCCTCAGGCAAATTTCCCTTCATGTGAAAGAAGCTCCTGAACACCAATGGAATGTGTGAGAAATATTTACAGTTCGTTTCCTAGAAAAAAAGGTAATATAAGCCTGGTTTTACAACAATTCTTGGTTCAATAGGTACAATGTGCTCGAGTCATTAAACTCAATGATTACCAACATGTCTCCGTTGTCATGTACAAGTATGCGTTTTAACCGGTCGTGATATTAAAAGGTATTTCGATCTTCGCAACATACAGATCGTGCGCTGTATCAAATTTTTATTACCAATCAAAACGTTCACATTTACATAACATAGCTTTTCTAATCATATACTCCACGTAAAGATTGTTTTGATGTGTTAGATTAGATAACGGTGGCATCATTAAGTGCACGGGTCCGTTGCTCGAGGGAGGATGCCCTTTTTTAGTATGATTACTTTACTCTATGATGCCCTTCTAGTGGGATAAAACATATACCAGTTTTTTAGTCCAATCTTATAATATTTTACCAAAATCCGTTTAGTAGTTCATACGTGAATAAACAAATAGACCAACAGACAAAAAATCATCGTAATCGTATAGACACAGCTATGTTAAGCTTCGACTACTGGCGGCTTTGCTTACGTTATAGTGATCCATTTTGGATAGGAATAAAGTAAAATCATTTCTTATAAAAAGAAACCCATACCAATGTATTTTTTTTAATTTTTATTTTTAACTGATCCGCTTTTTATGGTTCGTCCGAAAATGTGTTAAGTAACTGATGATGATTTATCGCTTATGTCAGAGTGAGACCAGTGAGAACCTTTCATATAAATAAAAAAAAGCATATAATTTCACTTAAGCTCAACTTACACTTCAATAAGTACAGTAGCGAGTTAACTTGCGTCATCTGCGAGTTAAGTTGTTATTGTCGTTTGAACGATCCGATTTTTCGGCAAGTTCAGTGTGAAGTAGCCTCCCCCATCTCTCGCTTCCCACCCTGCCAACTGAACTGGCGGGCATGTAGACGGGCGAGATTGGTACATATGGCCCATAAGTTGTTATTTCTATGAATATGTGAAATAATCATAGAATACTATTAATATATCATTTTCTCTTTTATTAAAGAAAAAAAAATTTCAATGTGCTGATCAAGCAATTACCTTTTTTTTTGTTAAAGCGGGAAAAAATGTTCCTAACCGCACACCCCGTCGTTCGGGGCAACGAACAGGGTAGGGTGGGGAAAGAAACCCGCCGTGTGCCGTCTCTCCGCCTTTATTGGCGGGCCACCGGAACTATATTACATTCCTTCAGTGGTGCGCCGGCGGCTTGCCCTCTCGGGTACCCTCAACTGAGCGACGCATCCGCACACAAAGTGTCGCACCTTCGCGGGAGGCCTTGCGGGTGGCGGACGTTCCCCGGTCCATCCACCCGCAGCCTCAGCTAGGGCGGCATTAGGCACAAATACTCGCGCCTGCGCCGCCCCAGTCACTGGCGGCGGTCGGGCCCAAGCCGGACACGGCGTGTTCATCGCCGTGTCCTCGTCACAGCCGCAATGGTGACTGCACGGAGTCGCTTCCCTCCTTGCGATTATGTGCAGATATCTGCCGAAGCAGCCATGCCCCGACAGCACCTGCACCAGTCGGAAGGTAAGGACTCCGTGCCGTCGCTCCACCCACTCTTCCAGCACCGGCTGGAGCGCCCCTACGGTCCGAAGACCGGCCCGGGGCGCCTCCAGCTTAGCACCACGCTTAGTGGGGGACGACCACCCTCCTCCCGCTCTTGCGACGCCCGCCGATACACCTCGGAGAGCAACTCCACCTCCAAGTCACACGGAGGGGATCCGGCCAACGCGCAGGCCGCCTCTGTCGACACCGTGCGGTATCCACGTATGACCCTGGACGCCTCCACAGAAGAGCCTTGTTCAGTGCGTCCAGGGACTCCGCCCACACGGGTGCGCCGTACAGCGCCATCGACCGGACCACCCCCGAGTAAAGCCGTCGGCACGCATTGTTGGGTCCGCCCATATTTGGCATGAGCCGTGCAAAGGCGGACGCCGCACCGATGAGCCTCGGGGACAGTTGACGGAAGTGCTCGCGCCACCACCCGTACAGCACTAGGCCTAGATACTTAATCCGGGCCTGCACCCCAATTCGGACCCCGTCCACCGTGATCGAGGCGCCAGCAGGTGGCTGACGTCGGGGCCCATGGAAAAGTAGAGCCTCCGACTTGTCCAGGGTCACCCTAAGCCCCAGCGCCCCGATCCTCCTGACCACCTCCGAGGTCGGTCAAGCAATTACCTACACCATTTCCCTGATTATAGCACGTTTGGTATTGGTTCGCCGTTCTCCGCAACTCCACGTCTGAGCGCGTGTTTTGCGTGTGTTGGTATTAAGTAATTTGATGTCCCTTTTTCTGGATTAAAACAATGAGATAATTTATATGAGCATGTTAAATATTTAGATATTTTTATATATATTTTTAGCATTTGACATGCTTCGCAACATACATTAAACACAAAGTGAAAAATGTGAAATCGAAAAATAACAGTCACGAGCAGGATTCGAACCTGCATCTCCTGGATACCGTCCAGATGCTTTGCCAATTCAGCCATCGTGACCCTTGCTCCTGACTGCTAATTTCGATAACACAAAAAAAAAAAGAAATTCGGCGACTAGTCTTTGTCTCCGAACAGCAACTTATGACTATTCACTCGCCTACTTTTGAACGCTTCTTATTACTTAACTGACTGACTTCTTAACTCGCTACTGTACTTATTGAAGTGTAAATCGTGTTTTAGGCATTGTTTAAGTGAAATAGAATGGATAATAAATATATTGGCAGATTGTTTTGATACTGTTTGTGTTAGAATCTTCCCATACGCGGTGAATCGAAGCCATGACCTAAAAACAACGATTAACTAGAGCAAAAATACGTTTTGTTATTGCAATTATCGGTGATGCAACATCTGTTCTGAGAATATGAAAGCTTGTAAAGATTCACTTGATTTTTAGCGGGTTAAGTTAAGAGCCGTAGCAATTCAAATTAATGTTACCAAACCTCCTTGTATAAAGCGTCGAGTACCTTCTTAAAATAGTATAATTTAAATTTGCTAGCTTGAGAAACATTACCTGAAAATGATGCCCATTGATAATAACAATAATTAAGGTTTTTAACTTCTCCACCACACACATACATAACTGGCCAGATAATTAGGGTTGTAGCGTAATTTTAACAACGTAGCCTTTCTGAATAATCGGCAAACTGGGATATGAGGAACGGAAAGGAAGGATGACAAAGAGGAGATAAGGAAATGGAGAAGAAGCAGATGAAGAATAATAAATAGAGGATAAGGGGCTAAAGAGGATGAGAGGGATAGTCGAGTGCAAGGTTGCAGACGTGCACAAGAAGGTTGAGGGAGGTTCCTGGGCCTCCCACGTTCTTACGACTTATCGAACGAAATACAACAGTATCTTACCTAAATCGCTCGTCTCTTATGTATAACATACCCCATTACAACAAATCTACTTGTGAGAACTTTAAGAGATCGGTATTGTTAGACAATTACATGTTTTATAACAAGTTTCTGTATAACAAGTACTTTAGAATAATGCAGTTTCTGTAATATGCAGTAAACGGTGTCAGAATTTATTATTATGAGAACGATCATAGGAAATCGCAAAAAGTAGGAGTTAAGTACTGTGGTTTAGAGATATCTAAGAGACGAGTGTCACCATCACAACATTTCCCGCGGGTGTCGTACGAGGCGACTAAGGGAAGTAAGCAATTATCACCCATTGCTGGTTGTAGGGTTAACTGCCTCGGTAGTGCAGCGGTAGTGTATGCGACTGCTAATCATGAGATCTCGGGTTCGATCCCCGGGTCGGGCAGCTATTAAGATTTTTCGTAAAAAAAAAGTTCTTAGTAGCAGCCCGGAGTTTGGAAATGTGCCCGGTAGACTACTAGTAATACACCTTTGCCTACCCCTTCGGGGAATACAAGCGTGATGCTATGTTTTGTTTTTGTAAGGTTAGGTACTAAGTTGGTGAGTCACTTGGTATCGGGTCCGAGAGGGTGTCGGTACCACCTGTTTTGGTCGTGAGACACATGCACACATCCCCGAAATGAAATAGTGAGTTGCGGATTGACAGACTCTTAGTATAGTGGAGTCCATGAGTGAATACTTACCAAAGGCGGGCCCGGGATTCTCTGCCACCATAAATAATAGAAAAAACAACTCACAATCGGGTGGCAGTACACTGGTATGTATACCACTCCGAAAAACCAGATTTGAGAAGTAGTAGGCGTCGGCTTGACTGTGCTCCTGGTGTTTCCAAAACCCATGAGTGCGAGTATTTTGACCTGTTAAGCGCGTATAGTATAATGAACATAACATGGAAATTTAGGAAATACTAAAATCTATGTGTTTATTTTCCCTATGGACTACAAAACGGCTGGACCGATTTAATGTTTTCAGGCAATCTTCAGATTCACCCAACGAGTAATCCTGTGATTGATAGCGATCAGATCAACAGCCGGAGCGGGTCGCTAGTTTTTAATATTCAGGATAGGTGCAATACAAAAATAAACATAAATAATCAGGTACTATTGCCTAACTGGTAACAAAGCGTTACATAAACCTACTTTATGAAATTGGACGCGCTCCTGAATGCCATCAATTTACATGCACAACATGTAGGTATAGTCTGTGGTCTACTAAAATAATGTATGCTGTAGTGCATGTATACGAATACGTATTTATTACTCAATTTATTCGGCAATGAAGTAACTTTATTTGAACGCGGCTACATTTCACGTCGTTCCAATTAAGTACTGGCACTGAAACTGCATTTGAATTGTTTAGTATTTTATGTGTTTCTTTTGATCTTTTAGTCGTTTGTATCCTATCTTTTAGAATTGATATTTACGATAAAACTACTTACGTAATCTATTGTATTTACCTGATGTTCTACTATCCCAAAGCCAACTGTTCGAACTACAGCAGAGTTATGCTCACGGGTGGACTCATGACTTCATGACCACGTGAAACCACGGTGAAAACAACAACCATTTGTGGATTGTGGGACCACTTAGCATGGCATGTACTCACTTCAAGCTAAGAATTTTCAAATGGAATTTGTATACTTACCTTGAAACTAAATTTGTAACCTATATTTTATTTTATAAGCGTTAATATTCTGTATAGAAATATAAAAAGAAAATTTTAAAACAAACCTACACACGTTGTTCTGACAGAGACATAAAAGTTAATATCTAGTTTATTTATTTATTTACTCAACGTCCCTTAGAGCTACAGTTTAAAAACCCAAAACAAAAGCCGGGTCATTTTGAAAAATAAAACCTGAAGACTTTATCTAAGTATATAAAATAATAACTGAATATATATACTTCTAACTTAAGATCATTATAAAATTTTAATAGTACGTAACATTATTTAATCTACATTTATGTAACATATTTAATTTACAACAAACGTAATAAAATATTTGCGATTTCATCGTATTATGTGGAAGAGACATATCTAAAGTAAAAATCTCCCCAAAACTCTTGTACAACTATGTATTCTGTGTCAAAACATTTGAAGTAAAGGCTGTACAGAAACAATAATGTTATCAAACATCAACAATCATTTGTTTAGCAACCACAGGTCAATACGTGAGAAGCGTAAAAAAAGTGGCTGACTCAGATATTTAATATTCAAGAATATAATTTATTTCGGTAACTGCGAATCAAATGAAATATGTCATTAAGAATGATTCATCGTAATTTCAATGAAGGCCCATGAGTAAGCATCATAATATCTATAAGTATATTAAGTGCTACAATGTCAAAAGGTCGAGTTGAAATCAACCACAATTTCAAGATCACAAAATTCTCTTTCTAGATCGGATTCTAGATCTTCCATTAAAGATGGCCTACTGATTTCTTCTCTCTGCCTACCCCGCAAGGGAAATGGCGTGATGATAAGTTAGTTAGTTACTGACTTTTTGAGATTTTCGACGTGACACCGAACATAATATAATAATACTAGCCTTTGCCCATGGCTTCGCCGCAGCCAAAAGCTAGTTTTTCGGTTATATCTCAGGTTCCCGATATAGTAGCAGGATAAAATGTCTACCAGTTTTTAAGTCAAATCAAAGCCTTTCAAATAAAAAAGTTGCATAAAAATCCATTTAGTAGATCTTTTAAATAAATTCTAAGAACAACTCTAGTTTAAATAATTTTCTAGATTTTCGGTTATATCTCAGGTTCCCGATATAGTAGCGAGATAAAATGTATACCAGTTTTTAAGTCTAATCAAGGCCTTTTAAATAAAAAAATAAAAAGTTGCATCAAAATCCGTTCAGTAGCTTTTGTGTGATGCGCGAACAAACAAACAGATAAACAGACAAACAGACAAAAATTCTAAAAAAAATTGTTTTGTGTTTAGACACGCCTATATAGCCTATTACAGTATTTTTTTCTCAAATATCTTAAATGTACAGACACAGCTCTGTTACAGCTTTATAATAGTATATAGATAATACTATGAATACATAGAATAACAGCAGTTTATACAAAATGCAAACTGACCTAATCAGCACAGTTTGAAAAAAAAAGACGAATGTTTTTAATAGGTAGATAATTGAAACAAAATTGAAACTGTAAATAGTAGGTACTTGAGCCGTAGTTTTAATTTGTTTTGTAAAGCAAATAAGTTATTATTAAACTAAATACATATATTTTGCTGAGGGAAAGCCCAAACCAAAACATATCTGTGTATAACACTTTTTTATTGTGATTTTTTTCGAAAAGTGTTGAATCAATTTCAATAAAATTTACACGGGACCATCTCTGAAGTATCCCAAACAAAAAAGTATACCAAACAAAAAAGAATCATGAATTTGCGGAATAATCGCATGACAAACATACACTTGAATTGAGAATTTATGCTGTTTAAAATCGGTTTAGAATAGAAAAAAAAAAATAATAAGTAACCGGAACCCGCCATTTATATGCATTGAATAATTTTAATGAGCGAAGATTATGAATGTAAAACAAATTATATTTATACGGCATTAAACGTGCTACCTGCGATCGCCAATCCACCTGCCAAGCGTGGCGATTACGGCATTATCCCCCATGACGGGACCGCTCGTTGTGGCGTTCTCTTGGGGAGGCCTATGTCCAGCAGTGGTCGTTGAAAGGCTGATGGATGGATGGATGGTATTAAACGTGTAAGTTAGAGCGAGAATTTACACGATGAAATAGCACATGCACCTTACCTGTCCTCCTTCAAGTCCTTGTAATATTTAGTTGTCTAATTAGCCATAGCTTGCTTGGTTATTTTATACTCTCTGTTTAATTTTAAATGGGATTTTACACGGCCGTGTTTAATCTATGTGACCATGAAGCACCTCAATGTTTTGGTATTAGCGGTCCAATCGCACATTTTCCATCCCTCTTTTTGTTAAGGCGGGAAAAAATGTACCTAACCACACACCCCGCCGTTTGGGGCCACGTACAGGGTAGTGTGGGACCCTCACCCATCAAATAAACCCACTGTGTGCCGTCTCTCCGCTTTTATTTTCGGACCACTGGAACTGTGCTTATTACCTATTACTAGACAACTCTTCCCCGGATTGGATGGGACGCAAGTTCGAATCCAGCTCGTAGTATAGCTCTCTTTTTCCACTTTCACAAATAAGTTGTTCTTTAAAGTATGTATTATAGTCAGTAACTGTCCGATTGATTTGCGCAAAACACAATAGATTTCAAGGCAATATAGCGTTTATTCTAATTAAGGGATTTATCGATCGCCGAAAATGCCATTTCGCAAAAAAACTTCCTGGCTCTATAAAATAATCGGTAAGATTTAGTAAATTTTTAAATAAAGAAAACCAAAGCCGCTGGGAAATAGAGCTGCGACTGATCACTCGAATAATGATTGACCAACCTCGATTTGCATTTAAACATGCCGTATTCGTGAAATGAATATGAAATGAAAGTGAAAACGGCTCGGCATATGTACAACGGAACTTTCTGTCTATTGTTAAGGTAATTTGTACATTAAGCTGTACTATACCTACCTATTATAAACAAACATTACATTTGTTACGAAAGGGTTACCTACGTAAATAAACCGTTTTTGTTTTTTATTATATGGATCATCCATCCATCCATCAGCCTTTCAACGTCCACTGCTGGACATAGACCTCCCCAAGAGAACGCCACAACGAGCGGTCCCGTCATGGGGGATAATGCAGTAATCACCACGCTTGGCAGGCGGGTTGGCGATCGCAGTGGATGTTGTTAATACACGAGGGAGTGCTGCTGCCCACTCCCCCGGTATTCCCTCAGTCGGCTATTACGTAGAGAGGGGTGGTATAATACGGACACCGACTAAGAATGCAAGTGTCACCACCCCATTCTTTCCCACGGGTGTCGTACGAGGCGACTAAGGGAAGTAAGCATTTATTGCCTATTGCATTACTGGTACCAAGTGGGAGTACTCGCTTGCTATCGGGCCTGAGCGGGTTGTTACCACCATCTCCTGTGTGACCGGCCATGAAGCACATTGGTGTGTTTAGGTGGTAGCAGGAGATAGCTGTTAATTCTTTCATTTCATATCTGTGAAATGAAATGGTGAGCAGCGGCTTGACAATACTCTCGGTATAGTTGAGTCCATGAGCGACGATTACCATTTACCATCAGGTGGGCTGTGGCTCGTCTGCCCCCATACGCAATAAAAAAACTTTATACCCGAAGTGGGTGTACAAAGGTGTAATACGCCCACATTTTACTCAAGTAATTTAGTTTAAGAGGTAAGTCAATAGCTGTTTATCAAGAATATTGATAAGCTGGAGATTTCTTGGTAATACTGATAATTTACCACTGAATCCAGGACTTGAACCTCAGTCGTCGCAATCAAAAGTATTAAAAAAAAAATTTTTTTTAATAAAAAGGGTTCTTGATTATAAAATTGTGTCTAAGTGAAGTGTTTAGTTTTTAGAACTTACAGAAGCATCTCTAAATAACATACCAAAGGCAAATGTACCAGTAGATAGGCATAGAAATAAAAAATGCTAAGATTGTTATTGTTTTATTTTTTTAGAGTGGATTTTGCACTAATTGTTTATTCAAACTTAAGGTGAAATTGAATTACGTAATAATTACATTTATAATATAAAGAGTAAGTTTATATAATTGTTTTGTAGTATGTAATTTTTCATAGAATTTAAGATTTATATTCTACTTCTACTAGCGGACCCGACAGACGTTGTTCTGTCCAAACATTTTAGTTTGGTTTGGAGTCATTTATTTTAGCTACTAAGGATTCTTTTTATTAAAAAAGTAGAGTTGTTGGCGTGGGAAATTTTGTTTTTAGGTAGGTATATGTTTTTACATTAGTAAGAATCGAAGAAAAAATCCTGAAATCTAAAGAGATGTCAAATTTCCATACATTTTAATAGTTTTCTATAGCGCTAGCGATCATAGAATACAACTTGACTAGACCCACTGTGCAGAGTTTAGCCGTCGTCAGAACAATTGGAATATAGAGAACAAACACTAAATAACAGTAGACTTTGCTAATCTTAGAATTTCGTGAAACGACAGGTTAATTCTATTCAATTCTTGATTAAATGTACTTATTGTTGTAATAACGACTCCAAACTTTAACAAAGTAACTTGAAACTTTATATACCACATATATTTGCACACCACCATTTAAAAAAAATATAGGTTGGTACCTACGAACGATACGCTCGCTATCGACTCACGTCGTTCACACATTGATAATACGCGATGCATTGTCTATGCTTTCACTGACGAATTTGACAATTTCGACACCTGCGTCACCGTACCAGAAAACACAGTGCTTCAATCTCTAAACGCGTGCCTTTCTGTTGCTTTGAAAAAAAACAGTATATTGTTCTCTAAATGACACAAAATATTAATATCTATACTTAGGTAGGCCGAGGAGAATTTTATCATAGCAAGTAGCGATGCTCCTTTAAATTTTTCTTAATATAGTAGGTCCCACCTACACAAAAAAAAACACTGAATAGTAAGGAAACCGTTAATCCTGACGTTATAACGGCTCTACATAGGAAAAAACCAATTGTAAATAGCAGGTCACTGTTACCGCGAAAGTGGCAAATTTATATATATTTTTTAAGCACCGCAAATAATTTCAAACGTGTCAGATATGTACCTAACATTAGGTACGTATCATTTTATACCAAAATGCATGTCAAATGATAAAAAATATAAATTTTTAAAGTTATGTTGTCGATAATCGTGCTATAATGTTCTATTATTGATTGCAGTAATGAAGCTTCTTCATCAATATTGGAACAATAATGTAAGCAAATACATCCGGCAAGAATAAGACAAAAATTAGAAAGTTCAGATGAAAATTGGGATAATTACTCAGATTCTAGAGTGTGCCCACCGGAGATGAGAGAGGTGCAGGTTCTAATCCTGCTCGTATATACGAGTTATATCGTATATAGTCTTTCCACTTTCACAAATTTGTTTTGGTAAATAGTTAAGTATGTAACATGCAATTAAAAAATACAAAATTATGGCGCATCACGAGTTTTTGTGAGAATAAAGTTTTTTTTATTGCATGTGGTGGCAGATGAGCCGCGGTCCACCTGATGGTAAATGGTAACCGTCACTCATGGACTCAACTATAACAGGTTGTCAAGCCGCTGCTCAAATGAGGACCCCACTTAGCACCCAGGCCTACCACCAATAATGCAATGGGTGATAATTGCTTACTTCCCTTAGTCGCCTCGTACGACACACGTGGGAAAGAAAAAGGGGTGGTGACAATTTTATTCTTAGTCCGTCTCCACACGGATAGGTACAGTTTGTTACAGTTGTGTTAAACCAGGATTAGACCATTATACCTACATACCATACATTATGTATACCTTACCTACATAATAATATGCCTTTTGGCACTCTGTTCTCTGTGACTACCTCGCAAGGGAGATGGCGTGGTGATAAATAAGTATATTATGTATGTTTATGTTATATAAATGAACTAGATGATCCTAGATATGACTAGGCTTATAAAGACTATTTTTTAGCTCTGCACGGTGCAATTTAGTTGAAGTTTATGTACCTATCGTGATCACAACGTTTAATTCACCAATTATTTATTGTTGAATACAGCACGTATATCGTGATTAGAAAACATCTATTACTCACGATAACGGATATTAAATTGTTGTAACTATAATAGATTATAATTGTGATTTTTGGTTCATAATGATAAAGCACACCGCATTTGATCAGATAGAAAATTCCTTTAGCTCTAATTAGTCGTTTAGTAGTAATTTCTTTTAGCACTAATTAGAGTATATGATTAAATTAGTTAGACAATATAAAAGCACTCAACATTAACACGTTGGCGTCCTAGGCCAATTTCCCGTATTGTCGCATCCAGAGCCAAGCCAAGAAGGCGGCCCAACGTAAAGCCTATTTAAATAGGTGCTATTTTAAAAATTTTAAAAGTAGAACAGTTATGCACTGGTCTCTTTTTTCAAAAAACTTATGCAAAAAAAAAAATAACCTATCGACCTCATCATAATAGAAATAAAGTTTTTTTTTTATAGGTAGGTATATATTTTTTATATTCACGGACATTTCATACAACGTCCTCTGGTCCCAAACTAAGTAAGCTTAATGTTTGTGCTATGGGTACCAAAATATCTGCGTTCTTCACATAAATAATTGTCCTGAATGGGAATCGAACCCACGACCTCGTGCACGGAAGTCGGTTACACTACCGACTACGCCACGAGGCCCTATAAAATGAGTGAGGGGCTAATCTAAATGCCAAAACAGTAAAATCCGATATTTCCATTCATATATGTATTTATGGTATGAATCAAAAATGGAGAATTGGACAAGAAGATAAACGTACACCTAAAACAAAATTATCTTGTATCCGTCTATTTGCTTTGCCTTTTAGAGCACATCTCTGAAATCTGAATCTATTTGTGAACTCTATCATAACGACTGTTTATAATTTACTAGCATAATCTTATATCTATAATTTTTCTAGTCTATTTTTCTGTCATTTCATGAGATCTTCCTTTATAAAATACCATGATTTAACCCTCATTTTAGAGCTTATCGTACCGGCTAATGGCGAAACACAGTCTAAATAGTACCGCTTCTCTTAAATTTAAGATTTAAAGTAATCTAAGAAATGGTTCTTTAATAATGGATGCGGAATTCCTCGCGGATCGACTAGTTTTAATATAATTTGTTTATTTTGTCGCGATACAATATTACAACAGAGAAAAATATTAATGTCTCTTGGAAATAAGTCAAGCGATTCTATTGGTGGTATACATTTCAGACCCAAAAAATAAACATAGCATATCGGCTATGACAGCCGCGTTTATAACTGGAGAAAGTTACAGTGTGACCTAGGTCTCGTTATGTAAATTATATACATATAATCAGAATTAAAAAACAGATCATTTTCAACATATAACATATGCGTGCTAGATTATGTAAGTATTTGTAGTAAAGAAAGTATATTTTGAGTGTACCTATACAGGTCTCTATGTTTTATTTAAGAAGGTACGTGCTTTGTAGCTAAAGCATGTAACTTCAAGCCACGCAGTTCTGGGTTTAAACTTCAGGTCGGTTCTCCGAAAATAAGTGAAGCTTCGAAAAGCTTGAGATTGCATTTCGGCCCACTCTTCATAGTTCATAGTCGTGATAGTCGTGTCGGTTTGAATACCTCATCGGATTAGAAAGAAAGAAAGAAAGAATCTTTTTATTAGATAAAGACACATATTACAAAATGAATAATAGGATAATAAAGCAACGATTATAACAAGAAATTGCTCAATAAATTATACTTTATTGTAAATAATTAATAACAAAAGGTGGAATAGATATGTCTATAATGCAGTAATGAGGTATCCAGTTCAGCTGTTGCCAATCCGTAGAGGTCTGGCGCTGATTTTCAACTAGAACCTCGGATATAAGTAGGTATATACTAGTACTCAGAGCTTTTTTTTGTGGGGGCACGCGGAAGCACGCAGTGCCCCCAATGGAAATTTCGAAAATATCGGAAAATTCTTGAATACTGAAAAAAATTGAAAAACAAAATACCCGAAAAATGGCCAAATAAAGTTCTAAGAAACATTACGTTTGGAGAAAAAGAGATTGGTACGCAAACCATTTGAACGAATGAAGTATTTTTTTTATTGTTAACGGTGGCAGACAAGCAAACGGTCCGCGAGATCTTCTCTTTGATGGAAACAGTTTCATCGCTATTGGTTATCAAGTTCAACGGTAACGGTAAAGGGTAGTGGACCCTTTAAACAATTACAAAAAATTATGGACTTACAACTTTCGAGAATCGTGCGAAAGCGTGCCCCCAAAAAAGAAGTGACTCGTACTTAAATGTCAAGCAGCGTTTGCAGATCATCTTCGACAAACAACATAATATCCACCCCATCCTTTCCCGCGGGTATCGTACAAGGCGACTAAGGAAAGTAAGCCATTATCACCCACTGCATTACTGGTGGTAGGGCATGGGTACCAAGTGAGAGTACTCGCTTAATATCAGGCCCGAACGGGTCTGTCTGTACCACCGTCTCCTGTGTGATCGGTTATGAAGATAGATTTTTTTTAAACTAAATTATCGCGCGACTCTACGGCACACTAATTATCTCTTTGAAAACTATACCACAGGAAAAATATTTTTTCAGAGATAAAAGGTAGCCTGTCTTTTCTGTGCTCCAGACTATATGTGTGCAAAAATTCATGATGATTCGTTCAGTAGTTACAGCGTGAAAGCGTAACAAACAAACTCACTTTCGCATTTATTATATTAAGTAAGGATGGTGTGCAATGTCTTGTACGGCGATAAGGCAGTAGAAATTTTTGTTATTACGCTTCGAGTGATATCTGTAATTAGCACAGATAAAAGAGCAGCTGGAACGGGTATTACTTTACGTTCTCCTTATGGAGAGTAGAAGTAAGGAGGACTAACTCAGTGTATTAAAAAGTGTCCGCTGAAAGGGAGCCAATTAAGGTGGCGCCACAGTAGCAAGTGGAAATATTTTAAAAACAGCGCCATAAACTATTAGAGTAGGATACTAAATTAAGAAGGAAAGAAACACTTCCGCATTGTTACCGCGCATTTTATATTTACTAAATTAGATTTGGCTACGTAAATAGATGAGATTTTAAATACAGCATATTTTTTAAACGGGATGCAATTAAGGTGGTGCCACAGTAGCAAGTGGAAAGATTTCAAAAACAGCGCCATAATAACGTGCTGTTTACAGGTGGATACTTTTTCAACTTATACAAGACGGTCCTCCTTACTTCTACCCTCTATAGTTCTTCTGCATGTAAATCATTGCTAAAACCAAACTGAACTGTAGTCGCGGTCACATTTTAGAATTGAGTCAGTTCATATTGTGGCCGAGCATTTCATGAAATGGTTAGGTTTTGTTAGTTTAAGTTTTATACCACTGAATTAATGTCGCACAGTTCCAGTGGTACGCCAATATAGGTGGAGATAGCCCCATACTACAGTGTTATTTGCTCCGAAAGACAGGGTGTGCGGTTAGACACATTTTTCCCCCTTACAAAAAAAGTTTAGGTTTCATAAAATGGTTGGCTAGGTACATCATTAAGTGGCCAATTCTATGAATATACCTACATAGTACATTGACTCACGCCTGACTCCTAGTGGGTAGAGATGGCGCGATCATTGCTCACCTCTTTTGCCTTATTCATTTTTATTATATTCCTCATACTGTAAAAGCACGCCAGTTTAAGGCTGACCTAGTCCTGCTATACATTGTCACCTACTTTAAATTTGAAAGTAAATGCATTAAACTTGTTAAGTAGGCCAGCAAAAACTAATGTTCTGTTTACCTTGTGCAAGTACAGCAAGATATATTGAAAGTAAATTGTTCTAAAATTACAGCAATTCGTACAAAACGAAACTACTGAATCGATATTTTTAAACATTGTTAATACTATATATATACTATATATATTTATAATTCAATCGTTTCCAAAAATGGGTGTATTTAAATTCTTCAAAAATTCGTTATACAAACGTTAGTAACTTTTTCTGACGTTTCGATGGCTGTGGGCTGTGGATACAGACATATTTGTTTGTGGATTACTTACTACTGGCGATATATTTACACGAATGAAATTATAGGTACATACAATGCCTCAGAGGGGTAGGAAATGGATTGCGACTTACCGCTGCCCACTATTCGCCCCCGTGGGAACAAGACGTGACGGGTGGCGAACCACGTTTTGCAACATTATTAGTAACAATCATCTGAATGGACCGCCAGTTTATTGCGTTCCCACGGGATAATATAACAATGAAATAATAGATTGAATTAAATAAAAATTAAATTATTTTATCAGAGAAAATCTCTATCAAATGGACAAACTTACTAAGAAACTGTAATAATCTTTAAGCACCGGCTGTTAAAAACTTAAAGGTTTATCATCTATAAAAATAGGTGCTTTTTATTTTATTTCCAATAAACTCAGCGCAATGTAATTCTTATTGTAGTAAAACTTATTGCTTGAAACGATTAATGGTCGTGATCATCTATTTTTTTATATGTAACCATGCAATAACTGGAATCATGAAATCTTTAATCGAAAGTGGCGAGAGTGAAAGTTTCGTACTTTTAACGTTAGTAGTTATTTTATTGCTATTAACAACATTTGTGTTCTGTTTACAACTTGATATTATTTAATTTCAGACATATTGTCTTAGCAATTAATATAATTAACACAATAAGTACATAAATAGACCCAGACTTATAAATATTGCCTAATAAGTACATCTATAGTAATTGTTGCATAAACACTTCGGTTTACAAGGACGCGGCGACATGCGACTAATCTAGTCCAAAATTAGTTAACCTACGTACTGATAATAGTAATATAACCATTTTTTCTAACTGTTTAGTGGCGTAATATTTAATCTAGGACTTAATTGTGTACGTTTTCTAAAAAGTGATAGTTAAACTACAGTTTCCTTCGCAACCACAAATTATATGTTGACGACTAAAATTATAGCAGCAGAGATATTCGAGAGAGAAATCTTTGAAATACAAGTTTTCTTTAGATTATATACCTATAGTTTTGTCTATTATCAACATAGCTGTATTGCCGTCTACCAGGCACATTTCCAAATTCAGAATTTCTTTTTACGAAAAAGCTCAATAACACTACCCGATCTGGGGATCGAACCCGAAAGCAGTCGCTCTACCTACCGCTGCACCACAGGCAGTGTAACAAATTATAATATTGCCTTAAAAGTTTTGCGTAATAATAAACTATTACCATGACATTGAACCATTGAACTGCCTCGGTGGTGTAGCGGTAGTGTATGCGACTGCTAATCATGAGGTCTCGGGTTCGAACCCGGGTCGGGCAATGTTATTGAGATTTTTCCTAAAATGAAAAATTCTCAATAGCAGCCCGACACCTCTGCTCTCTTCGGGGCATACAGGCGTGATGCTATGTTACCATAAATCTTTCATCCACTGCGAGGATTTGGTACTATTAGACCAGGATGGTTTGGTTAGTTAGTTTGAACCAGTATTCTCTCTAAGCTCTCAGTGTACGTAGGGGCTCTGGCCTGCCTAATAAGATTGCAATTTGTACAAATGGTTACGTATAAACAGTTATCGTAACTCTAAGGTGAGAGAAGATGCCATAGTTTTTGATATACCTATTGTTCGACGTAGATTGTTTTACTTCCTCACAGATACTGTTGAGAATGCCTCAGAGAATTGTGAGAAGCAGGCGACATCTGTGTAAACATAGCAATAGAGTAAAAATATGAGCGATATCTTGTGATATCTATCTTTTTATATTCTTTTATCAACTGTTAATCGAAGTTTATTATAGAAAAATACTATATAGTTGTCTGTAAAGTACGGGGAAAAAGGTTTACAGACGATAATTTTACGTAATAACGTCATACCTATATGTTTTCTAAAAGTTTCACAAACAATTCATCGGTCCCGCCATCTTACGAACCGCAGATGAACCACATAGTCAGATTACTTTAAATAACGCCACCTATTTTATGTTTTAGCAACCCTGTCCGGCACGTGACACTTTTCCGTGTCTGCGGCCGGCGTTCATCGATTTATAAGTCGTTATCACGTCAAAAATATAACTTTATATTTCACCACAATCACTGAATCTTTTCCATTTGCTTTTGTTAAAGGTCATTCTTCTGCACTTCTGTAAAAGTTGTAGTAATAACCACATTTAAAGATCCAGTAAGACTTTATTAATTTGGTTTTCATACCGGTTTTGGATCACGGTGGCTAAACATTATCGAACACTAGCCCAATACGCAGGAAATATTATAGTGCACGTGTGTGCGCAAACCCAAGTGTACTCTGTGTTCTCTTACTCTCATAGTTCGACTGGACGGCATTCTGACGCGACCGCAGACGACCAAATGGCTTTACGTTTTTGTGCGGTTGGCGATGTGAGTAGTGTGAGCGACCTGATCATGAGGGTATAATCCCCACGTCGGGCAGTGTTATTGAGCTATTTCGTATAAAGAAAAATTCTCGCTAACAGCCCGGAGTTTGGAAATGTGCCCGGTAGACGGCAATAGGCTAGCCACCTGTTACGTGGGACTTAAACATAGCTGGCGAACCGTGGGTGTGTAATACAACACATCTGCCTACCCCTTCGGAGAATACAGGCGTGATGCTATGTTTTTTTTTCTATGTGCGGTTGGCGGTGTTTCAGCCCCGTGTCTTCTGAGGTACTTTTTTGATGTGTGGATTATATTTAACAATGGTCTATGAGAATTTTTGATGATCTCTCCATTCCTTCTATAGCAAACTGAAACGACCGAATAGACCTAGAACCAGCAGCAGCCTGACAAACCTGAGCATGTCAGTGCGATGTCACCATTGTCACATTCCGAAATTGTCGTTAAAGCCTAAAATAATATCACTGTACGAAAAAATAAACACAAAATTAAATCCTAAGCTGACCTATGTGGCCAGCGTGGCGAATTAGGCCAATTTCTCTTCCATAATAGAGATCAGCCTAGTAGTAGGACACGTAATGAGTTGTAAAGATAGAATTACACATGCATACCCTCATTACAGTTTAGGGATCCTTAGCCTTTGCTTAATGATCCGTAGACTGTAGTATCTGGTAACTGGTTCTGAATGCCTCAGTTTATTTTGTTTACACAAAGGCGTAAACGGTTCAAACTGGTTCCTTAAATATAGAAAGTAAAAGAAACTAAAAAACAAACAGTAAAAATCTATGCATATTTGTGTTATGAACACGACAGAGTAACCGATTGGCTAAAGAAGTTATCGATTTGGTCGCGGCTCTGTTTTACGATAATTGCCTTTTAGAAAAAGCATTTTAGTAAATAATTAATCGATGCCTAACTGTTTTTACGGATGGATATTGTCAACGTAATATCCAACATCTATGAGCGATTATTTTGTTTTAAAATAATCACATAAATCAAATTGTGAAATAGAAATGGATAATCACGGGCGCTCTGAACCCACAACAGTTTCAAAATCCATTCCAGCTGCTCTTCCATTTGAGTAATGACAGGGACCATCCCAATGATTTATGTCATGTAGATTCTTTTCGAGTAAAACCCCTTTGACTTTATTACGAAATTAGCGTGAAATATAATATAGGTCGACGCCGTTGTCTCCACAGAAAGCGGGGTATGCGATAGGTACATTTTCGCTTGTCTAAAAAACGGCGCTATGCAGCTTGGAACACAGACATCGTACGTACAAATAAACCCTTCGTTTGCATCCGTTTATGGCAAAGGCACACATCCCAAAAAATGGAGACATAAAAGATGTGTCCATTTGAAAAGAGAAAACAGTTCGTCAACTACGAGTACACGCTCGAAAGGTTTGACAATCGCGCGCGCACTTTTGCAATCCATTATAGGTCCTATACGTGTAGTTATTAGAAATACTGTGATTGCTCAATCAAATTGTAGTGGTCCGTCACGCCAGTGCAGTCTAATACGATATTTGTGTTTCCTTGTATGAGGTATGTATGTGAGTTGTTATCTATGGCTAATGGCCATGTGGACACGAGGAAGGGAAGTATTTCATCACATAATCATTGGCAATAGTCTTTATGACTGACAGTTACCGCAGAACCTGTCATTCGGGGCAGTGAGCAAGGTGTCTGGGGCGCTCGCTTACCCACTAAATAACCCTGCCGTGTGCCGTCTCCCCACCTGTATTAGTGAACCTCTGCAGGGGCCAGGTCTCTATCCTCAATAGTAGATATTTTTGGGGTAATATGCTACTAATTATTAGCAAAGCAGTGGCCCATTTTAGTTTTGATTTTAATATTCTCTTGAAGACATACGCACTCTTGGGAACCACTATTTGGTTGTAGAAATAACTATTTTCCCTTACGGGAAAGAAAGAATTATAGCGGTAAAAGAACTTTTTGTAAATGACCAACCTGTTTGGTCTACCAATCAAGTCAACATTCTAAAAATAACAAAATACGAAACAACATGCAGTGGAGCTTTTTTTTAAATACCTAATGGCTACTCGGTGAGTATTTGCCAATGACTTACCTATTTAAGGTATATTACTTCTTCACAGGTAAGTTATATTAATTACTCCTTCTTAGTCAAAGTCATATAAAGTTAGTGATAGTCAAGTCAAAGTCACACTACAGCAAAGCGGTGGCGACTTTACTGAAGCTTCTATGGAGTTTTGGAGGCAACACGAAAAAACAAGTTATGCCACACTACATCACTTGCCAACACTTATCAACATACACAAATAGTTAATAAGCAAAATTATAATAGTTAATAAAAAAAACACCCATTTAATACTTGAAATAACAAAGTTTAGGAAAATAATGCAGAGCGACGACATGACCTTCTTCATGTTCCCGCCAAAAAAAGCCTATATGACGTTATCACGTAAAATTATCGTCCGTAAACCGACTTTACGGACAATCATATGGTTTTTCTTTTTTATCTTCAGTGCCGGCTAACAGCCAGGGAGCCTGTATTTTGACGTAATAACGTCTTATAAATCGATGAACGCCGGCTGCGCGTAAAATATACTATATTTTTTTTAATAGCTGTGGGTCTTTACTTTATATAGATTTAAAACTTCCCATTCACTGTTTGACGCCTATTGCATTTATCACTGATAATAAGGACAAAACAATGCGTGTGAACTATTACGTAATGCGTGAATTCGTAATAGTTTTTAGACCGTACAGATAACGATCAAGAATTTAGTCGTGACATTTTTTCCCACGAATACTAGTTACCTAATCTTAGTAACCGATGGAAGCAGGTAACATTGATTGAAATGCAGAATTATTTTACTAGTGACCCGAGCCCTTGCTTCTGATCACTTCTGACAGATGCAATGGACTAATGAAAATATCTTTAGGATTTGTGAATAACTACAATTCGAACACAGTATTTTAATGCAGGTATTTTTTAAGGTGTAGCCAGCGTAAGCTGCTATACTATGTATAGATTACATTTTTATCCTCTAATTTTAGCATTAATTTAACATTTTTGTGGTAATAAATTTGGTTATTGTTTATTGAGAATCAATTGTTTCTGGTGTGCCCATTTTTTATATAGAACCTTAGCCGAAGAATAATATAGACTCGCTACTATTGTGACATTAAGGATGAAGAAAGGATGCACATACTAGGTTTTATCAAGAGTGAGAGAGACACATGTATAAGTATTTTTATCCTTTTCGCGTATGCGTTAGTTGTATTTGGACCCAATGAACTGGGTCAAAACAATAAGGTGGCCAACCGTCCCCATCATCAGTATGTATGCTTGTTTTTGTATTGACGTAAAAAAACCTTTATTAATCACGTTATATACGCTAATATTACATGTTCTAATACATTTTTAACAAAATATAAGCATAACTGCAATTTCTTTTGTCCTGTCATTCTTTTATCCGGCTAAAACAGGTAGTATTACAGGTACATTTTTAGTCAACAAAGTTATAATCATAGTTATCTTTTAAAATTATTCCGGTTATCTATTGCTATCTCGACACTGCATACGCTGATAGCTTGTCTATAATATCGTTCGTCTAAGTATAGAACGATTATCACAGAGTACTGAGAAACTAATGTTAAACCTTGGTTAAACTGACAGGTAAAGAGGTCCGGTGGGTGCTGTCGGGGCTGTCACCATTGCAACTGCGACGTGGACACGGCGCGGCACACATATGGTGGCAGATGAGCCACGTCCCACCTGATGGTAAATGGTAACCATCACTCATGGACTCAACTGTACCTGGAGTATTGTCAAGCCGCTGCCCGCCATTTCATTTCACAGATATGAAATGAAATAATAAACGGCCATCTCCTGCTACAACCAAAACACACCGATATGCTTCATGGCCGGTCATACGGGAGATGGTGGTACTAACCCGCTCGGGCTCGACAGTAAGTGAGTACTCGCACTTGGTACCCAGCCCTACCACCAGTAATGCAATGGGTGATAATTGCTTACTTCCCTTAGTCGCCTCGTACGACACCCGTGGGAAAGAATGGGGTGGTGACACTTGTATTCTTAGTCCATCACCACACGAATCAAACTCGTTAAAGCACCACCCTGTTTACGTCAGGGGTGAAAATGGAATAAATCTGGTAAGACACAGAATGTCTTTATGCATTAAATAACAGCGCAAAACACAGCATCGACACAGTAAATATATATTTTTACTGTAGCATCGATGCAGAGAGCATGGAGCATGCTCTAAATAATTATAAGATCAAATGAACAATGGGCTCTTTTTAACAATAGGAAGTGGACACACTATGCGAGTCACGATCGTATTCGGAAGCGACCAAGGAGTTAGCGACCTTAGTACACGTTTAATTATTGTACGTTTGTATGTCTGCCGTCTAAAACCAATGAATAGTAGCTAATTAATTTTGTGTCGTATGCTAAATGAACAAAGCAAAGTTAAGGGATTATATGGCATTGAGGTTTATTTCTTTGTTGCTGTTTTCCTTGAGCGGATTTCTTTTTAGCATGAAAACTATGTTCGTCCCTCGTATAGCTACTATATATAATTATATAAATTTAATATTTGTATAATTCTAAATTGATTGGCGTCTCGTAAGTATTGCCGGGATGTTGCTGTGTTTTTAGAAAAATAAAGTTAAATTGGGCAAGAGTGTAGAAGACTTTGGATGCCATAATATCCCTGCCTACCTAACCTGTTTTTTTATTGCGTATGGTGGCAGACGAGCCGCGGCCCATCTGATGGTAAATGGTAGCCGTTGCTTATGGACTCAACTATACCGGTAGTATTGTCAAGCCGCTGCTCACCATTTCATTTCACAGATATGAAATGAAATAACAAACGGCTATCTCCTGCTACAACCAAAACACTCTGATGTGCTTCATGGCCGGTCGCACGGGAGATGGTGGTACCAACCCGTTCGGGCCCGATAGCAAGTGAGTACTCCCACTTGGTACCCAGCCCTACCACCAGTAAAACCGTGGGAAAGAATGGGGTGGTGGCACTTGTATTCTTAGTCCATCACCACACGGACAAAAAAGTGCATTGAAAAGTATATATTTTGTTTTAATATAAAAAAACACTTATTAGATACTTACTGCATATTATTAGTTTTTATTACAGTTTTTTCAGTTACTGCAATCTCTCGTACTTGAAGGCGAGGAGTAAGGAAGCCGAGTATTTTTGCTAAGAAAACACATTAAATGGCAAATTCACAAAGAGTAGTTTGTTGAATTATATCCTTGAATAAGTAGGTAGTTAAAAAGCTTATTGGTGATGCTGATATAGTTATTGGGCACAGCTTTATAGTAGCTTTCTTTGATATCTACATAAATAAAATGATAAAAGCTAGATACCCAAGTACATTACTTAAAATACTGAAAGGATTTCAATTAAGTTTTCTAAGTTATTGTACTTAAATACTTGGCCCTTCTATCTAAAAAAATTATGTGATATTTTTAAAAATCTTCCGTGTTCAGTTATGTGTGTTTTCATGCCGCGGAGAAGTGGGGCAAGAAAGGAAGTATCTTCTACCTCTGCCTCATAATATTAACATAATAAGCAAATCAGACGAAGTCGCGACTATTAGGTAGTATTGCTTCCGCCCCGGGTGACTATAAACACCCATACTTATATTCAAACTAAGACCACGCAATGCTAGTCTCTACTAAGCTTCCATTACAAAAGTAATCTGTGAAAGTAATCTCGTCATAAAAGGCTTCCTACAATAACAATTCCGGCAATAACGCCATAGTTAGCATAATACAATAATTCTATGTAACATGAAAAATGCTAAAATGGTCTTAAACTTTCTCAATATCTGTTTTTATAGGTTAAGTTAAAATAATGGCTGGGCATTGTGGGTTGTGGGTGTGATTAGAAAAAGAAAACTCACTGCCGATTCTTAAGTTTGGATTTGGAAACATGCAATTAGCCTTTTTCCTGGGAAGATTTAAAAAAGATCCGCTAGGGGCAGCACCAGTTGGGGTACATACTTAGACGAAGGATATTATAGACAAGCTATCAGCGTATGCAGTGTCGAGATAGCAACATATAACCGGAATAATTTTAAAAGATAACTATGATTATAACTTTGTTGACTAAAAATGTACTACTTGTTTTAGCCGGATAAAAGAATGACAGGACAAAATAAATTGCAGTTATGCTTATATTTTGCTTAAAATGTATTAGGACATGTAATATTAGCGTATATAACGTGATTAATAAAGGTTTTTTTACCTCAATACAAAAATAGGCTTACATACTGATGATGGGAACGGTTGGCCACCTTATTGATATACAACTAACGCATACGCGAAAAGGATAAATATACTTATACCTGTGTCTCTCTCACTCTTGGTAAAACCTAGTATGTGCATCCTTATCTTCATCCTTAATGTCAAAATAGTAGCGAGTCTGTATTATTCTTCGTCTAAGGATACATATGTCAATTTTTTTCAGCACAATATTTATTTATTCCGTTAATATTCTACGTTTGACGTTGTTGTCTCAAAACATATGTACCCCCCACTGGAGCTGCCCCTAGCGAATCTTTTATAAATCTTCCCAGGAAAAAGGCTAATTGAAAAATAAACAGCCTTAAACAAAAATGTACTTTTACTAGTAGTAGGTACCTACTAAATAAAGGAGATTGAGTCCCACGATATATTTAATAGGTATAATTTAATATAACAGCTATTATTCAAGTAGATACCTAGAAATAGCTGGAAAACAACAACTGCAGTGATTAGGTGAAAAAAAAAATCATATGGCAAGGGCAATAGTTATCGCGATTGGCCTGTAATTCGACGGGTCCGACCGATCACTCCTTTTAGGAATCGGGTGAATATGGGCTACCTTCCACGCAGTAGGAATCCTGCCGGTACTGTATGAAAGGCGGAACAGGCGCGTAAGGACGGGGGTTAACTCAGGGGCGCACGTTCGAAGAACCACCGCAGGGATGCCATCCGGCCCACTCGACTTATGAACGTCCAGCAGCAGCAGCTCCCGACTGACCGCACGTTGCGTAATGCGGATTTCAGGCATGGAGCTTTCACACCGTGGGATGGTGGGCGGTGTGACCGCTCCGGCGTCCAAAGTCGAGTTTGAGGCAAAGAGTTGGCCCAAAAGATCGGCCTTCTCCTTGGCACTATGGGCCAAATTGCCATCCAGTTTCCGCAATGGTGGAAGACTAGACTGGCAGAAATTGCCCTGTACTACCTTGGCAAGCGACGAGAAAGCTCGGCTCCCAGGGGGATAGCTTGCAAGTCGCTCGCCAATTCTGGCAACGTGTTCCACCTTGGCTTCGGCAATAGCCCTCTTGTTGGACCTGGAAGAAGCATTAAATTTCCGCTTTATCTCTTTGGCGTTCGGATCCCGACTTTTCCTGGCCCTATTCTAGGCCAGGTATGCGGACTGTTTCTGGCGTGCAGTCGTCCTACAGGCTTTGCTGAACTATGGACGGCTGCGACCACCAACCGGTATTTTGGTGCTGGGGATGAATGATTCCATCCCCACAACCACCGTTTCCGCGACACAGTCCGCACAGACGTCAGGATCCCTAGAGGAAAAGCATGGCTGCTTCCAAGGGTAGGAAGCGAAGAACTCGCGAAGTCCATCGCAATCTGCTGACTTATACTGCCAAACTCTACGAGACCCAATCGTTGGAAAACGATTGGTTTCCGCAGCAAGGGTAGTGCAGCGGACCAGGCAGTGATCGGATGACCCTAAAGAAGCACCAACCACCACCTGGTATTCGTGTGGATTTGTAGTCAGCAGAAGGTCATGACCCTCAATATCTGGGACACGGGTAGGCTGTGTTACCAGTTGAGAGACGCCATAGGCCGAAGCCATATTGAAGAGTTGCCGACCCGGGAGGTCAGTGTTCCGGGACCCCAGCCACTCTTTGTGGTGAGCATTAAAGTCACCAAGGACCACCACCTCCGCAGATGAAAACTGCTCCAATATTTCGTCTATCCCCCGTTCGACGTTCTCGAAAAGGTGAGTTGGCCCCGAATCACTGCCATGGGATCTGTAAAGGCACGCGTAGATGCGGTCTGTTCCACCATATTCTACGCGCAGCCATAAAATGAACAGTTCGCCATGTTCAAGGCCCCGAAGGCGGTTACAGCAGATATCACTCCGAACGAACACGCACACCCCGGCTTTACGATGGAATGAGTGCTCCAGTTCGTAGCCGGGGGCCCGCGAGTAACCGTCGGGTCCACAGCGGTCTCCCGCTCCGGCACGACGGCAACTCCACGGGATTTTCGCCGGTTGGCGGGACAGCCTCCAGACGTAGGATTTCCTCGGATTCGATTTCGGGTCCCCTACTGACCGGGAGGTGGCCGGCGAACCATTCCCACCGGGTCTCCCTGTACCCCGCATCAGCCCCTGACGCCCAACGCACAAGCCATGACCCTCATCAATGCCCGTTCCAAGCATCACCGAAACCCACCACGCGCTCAGGAAGGGAAAAAGGATAGGGACGGCAATCTCCCGCTACAACCAAAACACACCTAAATGCTTCATGGTCGGTCACACGAGAGATGGTGGTACTGACCCGCTTGGGCCCAACACCAGATAGGTAAACCCACTTGGCATCACACCCTACCACCAGTAATGCAAAAGGTGATAGTTGCTTACTTCCCTTAGTCGCCTTTTACGACACCCGTTGGAAAGAAAGGGGTGGTGACACCTGTATTCTTAATCCGTCACCACACGGAGGAAATACGAAAAAGACGGCACATGGTGATTCTTAGTGTTTTTTTTAAACTAAATTTTTAAGCTCTATTGTCAAACGAGTTGGTAAATGGTTTGCCAAATTTAGAGATAGGTACATAGAAATATTAAGAATATCCCAACGAAATTAATAGGAGATGGAAAGGATATAAATGCCTGATCTTGGTGCTTTCACAATCAACTTTGGTGATTCCATCCATCCATCAGCCTTTCATCGTCCACTGCTGGACATAGGCCTCCCCAAGAGAACGCCACAACGAGCGGTTCCGTCATGGGGGATAATGCCGTAATCGCCACGCTTGGCAGGCGGGTTGGCGATCGCAGTGGATGTTGTTAATACTCGAGGGAGTGCTGCTGCCCACTCCCCCGGCATCCCTCTCAGTCGGCTCTTACGACTCCTGTGGGTAGAGAGGGGTGGGACAATTCTAAGGCCGGCCCCACACTGGTGATACACAGACAAATATTTAAATGTTCTTAAATCACAGATGGGAAGATAAGAGCAGGTCATTATCACACATACACGATACGTATGATGAAGACGTTACCGCACGTGACTACTTACGTGACCTATGTAACTTTATAGATTCTATTTTATAGCGTCAGGGTCGGTGCGAATGAATTCATAAGAATCCTATGTGAAAAGAAAGGCTCAAATGACGAATTTGCAACAAAAATGAGCATTCGAACCATAGATTATCTAATGTATTTTTTAATCTGCAGAGAAGGAAAACACAAATTTTAGAAATTGTCTTCCATATGACGTAGGTAATTATTTTTTTCCACGGCTCCGCCACAGCCAAAAGGTTATATCTCAGGTTTCCTATATTGTACCGGGTACATAAACTAAAATGTATATCAGTTTTTTTAAAGGCTCATCAAAATCCACAAAGTAGTTTTTGCGTGATGCCCGAACAATCAAAACAGACAAAAATATTTTTTGTGTTCAGAGGCGTCTAAATAGCCTGCCTAATAGGTATATAATTTTTACTCAAAATCTTAAATGTGCGGACTATAGCTCTGTTACAGCTTTATAAAAGAATAGAAGTGCCTCAAAAGTTAAATAGCGTTTTTGTATGAGATTTCCTCTAATATGAACTAATTATAAATTTCTATAGGCAAATGACGTCATTTAACAATAAATTCAGCAAAGTAAGCCAGTCACGATTGTAGCATTACCTTGTATTATGGTTCGTGTTAAAATAGCGCGTTGATAAAAACTTCAAGTAGTCTGAACGTGACTCCACTCTTAGAGTTTTGTTTATGTCAACAAAAACATTTGCGATTTCATATTAGGTACCAGTAACTTTGAAAACTAAATAATGTTGTGTGTAGTTCTATAATGTTTACACACACAGTTAACAATATTGTATGATAATATTAGTAGGTCCCATTTCAGCATAGGTATTTAACATAACATGTCACAAATTAGGTAGTTTTTTCTCCTTTCAGAGTGAAAGGTATTACTAGTATTTAGGCGATAGTACATGTTGGCCTATTGGTATTACGGGTTGGCAGACTTCTTTAGCCATGAAGAGGATCTTAACTATGAACATTAGTTTAAAATTCAGCTCTGCATGGTATTAGGCGGGCTTTGTGGCGCAGTCGGTATTGTATGTAACCGACTTGCATTCACGAGGTCGTGGTTTCGATTCCCATTTATTTGTGTGATGAACACAGATATTTGTACTTCGTCTGGGTGTTTTCTATCTATTATATGCATGTATTTATAAAAGAAAACAAATAATATAGGAATATATTATATCCGTAATCTGGTACCACAAGCATTAAGCTTAACTTGGGGACCAGAAGACGTTGTGTGAAAATGTCCGTGAATATTCATTTATTTATTAAACAATAAATACAAAAGACAAAACCTAAAAACAACGTATCTGCATAATTATTTACCACAGATTTAACCTCCTTTCACCAGCCCGTTCGTTTCCGCGAGTGTCGTACGAGGCGACTAAGGGAAGGAAGTATTTGTTTGCATTACTATTATACTCGTATTTTATTGCAATACTGGTGGTAGGGTATTTTATCAGGTAGGAGCTACTTTATCGAGCCTGAGCTCAGTCAGTACCACTGTCTTTAGTATGACTGTAAAAACGCCTCAGTGTGTTTTCATTGTACAAATATTATCCCACAGGAAACATCCATTTTTCTGGGAATAAGGCTATATCCTTTTCGGAATTCTGGCCTATAAGCATGCAAAATTTCATGATAATCGGTGGGGTGGACGCGCAACAAACATATAAACATTTCGTAATTATAATATTATTATTAGGTACTTAAGTACTATTTTATGTTTTTTTTTTATCTATCGCATTTAATCGCCATGGATCCTTGGTCCATTCGTGAAATTAGTTTTAGTTTAGTCTCCGAGGCTGAACACTGCCATACCATGCATATATGTCAATCTGTCAACCAAGGTGGTGGTAAATCATACTACAGAAGTTCACACAATTCCATTGGCCCGCCAACACAGGTGGAGACAGTTTATTTAGTTTGTGATGGCCCTGCTCGTTACCCCGAACGACGGGGTGAGCGTTAGGTACATTTTTTAGGTACATCTTAACTAAATATATGACTTGGACTGGACTTCTTTCGTTCTAAGAGGAGAGGATCTCTTCTCGTCATGTAGGTACATTAAAACTATAAGAAAATAAGTATATCTTAAACCTATATTATGTTAGCTGATTTAAGATGCCATCATCTTATTAAATATTTTAATTACTTTCATTTAAAATGAAGTAATAGTATAAAGCCCGACCAAGCAATAAATAGTTTTAACGGTCCACGAAGCGCGAAGTATTTACTTCCCAAATCATTTTGTTTTTCTTCCATTGCGTGTGTTGTATAATGTGGATAATGTTGCCGGCAATATCAGGTGATAGGAAACTATAGTTTTACAGTTATTAGAGAATCGTATAATTATAGGTACTGTGTAATGTGTAATCATATTTCAAATATTATGTTGAAGAAGTTCATTATGCTTAATTATTATAATGTTGGTAGGTGCTTTTTTAATTTAGGGGAATTTTATTTAAACAATATTATATCCTGGCAATACCATTGTTCGCTTTAGTTATTGAGATTATGTCACGAGGTTCACTGAATTATATTATTCGTAGTGTACAGTGTAATAGCAAGAATAATTAATTTATCTTCAAGACGAAATCCGTTCAATATGTAATCTATTTATGCAGCCCCTGACCTCTTTAAATCAATTAAAAATAGTTTCTTCAGACTTCCGACGACTTTCTTACTAAACACTAACTAATCTTACTTACTTATCATCACGTCATCTCCCTTGCAGGGTAGGCAGAGACCAGAGTGCCAAAAGGCTCTATTCTTGCATACATCGCTCGCTTCCTCAACATTCATAACTTTCTTCATACCTACACGCACGCCGGATTCGGAGATTCCTGTGTCCACCTTCCTTCAATACATGACCGATTTGGTGGTGGCTACTAGGTAAGTGAGTCTCGGTCTCCCCCTGTAGCTAGTTCCTTCCACTTTCGCATTGTATATCTTCTAAATCAGACGCACATCCGGCATCCGTTCAATATGATATTTACTTTAGTTATGCAGCCACTGACTCCTTTTAAAAGATTAAAAAATAATTTCTTCAGACTTCTGACGACTTCTTCACACAACACCAACAAACCAATATGAACAAATAGCAGAGTTTTTATAATTATCACCTTATCCTGATGCAAAGTATCCAAACACAGTGTTTGAAACACTGCCGATTCAATAATATTTTATCAATAAAAAATAAGCCCTGCAAATTAGACTACCTATATTTCATTTTATATAAATGAAACCAATCTACAGATTCAACTTGTAATTCATAACAAAACAAAGACCTAATTGTCAACCGTTTCTTGAAGAAGCCTTTAAACAGTCATTGGCAGACTGAGGATTGTGATCGTAATTGACCTTTTATAAACATTAAATATTTAAACCAGCACTAACATAAACAGATAAAGAGGCTGACTAAATTTAATGGTAGACCCAGTTGCTACCGCAAAACCTCTGGAAGTAAACAAATCCAGCCGTGGAATAAATATCACAAAATAGTGTAAAAAAAAAACGAGTAACTAACCTATGATTTAAAATTTAATAATAAGTCATATAATAGATGTTATTTCCGTTGTTTTCTGATACACCCTTTTATGATTAAGAATGAACTTCCATGAACTGTTTGTGTGACGTGTTTTCGGAGCAAAAGGATCGTTATAGTTGCTGCCTGCAGTGACTCAATAACCAGAGGTCTCGAGTCGTAAAATAAATAAAACAATCAAAATTCATTCATCCGTTCGGAAATTTAAATGCTATAGATATGGGGTGGGTCATCCATCATGGGTCGGCAACCTCTTGGCCGCCAGGGGCTACAGGGGGGCTATATATAGTAAAGCGGGCTGCATTTGTCATATTATTTAAAATGGAAAGACATTTTATTTTTATTTTATTAAGAGAAATGACGAAAAATAATAATAATAATATTTACATTATAGTTACTTATTTTTATTATTTATTTAGGTATATAAATTAATATATTAAAAAAACAATCCCGGGCCGCAAGAGAGCTCGCGGCCCGTAGGGCGCGTGTTGCCGACCGCTGCTATAGACATACATAACAACTCTCATCCTCGGATAAGTTAAAAACAAAACTGTCGATTTAACATACGAGTACATTCCATATGTATATATGACGCATGCGAGTAAAAGTCAAGTTTTCCTGTAGATTGATTCGTTTATTCGCGGTCATTAAACTGATAGAAAAAATATATCTTTTATTTAGGCATAAGACAGTTTTGTTTGTAATTTATTAACTATTCAAGTTTTGTGTATTAACATAGCGACAACAAGATGGATTCTTAATTTCTTAGTTTTTTTACATGTGACTTTCATATTTTAAAACTTTCACAGAATAAAAACTGTTCACTCGTATTTAATTTAAATAAATGAGATGTTGCATAAAGTTGCTGCTATTGTTAAGAAGGTCTATTTCCATTTATAATACAACTTATACGTGTACAGAACAATCTTAATATGTGACATTCCCTTTTCAATTTACTCTTTCTCTTTCGTATATCAGAGGCAAAAAGGTTTTACTCTACCAAATTTCCTCTCAATACATTATAATGAGAGGAGGCTATAGCCTCACCTGGCATTCGAACTCGGTTCCTCAGAAGTTGCTGACTTAAATGTACTAGCTAAATTAACTAGACAGCTGTTACTGATATAATTATAAGCCTAATAAAATGAATAAATATTTTTGTTTCAGGTAGGTAATAACTATCTAAGAAATCATATAAGTACATATATGTACAAAATGACCATAAAATATTATTGACAATATCATCTACACAGAGTAGACTGACCTCATATTGTAACCATAAGATATAATTGCTAAAAATTGAAATGCAGTTGTATGAAAAAGAGAAATAACATCATGTTTAATAATCATCACGATACAGATAATTACGTTATTCTGAGCTGAAGAAAATGCAATGTTTTTTTAAGATATAATAATTGTTTCACCTATTATTGTTGAGAACTTTAACTAAGTAATAAATAAGAAAGGCTGTTGACAAAACGTCACAGTATCCCGTTTTAATCGATTTTAAATATAGAGCAGAGCCAGGATGAGCAACTGCCGAGAATTCTAGGCGAGTTTTTATCCAAAGTCGCTGATATAAATAGCTTATAACTTGTTTAATGACTACTAAGGCAATGTTTCTATTTTGCTTTAAAGTTTAAGCGGTTTAGGGGCAGCAAAAAGAAAATGAGGTATCCTCGATACTGGAATGTATTTTTTAACTGTATACCTCTTAGCTACGAAATGCACGTCAAAATACATTGATAGATAATCATACAGCCACAAGAGTGCTCCTATTTCGTGCTTCTCATATAACTCCTTTTTTTGAAAAAGACAAACATCCTGTGTTACGTAATATTCCCTGCATAGCGGGGCACTTTACAAATATAAAATAAAATTAACAGACAGAATCCGAACAACCTTTATGGACCACACACAAATAAATGTTCTGTGAGAATCGAACCCAGAACTCTCGACACGGGAGGTCGGTATCTAAATCAGGTCGTTTACTATTATATATAGCTAGTTTCGTAAGATCTTGGTAGTAAACTATGGAAGGAAGTTAATTATATGTCCCTCAAAATATATATCCGTAATTGTATACATATAGCGATTGATTAAGAATTTTAGCATAATTATTTTTGTAAGAGTATTGAACGAATTTCTGATATTTTAATTAGTTTTAGTTTCCGGCTTGATTAGAAAAACTATAATAGTTTAGGTACTTTGCAAATTGTTACTGGCTTAGGTGCTTGAAGTGACAACAGTTGGTACTTATCTTATATGAGAACAGGCTCCTTATATACTATTCAGAGAGGAAAGACTTAAATCTAATTTTATTTCTACAGGTACCTACACCGAAATTTGAACCCCCTGGACTATGTGGTGAGATTCCAAGAAAGCGCACATCGATTCGATAAATTACAATGAGCCATACCTACTACAATATCATGCTTTACGCTTGCAATATTTAAAAAAAAAATCGAATGTAGCTGTCATTTTAGTCCACTAAAATAAAACACCGAATTGGCAAACTCTACAACGCCATTAAATCAAGAAGTAAATTGAATTAAAAATCAGAATAAACGCTAGATTTTTTATCACGTCACGCAGTGAATAAGTTTACAATTAGAAGCATATCCACTTATCACTTGTGCTTCTAGCACAGAATAAATACTACTACTCCTTCTAGTGAGACAATACTATGAACAAGGAAAACTTTTAAATTATAATAAACTGCCTCTGCTCAAACAAATTTGAATGCTAAATATAGGCATTTTTAGCATTAAATAGTGATAAAAATAATTAAGTTAATGGTAAACAAAGATTCAATTAGATTATCAACTCGTCCAAGTTGCTTACCGACATATGACTATGTAGTTGGTTTGGTTAAAATTCTTATAAGACTCATACAAAGCTATAACATTTCAGCAGCAAAAATATCTTTGTCTTTGCAATGTACTTAATTCAAATGATTTACCATTGATTATGTATATGTATTATTAACATATTGTTAGTTTACGGAAACTTAAATTGTGATCTCACACGTTTTTGTTCAATTTTTTAAACAATTCTCTTGATATTTATCATATATTTTTTTATACACGTATTCATAAAAACACCATTGTTATTCGTGAATAAATCCATCTCTAGAGGCATAAACATATAATACAAAGGACATAATACATTCAGCTCCTTAATCACTAGTTGTCCTATGTGAGAATCGAACCTTACTTTACTCCATAGATAAATAACTATATGCTTTACTCTTTGATCGAACCCCTAACACGGGTCCTCTAACCGTCCAACTAACGTTTCCTCTTAACGCCACAGTATAAATATTCTTATTTTAAAAAGCAATCCTTGTTTTACATCCTGTTTGTTTCAAGGATATTTTTATAATGTTTGCAGTTTGTTATTTTTTTTAAGTATTAGTCTTAACAGATCAGAACGTTTTGAATATTAGTAATTTTATCATATCAACGTAGACAAAAGAATGCACAATTTAACCTGTGACGATTTCTAAACGGTTTTTGAGTTAATGGACTATATAGTAGAGAACGAATGTGGTTGCTTTTACAAGACAACGTGAGCTAATCTCACGGATAAACAATAGAGAAAATAAGAAAGTGTTTAGAACTTACATTCATTTTGATATCCTCCAAATATTCCTCAGTGCGGCATTAAAATTATTCACTAAACACAGACTTTCTTCCAAAGAATTTTTGTGCTAGGCTAATTATTACGGAACCGGTTGATGAGGCGTGTTTTAACAGTTTTATGCACAAGCGCCTACTTGATGCGGCGGCAGGTCAGCGACTGGCGTGCGTCGTGTTTAAAAAAAAAAACTTTCTCAAACGACCGCGATATTACTTGGTCTATTGGTGGCGGGTATTACAGCTGTAGAATATTACTATTTATTTCTCTTTCAAGGACATTGTAGCAACAAGTACTTATACATATGATTAAATTGTGTAATCACTTTAGGTAAAGAGAAATGCATAATTGCGAGCAACTCTTCAAACATTTTCAATTTAGGGGAAAAAACATTTTCAATTTATACCAATTATCTACGTTTCTTTCATGCTCGACATTCTTTGTCCAATAACAAATTCTATCAAGTTGATAGCATACTGAAGGAATGCTAATTATGTTTTTAATTATTATGGTAGCCAAAACCGGCGTTCCTCAGGGAGATGCTCTGAGACCAGAGCAGACATTCACGGACACGGACATTTTTCACACAACGTCCTCTGGTTTCAAACTAAGATTAACCCTTGTGCTATGGGTACCAGATTACGGATATAGACATGTTTTTATATATTAATTATTTATGTACTCGCAAAAACCAAATTTATTGACGTGACAACGTCTTATAAATTGGTTTGCCGGGTGACACTTCAAGAAACTGCGTTACGCTCCGCTCACGTTATGCGCTCACAATGAGAGCGAGTGAGAGGCACGCGTCCCTTCCACTCGGGCATGGTTAGCCCGCCTAAGAGCGAGAGAGACGAAGAAATAAAATTTTGTTAATATGAAATTCAGTGCGAGATTCTTTGTATAAATTAATGTTTTAAATATAATTCTTTGTATAAATAAATGTTTTAAATTGTTACTATTATTTCATCCTTCTTCCTACTATACGAATGAATATTCACATTAAAATTATTTTACCACTCAAAGTCGTTGTCACGTAAAACTTTCGCCCGTATACCGACTTTACAGGCAACCAATGATTTTTTTATTGATGCTAGTGATTGTAAATCCATGGCGCCAGTTTGTTTTAATAGTCTAAAGAGGCCAGGAGACTGCGTATAGATTATTAAATTTCGTTAAACCTCTCATATCCGGAGGGAGCTTAACTAGGCTAAGCGGCGGTCGGACACAGGGGGTGCATTTTATCGCCTAGGTGAAGCCGAAGTGCACGTTTGGTATATATGTATATAATGTTCGAGACCTGTTCTCGATTTTTCTTGCTCATTATACTTTTAAGATCAGCCATGAGATGTGGACCTTGAGTCATGAGCATCTGGACGGTATTCAGGAGATGCAGGTTCAAATCCTGCTCGTGACTGTTATTTTCGAGTTCATACTTTCCACTTTGTGTTTAATGTCACAAATAGTTCATAGATATCGTAAAAAGTATGCTGTGGGCGTGACTAATATGTATATTCATGTCAAATTACAGATTTCTAGTACTAAGTCACTAAGCTAAGCTGCTAGCCAGCCGACGAATGGACGTGGGGAAACTAAAACTTCCTTGTTGTCTACAAAACTCTAAAAACTGATAAACGTCTAAAATTATTGGTTCTTATTATGATAAAGCGGATCGTTTTACTTACGAACGGTAGATTATTCTAACAGGCGTAAGTTTAATCTGTTTCTATAAAATACGAGTCTTAGGTAAGTAAATTTTTAAAGTTACGTTTAATGTAGCAGAATGACTGAGATACGGGTTTAGATATAAGCTGCGGCACCTAAAGTATCAGCTTGTTTCTTAAAATTTCCTCCAAACTAACGAATGCTTTATGTTTCTCAATCAATGATCAATTGTTGCATCAGCGCGAATGATTTTTACGGGAGTTGGGAATGTTAAGTGAAAGCAAAAGGCATTCTCGCGGAATTTACTTAAGTGTCAACATTTAACTGAACAATGATGTTTTCAGATTCTGTTCAGACAACACTCAGTTTACGGGCTTATATAAAAAATTGTTTTTCAAGGGAAGAACTTTTATTTACATTTAAATACACACATACATTTACATTACATTCGTACACATACATCAACATTTCAGTAGTACTCTTTTGCTATCGGGTCCGAGAGGGGTGATACTCGGTACCATGCTGTCTGTCGTGAGATTGACCATGAAGTACCTATGTTTTGGTTGTAGCGGGAAATAGCCATCCATTCATTCATATACCATCCGCGAAACGTAATGGTGAACAGCGGCTTGGCAGTACTCTTATTGTTGTTGAACTCAAGTGCAACGGTAACCACATGCCATCAGGTGGACCTATGGCTAGAGACGGCACACGGCGGGTTTCTTTAGGTGGACCTATGGCTCGTTGCGCCTGTTTTGCAGAGGGGTATCCAGAGACAACTGAGTGTCACTTATCATAAAACTTTCCACTACCCACTTTCCGTACCTGTCAGAACATGTCGTGACAGATGGCGAATCACACGGCCGCTGTTTGGATGATTTTTTTTATTGCATATAGTGACAGACGAGCCTTGGCCCATCTGATCAACTATACCGAGAGTATTGTCAAGCCGCTGCTCACCATTTCATTTCACAGATATGAAATGAAAGAATAAACGGCTATCTCCTGCTACAGCCAAAACGCAATGATGTGCTTCATGGCCGGTCGCACGGGAGACGATGGTACCAACCCGCTCGGACCCGCTACCAAGTGAGTATTCCCACTTGGTGGGCCTTACCATCAGTTATGCAATGGATGATAATTGCTTACTTCCCTTAGTCACCTCGTACGACACCCGTGGGAAAGAATGGGGTGGTAACACTTGTATTCTTAGTCCGTCACCACACGGAAATTTTTTACAAAGTTTCCATTGCGTTGCCACATAATGTGGGACACATGGAATGGAACGAGTGCAAGGTGTGAGTGAAAGGTATTGATACAGGAGAAAGGGATAGATGTGCGAAGGAGGGAGAACAGATTGAGAGAGACCGGACGACGAGTAGACGATAAAAATAAGCAAGATTTATTTTCTATTAGTTATTATTAAAGAAATAAATATTTGAAGATATATTTGCGCGCCTTATTTTCAACCTCGAGCCCTCAATTATAATAATAATCAAGCAGTTATCATGTAGATATGTGAAGTTAAATCTGAGCACTTGATATGTTTTTCTATAGAAATCCCTTATAGTTGATACGGTGTGGCCGTAAAATGTTGAATCGAAGAATGTTGTCGGTCTACTGAAAAACACAACCAAGGGAAGCTGCTCAACTATTAACCTTAGCTTTGGAACCGGTCAGGCATATTCTCGCCTTCGTATACGAGGTCTCGGTCTTTGTGTACGGTTCAGCGGTTCTCCGATATTGTGGACGAAGCTGCACGTAGCACTCGCTCCAAAAGGGGAGGCCGCGTAAAACTCCTCGATATCACAGAGTTCACCCGCGACTGGACGTGACCAGTGGCGATCCAATACAAGGCATAGTTGAGCAGCCAATTTATAAAGAAAATATGTATTTAGATTACCTACATTTATCATCTATATATAAAAATCAATTGCCGTTCGTTAGTCTCGCTAAAACTCAAAACTGGCTTGATTGATATTTTTTTTATTTCATTCTGTGGCAGACGAGCCAAGGCCCATCTGATGGTAAATGGTAACCGTCGCTCATGGACTGAACTATACCGAGAGTATTGTCCTCATTATTTTATTTCACAGATATGAAATGAAAGATTATTCCCACAACAGCCAAAACGCAACGATGTGCTTCATGACCGGTCACACGGGCGATGGTGGTACCAAGCCGCTCGGGCCCGATACCAAGTGAGTACTCCCACTTGGTATCCAGCCCTACCACCAGTCATGCAATGGATGATAATTGCTTACTTCCCTTAGTCACTGTATATACGACAACCGTGGGAAAGAATGGGGTGGTGACACTTGTATTCTTAGTCCGTCACCATACGGACGATTAATAATTGTTTTTTTGATTTGTTCGCTCTAATGCAGGGATGGTATAAAACTTAAAAAAAGAGGGTTAGAGTTCCTCCCTATAAAAAAAGTAGCAAAATTGAAAAATTAAATGTTGGTAACTAATATGGGTATTTGGCTAACAGACGACAAAATGACAGCTACCGTCATTCTATCCAATTCATTTACATTATAACATTACACGCAAGTCTCATCCAAATCTTAGACAATGCAGATTGATAATCGTTGATAAAATAAATTGTGGGTGATTAGTTCACTGGGTCATCTAGTAAGCGCCGAATAAGTTCAGCGCAGTAGTTTAGAATACTATGGATAGTGTTCTAGGAACCGCATAATCGAGGTAGTCAAGTGTTTCTAGGTGTGCCTTTTTGTTACGGCGGGAAAAAATGTTCCTACCCGCACACCCCGTCGTTCGGGGTAACGAACAGGGTAGTGTGGGGCCCTCACCCACTAAAGAAAACCGCCGTGTGCCGTGTCTCCGCCTTTATTGGCGGGCCACCGGAACAATGTTACATTCCTTCAGTGGTTGGGTAAATATGTATACCTAACCTTAGAAATTATGTATTATAGACAAAATGACATAATTTTGTCCTGCATGGGTATCAAACCTACAATACGCAAAAACACATAACATAGCATCACGCCTGTATCCCCGAACGGGTAGGCAGAGGTGCATTACACATCCACGGTTCGCCAACTATGTTTAAAAGTCCCACGTAATAGGTAAGCCTATTGCCGTCTACCGGGCACATTTCCAAACTCCGACCTGCTACTAGGAATTCTTCTTTTTACGAAAAAAGCTCAATTGCACCACACGACCCGGAGAGGTCAGTTCAGGGTCACTTAAATTCAGTAGTCGCTCACACTACCGCTGCACCACCGAGGCAGTTCCACAATACTAATACAGACTACAATGCAGATATAGTCGGTACTTTTACTTACGTGAGCTTTGAGGATATATAATAATACTAGATGATACCCGCGACTTCGTCAGCGTTAATGATTTATTTTCTAAATTCGACACCTAGTTTACCCACAATTTTATAAAACCATTGAAATTTATGTGAATCCAGTGTCAAATATAAAATGAAATTTAACATTCTTCATTCAAAAACGTCTAAATATGTGTGTTTCTATATTTAAATTAGAAACCTACCAAACCACCCCCTCCTTCCCTTCCTATTATTTAACTAACCACTTCCTCATCTCCTCTATATCATCGTTCCTCTTCATGTCCTATAGCTTTTCTTGGGCTGGAATTCACGAAGGTTGCCTTTGGTCTATAGGCTACCACGCCAACCACTCAGGGGGTGGTAAACTTACCGTCTTACTCACCATCAAACCGTATAGCCTAGTATAATTGTGTTATAAATATTGATGTATAAACAAAAATATAGCATCACGCCTGTATTCCCTGAAGGGATAGGCAATAGGAGGGGACCTCTCGCTGCCGAGCGTCGTTAGAGCGATGCTTGGCGACAGGAATTGGGCCGCGGTCGCTGCCTTCTGCGACGAGGTCAGCCAGGGAGGCTGATCCTTCCGCAGACCCGAACCGCCGCCAGCGACTGGGGCGGCGCAGGCGTGAGTATTTGCGCCTAATGCCGCCCTAGCTGAGGCTGCGGGTGGATGGACCGGGGAACGTCCGCCACCCGCAAGGCCTCCCGCGAAGGTGCGATGCTCCGAGTGTGGGTGCGTCGCTCAGTAGAGGGTACCCGAAAGGGTAAGCCGCCGGCGGACCACAGAAGGAATGGAACATAGTTCCAGTGGCCCGCCAATAAAGGCGGAGAGACGGCACACGGCGGATTTCTTTAGTGGGTGAGGGCCCCACACTACCCTGTTCGTTGGCCCGAATGACGGGGTGTGCGGTTAGGTACATTTTAACCAGCCTAAAAAAAAAGGGGTATACAGAGATACCACTTCTCTCCACTTGTTACGATGACACACATCTTTCACTTCATCTACTTTCATCAGCACTTTCATGCATGCTCGTTGGTTTCGAGTACTCTTAACCTGGCCTTCCTTAAGAACCTCTCCGATCTGGTCAAAATACGTTGCATCCGATAGGTGGAGTGGGTCGTAAAGACAATTGTGATGTAGAGATTGGGTATGGCCGTTGGTCAGTGCGATAGCTTAGTGACTTAGAGCACTTCCTCGGATTGGAAAGGCCCCAGTTCGAATCCCGCTCACACTAAAGTTTTCTTTTTCCACATTTACAAATAATTTGTAATCTATAATAAGTCTTTAAAAAACCTATTAAACTAATGCCAATTGAAATATTATAGAAATCGGAATATCTAAAATAGTCTTTTAATAACTATTAAACTAATGCCAAATACTCTTTAACTCATAAACATAACTAAAATACTATTAAAAACTAACTTTTAGCATGATGTTATTGTACTTTATTAACCACATCACCATAGCAACCAAGTTACCATAGCAACGGTTGACATTGACATTCTGAATACGATAGCAGATAAAAATATATTTTTGGATAGGAGTTCGTAAAATCCCTTCTTAGCGAGCGTCTACGTCGTGAAAGCATCTATGCAAAATTTCAAGTCAATCGGACGTATGGTTTCGGAGATATCGTGATGAGTAAGTGAGTGGTAAATCGCTTATATAATATATATTATAGATTGGTGTTAAAAAAAATACATTTTGATGAAATATGCGTATATTCGTAATAAACAAAATAATGAAAGTGACCTGTTTGCATAAGAGCATTAAATACATAAAATATCTGAAGTATTAAAACCTCGAGCACGTCTAGGTAGCTTATTGTAATAATAAAAATAAATCTTAACCCGCATACAGAATTAATAGCTACTATATTTGCTATCAAATAACAATGTCAAATTATCAGTTATCGAAGAGTTCCGCAGTACAGAAGAATAAGTTTCACAACAAAAGTAAACATACAATCCCCCACACGTTAACAAACATTATCGAGTCAAATGAAACGGAAACGATAAATATTCAAAATATTAGAATTGAACTATCGATGCTATTATTTAAATTCCTGATTTTATGGATGAAATTTGACGACACCGTGGCACATGTGAAGGCAAGTTTAATAGCACCTCTTTCGTGCATGTTAAACGTCTCAACTAGCAATGCCCCCCTTTTTACTCTTTATTTCTTAGCAACTACTACTTTAATACTCTTTTTATAGAGTCGCAAAGCGGTGTATGCCTTTTCATAAATTATTGTTAGGTACGAGGAATCCTAATGGAAGTAGTTTTAGTTTATACTTCAATTACTATCTCAAGTATCTATGTCGAATGAATATAGTATCGGATATGATGTCCTGTCTGTATCTATTGCGTGCAACATTTAGCTATACAGTTACATAACCATTGTTATTCTCAACGTCTGCACTTTTACTTGTAAATTTCCTCAGAAAAGACATGTTTTATTATAATCAATTAAGATTCAGCGCATATTTATGCTGCAGAAAATAAAAATCTAGTCTATGACGAAATTAAATTTAAACAACAAACAATAGTAGCCCTGTGGAACTCTGACACAATAAATGAAAATGTGTACGAAGGTTAAATACAATGTATTAATGAATGCAACTAACAAACTGATGACGTAATCAATTAGGCTTAACGTCTGGTCACCGCCTGCCACTCGTCACCGTCGGGGTCGCGAGCTAAAACAATATAAATAGACATGTAGTTGAAAATTATATTTATAACACCGCAGCTTCGCCGCAGCCAAAAGATAGTTTTTAGGTTATATCTCAGGTTCCTGATATAGTAGTGGGATAGAATGTATACTAGTTTTTAAGTCTAATCAAGGCCTTTCAAATAACGTTGCATCAAAATCAGTTCAGTCGATTTTGCGTGATGCGCAAACAAACAGACAAGAATTCTAAAAAAAATATTTTGTATTTAGACACTCCTATACAGCCTATTACAGTAATTTTTTCTCAAATATCTTAAATGTACAAACACAGCTCTGTTACAGCTTTATAATAGTATAGATAAAGCAGCTTGTTTACTTTGTTTACAAAACAAAGATTCGAAGATGAACTTATAAGAAATTTTACTTTTTTATACCTATTTGTAATATAAAATTTCAGCACTGAAAATTATATCTACCTTATAATGTATACCTAAATATTTTTATTAATACTATTCCCCTGTTGGACCCCGGTCTGCCCTGAGGGAAGGCTTTAGGTCTCTACTAGTGGTAAGTGAGAGCGCCGGAGGCCCAAACTTCCCTATCCTCTCCTTAGTATCCTCCTGTGCTATTCTAACAAGAGTTGATAAATATAAATATATAGTGATATCATTTACGTTTTTCATCGCGCCTTGGTGGTGGTGGACGACGGTCACGATCATCTCGGCGAGGTCCATCGCGGTCGTCACGACGGGGTCCATCACGATCGTCGCGTCTTGGGCCATCACGGTCGTCACGTCGCGGTGGTCCATCACGGTCATCGCGTCTCGGTCCATCACGATCATCGCGGCGGGGGCCGTCGCTATAAGAATAGTAATGATCAATTCTCAAAGCTCACGAAGGCAGGTTATAATGTTTTGTCCGTGTGGTGACGGACTAAGAATAAAAGTGTCACCACCCCATTCTTTCCCACGGGCGTCATATGAGGCTACTAAGCAATTATCATCCATTGCATGACTGGTGGTAGGGCTGGGCACCAAGTGGGAGTACTCACTTAGTATCGGGCCCGAGCGGGTTGGTACCACCATCTCCCGTGTGACCGGCCATGAAGCACATCGTTGCGTTTTGGCTGTAGCATGAGATAGCCGTTAATTCTTTCATTATATATAGCTGAAATGAAATGGTGAGCAACGGCTTGACAATACTCAGAATAGTTGAGTCCATGAGCGACGGTTACCATTTACCATCAGATGGGCCGTGGCCGGTCTGCCACTACATGCAATAAAAAAAAAATAAGGCAATCATAATTTTTGCCATATGTTGTAGAGAAGGGCCGTGTCCATTGGAGGAATATATGAATAAAAGGTAGGCGTGGTAACGTACCGATCGTCCCTTCTGGGTGGGTAGCGATCGCGGTCACGGTCGCGGAATCCTCCATCACGGTAGCGATCGTCACGAGGTGCCGCATCCTTGGTCCGCCAGGTTGAAGAGCGTTCCTGTTCATCAAAATGTATAAAGAGTAAACATTTGGAAGAAGTCTAAAAAAATATAGGTAACAATTATGTGTAACAAAATATAGTTTCTTTTTTAAATAATTATGCTAGTAATTTTTTTTCGTTGCAAGTAATATTGACTAGAGAATCCTCTACAAATTTTATACAGGAATCTAAGGACACTCGGAACGAAGTGATAATGAAATAAATGAATTTGAAAAAAATAAACATAAAATTTAAATAACAATAACTCCTTTATTATGCCTAATCATACAAAACCAATCATCCACAACCTTAGTAACCGCAGCGTACCTGTGCTGCATGAATATGTATGTACCACAAATAGTGATACTGTATTGTTAAATGATATTGTGCAGCACAGGAATTTAAATCTTGAATCCCTTATTATATGGACCTATTGGACCCTTTTATGTGAACTATTTAAAAGCTAGTAAAAGCTCATGGTACACAAAATATACGTGGAAATTGAGCCCACAACGCGTGGTATGATCCATAAATTTTTGTTCTGATATTTCATTATGGTAATTTTTACATATTTTTTTGTATTTGACATGCTCGGCCATTTACAAACGCAAGTGCGAAAATGTGAAACATAAAATCATAGCCATGAGCTAGTCTACATTAATCCAGAAGATGTGGGTTCAAGCCCTATTTGTGGCTATATTTTTTTTTCTAATTCACATTTTCGCACTTTCTGCCTCACTAATAAACGTTGTTTATACAACGTTAGTTTTCAAATTAGAACAGTCTTCTCTGAATCTGTGTGTACTTTTGTGTCCAATATATTCTATATTAGTAAAATCGATACTAGGAGCAGTCCCTCTTCCTAGTGCAGATGTTCTTTCTACATAATACAAAATATATAAAAAAGTAAAACGCACTGCCGACGGCGGTGGATCTGCTGGGCCGCGTCGCCAGCTGCCACTTTCAGGACCACTGGAGCGTCCACCATATCGAGGTCTGGAAGCAAAATAAAAATTAATTTATGCTATCGGACTCGAACGTGTCGGTACCACCGTCTCCTGTGCGACATTCATTTCATGCACGGGGCCAGCGTGGTGGATTACGGCCTAAATACCTCTCACTATGAGACCCGCGGCCAGGAGAGGAAAAGTAAAAGGGTTGAAAAAAAAAGTCACAACACACCACAGTATGGTAGACTGGTACTGCTGTTCATGGACATACCAAGTGGTACAGTTAAACTGCTGCCTGATAGAATTGTGATGCCACCTATTGCCCTTTAGTTGCTTTAGTTACAAACAAAAATTATTAATTATAAATTACAAGATAGTTTAGTTAGCGATTGGATATTTGCTCTTCTTACCTATCTCTGTTTCTATCAGCATCTCTGCTGGCAGACTGCCAGGCACTACTGTCTTCCCTGCCTCTATCTTCTCTGGGACCTCGTTCATCTCTGGGGCCGCGTTCGTCTCTGGGGCCGCGTTCTTCTCTGGGGCCGCGATCGTCTCGGGGACCGCGATCGTCTCGGGGACCGCGATCGTCACGGGGACCGCGCTCATCACGGGGACCGCGCTCATCTCTTGCAGGGCGGTCATCTCTAGGACCGCGATCATCTTTGGGTCGGTCATCACGGGGACGCTCATCGCGTGGCCGGTCATCACGTCTGAAATCAAATCCTTGTTCTAAGTTTGTGTCAACCTACTACTACTCTCCTGAGTGTATTGAGATTTGTATGCAGAAACACCGTATAAAGTAACAAAATTGAGAAAATAAATATAAAATAAGAATAGCAGGATAGATACCTGTCTTCCCTTGGTGGTGGTCGTTCTTCACGTATGTCACGAGGCGGGTCTCGGCGAGCACCTGGGTGATGTATCATAAATTAGTACAATCGACTAGCTTTTTAATCCATAAATACTCGTAGGTATATTATAGGCGCATTGACACATGTAAAATGCAAAACTAAATATGAACTGGACTAAGAGGTGAGATTCACTTGAGTCTTTTCTTCCACGTACGAGCGTCCTTGCAGCTAGATATTCCATGTTACAAACCACACCACTTAAAATTATTATTAAAATTATTAAGGTTTACTTATGAAAACAGTTGCCAGTTTCTCATCGCTTTTGAATATTGGTGGGTAGCTTTCCAGTTTTAGAACAATCCATGCATGGGATTAATAACAAAATAACTCTTTACACGAATAATTATTTTCATATGCTGGCTTTTGCTTTAACGCGAAACTAGACAAAAGGACAGACAATGAGCTGAAAGTTAGGCAATATGGATTTGGGCAGAGAAACCACAGGGGCTAGCTGGCTGATTTTCTGGAGAAGGAAGGCATGATGAATGCCTTCTTCAGGGAACATTTCTAAGCCCTGATGGTTCAGTGAAAAACGAGATTTAACTTCATCTTGTCGAACAAACTACAAATATTCACAATTTAAACTGAGAATGATCACCGATTAGTCAGGGGCACTTTGAATATTAGCACGAAAGTCGAGCCATCTGCCCAATATCAGAACCCCGACAGTTTTCGACGACAGGCATGACCGACATAACCCAGCAGGTTGGCATGCTGAAGTGGCAAAACCAGGCCACATCACTCTACTAACCGACAAATGTTCGGGAAAAAAAATGTTCTCGAGTGGCAAACACATATGACAGTGCAGTGTAGCACAGCCTACCACTAGATGGACCGACGATCTGGTCAAAGCCGCAGAGTTGGATGCAGTCAACGCAGGACCGCTCGTTGTGGAGCTTTCCTGGAGAGGCTTATATCCAGCAGTGGCCATCAAGGGGCCGATGGAGATGTAGATACTGGCTTTTAATAAGTTAAAGCTAAAGAAAATAATTTATGAACTCACCTCCCCTCCACGTGTCAGCAGTGGTGGCCCTTTTCTCGTCTTTAGGTTCGTTTTTGCCGCGCCAGGCGTCATCCCTTGGGGGGCGTTCGGGTGCCTCACCACGTCGCCAGCTAGACGTCTGGGTCTTTTGTTCTTCCAACTTACGTTGAATTTCAGCTTCCTTGGCGCGGATTTTAGCTTCAGAGCGAGCTAACATTTCTTTGTGCTCTCTGAAACATTAAATTCGGAAATGATCCATTTGGGTAAACAGTACTTCATTTGATCATTGCAGAGGGTAATGACTTCAATTAGAAGAACAGTTGAGATTAAGTAATTCTTAAATAATCCTTGAGGATCTCCAAATAAAATAAATTCTAAATTGTGTGATCAAAGCTGCAAAAGGAACTTACTATTTCCCCTATATTGAATAAATACAAATATCACATTCCTATGTCATAGGAATACATGTATGTAGCCACTTAAATACTTATATCTCGTAAGCATATTGCATAGATGTCTGTAGTCTGAGTATACGTCATGTTTATAAAATCCACCAAGGCATAGGAATAATGCCTTAATGACGAAGACTTAAGAAATATATATTTAGTACCTCTCTTCTCTTTCTTTGCGCTCGCGCTCAGCTGCCATTTCTTCTTGTTGCTTCCTCTCTCGCTCTTCTCGCTCCCTCCTTTCCTCTTCCTCCTTTATACGCCGGGCCTCCTCCGCCGCACGTTCTTCTGCGCGACGTTTTTCGTCTAACCACTGTAACAAAAAAACAGTGAAGTTTGCAGATATGAATAGTTCGTAAGTAACTATCTATCAATCGTGAGCTCAATGCTCTAGGGCTGGTAAATAGGTAATAATAATAGGTCAGCTGTGCTACGCAATCTCCCAGCTGGGTCGATGCCTACTTATCGCGTAGATAGATGTTAGGTATGAATTTATGAAACAAGTACTTAGTCGTAGGTAGTTTTGCACCAGTTCGTGAAGTTTGAAGATAAATAATAACAAACATTTTTTTATATAGGCGTATTTGAAAAGCGGATTAATGCTTGTAAATGTATTCCGATAGATGGCGTTGGTCGTACAGACAAATGTGATGAGGAGATTGGGATGGCCGAAAGGTCGGTGCGGTAGCTATGTATGTCAAATGCTAACAAATATAGATAAAAACTATATCCAATGACTAATTCACAAACCTTTTTGCAAATTATCATCTCGAAAACTCAATATCACGTAAGTATAACGAGTTTAAAATAATCACTAGCACAACTTACACACAGTTCACGAACTAGTCTTGGGACCTGGTGGTCCATTTTTATTTTGTCGAATGTAAGCTTCAGACACATTGTCACCACACCTAGCATAAACACACACCATTTCGATGTATTCAACGTTAGATAACTTATCGATATGAGATTGTGAATCGATCGTGTCACAAAGGCCACATTAATACAAATCACAAACTGCGCGGGCGCGAGGAAGTTCGCAACTGCGTGACGTTTAAACTCAAATTCGGTCAGAGCCAAGGACAATTACCCGCCCCCGCCCTCCTCGTCGTACCCGCTTTCTCTGATAGCTACCACATCGCCGCGTATGTAAATGCCTACCTTATGTGGAGAAATGAAGAACTTAGAAATATAAATTTTATATTATTTCTTTTTGTATGGGGAAAAAATCATTGAATTAGAAAAAGTCGTAAAACAAAAATTGTCAAGTGTTGATGAACCAAAGCCCCCCGTCAGAGGTTTTGCGTTAGTTACAAATAACCCTGCATATATTACAGAACCCAGAAAAGCATAGGCTAGTTTTTATAAGGATTATTAGCTGTAACAGGATGTTGTTAAAAAAAACATAATGGTAACATTAGTAAGTGAAATTACCTCCTGGCGCCTCTTCTCGATCCTCTGCAGGCGTCGCTCGGCGAGGCGCTTCTCCCGCTCGGCGGCGAGCTTGTCGCGGAAGGCGGCGAGCCGCTGCGTGTAGGCGGCGCCGCGCTCGTTCCGCAGGCGCGCCGTGAACTCGTCGCGGTGCGGCGCCATGCGGCCCAGGCGTGTCGCCGTCGTCACGTCGCGCGCGCGCGCCTCTGTGCGCGGACGTGTACATTAAGTAAACGATACACGTCAAATTGTTTCAGTCTTATTTTTGTCATATTTTTTATTGCTTGTAGTGGTAGACGAGCCACAGCCCATCTGATGGTAAATGTCGCACATGGACTCAACTATACTGAGAGTATTGTCAAGCCGCTGCTCACCATTTCATTTCATCAATATGAATTGAAAGAATAAACGGCTATCTCCTGCTACAATCAAAACGCAACGATGTGCTTTATGGCCGCTCACACTGGAGATGGTGGTACCAACCCGCTCGGGCCCGATGCCAAGTGAGTACTCCCACTCGGTACCCAACCCTACCACCAGTCTTGCAATGGATGATAATTGCTTACTTTAGCCAAACACACCGACATGCTTCATGGTTATTCACACGAGAAAGGTGGTACCAACCTGCTCGAGCCCGATAGCAAGCGAGTTCTTCCTCTTGGTATTCAGCCCTACCACCAGTAATGCAATGGGTGATAATTGCTTACTACCCCTTTTCTTTGTTCCATCTATCCATCCATCAGCCCTTCATCGTCCACTGCTGGACATAGGCCTCCCCAAAATGGGGATTTTACCATAATCGCCACGCTTAGCAGGCGGGTTATCGCAGTGGATGTTTTAGTGCCCGGTCCTCCGGTAATCCCTTTTTCGGCTTTTACGACTCCCACAGGAAGAGACGGGGTGAAGCTATTCCTGGTGCCGAACCGCACACCCCATCGTTCGGGTCAACGAACAAGGTAGTGTGGGGCCTTCACCCACTAAAGAAACCCACCGTGTGCCGTCTCTCCACCTTTACAGGCGGGCCACCGGAACTATATTACATTCCTTCAGTGGTAATTGCTTACTACCCTTAGTCGCCTCGTATAACACTCGCGAGCAAGAATAGGGTTATGACACTTGCACTCTTAGTTCGTTACCACACAGAAAAAACTTTCTTCGACTCGAAACAGGGGGGTTAGGCAGAAAGTCATATTTCACGTGTCGACCGTATCGAGATCACTGTGATTGGTTGACAGATTACAGTGATTGGTCAACGGATTATTGTGACATCATGTGTCGGTTTATCGACCAATCACAGTGATCTCGATACGGTCGACACGTGAAATATGACATTCTGCCTAATCCCCCTGGGTCTAAAACCTGGGGGGTTAGGCAGAATCTCATATCTCACGTGTCGATCGTATCGTGATCATTGTGATTGCTCGAGAAATCCCCGTGATTGGCCAAAGGATTATTGCGACATCACGCGTCCGTTTCTCAACCAATCACAGTGATCACGATACGATCAACATGTGAGATATGAGATTCTGCCTAACCCCCCTGGAAACTGGCCATGGGCCTCAAATAGCATTTTCATTCAAGATGACGTTTCCATCAGCCGGCATTTGTACATCTGACCGCATACGCTGCGCGAGAAGGCAACGGAGTAGCGTGGCCCCTTCACCAACGAAATGACCCCTTGCTCATTTTCAGTATTATACCGCTTATTTATTACTTACTAGCTGACCCGTGCACACTTCGTTGGGCGGTAAACATTAAAAAACCGTATAATAGAAATATCACTCATAGATTACTTACGACACGGTCGCGGTTATCTATGTCGTATTATCTCTTTAACCATTCGTCCAAATTATATGCAGTAAAACGGAAAGGTCTTTTGTTTTAAACACTTGAGACGATAAATTTACTTATTTTGATAAGAATTCATAATTATTGATAAAATGACCAATAAACATGACCTACACAATTTAAATTATTACTTTAATATAAAAAACTACTTTTTTTGGCTTAAATATAAAAGTGAGACATATATTATGCTGTCGCTGACTTTTGTAGGCATTATCATGCTCTACAACTTTTCTCTAGAACTCAATCCTATATCTCTCATTGTTAAGGCAGCGTTCGTCAGAAACGTTTTCGTTCGACCGTTTTTCCTCCGACTTACCTTGCAAATCCGACTACCACGAAAAAGTCTCTTCATTTTTCCGGTTAATATATAGCATATGACACTCACAAATAACGTGGATTTCAATTGGTAAAAAAATTTCATAATCAGTTCATTAGATCCAGAGATTACCCCCCCCCTACAACCTCACAAACTTTACCTCTATAATATTAGTAGTTTTTTTTTGTATCTATTTGTTCTGGGGCTTAAAACATTAAATGTTAAGCCAGCCCCATCATAACCTAAACTAAAAAAAACCACAAAATATTATAAATTACAGAAAAAATTATATATAAAGCCCATAAATAGATCACAAATTTTTTAGTTATTTGCTTACCAACGAGTTGTTGAATACGCTCCTTCTCCTGTTGTTCCCAGAATGCCTTGTCCTGCACCTGCTTCTCCTCGAGGCTCTTCTGAAGTAGAGGGATCTCTTCCAGACGTTTAGCTCGCTCAAAGTAGTCAACCTGTTAACATAATAAGTTTTTATTATGAGACATTGTAAAGAAGCAAAAACCAACTTTTGCCTGCCGAGCCGCGGGCCAAGGCTAATATTAGAGGAAAATGAAGGTTAAGGACAATACCATAGAAAAAATAACTAAACATTGGAATAATAAAGACTTTTAAACTTTCGCGATTTGTACACATTATACATTAATATTAATATATATTATTATTCATATTAGTATGGTCACGGCCGATGCAATACGGTCGAAACGTCGGGAAATTAAGGTATTCAACCTCAACATTATATACGCGATTAAGACCCGATATATTAATATTAATGTATCATTGGAATAATATTTATTTCTCTTGTATTGCGTAGGATTGCTCCCTAAAATGGAACATATTAACCTGTAAAGCCATAAACAATGAATATTTTCTAAAGAGATGCATGGGTTTTTCACCAGAACTGCCTATATTAACCACAATCTTTCTTATTTCAAGATACGCCAAAAATAAGACGCATCATGCTTAGAGGTGAGTGCGATGTAAAATTTAAATAACATAAAGTTAAGTATTTATTAAAGAATTTGTTTTTTATATGACTTTATTTTAATATAGTTGCAACTAAATATCTTTAAAATAACGAAGATTTATATTGTTTCAATGATGAAAATGAAAAATAATGGCTAAATGACATGCCACAGAAAAAAAACAAAATCAGCGGGAAAACGGCGATCCCAAATTAAATTTTTTAGTCTCCCATTTTTTCTTTAGCTAATTCATGATTTCTATTTTTAATTTCCTCGTATTCGTAATGAAAAGCACAGTGTTTACCTCGGGATAAAGACTTATTTAGTCCTTCGAACTATTGGAGCGCTAAATAAGTTGCTTTCATCCCTAGGTTAACAATGTACTATTTCTCACCTACCCCCGAAGTGAATCATATACTTTTGTTATTTATGTTTTTATGGTGAGGTTCACAAGATCTTTTATCAAAGTTGACCCATGAATTCCTACAGGATCCCTTATATTTTTTTTAAGCTTGGTAAAAAATAATCAATTTTACATTTATCCTAATACTCTATATCCATCTCAATCTCTCGTAGGCTACTTTTCAGAAGTTTAACTTCTGCAGTGTTAATTGCACACATGGTTTTTTTGTTAATTATAATGACCTTCTTTTCCTGAGACTTGAGTCTGGCCTGTAGTTCACGACGCTCCTTCATCAGTTCTTCAGCTTCACGCTGAGCGATAGTTTCTGCGTCCATTTTCTTAAGATCCTGTATAATGAACAATATAATTACGTTATGGAAAAAATATGCAATTATTGTAACGAACTATATTTTTAGGAATGAAATGCATAAGCAAAGCAAGACTACTTTGTACTTCTTAAGAAGAAGCACTTAAATGACTTGTGTCGGCGTAAGTTAACACAGAGCGCACAAGAGTGAGGCGCCCTGTCGCGTCGCGTCGAACGCTTGCTGTACCTCCGAGGCCTACCGTGCACATTTATTGTGAAGACGTACACGGGATTTATTTCGGAGGATATTGTATAAAATAGTGTATAACGTGATGTTTTATACTTTGTTTTTGTACTACAGCAGTTTAAAATTGTCTTTAATTTATTTCGGAACACATGAGAATTAGAAAATTACATAATATATAGTTTCAGTGGTAGAGCTTAGCTTGTGCAGCAAGCATGGATAGAGGAAGTACTACCTTCTCACTGAAGATCAGCGTAAAATTAGGATAAGTACACCTATAGTTATTGCGTATGGTGAGGTGTCAGAGGTTCTCCTTCTCATTCTTCACTTTTGTTCCTTTCCTATCTTCTTTTTCTTGAGGTTGGGGACACTCGTCTTTGGTGTTGATAGCGTCTATAGGCTACAGTAACTGCTTACCATTTGGTGGGCCGTACGCGTAGTGTTTAGTTCATAGCACGTAGGTTTATCGTTGTGGACGTAGGTGTCGGAGAGCACGTACCTCCTCGTCAAGCTTCTGCAGCATCTTCTGCCCGTGCGCGGTCTGGCTCACGTGCGCCAGGCGCTCGCGCAGGTGCCGCTCGCGCATGGCGGCCAGCTCCGCGTCGTGCCGCCGCCGCTCGCGCTCCTCGCGCTCCGCCTCCTGGCGACGCGCCTCCGCCGCCGCCGCCGCGCGGGACACCTCCTCTTGTCGCCTAATCGATAATAGTGTAGCAAAATTTAAAAATAGTATGGCATCTAAATTATTGTCGTGAAGTTCTAGAGGTACCGTTTTCAAAGTAGCGTGTTGAACTGTTAGTTTGTAGCCCAAAGTGGCTCGGACTAGAAGTGATCACGTAAGTAGTCGTACCGTAGCTCCTCCTCCTCGCGCACGGTGTTGAGCCGCTCGATGTACTCCTTGCGCTCCTCGATGATCTTGTGCCGCTGCAGCACGCGGTGGTGCTCGGCGTGCTTGTGCTCGTGGTAGTGCTGCACGGTGGCGGCGCGCGCGCGCTCGCGCTCGGCGCGGCGCCGCGCCGGCAGCAGCGCCGCCGCCACGCGCGCCAGCACCTCGGCCGCGCGCACGAGCTGCCCGCGCACCTGCTCGGCGGGCGTGGCCTGCAGTATGGCGCCGCCGCACGCCTCGTCCGCGGTCGAGCACCACTCGCCGCCTCCCGCCTCGACGCCGAAGTGTACGCATCTACAAACATAACAAGTGTAAAGAATATAACTGAAAACGAAATTGTATTCAAATATACCTAATTACTATGGACAAAATATAACAACATTTTCTTTTCTGCTAGTTTCAGTTTCAATATTTGAATAAAATACTTCTTTACGCACGCTTGACTTGGAGAGTAAGTTAGTGCGTGACGTGAGCGTTACGAAAAGTGTTGATCGGACAAAGCGAACGGAAGTTGAGACGGAGATATAAGTTAATCAAGATAGAAAGAGAGAGAGAGAGTTACGTTTTATATAATATCATGGCGACAGCTTTAACCCCTCTGTGAAATTTGTCGTTTGCGCGCTCGCATATGGCTTAATATGTAGCCAAACTTCTTCGAAAAGATCCTCCCACATTGCGGGCATGTGAGCACACCACATATTTATAATTGATAGCCGCAGGTGGTCGGGCTTCCAACTCATAGCGCTTGGCATCAAAGTCAATGCGCCGTTGCTCCTCAACAACATGAACTTTCTTATTGGTGGAAGTCCTCCATTCGAGCCTATTTGCAGTCTACTCCTCCCACTTAAATAGTTCTATGCCGCATTTTTCCATATGCCATTTTAGCACATCTTTATATCTGAGGAGTTATCCGCCGTGCTTACGCTTGCCCTCCTCAAATTCCGAGTAAAAGACGCGCTTCGACACTCACTAATCTGACATTCGCAACACGTGCCCGCACCACCGAAGTTATCGCCGCATCAAATATAACTTAATGCCAGCTACATTGGCTCTGCGCAGCACTTCAGTATTCCGCATGCAATCATACCATCGAATTTTTTGTATTTTCCGTAGGCATCTCAGGTGGAAACGACCCATTCTTTCTCATTATTTGTTATATTTTATTTTTTTATGGTTTCAATGTTCAATTTTGCCGAAAAAACATTGCATTCAATGTTGATTAAATATTTCTCAAAAAGACTCTCTCCTTTACCGCAATGCCTGAAGACTAAAGTCTACAACCAATGCGTCCTGTCATGACTCACGGGGCCGAGACGTGGCCACTTACAGTGGGACTAGTCCACAAATTGAAAGTCGCGCAGCGGGCTATGCTCGGCGTCTCTTTGAAGGATAAAATTCGTAATGAGGTAATCCGACAAAGAACCAAAGTTACCGACATAGCTCGCAGGCTCAGTAAGCTGAAGTGGCAATGGGCTGGTCACATCTGCAGAAGGACCGACGGCCGATGGTGCAAGCGTGTCCTAGAGTGGAGACCGCGACTTGGTAAGCGTAAGGTAGGACGGCCCCCAGCTAGGTGAACCGACGACCTCAAAAAGGTCGCTGGGACAGACTGGATGCGGAAGGCGGAGGACCGTGTGCAATGGCGCATGTTAGGAGAGGCCTATGCCCAGCAGAGGACTGCAATAGGCTGATTGATTGATGTTTGTGGATCAAAAAGTATATTTGCCGATGGCTCGATTAAATGTATTAGCAGTAGTCACCTATACGCAGATTTACTAGAATCATTTCAGGAAATCACACAGCCACACAGACTTTTTGAAATAAAACTACGTTTACGGAATCTATCGCGTTTACTTGATTTTACTACTATCCCGACGTTTCGAATACTTTACAGCATTCATGATCACGGGTGGACTTAGATGGTAGATGTCCAAAGCTGATATGTTGTTTCAACGGTTTCATCTACCCACATTAAAATGATTTTACAAATTTTTGGTTTCTTTATTTCAACCCACATAATATTCGCTTAGAAACACATTTAAAAATCACTACTGTGGGTTTTTACCACCAGGCAAGTTAGTATTTCCGCATAAATTTAATAATCCATAACAAGTTGTTGCCTACTGAGTTTTCTTACCGGATCTTTCTCAGTCAGGCCGCCTTCCCATCTGGTGGTAGCTTTTTAGGGTTAGCTTCTATTAAAATCAATATATTTAATAATAGAAACTAATAATCAATATTGTCTTCTTAATAGTAGCTTTTTTGATTACTTAAAAATTTTAATTGGTAGTTTGTGGTAGAATTTTGTAGCACTAAATATAAACAAAAATTTTTAAAACTTAAAGGAGGATTATGCTAATTATATTACACTAGCTTAAAATCTCATACATTGTAAGCATAAATCTTAGAGTAGATATTTTTAATTGTGTTTCTAAACGATTATTATGTGGGTTGAATTAAATAAACCAAAAATTTGTAAAATCATATTACTGTGGGTAGATGAAACCGTTGAAACAACATATCAGCTTTGGACATCTACCCATCTAAGTCCACCCGTGATCATGAATGCTGTAAAGTATTCGAAACGTCGGGATAGTATAAAAATCAAGTAAACGCGATAGATTCCGTAAACGTAGTTTTATTTCAAAATGTGGAAAATTCGCGTAAATATTAGAAAGTATTATATACGGAACAGACAGACGGAACAGACATTCCGGAACATGCCGTTTACCATCACATAGAGACGACGGGCCCTCCAGTGCATACTCGCGCAAGAAGGTTGCCGCCGCACTGGTATGATAAGGTTAAAAAGGAGTTTGAAAGGAGTTTAATGCAAGAGCTAAGAATATGTAGACCTTCAAAAAGCGCATGGGCCAGCCCTTACACGTGGTGCCTAAAAAAGATGAAGTATTTTCTAAGATTGATATTTGTAGGACATATCATTGCATTAAAATTAGGCCAAAAGATGTAGAGAAGACTGCTATAATTACCCCTTTTGGGCTTTATGAGTTCCCCAGGATGACGTTTGGACTTCGCAACGCAGCTCAAACCTTCCAAAGGTTCATAAATAACACAGTGCTAGCAGGTATAGAACAGATAGGTTATAATAATTCCAGTCTAAGTGATAAGAGTAGCTATAATAATAACATAGGACAGTCCATTGTATTTGGATACCTAGATGACGTCATCATAGGGTCGGATAACGAGGCAATAAATAAGGAACATATGCGATTGTTATTCGAACATTTTAGGAAATACAAGATGTCTATTAATTTAAGCGTGTGTCTTCGGGCCGTCAAAAATAGATTTTTTAGGTTATGAGGTCACGGAAACAGGTATTAGTCCCTTACCTGACAAGGTCAAGGCTATAGAGACATACCCGAAACCAGAGACGATTGAACAGCTGCGTATCAGTCGCCATCTTACGAACCGCAGATGAACCACGTAGTCAGATAACTTTAAATACCGCCACCTATTTTTATGATTTATCAACTCTGGGCGGAACGTGACACCTTTTCGTAGGTGGGCCGGCGTTCATCGATTTATAAGACGTTATCACGTCGAAAAATTAGAACTATTGTTTTCAAACATTATGGTCACCCGAATAGAGTGAGATAAATTGACCTTGTACCTATTATCTCACTAAGACCGTTTCCTAGTATCAGTGCGCATTCCAGTTGTAGATTAGTTCCATGGGTGTAATTAATACATGTTCGGAAACGATAATTAAATTGCGACGTTTTCATTGGTCGTACGTCGATTGTCACACAAGTTTGAATAAAATTAACAGTTTTTTTTCACATAACTGTATTCACTTGTTATAGATATTAATATTATTAATAAATAATATATATATACTTATTGTTAAGTTTTACTTCAGTCGTGTGGTCTAAAGCACACTCTTTTTTTTTAATTCAGTTAGTTCAATGCATAATGTCATAATACACTTACGCATAACACATCAAAATAAACTTTAGTTTTTCTTGGAGTTATTAAGTAATTCATTATTTTTGGAAGAAATACCGAAGCAATGAACACTCTCTTCACTTTCTATTACCTTCCTTGAAGTTGAGCGAGAAATGCCTTTGGTAGTGTAACCGCTTACCATTAGATGGAATTATAGTATCTCTTTTCCAACGCAATGATAGCAATCTAATGTTAAGAAGAATGTTATATCCATCCCTAATTTGAGTTTCTACATAAAATCAATAGAGAAATGATCCAGCTCAAACATGGCTGTCTGTGACTGTGTTAACACTTATAATTTTGTGAATAAAAGAGTAAAACTAACTTGTTAGCATGATCCACTCGTATCTGCATATCGTTATGTCTGACGCAGTCTACGAGCAGACGCTCTAGGTGGAACAGATCATCAGTCGAAGCTAGCTCCAGTAGTCTTGAGAACTGGATGCACGCATAACATTGGGCTACTTGGCGAATCAGCCGTACAAGGGCTACGTCTCTTAGGGCTATTGTGTATTGGGCGAGCAAGGAGTCTGAAAAGTGATTATTTATTAGAGTATATGCTATAATATAAGATATTGTATAGGTACTAAATATTAACACAAAGTGTTTGTGACTGTTATTTTCGATACTCTGGTTGATTCTGCAGCATTGTGCTGGCAACACTGATGTATGTTACTTTAATTTTAGAATTTTTGTCACACCAAACAAATACTACTAATATGGTTTTACTGCAGTATCGTAATATATTTTATTTAATATCTTAAATGTACAGACATAGCTCTGTTACAGTTTTATAATAGTACTAGCCTTTGCCCGCGGCTCTGCCGCTTTTATTTAGCTTATATCTCAGGTTCACGATATAGTAGCGGGATAAAATGTATACCAGTTTTTAAGTCTAATCAAGAGCTATCAATATAATAAAAAAAATTGCATCAAAATCCGTTCAGTAGTTTTTGCGTTATGCGCGAACGAACAAACAGTTGAACAGACAAAAAATCTAAAAAATATATAGCCTAATACAGTATTTTTTTCACAAATATCTTAAATGTACAGACAGACACAGCTCTGTTACAGCTTTATAATAGTATATAGATAGATAGATGTAATACTCACTGGGGTCTTCTTCTAGTGACTTGATAATACTTTTGACGTTATTGCAAAGTGTCAGTGGGTCAAATTCGACCTCGAGCCACGCGTACAGCTGCTGCAATTGCGGCGTTGCCAAAGCGACCACGTTAAAGCGAACCACATCTGAGAAACGGTTAATATTAAATAATTTTCTAAAAAATAACAGTTTTAAAAATTACAATAGAGATGAAACTGGTGTTTACTTTTATTTATACAATTCATTGATATTTATTAAATAATTGATGCACAGATCATCATATTATCCGTGCTTAGTGTTGTGAGTTTGATTCCCACACAGGACTATACTTTGGGTGATCCACAAATAGATAGATAGATAGATATAGATACTCAGGGACATTTTCACACAACGTCCTCTGGTCCCAAACTAAGCTTAACGCTTGTGCTATGGGCACCAGATTACGGATATAATACATATACTACTTTTTTTTTGTAAATTCATACATAATAGTAGATAGAAAACACCCAGACGCAGTACAAATATCTGTGTTCATCATACAAATAATTGTCCTGTGTGGGAATCGAACCCACGACCTCGTGCACTGAAGTCGGTTACACTACCGACTACGCCACGTCGTGCACTGAAGTCGGTTACACTACCGACTACACCACGAGGCCCGTCAAAATGTTTGTTGAGTTGTACGGTTGGAAGTTCCCACGCGATACAGAGAAAATTTACTAAAGCAGAGCGTGGTGTTCTAAAAAAACATTGGTATGACGTAAACAAATGTTGAATCGGATTTTCAATATCCATAGTGATAAGCGCGATTATAAAAAGTCTTTTTCTTTTTAACTGATCAACTTATTATACAAGTGATATAAGGCTAGTAAACTATAGTCATATGAACAAAAAAAGAAAACTCGAAAACTCGCGACAAGTAATTCTTCGAGAAACTTCGTTCATAGAAAAAATGTGATTTAAATTATGTGCCGGCGTAAGTTAACACAGAGCGCACAAGAGTGAGGCGCCCTGTCGCGTCGCGTCGAACGCTTGCTGTACCTCCGAGGCCTACCGTGCACATCTATGGTGCAGATGTACATGGGATTTATTTCGGAGGAGTACTCATTATTACAATTTTTTGGCTAACTTATGTATTTAGATTAGTATTAAAATACAATTATGTATTTGTGAAACTGTAATTAAAAAAAACTAAAGATGCAAACTCATATACGTATATTAAACATTTTGATAAAAAAAAAGTTTTAAAAGTCTATTCTAAACAGGAGCCTGTTTTGAATTGTTCTTATAAAATATACCTTTCAACAAGCTGGCCCGGGTAGGTGGCTGAGCTAGCCCAAGCAGTACAGCCAATCTTTGAGATTTCTCAACTGGACTCTTATCTGTCTCAACGAAGCGGTCAAATTCCGGATGTAAAGATGGAAGCGGCACTGATAACACGGCTACCAGGACACGGCAGGCCATTCTGGAGAAATTTTACAAAAGGTTGTAAACAGATTGATATAGGGTACCTATATACTGTCTGTGGCCGTGTGGGGCCGGCTTTAGAATTGTCCCACCCCTCTGTCGTAAGAGCCGACTAAGCGAATACCGGGGGAGTGGGCAGCAGCACTCCCTCGAGTATTAACAACATCCACTGCAATCGCCAACCCGCCTGCCAAGCGTGGCGATTACGGCACTATACCCCCAATTTGGGGAGGCCTATGTCCAGCATTGGAGGTCGAAAGGCTGATGGATGGATGGATGGACTGTATCAGAAACCTGAGATATAAGCTAAAACGCTGTTGTCTGCAGTGTGCCTCAGACAAAGGCTAATTATAAATATTATTTATTTCACCCATCACTGTAGTACTGATAAGCATGGGGATATAACGGGATTTACAGGTGTTATGTACAAATAAGGAACTTACTTCTGCAGCTCCTCGGGAGTGATGTTCTTTTTCATCTCTCTAGATAGTTGGAAGTGCTTCAAAAGAGCAGCAGCATGGAAGAGGCAGTGTCCTGCCTTCCAGAACACGAGTGCCAGCTTCCCATAGTAGTTAGCCATAGTTTTAGCTACTGGTGTCTTCTTGGACATATTCATCAGATTATGGATGTCTTCTATTGCTTTATAAGCTTCCTGTGAATTTAAATTAATACCTAATTAATTAATTTGCTAAGATATATAGGTTGTTATTAACAACAACATAATTTCTTAGGGTAGTTCCAGTGGCCCGCCAATATAGGCGGAGAGACGGCAAACGGCGGGTTTATTTAGGGGGTGAGGGCACCACACTACGTAATGCTATATTCCATCCATACTTGTATGATCTTTTGATTTCTTTTTGAAAAAAAAGTAACAGTTATAGGGGTTGAACTCCAATGCTGTTGAAAAATGAACACACAATTTATATTTTTACATACCTGCCACAACTCCATTTGTATAGCACTATCTAGTTGGAATAACCTGGTCTCCAGGTTCAGCTGCTGAGTTTCCGGCTTGGAGATGCTCACATTTCCAGTTTGCACCTGCAATGAACATAATGTTTGATAAAACTTTTAGCAAATGTCCATGTGATATGTGGATTCTTTGAAGAACTTGTTGTTAATAAACATATACCTATATTAGATTTATGTGCTCAATCAGTGTTAGCTTTACATTATACCGGGACACACATTAATAAAAAAAAAAATATATATAAATCAGAATGATATAATATATGTATGTAAAGATAATAAAAACATTGGTTTTTTTTTAATGCGGCAAACCTGTTACTGCCCGGCCCATTAGAGTAAACTTCTTATATTTTATAGCAATATTTTAAGTGAAAGTCATAGGCTGTTAAACATCCTGCTAAAATCCTTGACGAAGAAGAGACTGAACAAAAATAAACAAGCACTATCTACAACAATAAATTTTAACGACTGTGGTATGAATAGACTTTTTAAATATTGAAACTATAGCTCGCAATTTTTTTTTAAACCTGGTTTATTTTAAATAGGTCCTTGGCAACCACAGTGCACAGTTAGTGTATATAATTAAATGTATATAAGTCAAATACTTACTGTAGGTTTGCAAATATCTTCCAGATGTTTCCTCAGTTTATCGCATAGCTTCCTGAACTCAGTCTTGCGTGAATATTTCAGACAGAACTGGAACGCCATCCGTGCTATATCATGGTACAAGGTCTCTACGTGTGCATTTGTACGTAGAAGTTCCAAGCATTGGCAGTAGGACTCCCATAAGAATTTCACCTTTAACAAGTTTTAATGTAGTAAGTTAGTGTAGTATTTTAGGACAAGTAGTGCCAAAATGATTTGCAAACAATTCAATTTTGAGTTTTGTTTATAGAGGGGAGAAAATAACAGATCACCGCACAAGGATGCTGTTTTAAACTAGAGTCGTCAGGCAAGGGCTTCAAAGGCATCCGAAATCGGGAAACGCACTTTCTCTTGAGAGATACATAGTATTCTGAGAATTTTACACATTATACTTTTTATTCCAATTAGGCAGTATGCAAGACGAGCAACATTGTCAAAAACTAAGAGTCCCGCTCGGTGCGTTAGTCATGGATTGTCATACACTTTTCTCCCGTTACATTCGTGTGACAGCAGTAGTATATTATTACACCGAATCCGTTTATAATGATATCGCAGGGACATAACAAACACGTCATACAAAGCATTTTGTAGAAAATAAACAATCTCCTATTTTGTTTAGTATGTATTTATTTTAATATAGAGAAACAATAGTACATTGTTAACCTAGGGATGAAAGCAAAGCAAATTTTGTTTTTTTTCTGTGGCCTGTCAGCTATTATTTTTCATTTTAATCATTGAAAAAATATAAATCTTCGTTATTTTAAAGATATAGTTGCAACTATATTAAAATAGTTATATAAAAAACAAATTCTTTAATAAATAGGTACTTAACTTTATGTTATTTCAATTTTACATCGCGCTGTAATTGACTGGCTGTACAGAAAATAGAACTGTTTTTTTTTAAATTACTCAGCTGTCAGTTGAAAGTAATTCTCCCTAGGGCTGAAAAGTATTACTTTCAACCCGCTCCTCAGGCAACTTCAGGTCTACTTTCAGAGTATGGATAATGAAAAATCAATTACCCACCGAGAGCCACCCACTCAAAACAAAAAAGCCATGCACGCGCCGAACGTCGTCGGGTATCACGTGACTCTCCCGAACACTGCCAAAGGTGTTAGGAATCATGCCGGTCACTATAACTGGACGCAATTTATTAAAAATGGGTCACAATAAGCGGCATGTCACTATAAGCGAAGTCATTATATCCAACTTAGTTATAAAGAATTTTATATGAAAACCAAAGTTCACTGTGTAATTACGTCATAATAAGCGGTTGGTCAATATAGGCGGAGTCATAATAATCGGATTCTACTATACTCCTAAATTGTTTCTCTCTGATGGTTGTGCCATTAAATCACATTTTTATTTCAGTATGAAAGCACAGTACACACGTCCAATTTAATATAAATTAAGATATGTATTACATTTTTTTTATGTCTTCATGTTAGTGTACATACCCATGGTGTGAGTATAGTCCTATCAGAGCGGTCCTGAGCATCTTCTCCTGAGACAGCACTGAGCAGAATGCTCTCTGGAGTGGCAAGGTTGTCCAGATCATCAGTTTCAATGACAGCTTGCGTAGACTGTGCACGTGCTGCCTCTGTACGTTCTTCAGCCATGCGAAGATATCCCCTATTGAAAAACATTAGGAAATTTAGAAAAGCCTATATAATATAAAGCTAATATGAAGAATGCACCATTCATAAATTACATCACACTAAATTATTTTTTGGATCTGCCCTATTGTCACAAAATATAGACTCCTCCTATGAAAGTGTCTTGTATTGATATTGACTAATAAGGTTTAAATAAACTGCAAATGCTATATCTTTATTTTCAAAATAGTATTACCTCATATCTACTGCAGATATCAAGATGGTTGCATTGGCTAAGCATATAGAACGGCTTTTTTAGGAGATGCAGGTTCAAATCCTGCTCATAACTATTTTTTTATTTAAATTTGGGCACTTTGTGTTTTCGTCCAAATGTTTCCAAAACCACACCACCACATTTGTCACACCAAGGGAAACACATGCTTAAATAACAGTTAGCAATCCATTTGGAAACTTATTATTTTAAAAACACAGCATCATTCCTAGAAGTGATGTTGTCATACGCATAAATATGTATGAGGACCATTCATCAAAAGTAAACTTATGAATTCTACCTTTGTGTATCCATCCTCTCCTGAGTATATTTATTTGCCCTTGTGGAGCTATTATAGCTAGCAAGCATCCCAAGGGAATACCATAATAAATAAAAATATGGATAAATAATGGTCTTAGGGTATACAACTTCCACCGAAGGAATGTAACATGGTTCCAGTGGCCCGCCAATAAAGGCGGAGAGACGGCACACGGCGGGTTTCTTTAGTGGGTGCAGGCCCCACACTACCCTGGTCGTTGCCCCGAACGATAGGGTGTGCGGTTAGGAACATTTTTTCCCGCCATAACAAAAAAAAAAGTCGTTTTTAAGACTTTTTAAGCATAGGCTTAGCACAAAGAAGCGCACCCAATTTTTTTTGCCAATAATTCCATCTTACAGAATATGGTAAAAAATGAGAAGGTAGTTAAAGAAACTCATGACTAAGATGGATCATCCAATACTATGCTAATAAGTGTATATTTTATTTTTATTTTACCACTAAATTTAAATAAACAGAATACCATTCTAGATGTGATCATCCAGAAGAAAAATCTTGAGCATGCATCATTATCTATTTCACATTTTCCTAGTTTGTGTTCTGGTGTTTGGCGAGCATATGAAGTGCTTGTGTTCCATGCTCTGGCTGCATTATGTCTACGACCACATGTTTTTATGTTTTTTTATGGACATGATATTTTCATAGATGATTTTAAATAGAGGAATAAGTTTCTGATGGGATCTAAATATGGCTGCAAATACAGTAAACAGCTTGGGGTGCTATTTCTCAATTGGCTGCAACCCTTCCAACAATCACAATGTGACCATATTTAGACTGGCAACCCGGCAGAAACCTTTTATTAATTATCTATAATCTATATAAATAGCATTTTAATTAAAAAGCACATGAAATCATATAGTCAGATTTCAGAATATTAAAATTTGTACTATTAAAAATTACAAAATATTTAAATAAGCATTCATAACTATCATATACCTTATAACCTGCTCCAATGACCCTACATTGACAGATTGAAACATATTTCTGTATTGAAACAGCCCTTCCTTGGCAATATGAGACTTGCGTAAGTCTACGCATAGTTCCAAATATTTGAACATGATTGGTTCCAACACAGACTCGGACCAGTTGTATGCCCATTTTTTGTTGCGGAATACTTCTTGCAAGGTGTCTAAAGCTCTTGCAGGTTTATCCAAGTCCATAAACTCTGAAAAATATTATATTGTTTTAATAACAATTTTCAAACTATGTCAAAACATTCTTACATTATAACAAGCTTATACCAAACTATGCATAGGTACTAGAAAATTAAATCCTCTTTGGTGTGGGATACGGAGAGTCTGAGAGATACGGAGCTCCTTAATGAGATAAGAAAAATTCTATCTAAGAAGCTAAGCCATACATATAAATTTGTCATCAAATCCATTATGCCTTAGGTTTGTCTTACCCTAAAAATACCTATACTATGAAAACTGGGTTTTTTAGTATAAAAAATATCCTGTGTTAATTTAATGTCTATCTACCAACAAAATATCTTTTAAATCCATTGTTGCTTTTACAATTTACCAACATCTTCAGAATCTTTAGCAACTAAGATACTAATTAGTTAAGGATTTGGATTTTTCATTCTGGTTTCATTATCAATATTTCTATTGACTGGTGATGGTGGCCACCAACAAGGTGACAACCTCACAAAATCATTGTAAAATAGCAATTGATTGTTATCATTTCAAGAAAATGGTGGTTGCAGAAGCTTGTAGTAGTACAGAAGAGTAGTTGGGATAGATTTCCAAAAGAATGTGAGTTTGAGTCGTCAAATGTGGTGACTTGTTTCATTTCAACATTGAATACTAGTAGATTATAGACATTGAATATGCATAAGGCATATACATAGATAACAAAATTAATTTATCTTTACTATTAGTACATTAGGTATAAGACATACCTAAGACATAACAAAGAGAAAAATATTATTATTGACAATTCCGATAACATAAAAGTAGTATCTTATTACAAAATATAATTATTGAGTGTAGATAAGAAAAAAATAAGTTTGTTTTAAGTAAGAAGTGTTTAGGATGGATATTAAGATGATAGGGAGGGGATTTGGGCCTCCGACGCTCTCATTTACTATACGAAACACAACGTAGGAGTATCAGGCGATTACAAACACAGGCTTGGTGATACACATACATGTTTTATGCATTCCATAAATAAATTGGAATATATGATAGATTTATTCAATGATATAGGTAAAATTAGAATTGCAGTTCCGTGTTGCTTACATGACGGTAAAATACAGATATACAAATTTCATACCAAAATTAGAGGTTACATACATATTGCTGACGCTGTTACGCAAAAGTCATTTCACGAATCCTATGGTTAACGTTGAGATCTATGAGGGACCTATAGACTTTTTATCAAGTATATTCAGTTATTTTTATCCAATAGAGTATGACTAAGATTTAATATAGAACCATATAAGAAAATTACATTGATACAGATGGAATATTTTGAAAGGTCGTCCCAACATGCAACGTGGTATCCTGAACAGTATATGTACTCACCGTTGGCCCTTTTAAGGGCATTCTCTGGTCTCTGACCATATCGCGCCATTTCGAACACTAATTTTCACTTCATTTAACACAGTTTTGGCATCTGAATTATGGTGCAGAAGAATATAACAATATTGCTTCTAGACACCGGCCTGTCAAGAGAAGAGCTTACAGAAATTATGAATCAAAATGGCGGACACGGACAGTGTTGCTATCACGGAAATTAGAGCTTTCATAATCTGAATTGGCGCAGAATATTTACAAAATTGCCGAAATAATATTTCCTAGTTTATTAAAAAAAAAGGTCTTTCCTCATTTATTTCTCCTCTGTAAAGGTTTTTTATCGGTTCTCCCACTTTATAATCTCGTTTATTATTTAGGTTATTAATGCATGTACCTTGGTCTTCATATTAAAATATAGTCTCTGATTATTCCTTTACAGTGTCTAGCTATGGGTATGTGTTTGTGGAAAATGTACAATATAATTATATGTATAAATAGAGAAAAATGCGATAGTGTTTTGCAAACATGTGTTGTTTCATGGTTCTTTTCTGAATACATATTAATGTCACAGGTTGAAAATTTGTTGATATTTAGTACCCAAATCTCAACTCGTCATGGATTATTTAATTAATTTGTAAACAAAATGAAAATAATGAATATGCAATATCGGCTGTGTTCTAGCGACAGCGCGTTTGTATATGTGAATTCTGTGTGAAAAAACGTTGAAAATTGTTTTTAGAATTTGATTTTTTAAATATATGTTATTTGAGCACGCAGGGATTTCAAATATGGCTAGCGGGGTGGGAGTCCACATGACATATTTAGTATGCACCACTAGCCAATTGCCACATTTTATGATATGGCAATAAGAAGGCAAATTTCTTCTAAAAAAACATTGATGGATTGCGGCAATTTCCGTATCAATAACTCGGAGTCGGACTAACTGAGATCCATCCACAAAATAAGACTTCTCTCTGATTTAGTTGGCTCTCGCGACCTCTCTTAGAGTAAGACCTTCCTCCTCTTCCTTCTATATGAAATCTTTTCATCCACAAAAATAATTTTATGTTTTAAGCTCCCATCTATTGCCTCAGTTTTTTTTACGGGAGAATCTATTTCCTTTCTAAAAGCCGTACTATTTGTATAATCCCATAATATCCCAAAATCTATTATATTTACCGATTCTAAGAGCTCTCTGCAATCAATATTAGCCAACTCTTTCAAATCCAAATCTAGCCATACCCCTATTTTAAAAATTAGAAAGAAATTGTATTTATTCCATCAGCTGGGTTTACATGTAGTTTTGCCTTGGATCCCAGGTTACTGTGGTATTCCAGGAAACGAGACTGCAGATTCATGTGTTTCCAAAAAATCTAGTTTATCGGGTTCTTTGGATAACTCCATATTTTTTATTCCTATGACCTTTGCTCTTATGCTAAACCTCTTCTCTCTAGTTCTTGGTCTGGGCATTGGCACAAATCAAGTTATAAGGTAAACATTTTACATTGATTCAGCCGGTTGTTCCGAGTAAACCATGGTTGTTCTACTAATAAAAAAATCTGAATAGATCTATCTCTACAATTTGCCGTCTTCGACTAAGTAATTCTTGTAAACCAGTCCATCTTCATAAATTGAGGATTAGGGATAGCTCTCTTTGTGAGTGTGGATTGAATGAAGGATCAGTGGAACCCATTCTTTTAACTGTCCTTTATTACGAGTATATATGTCCCTGTACGATATCCTCCCTCCAGACTGATATCCCCCGTCCCACCTCATCCCAATTACTCTTATCCCTCACATTTCCTCCATATAGGTTTACCTTCCTCCGACCTTTGTCAAGTTTCCATCCATCCATCCATTAGCCTTTTAACGTCCACTGCTGGACATAGTCCTCCCCAAGAATGGGATCCACCAACAAATACACATAATATTGAAAAATTACGAATATTCAGAGGTATTTAGGGCCGCGGACTTGGGATCGAACTCGATACCACTGTCTTCGCAGTTAGGGTTCACCACTAGTCATCACTAGCTAGAAATGTACCAGGGTCGGACTAGGCCGGAAGGGCCCGGGTGGCTCCCGTCAGGGCCCGAGACTGGATAATGGTAGATGGGATACTAAAAACAAATTATTAATTATCAACGATTATTAGGTACTAACAAGTACAGTTTCAGCTAAACTGTTAGTAACACAATCGTAAAAGCTGCTGTTCTCATAATTCTTGATTAGATCCGATTGCGTTCTAGCCTGCGCGGCCCGCGCAGGCTAGAACTTATGCTACTTAGCATGCCACGCAACGTACGCCCGAGGGGGCCCGCGCTAGCTGGGGCCCGGCTGGCAAACGCCACCTCTTCTATATGGCCAGCCCGACGCTGAAAGGTACTATATAATAAGTCGTGGTGATTATCTACAATTAACTGAAAGAAATTAAAAAAAAATGGTGTTAAACGTTAATCAAATAAAATCAAATTTATAAATAGGTCTTTATTGGGTTATTAGCTTTTTCGCCACATATTTACATTAATAGGTCAACAGTTGCTCTAGAAATTTCTTCATAGGTAATTCCAGTAGAACTGTAACAGGAACGGCTAAGCAATAAGTGATGACATTTGTCGACACCCAGTCAACGATCTGAAATAAAACAATTAAAAAGCGACTATACACTTCATAATTTTAAAAGCGTAAGTAGGCAGGTAGTAGATTGTTTCTTTAGTGGGTGAAGGCCCCACACTACCCTGTTCGTTGGCCCGAACGACGGGGTTTGCGGTTAGGAACATTTTTTCCCACCTTAACAAAAAAAAGTTAGTAGATTGTTATAGAGTAAGAGTATATGGTACATAATACCTTCAAAAATAATAGAGACAGTGTTAGTTATATGAAAAATAAAACATTCTTAAATCGTAATAGTTTTTATTTTTATGTATCTAAATAGATCTACTGGATATAAAAGTTTTGAAACTTATAAATTCGTATTATGGATAGTATTTATAAAAATTGTTCTGTGATTTAGTACGCATTGTTTCGATAGATGGCGTTATACATGTATGAATTTCGTCAATTTCGCGTGCACAGCGAGTCGGTGACGCGATATCATAAAAGTCGCGAAAGGCAATGTAGGAGTTTTTGCTTCAACTACCCTATATATCTAATCAACTGCGAAGAATTGGATGTGATATTTTGTACAGCTAAGAAAAGACGGTCAAGGACATTTTTGGGGTGGACCACCCGTATCTCTTAGGGGTATGAAAAATAGTTTAGATCCTATTCTCAGACCTACTAAATATAACAAATATAATATAACAACCTACACACAAAATTTCATAAGAATCGGTTTAAAACTGGTTTGAATCAATTTCGCGTTTGTCACAGTAAACAAAAATTAAAGGGAATAATAATTACTGACAAAGAATGATGGTCGTAAAGACAAATGTAAAGTGGAGATTTGGAATCGTCGTTGGGCGACTGCAAAACCTTAGTGGTCTAGAGCACATCCCTAGATTGGATGGGACGAAGGTTCGAATCCTGCTTGCAGTAAAATTCCCTTTTTCCACTTTCACAAATAATTTGTTATTGACAGAGAATGATTTAAATAACTACTAACCACGTCTAATCTAGACGAACTATATGCAAGTGGCTTGCACGCAATAGTCAAGTTGATGCACCAATGCAACAGCATCACCGTTAAAGACATACGCGCCATTGTAGTCCAGCCACGCCAGCTGAAAAATCGTTTCAGTGGACCTGTTGAAAAACAGTTAAGAATTTCGCTAAGTATACTCAATAAGTTTATCCTTTTAATTTGAAGTATTTCGTATTTGTTGGGGAAATACATACCTAAGTATGTAAGTTTTGAAATTTGTTCTTTAAAGTAGCTGAGCATGTCAAGTGCTAAAATATAGATCAAAATAGGTAAGTTTAATTTAAAAAACAATAGGCTACGTCATTTAAGAGAGCCTTGATTGTACTCGTATTTAAATATCTCTATTTATCTGTATTTCTACATTTTTCTATTAAGTGGCTTGAAATATGTGAGTTTCTTATAGTAATGTATATTATGCATACCTACGAATATAATTGTAATAATGCGAAAAAATACTATGGGACGTTATATAGAAAATTATAAAGAGGGTCAATCCCTCTGCAACCTGCGGCTTCTATTCTATGTATTTTCTGATCAACCGAGCTATCGTGATATTCACTCGGGGTCATCAATTTCCATAACACATTCCTTCTTAATGTCTGGGGTGATGTCTACGCTATCGGCCGGGTAGGTACATTTTTTATACTACTTTGGAGGCAAACAGTCATATCCCGATAGTATGCTGGGATAAGTAAAGGTCCACCATTACGTTGTTCCGACCAAGGTAAGTTTACCTAATGTGCATTATTTTATATATTTTTTGAGAATTTTACGTGCTTATAGCCATATAAATAAAAATAAAGTGAGAATATGTGAAATAGAATATGATCGCTACGAGCGGTTCAAACCCGCGCCTTCTGAATACCAGAGATTTTTATTCAGGGTTATGACAGCGTACCACTGAAGTAATCCAACCTAGTACCAGTGGTCCGTCAACACAGCCGGAGAGACGGCACACGGCAGGTTTATTTAGTGGGTGAGGGCCCCACACTACCCTGTTCGATGCCCAGAACGACGGGGTGTGCGGTAAGGTACACGTTTTACCGCCTAAACAAAAAAAAGTGCTATGACAGCATGTAATAACTTTCAGGAATTATGATGAAAATAAATGAAAATGTCCTTGAATATTGTATTTGACAGCCGAGAGCCATTGCTTAATGTGCCTTCCGAAGATCCACAGAGGTGTGGTGTTCACAAACAGGTGTTACTTACTTTTTAGCCACCCATCTGATTGCCAGCCGAGCGAAAGTTGCTTAACTGCACAACTAGGCTACTACATTTATATAGGTATTTATTAACTATTTTATTAATTCTACTTACTGTCGACATTGGTTAGTCCTAGCAGCGATATACACATAAGTATAGAATAAAATGGTCGGTCTATTGCTATGTATGTGGCATAGAATACTTGTGACTCGTAGCCACGAAGGACACTTCCCATCAGGCCTCGTATGAATAAGAACGGAAAAAGGCAGTAGTGGAGATACACGAACCACTAAAATAAAGAAAAAAAGGTCAGTTATAGTGTGTAATACTATCTAAGGTAGGTCCTAAATAATTGTGGCGTAAATGTAAGTAAACTGTAGCGTAACGGTGAAGCCGTCACGCCACAATTATTTAGGACCTACCTAGGGGTCTTAAAAGAAATTAAATAGGAAACAGATTGAAATAAAAATTAATAAATAACAAAACACGTTAATTAGGAACAGATTTTTTTTTTCTAATTACTAGTAGAGTTATATGTCTTCTAGAGATTTATTCACAGCAACACTTGGATACCTCAAAAGACGTTCTTGTACAAAGGTTTACTCCCTTTAGCATTTCGTACAATCCCTTCCGTCCTAGAAGGCCAGACCCAGTCCCAGAACCAGACCTTGAGGTCCAACAGATCACACCTGAAATATCTGAAACGGCCTCCAGTGAAGAACCAAAACTTCAAGACAATCTTCAGAAGACCCTTGACAACTTTTCAAGAAACTTTAAGACAATTCGGAGCTTTGACAGCTATCTCAATAGGACCACGCCCGAGTCCAGAATCTAGAGTTGTTTACCAGACCATGCCCGAGTGTAGAATGAATCAGAAACTTCTGCTATGTTTACAGGACCATGCCTGAGTCTAGAACATAAATAAATAACTATACTTGGAATAGATACGCCACTTTGGATTCAGTCTTGGAGATTTTGTTCCGTGGTCACTAGATGGCGCTATGTACAATGTATGAAGCGCGGTGATATGACTGCCGCTAGATGGCGCTTTAGTTAATATTTTTGTTTTTGAAATTGCGTGATTCGTAAGTAATAAATTGATTACACAATAACTGAGCTCACACTTGATTAGGGATTTCATAAACTGTTATCTAATTTTATAAAATTAATGCATTTTAAAGTATTTTTTGGAAATATTTAATGAAATAATGCGCCTCTATTGAGAAAAGCGCCATCTATATTCTTTTCTAGACCCTAAACTGCATCACCAGACGGCGCAAAATTGCACACTATTTTTTGGTGAGCTAATGTACGGCAGTTGCACCCCCCTGGTCTAGAATGAACTAGAATGCCTCCGCAACGTCTATGTATATCTTTATCTTCGAACTTGACTGTTCGAGCTTCAGACTTTTTGTATTTTAAAATAAATGTTTCTTTTCTTATGGGTATCATTTGTAATCTATTTAGAAAAGAAGGATTTAGGTAATATTAGAAAAGAGGATTTAGATAATATTACAAGTGTTAGAAATGATTGTCGCTTATAATCTGTTAAGCAAACACAAGTGAGCTTTCTGGGCCCGTAGAATGTAACTCACTAAGTATCGACATCGCATCGTAACATTGTCATTGGTTGAGAGATCTTGAAAGATCATCGTGATTTGTTGAACGCTTATATTACCGCTAGACCACCGAGGCAGTTATCTATACTATTATAAAGCTGTAACAGATTTGTCTCTGTACAGATTAGCAGGATCCCGCTTTCCCTTACATAAAGAACCTATTCCATATTCACAAATAATAGTAGCTTAACATGTCAAGTGCTAAAATACAGATGAAAAATTGTCTCTGTACATTTAAGCGCATCACGCCAAAACTACTTAACAGATTTAGATGAAACTTTTTTGTGTGATAGCTGTTGATTAGACTTAAAAACATATACATTTTATCCCGCTACTATATCAAGAACCTGAGATATATCTCAGGTTCTTGATATAGCTTATATATAACTTAAAAACTAACTTTTGACTGCGGTAGGGCCGCTAGTAAAGGCTAGTCAGTATCTGTGTATAGTGAATAGAATTATACTTACCTTGTGTTCAGTTAATTTAATTTGTCTCTCGTCCAGTTCGAATTGTATGTGTGCCATTATAAGGCCTACGAAGCACGATGGTAAAGCGGCCCATGACGATATATACACATGTGTAAAAGATGGCGAGGACCGGAATATTGTACGAGAATATCTGTTCACATACATAAACAATATCAAATTTAAATAGTCCTATTTACAGACTACTTCCACAAAATATACCAACTCAAATGGAAATGGACCGGTCACGTGATACGTGACACGACGGAAAAGTGGAGTAAAGAGGTCGCAAATTGGTACCCTCCAAAATCAAAAAGAAGTAGAGGCAGACAGCACTGCAGACGGGAAGATAAATAAATAAATATTCACGGTCATTTTCACACAACGTCCTCTGATCCCAACTAAGCTTAATGTTTGTGTTATGGGTACCAGATTACGGATCATCCATCCATCCATCCATCAGCCTTTTAAAGTCCACTGCTGGACGTAGGCCTCCCCATGAATTGGGGATAGTGCCGTAATCGCCACGCTTGGCAGGCGGGTTGGCGATCGCAGTGGATGTTGTTAATACTCGAAGGAGTGCTGCTGCCCACTCCCTCCGTATTCCCTCAGTCGGCTCTTACGACTCCCATGGGTAGAGAGGGGTGGGACAATTCTAAAGCCGGCCCCACACGGCCTACGGATATAATACATATATTACTTTTTTTTTGTAAATACATACATAGTTATAATAAATAGAAAACACCCAGACGCAGTACAAATATCTGTATTCATCGCACAAATAATTGTTCGGAATGGGAATCGAACCCACAAACTCGTGCCCGGAAGTCGGTTACACTCCACCACGAGGCCCGTCAAAATAATAGGGGTTAAAGTATGAAATTGCCGTTTTATTGTAATAGGTACTTCGAATTGACATAGCACCTTCATGATTTGAGATTTTAGAGAGAAATTTTTTTCAAACGTTACCTATGAGGTTCTTCTTTTAAAAAATGTGCAACATTCGATTATCGACTTTCAGTTGTTTTTTTATTCAGCTTAAAGACAAGAAAGATGGATACTTCGAAAATTCGAGTGATTTTTGAATACGAGTTCCGACGCGGAACTAAAGCAGCAGAAACAGCTCGCAATTATCAATGTTGCGTTTGGAGAGGGGACTGCTAATGAACGCACCGTGCGATTTTGGTTTAAACGCTTTCGTGATGGAAATTTTGATTTGAAGAACGAACCACGTAAAAGACCGCCAACACATGTGAATAACAATGAATTAAAAGAGATGGTGGAAGCCGATCCGACTCAAACTACCTAGGAATTAGCGGCATGGTTTAACGTTACCTTACCAACAACATTGACTCATTTGCGTCAAAACAATAAAATAAAAAAATATGAAAAATGGGTGCCTCATGATTTGACTGATCTGCAGAAAGAAACGCGTGTTAAAACTTGTGTTGCCTTGTTGAATCGATACAGAAACGAAGGAATATTGGATCAAATTGTGACATGTGATGAAAAGTGGATTCTTTGCGATAACCGTAAGCGAATAATGCAATGGCTGACCCCAGGTCAAACGCCGCAACAGTGTCCTAAAACAAAGCTTACCAATAAAAAGTTAATGGTAACTGTTTGGTGGTCTCAGCATGGTGTTATTCACTATAGCTTTCTCCGATCTGGTCAAGCAATAACGGCAGATGTCTACTGTGCCGATCTCCGAACAATGATAGCAAAACTTGCAGTGAAACAGCCCCGTCTAATGAATCGATCTTCACCATTATTGCTCCATGATAACGCGAGACCTCATACAGCACGAGAACCCATTTTAACTCTACAGGACCAGGAACTGCATTTAGAAACCATTCGTCACCCTCCGTATTCGCCAGACCTTGCTCCAACGGACTACCATTTTTTTCGTGATTTGGACAATTTTCTACGTGATAAAAAGTTTTCTTCCCAGGAGGCAGTACAAAATGCTTTCACACAGTTTGTAGAATCTAGATCACCAGAGTTCTATCGCAAAGGCATAAATGACCTTCCTATTAGATGGCAGCAATGTATAGATAATAATGGTAGATATTTTGAATAAATAAATATGTTAAATGAAAAAAAAACTAATTTTAATTTTTCAGTACAAATCGGCAATTTCATATTTTAACCCCTAATATATATATATATACATCACAGAGATCACATTTCAACCGCATTGATTTTACTCTCATGCTCCATTTTGCATACCCAACTCTCGCTTCCATACAATAACGGTGAGACAAGCACTGCGTTGTGTATTGCGACACGTGCCTTCTGGCTGAGGTGATGACTGCTGAGAAGTTGCTCCAATGCTCCGTTCACTCTATTTCCCGCATTCACTCTTCTCTCTACATCAGTGGTTCCATCCCGACTAAATCCACATCCAAGATATACAAATTTATCCACTTGTTCTAGCACACCATTTCCTATTGCTACTCTAACATCTGTTCCGGCTTCTTCTCTTTAAAAAAACATTATTTTGGTTTTGCTCACATTCACACGTGGGCCCCTTTTCTTACAATCTTCTGCCATTACGTCGACTAGGGTTTGCAGGTCAGCCACGGACTGCGCTAATAAAACCGCATCGTCTGCATATAGCAGATACCTAACCACTGAGTCGCCCAACTCTTACATTCATTTCTTTCAACCTTTGTAGAAATTTATCCAGATATATGATAAACAGTCTGGCTGATAGAACGCAGCCTTGTTTAACGCCGATATTGACATCAAACCAGGGTGACATTCCATCATCCAGCCGCACACAAGCTCTGCAGTCCATGTAGTTGGACTGCACCGCTTGTAGCAGTCTACCGTTAATACCATATTCCGGCTAAATGTCCCAAAGTTCCTTTGTCAAATGCTTTCTCCAAATCCACAAAACTGCAGAAAACCCTCTGGCCTACAGCCAGATGCTTCTCCACAATGTTGCGCAGAGAAAACACTTAATCCATGCATCCCCTTCCACACCTGAAACCTCCCTGTGCCTCACACAAAAATTCATCAGACACCATCCTCATTCTCCTTTCAATAATCTTACCATACACTTTGGCTGCCAAACTGGTCAAGCTTATGGCTCTGTAGTTTGCACAGTCATAACGTGAGCCCTTGTTTTTAAACAAGGGCACGATGACTGCGCTTCTCCAGTCCTTGGGAACCATTCCTGAGCTCCTACATAAGTTGAGAAGCATCAGGAAGAATTCCCAGACACACGAGCCTCCAAGCTTGATCATCTCAGCAGACACCATATCAATACCCGCTGCCTTACCATTTTTCAAACTTCTAATCGCCCATTCAACTTCATCCATACTAATGTCATCAGAGGATGCCGGTACCGAATGATGATCTGTTAGACCACATGTGGCACCGGCATCACCCTGAACATCCGCATACATATCTCCAAAATATTCAGTCCATCGGCTTAACACATCTTGTGTTTGCGTAAGAACGTCTCCACCTTTAGACCTTATTTTATTCATTCTGAAAGCTGACCAACTACTCCGAGATTTCTTCACTGTTGCTCTCGATGTTTTTGGTCAGCCTTTCTTCTGCAATCATATTTGCTCTATCACGCTTCTCTTTCACTAAGGCTTTGGTGTCATTCTTACGTTGCCGGTATATTTCTTTCTTCTGTTCTTTGATACTTGCACTCAGGATCAAAGAAGATACATAGCCCAGCCACGCTTTCTTCTTTTGGTCTACGGAAGCTGCAACTTCCGTATCCCACCATGCATCACCTTTCGCTTTCCTATGCTTCTTTGAGCATCCACATACTTCTTTCGCTGTATCTACCATACTTTCTTTCAATACTCTCCAGCATTCTTCCATGTCAGATGCCGGCTGACTTGCCATTGTCAGCCGTTCACGGACACCCTCTGCGTACTTTGCTCTTACACTCTCTTCTTGCAACTTTTCAATCTTTATTCTTTCAAGCCCTCCGAATTGGACACGCTCTCGCCAGTGTCCTCACTTGCTCTTTCTATAATATTTTATTTTTATTTGTGTATTTGCACTATGTGGGAGGAAAACAAGCATACTGCCCGCCTGATTTTACGCGGTTACCCTAGCCTATAGAAGCCAGTAATGCCAGAGGCATCACACGCGTTGTCAACTCCAATGAAAGTGATAGGAGCTGGAGAGGAAATATAATAAGGGGAGGATATAGAGGCGATTTGGGCTTCGTCTCTAGAAATTATTATCGCAATATAGGTATAATACCGCAATATCGAAGTATATAAAAGAAAACACGAATCCTTTGAGCGTAAGAGCCGTTTTTGAACTGCGTTCGGTGCGACTGCGCTCGGTGCGACCATCCTGCATATACTCACGACTACCCGACTCAGAACTGATCCTACAAATCTTAGCTTTAAGTTTTCACGACAGGTCACAACTGATTTATATATCCCTGGTATTGTTATAGGCATCTATAACCACTTAACATCACTCCTGACAACTAGTGGTGTAACTAGGGCGATGCCAGCGGTGCCCAGGCACAGGGCGCAAAAATGACCAGACCAGGACCACAAACAATACCTATTATTTATAGCGTAATACTAATACGGCCGGCTTTAGAATTGTCCCACCTCTCTCCACCCATGGGAGTCGTAAGAGCCGACTGAGGGAATACCGGGGGAGTGGGCAGCAGCACTCCCTCGAGTATTAACAACATCCACTGCGATTGCCAACCCGCCTGCCAAGCGTGGCGATTACGGCAATATCAGGGGAGGCCTATGTTCAGCAGTGGACGTTGAAAGGCTGATGGATGGATGGATGGACGAATACGGTATACCCGTATCACACTGCTGTGTTTTATTAAGTATAGAAAACCATGTTTTAGATGATAGATTTATTTCTATAAACATTAGATTTTATTGTCAGAACCAGGTAAAATTAGAACATTTGTTAAGGATGCAGTTATAGAAGCTCGCTCTGGGCGCATTAAAGGCTAGTTATATCACTGCTCCTGACAACTGATAAACAAATTGGTACTCACTCTGGTGTAGAAAGATAAAACAGAGGCTTGTATTCCTTGATGTAGGCTACGACCCCAGTTAAGACACACGAGGCCATGAATAATATCGAATACAGTTTCATAGCAGCACTTCTGTAGCGCCACATAATTAGGGTCAGCGTACAAGCAACTACATACATATGCATGTCCATTGCTAGATACCTAGAAAAATAAATCTGATATCCAGTCTACCTACACATGTTGTACTTATCATCACGCCATCTCCCTTGCGAGGTAGGCAGAGAGAACAGAGTGCCAAAAGGCTCTATTCTTGCATACATCTCTCGCTTCCTCAACAATCATAATTCTCTTCATACACGCTCGCCGGTTTCAGAGACTCCTGACTTGCACCTTCCTTCAATACATGACCGATTTGGTCTAGGTAGGTGATTCTCAGGCTCCCCCTGTACCTACATCCTTCCACTTTCGCATTGTGTATCTTCTTAACCAGTCGCTCGTCCGGCATTCTTTCCATATATCCGAACCATCGGAGCATTCCCTTTCGCATCTTTACAACAATATTCTCTTTAGACCTACTCGTTCTCTCACGTCGTCGTTACGAATGCGGTCAACGTGCTTCAGTAGCATTTCACTATTATGTAGAACCATATAGGTCATCTGCCACCTGCCTATACCTATTTAAAAAATAACTTCTTACCAAGATGGCAACACACAATAATCTTCAGGATCAATAACGTTATTGTAGAAAAACATATGTGACCAGAACTTCTTTTGGCATGCGTGACTCTCTAAGCCTATAGTTTTAGGTACCAGGGGCCCATCACGGGAGTGTATCCACCATGTAGCAGCGTAGCCTATTATCAGCATATTTACAGGGGCGATCCTGAAGGATATCACAAATAATATTATCTTATATCGAATTTAATTATTTCATTATAACAATATTTGGCATTCATATATATATGTAACTCTTGCAAGGTATATATATTTCATTATTTATTGGTAGCTGACCCGACAGACCTTGTCCTGTCTATGAATATTGAATTCGAATTGGTATAATCAATTAAAAAAATATTATTCATAAATTAATAGTGTCAATAATGTTTCTTAAATTTTCTGATGTTCCGCTTAACTTTTTTATTTTTTTCTTTCATAAGAACCTTCTCCTGACAATAATAAACACATCAAAAAAAGAATTAGCGAAAAAGTTCCATCCGTTCACGCGTGATGCGATGACCAAGGGAAATAGAGATTCATTTTTAAAAATATATAGATTTCCAGGTGGAAGTTGTAAATTGTTCATTTGCCGCAACAATTGACAAGGTTAAGAACCTGCATTTTTGATGTGAAACATCTAATGCGGAGGGAGGGTAAAATCGTCTACTAGCGCGGCGACGCTTTTATTGTAATTGTCCCGTTCAAATCTTGCAAGTTAAATTTGACACACTTCCCGGTTTTTGATTGAGCTGAAATTTTACACGCATGTGTATATCACGTGACAATGCAATATTATGATGACATGGAGCTGATCTGATGATGGAATTGGAAGGTGGTCATAGGAACTCTATAATGAAACGGCGCAACCCCATCGAGTTTGTGCTTGTATGATTCGTCTTGCCGAGTACTTCGTATCTAGATGGTATCCATGGTCTGATAATGGAGCTAGAAGGTAGCCATAGGAACTCCGTTATAAAACGACATAATTCCTTCGAGTTTGGGCTCGTATGATTTGTCTTGACGAGTACTTTGTATCTAAATGGTATTCAGAGTCTGACGATGGAGCTGGAAGGGGGCCACAGTAACTCTGTAATGAAACTACGCAACCCTACCGAGTTTACACTCGTTTGATTCGTCTTGAGGAGTACTTTGTCAAGTTATGATCATTTTATTCCTACAAAATAATTTTGATGTTTTCACATCTGCTAGACGTCCCGCGACGTCTAGTTTTTTTAGTTTAGGCGGGAACAAATGTACCTAACTACACATCTCTTCGTTCGGGACAACAAACAGGGTAGTCTGGGGCCCTTACCCACTAAATACACCCGCCATGTGCCGTTGTGTCGTCTCTCCGCCTATTCTGGCGGGCCACGGCAACTGTGTGACATTAATTCAGTGGTAAGCATTTGCACCTGGCCAGTATAAGATGGGTCTACTTCTGCACACCTCATCTCCTACGTCTTCGAAAGGTAGATACGTCAAGCAGTGGATCTCTTCTTTCACACACCGACCGGCAGTCATTATAGGTTGTCAAACTCCGGAATAAAAAGCTATTTCCAATCTTGTTCTGCAGTGACCACTTGTCCTATTAGATGATCAAGGAGGTCAGATAGCCAGTCGTTTTGTGTAAATACTGGTGATAAACTATAATCGAGTCTTCGCTCTTTTATTGTGTTAATACGAGTATATTCCGTAGCAACGCAATGGAGATTTTAAGTAAAAATTTGTTCTATTTGTTTACTATGCAGCCAATATTATGGAATACTTTATAATATTTACGCGAATGTTTCACATCCTAACCACAGAATAAGTACTAGTCTGTTGTAGTCAACGCAGGGCAGCGATCTGATTTACAAAGGCGTAGATAAACTATGGCATGTATGTAGGAGCACAAGCACAGAATAAATACTAGTCCTAAACTATTATAAAGTTGTAACAGAGCTGTGACTGTACATTTTACATTTAAGATATTTGAGAAAAAAAAAACTGTATTAGGCTGCTCGTATTATAGGCATATAGGCGTGTCTACACAAAAACATTATTTTTAGGTTATTTATCTGTTTGTCGGTTTATCTGTTTGTCGGTTTGTCTGTTTGTTTGTTGGCGCATCACGCAAAAAATACGGAACGGATTCTGATGCAAATTTTCTTTTATTTCATAGCTCTTGATTAGACTTAAAAACTGGTATACATACATTGTATCCTGCTACTATATTGGGAACCTGAGATATAACCTAAAAACTAGCTTTAGGCTGCAGTGGAGCCGCGTTAGTTTTAATCCATTGTAATCGATTAAAACTAACGTGTACTAAATTTATCGCGTTGCTACTATCTTGACGTTTCGATTACTATAGACTTAGAGCATTCATCGTCTCTCGTAACTATTTAAAAAATGAACCGTCATGGGACGTCGCAGATGTGAAAACATCGATTTTCTTTCAATCTTCAAATATTGTTCGAGCCTCATATAATCTTTGTAAGCGCCCTCGCATTATCCATAGACGAATTAAAACTGTTATTGGTTTATTGATTGACATTATACTTTATAGTTAAATGCTTTTGTCAACAGATAGCATTAAAAACAATTAAATGAATAGTCGGTTTTACCATAGTATATACTATATCTATGGGTTTTACCCTCCCACACCCCTTTCACATCAAAACATGTTGTAATACCTATAGGTAGGTATGTAGGTACTGAAAATACCTTATCACTCGTTTAATAATACAAATTGGCAACATTGAGACGCCAAGTGACCGTGTCTTTGAAAGTATGAGTAGATTGTAACAAGTCAGGAAGCAGGCAACCATTTCAAGAGCTTGAATCACTGAAGTACCATCTAAGAGATATACACCGTCAATCGATTGAGTTTTCTGGAAAACAGAAAGTTTAATTTAAATTATCTACCTGCTGGGATTCTTAGTCTGTTATATTCTTATAGGTAACCATATCAAATCCAATACTAGGTACATAGAAAAATTGATAATCAACCAATGATATTCTATATATTATAAAAAGCATAATTTAGATTTTTTTAGATTTATTTTATTTATTGTAAATTTTTCACAAATATTTTTTATAAACATACAGGAAAAAATTAAAAACAAAGGGATTAATATAAATTATGGTAGCTTACATTCATTGTAATCAACCAAAAAGAATTACTTAAGAGTTAAAATTTACTTCTTATATACATATAGGTACCTACTATATGAGAATAATGTACTTATGTAAAGTAAATGCATCCGATAGATGGCGTGGGTCGTGAAGACCTCAGAATCTAAAACAAATGTGAAATGGGGATTTGGAGTCACCGTTGGTGACTGCTATATCTTAGCGGTCCAGAGCACTGCCCCGGATTAGGTGGGACACAGGTGCGAATCCTGCTCGCAATAAAGCCCTCTTAACAAAATAGATATAAAAATAGCTCCTTACCACTTCTAAATGTTTCGGATTCAATATGTAAACAAAATATTGGAGGACAGTAGCATGCGCGAACGTTGCCCCAGCCATCACTACCACTCTGTAAAAAGCGTTTTTTATATTTATACTACGAGGATGGTAAACAAGCACACGGCAACCCTGACGGTAAGCGGATACCGTAGCCTATAGATGCCAGTAACTCTAGATCACTCGCACGTTGCCAAGCCTTGGACTTTCTCTGTATACCTTTGGATAGGAGGTAGATAGCTTCCTCTCACGATAGGGCGGAGATGAGAAGGTGTATAGCAAGGATAATAGAGAGGGGATAGTGATGATTAATAGGTATAGGTATACAAAGCCGCAGACAACAGCTAGTGTTTAAGTTATATATTAGGTTTCCAATATGGCAGCGGGATAAAATGGATATCAGTTTTTAAGTCTAATCAAGAACTATCAAACGAATAGTTTTATATGTCGTTATCTAAGCTCAAAATTACAGGTAAAGTATACAAAATTCCATGATAATCGTTTCTGTAGTTGAAGCTTCAAAATGTAGTGAAAAACAAACAAATAAACAAACAAACTCACTTTTGCATTAATAATAGGTATTAGTTAGGATTTGTATAACCTGCTTATACCTGATTCCATTAAGATAGCTCAACACTGCAATTCGAGGATCGCCTCCGTCATACAAATTCGTTAGTCTTTTCCAATTCATTGGTACTGAAAATGCTGTAATCAGCTTGTTTTCTGAAAGCCGTAAAATATATTAACACAAAGTGTTAATTTATATGAAAATATCAAAACCGTATTATAGTTTAACAAAATGATATAATAGTTAATTTAGTAATGAAAGAAATGTGTATCATCTAGTTAACACAGTAGAACTCATACGAGTATTTGAGGAAGTTATCAAATTGAAGCGCGTATCTATTCGACCATTAATAAAATCGAACCCCCATGAGAAAATAACATAACTGAGAGGATTTTAATGTTTTTTAAAGTATTCTAACCCGAATTATACAAGCGATTGGAGTATACGTGTCAGTGTGACCACCTATTAGGGTACCACCTCTTTTTCTGTACTCCGTGGGTACCACCGAGGGTACGAGACGACTAATAAGGGAAGTAAGCAGTTATCGCCCATTACATTACAACGCTCTACGCGTACCGTATAATAATATACGTTCCGGATGCCGCTTTCACACTTCTGGAGTGCATACCTAATGTTTGCAGAGAGATCCACGTAGACAGTAGACTTTTATGCTATAATACGAAAGAGAGCTGCGTCTGTCAAGGGCCGTCAAGGAATAAGATAAAAAATAGATATAACGGGATTGACGGGCCTCGTGGCGTAGTCGGTAGTGTAAACGACTTCCGTGCACGAGGTCGTGGGTTCGATTCCCACTCAGGACAATTATTTGTGTGATGAACACAGATATTTGTACTGCGTCTATTATATGTATGTATTTACAAAAAAAGTAATATATGTATTATATCCGTAATCTGGTACCCATAGCACAAGCATTAGGCTTAGTTTGGGACCAGAGGACGTTCCGTGAAAATGTCCGTAACTAACATTACTAACATAGAACAAGATTATTGTTACTTTTCCGAAATAAACATTATTGATGTGAAAACCTCTAATAGAGGGTAAAACCGGCTATTGGTAAAAAAAAATATTGTTTTTAACGCCATCTAGGGGCCATCCATAAATTACGTCACACGTTAAGGGGGAGGGAGGGGGTCGACGAAGTGTGACATTGAGTGACAAGGGGCGGGAAGGAGTCCCAAATTTTGTGACACCACATTTTTTCAAAATATAATATTTCATATCTAAGCCTCTCTACAACGTTAAATTTAAATCTACCTACCAAAGAATAACATAAAAATAGTTGCAACTGTCTGCTTGACTATTAGGTTTCAATTGTATTGTTGGCAATTTGCTGTACTATTGTCACGAGCCGACGCCTTTGATAAATGCCACCACACTGCGCCTTGCCGTGATTTCTTTGTTTCTATTTATTCGATAATTGACTTTCGCCGAGTGAACAACGTCGTTTTCTTAGTTCGGCTATTTCGTGATTTTTAATTGATGAAACACTTTTAAAATGAACAAAAAAGTGATTTAGGTAATTTTTACCGTAAATTATATGAAGCATACAGTGCAGTTTCTGCTGATTAAAAAAAAAACAAAATGTACAAGAAGAAGTTAACACATTATGGAAAAGTTTGAGAAGTAGTGAAAAATGTTGAAAGTGAAGTGAAATCTAAAATCAAAAAATTGCAAATAAAACTGACAAAAAAAACCGAAACATGAATTTTTGAAGTGAAATTTCTTTAGAATCGTTGTGATTTGAAACTCGATCAAACGAAAATGCTTTACGATAAAGAAATAAACACATGAATGTAAAACATTAACAGTCAGTTGCAAAAAAATCCATTAAAGTTATTTTAAGTTTGAAATATTTTTTTGTCACAAAAAGTATTCCTTGGTAATTGATTTGAAACCTCGGTCTCCGGCTTACGTGATCAATACATAAACCATATGACCACGGTGTAGACAATATTAAGTTTGAAAAAGTAATATGCATTCAATAATAAACTAATATCTCTGTTTGCTATGTATTGTCCCATGCCAGTTATAACTAATTTAAATATTTTTTTTATCTATATTTTAATCGCGGCATCAAATAGTATGAAATTTAATTGCAAAATTAAACTTACTATATTGGATTCATGCATGTAACTGCATTCCGATAGATGGCGTTGGTCGTAAAGACAAAAGTGATGAGGAGATTGGGACGGTCGAAAGGTTGGTGCGGTAGCTCAGTGGCTTACAGCACTTCCCCGGATTGTAAGGGACGCGGGTTTGATTCCTGCTAGCACTAAAGTTATCTTTTTCCTCATTCACAAATAATTTTTAATTTAAATAAAGTATTTTCTCATGTAACCCCGAAATGAATTTTACTTCATATACTTTAGTTATTTATGTTGCTATGGTGAGGTTTACAAGATCTTTTAAAGTTACCCCATGAATTCCTACGGGATAGTTTTATCTTGTCCACTTTTCAAGATCGTCACTGTGTGCTTATTATTTTGAGGAGGATACAAGAAACACGTCTGTTCACAACAAATGATTCGAAGAAGAGGAAGAAGGAGGGAAGTTAACGTCTGCAATAATCATATGATTTTATGTCCACATTATAATTTTTAAAGTTGATAAGCATTTTCTTCGAAGTCTCCGCGATTCCTGAAGTGAAATTTCGTCAATCGTTGTGATTTGAACCTTGATGAAACGAAAACGCGTCACGATAAAGAAAAAAACACATAAATGATTAACAGTCAGTTGCGGAAAAATCCAAAAAAAATTAAAGACAACATTAAACGTTAATCTAACATTATATCGTTCCAGAAACAAAATTTAAATGAATTTTAATTCTCCATTAAATTTAATGAATGAGATGTCATTTAAAAAAAAAAACAACATTTATCGTAATACTCCTGATACTCTAAATCCAGCTCAATCTCTCGTAGGCTAGTTTTCAGAAGTTTTACTTCTGCCTTGTGTGAATTGCATACATATGGGATTTTTTCTGTTTTGTTAATTTTCATGCCTATGTTTGATTTGATGTTGATTTTATTGATAAAGAATTTAAATGGAAATAAAACTTATAATACATTTTATTGAAAAAAATTAAAAATGTTGGGGTTCTCACAAATGTGACCAACTGTGACAAGGACGGGGGAGGGGTCAAAAAAATCGTGAAATTCGTGTGACGTAATTTATGGACGGCCCTCTATTGAGAAAAGCGTCTAACAAGGAATTAATAAAATAAATAAACCAATAACAGTTTTAATTCATCTATGGATAACGAGGGGCGCTTACCAAGAATTATACTGGGTAATTTTTTAACCAGTGCGCAAATTTTGAGAGAATAAACTTAAGCAAATTTTAATAAACACGTATTTTTTATTTTGATATGTCTTACTAAAAGATAAAGTTATCGCTAACGAAAGGTTTTACTTTTGAAACAGATTTTATTGTCACACTACGCGCACGCTTCCGTAGGTATACCTAATACCTACATCGGCGCTTTGGTCAATGCGCCGACGCGTAGGTATCTATGCGGGTTACCGACCGCTAATTTTAGCAGGTTCGAAATAAACTTTTTAAGTTTAGGTCGTGACCTGAAGTTATTTGTAAGAGTAGTTCCAATTTTTCCTTTATTCTTTCATGGGCTTAGGTCCATCAAAATGCAGAAAATACAGCTTCTAGCTGCTCGTAAGATTGGTGTCCATATTTTACTGATTTCAAGTCGGATAAAAAAATAAACAAATCGGATTAAACAATTAATGCAAATGTGTTCTATTACTGATATAGAACCCCCAAAAATAGTTTGCGCACTGGTTAAAAATTATCCTGTATAAGACTCGAACAATATTTCAAGAAAGAAAGAAAATAGATGTTTTCGCATCTGCGAGACGTCCCGTGGTGGCTCATTTTTTATTATTACTGGTGAGAAGGGTTGAGTACCAATACAAGTATATTCACTATTCATCAGACCCAAGCAGGCCCGCAGTCTTTCGTGTGACCGACCTTAAAATGTGTGTTTGTTTTTAGTGAAGGATAGTCCATTTCATTTTAGCTGAAGAATGAAATGATGATCAGCGGCATAGTCTTAGTCCTGCTGAGTCCAAGAGCGGCAATTAAGTACTATTTACCAGAAGCGATAAAAAATGAAAGAAGAGAAGATTCGACTTATAGAGCCTAAACCTTTCAATCCTCTAAAGAGAATATAATCTTACGGTAGATATATAGCAATGATTCTCTGCCTATCAGTATTGTCGACGTGTCTGATTGACATTTGCCTTATACCATATGATATGCATCAATGTTAGATAAAGATTTATCTAAGCCATCAATGTTCTGGCTAGTCTGTCGCTATTTAGATATTTTTATATATATTTTTAGCATTTGACATGCTTAGCCATATAACAAAGTGGAAAATGTGAAATCGAGCCATATACATTAAACACAAATTGGAAAATGTGAAATCGAAAATCCTGCTCGTGACTGTTATTTTCGATTTCACATTTTCCACTTTGTGTTTAATGTGTATGGCTAAGCATGTCAAATGCTAAAAATATATATGAAAATATCTAAATATTTATAGTGTTGTGTCATTTATTAGGTAAAAATCTTAATTGTAAAATTAAGTTTACCTGGTCGGTATAATGTATGAAAATACTTCCGACAGATGGCGCAGGCGTCACCCAAGACGTTAAGTATCTATGTGTTATCGAAATTAGCAGTCAGGAGCAATTGTCACGATTGCTGAATTGGCAAAGCATCTGGACGGTATCCAGGAGATGCAGGTTCATATCCTGCTCGTGACTGTTATTTTCGATTTCACATTTTCCACTTTGTGTTTAAAATAGTCTGTCGCTAGATGTATGTATATAGACGCGGGCTTATTTTCCGGAACGTCGTAGGTAGCCTAGTTTGCGTGACGGGTTGATGAACACTACTGTTGCCAACCCAGCATGCACAGAAAACCTAGCAGACCCTTGATGTTGCCGGCCACTTCTGGGAGTGACCTCGGAGATCCGAGGTATAGTGTCCGGTATTCTGCCACCCCCGGCCATTCGAAAATGACGTGGGTGACTGTTTCGTCTGCCTCCATACCAGGCTCTGCAAAGAGGGCTGTCTGTAACACCTAGAGTGAATAAGTGTTTGTTCTATAGAGCATGTCCAGTAATGACTCCCATTAGGAGCCGGAGCTAAGGCCTCTTCAGACGCCGTAGCTTAAGTGACAGTGGACTGGATGCAATAAATGAATGCGCTGATTGCACTTACTGTGAGGACTATCTCCAGTATACATATCATAGATAGTTCCGATGATATTTATAAGAATAATCGCGTAGATGCTTCGTAGAAAAATTTGTTCTGAAGACGTTGTACGCTTCTGGGTGTGCACGTCAGCATGAGCGTAACAGTAGTGGAACGTGCTTAGTGAAGCGCGCAGACTGCGTGGGCGTGCCCATTCATCCACGCAGCGTTCGAAGCGAAGCAAAGCATTCTTCTGTGTTGATTTTGGGCAGCGAGTGTTAACGCAATAACCGCGATGGATTTGTGTCCGATTAAAGTGGTATCGCGATTTTTCGGTATATGCCTGAAAAATTATAATCTTTTATATTTTTCTAGTGGTAGAAGCTTGCTTATCCCAATATGAATGGGCCGGCTCGATCAGGGAAGTACCACCCTCTCACAAAAGATCAGCGTGAAACAACAGTAGGTACCGTTGTGTTTCGTATGGTGAGTGATAGCGCTTGAGGCCCAAACGCCCTGCCTATTCTTCTTATCCTCTCCTTAATTTCCTTCTTATCCTTTTCCTTAGAGATAGCGCCGCGCGTGTGATGCCACTGGTGTTGCTAGTGTCTATAGGGTAGATAATGCTAACGCGGTCCCGTGACATTAGATACTACAGAGAGGTGGTTTTTAGTGGGTAAAAATCCCACACTACCAACACACTTCATCTGTTTCTGATAGTGTCTTTTTGAAGATTTCCATCTCATAAAAAAAAAATAAGAAGCTGAGCATGTCCAACGATGAAAAGTGAACCTCACGTTAAGAAGAACGCTCATATCCAAAAATGGGTTTTCAGAGTAACAAACATATAGACACCGCATGGTCAATTAAAAAGTGAAGCCACTTTTTTAAAGATATGTGCGTGAAAGTGTTTTCACCGGAAAGAAAAAATCTCTACAAATTGGGTACATTTTTAAAAGTTTTATGTTTAAAACTTAATGGAAGTAAAAGTATAAAGTAAGTTTACAGCAATTCATATAGGGAATATTATGGCGCTGACGACGTATTCATGTGCGTAACGTACGTACGAAATCGTCGAGTCATTTGGGGTAATTTTAAATCAGACTCTGGTAACACTCGTTGTTTATAACACTTTGTTTTGGCATGGTTTTATTTATATTTGTGTGTGTGAGCGCCTGTAATAACTAGTTTGGCATGGTTTGTGTGGCTTCACTGGATTGTTCGTAATGCTCCGTCTATATTTTTTCTTGGTCTGAGAATGGGATATAACATATAATTGCGCTGTCTAGAAGAAGAAGACAAAAAATTACCTTCAACAGCTCGTAGGTAGAGTTTGGTTCATTATCTCGAGTCAAGTCGAAGGTGCCAAGGCAGTAAAGTCCGTCCCTTCTGGCTAGGCATCGTTCGTAGTGATCCAAGTGAAATAGCTTAGGGAAAATGGATTGCTCCTCATCTGAAAACCAAACAAAAACTGTTTATAATACGTCCAGTATAACACATTTAACGGGTCTATGCGCGCATTAAACTTCTCAAAATACCATTATTTTTTTATCTATATTTTTAGCACTTGACATGCTCAGCTACTTTTGGAGTACAAATTATTATTTGTGAATGGGGGAAAAGAGAACTTTAGTACGAGCAGGAATCGAACCTGCGTCCCTTTCTTCTGCAAGGTAGTACGATAGCTCATTGGATTAGAGCACTTCCCCGGATAGGAAGGGACGCAGATTCGATTCCCGCTCGTACTAAAGTTATCTTTTTCCCATTCACAAATAATCATTTGTACTATTATTTAGTCTAACCTCGACGTTTCGGCTGATTCGTGATCACGTCGTGATCGTAGATATGCAGCTTTTCTCACAATAATTTTCCTAAACTAGGAACCGTGATAATTTATGAAAAATTGACTCGGTATAGGTAGGTACGAGAAGGTATATCGGTACGTATCAGAATCAGAATCAGAATAATTTATTTGTGAAATATAGGTATGAGTACAATTCAAGATCTTAAATAAACAATTAGTGCTCTATGCTTTGTCATTAAGACATACAAATATTAAAACAAAACATAAAATCAAATAGAGTCACAATGTCAGAAACAAATAAAATTTACATTAAATAAACGAATAAAATAAAATAAAATTCACATAATAATAATTAGAAATAATAATTATATATTCTTTTGTTTATTTAAATTAAATGTACATCATAAAAAAAATAATCAACAGTATAATAACATTTTTCAATTAATAAACATGTAGCGTCTTTTTAAATTTTACCAGTGGCATACTTTTAATAGCGTCAGGAATTTTATTAAAGATAGTTGGTGAAACATCTAAATAACTTGTCTGCACCAATGCTGTTTTACACTTAGTGTGACAAATTTGTTGAACATATTGAGCACGCATAGGATTTATTTTCACATTAGCCTTTTTTTTAAATTAAATGAGAATTCATTGTTACAAATAATTATGTTTCTAAGATATACAGTGCCGGCAGTGTCAATATCTTTAAAGATTTAAAATAAGGCATACAGTTGTCAGTTGGTTTTAATCTATACATTGACCTTATACATCGTTTTTGCATCTTAAACACAAGTTCCCTATTAGTTCGTCCCCAAAAAATAAGACCGTAACGTAAAACAGACGCCACCAATCCATGATAAGCCACTAATAATATCTCAGTATTGACCTTCTTAGAGAGTTGAAAGAGTGCATATGAAGATTTACTTAATCTCTGACATATTTCCTCAATATGGGGCTTCCAAGTCAGTTTATTATCAATAGTTAATCCTAGGAACCTTATACTTTTAACTTCTTCTATCTCAATATCCTTGTATGTGACATTAATATTTGTATGTGGTGAACGATAACGGTAAAACTGTACGGTGTGACTGTAAAGACAGTGGTATCGAGTTCAATCCCAAGTCGAAGGTCCAGACCTCATACGGCACACAAAAATGACGTTTCGACGATTTTTCAAAACTATGTGTGTATTTGTTTACAATTTATCACTGCTCGGTAAAGGAAAACATGGTAAGGAAATCTACATGCCTGAGACTGAGAGATTTTCTCGACGGCTTGTGAAGTCTGCCAACTCGCATTGGGCCAGCGTGGTGAATTATGGCCTAATTCCTCTAACCATAAGGTAAGACTCGTACCCAATAGTGGGACAGAAAAAGGGTTTAAAAAAGACTCGGTATTACGTGACCACGAATGTTTTGAAATATTCGAAATATTTGGGGGTTAGAATGCATCTCACTAAATCGTATCGAAATCGCATCATTTGATATGATTGGTTGAGAAATCACTGTGTTTGGCCGAAGGATTATTGCGACATCACCCGTCGGTTTCTCTACCAATCACAAACGAGACGATATGATGTCGATACGATTTAGTGAGTTACATTCTACGGGCCCTGGCTCGTAGAAAATCAACTAAAGCCGATACATTCCGTAGTTGTTGTATTTTATAATTGAAATAATAATGATAAAATTGCTTTGACTGTTTTGATCTAGTACAGTCGATATAGTTATCAATAATGACAGTGCTTACCTGTAAAGCCCCCAACAGTCGCAGTAAATGCGGCTATTATAAGCAAAACTATTAACTCCATGCCCAACGCGATACTAATTATAAAAAAGTGCATTAGGCGTATAAGTAAATAATTAGTATTTATAAAATTAATATTCAATTTGAGTTCTAATGATTTATTTACTTTATAAATGTATTTACTTGCGCAGGCAAATCCTTAATGCATAATTAAATTAGAGCACATAGGTACTTATTATCCTTACTTAGATTATAATACGAAAGTGAGTTTGTTTGTTTGTTATGTATTCGCGCCGTAACTACTGAACCATCATGAAATTTTGCACACATAGGTATAGACTGGGGACCAAAATAGTACATAGTATAATTTTTATTCCGGAAAATGATTTTCCTTATTGCCTATGGTGGCAACGAGCCACGCCCCATCTGATGGTAAATGGTAACCGTCGCTGTTGGACTCAACTATACCGAGAGTATTGTCAAGTCGCTGCTCACCATTTCATCTCACGTATATGAAATGAAAGAATTAACGGCTATCTCCTGCTACAACCAAAACACACCGATATGCTTCATGGCCGGACACACAGGAGATGGTGGTACCAACCAGCTCGGGCCCGATAGCAAGTGAGTAAGTACTCCCACTTAGTACCCAGCCCTACCACCAGTAGTGCAATGGGTGATAATTGTTTACTTCCCTTAGTCGCCTCATACGACACCCGTGGGAAAGAAAGGGGTGGTGACATTTGTATTCTTAGTCCGTCACTATAAGTACTTGGTGATTGATTCCTGTGGGTTAGCTATTTTACATAGAGATAATCAATGTGGCTTAGAATGACGTATTGGGATAGAGGGAGGAATATTAAACAAAAAAAAACATAAAATAAAATAATGTTAATAATTTTAATAACACGTTCGTCTAACGTTTCGTTTTTCATTCTAAGGGTGCAGGGGTTTCTTTAAACCCGCCGTGTGCCTCCCTGTCTCTCCGCCTTTATTGGCGGGCCACCGGAACCATATTGCATTCCTTCAGTGGTAAACATGTAAGTACCTAACTAAGATTAAAAAGAAGTGAAAAAATATAAAACCCTTAAATAGAGTTGGGTATTCCACGTGTTAAGAGAAAGAAATGAGAAAGGTACAAAAACAATAATAAAGGCATATTTGTGACTGAAATAATCTGTTAAAATTAGGAAGCAGTGGGTGTTTTTATAGAACATTAGAATGTGACCACACATTGACAAGTAACCATGCTCAAGGTTCAGTATAATTTAAACTGACTTATCTGCCCTCAATGCATGTTTAAATAAAATATAATATGATGCAATTAGGTACATTATTGTTGTATGTAGGTACATAATTATAATGTAAAAACAATACACACGATTGCTTGACATTATGAGACTAAACAGAAAGGATTTTACGCAAATCCTAACTAATATAGATCTTGTCACCATCACTACGACGCGAGTAAAGCCGCGGGTATTCTATATTATTATTATAAAGCTGTATCAAAACCTTTGTCTGTACGTTTAAGATATTTGAGAAAAAAATACTGCATAGCCTATAGGTAAGGATACACAATTGTGTTTAGAAATCGAGGCAAAAGTTGTACATATAATCACATTACATTTATAGAATTTATTTCGCATTAATTTTATAAAATAGTAACATGAGTGTAATGACACTATTCAGAAAGAACGAGAGAAAAATAGTCAGCCAATAAGTTTTTCATATAAATTGTTCTGTGGTTTTTCAAAACAGATTTCAGTATTATAGCATGTTGATACGTTGCGGGCGTTACTCGGCTGCTCGCGCGTCGAAACGAAACAACACTAAACAAAATGAGTGCAGGAAAGCGTAATCTGCACTCATTTATAGTGGACCTTGGACACTTTTAGAGTCTAATTGTGGATCTTTTTTTTTATACATCAATGTCTATGGCACACTTATTATCTCTATGTAAGAATAGCTATCTAAATAACCATTAATTCAATTTGTCATTCAAAGCATCGAATTGTTGTTTGAGAAACTACACAATCGTCGATTTCCACTACAAGAATAGTAAACATTGTTTTCCTGTTCATTCTAAACAATTACCGTCAAAATATCTTCAGTAGTTATTTAGACAGTAACTCGTAACTGGACGATTGTCTCAATCAAAGTGATGAATCTAGTCTATAAAAGTTTGCTTTTGCTGTTGGCGATCAATCAATGTAAGCGTTAATTTTATTTTTTTACCTGATAGCCAGGAAAGGTTATAATACATTAGGTATGTATGATTGTAAATTTCTTACTTACGAGTACCTACCTCGTATCTTCCAAACGGCTGGATGCATTTCAACAGTTACGGTATAGTTATATTCGTCTTTAAAATCCAAGTGTACTTAGATAGGCGTTTGAAAAAATAATGGCACATTTTTGGCGCGAAATAGTAATACGTTAATACCTACGAGTAGGATATTAAAATAAAGGAAATTAAGGGCCGGTTGCTTCAGCTATAACCATCAGCATATAAGTACTATATGGATGCATCTAACAAACAGTATGTACCTACAACATTATGGAGACTCTTTTGTATTCGTCTTTATTCTACGAGAGTTGTTCATCTGGCGATAATACAAATAATGTAGAAAGGAAGAAAAAAGTCTTTAAAACACCTGTTAGCAACCAACATTTTTGGGATGAGCAGGAATTCATATATGTTGGAATTCATTCATTGCAAGGTATCGTGAGACTATCGTGTACCTAATGAAGTAGCTCTATTGTTGACACGTCGTATCGAAGACGATATAACATTTGTTACAGAAAAGTAGAATTTCTCATAAGAATACTTTAATTTAAAATTTAATTGTCTACAATATTTCAGAAACTTGGCTGTAAAACCTAGCCTACCTATAGATCAGGTACTTGCTACTCTACAAGGTTATGGTTCAGGATCGCTTTATTAGATGTGTTGGGCATGTGTCAGGTTTGCAGAAATCAACAGTGTCATATTATTCATCGAGTGATTCGCGTTATCGATAAATTAGGTCCTCATTACATAAACATTCCATCTAACGAAGAAGAAAAATTGGCTGTTGCAACTGACTTCTATAATATAGCTAGATTTCAAATCAAACTTTAACAGACGTGAAGTCCTCGTTTGGTCTCCACCGGCATTGAATTCTGCATGAATAGCTTTTTTTTCTTTATATTACCCAATAATATTGTCACAATTCCCAACTAATAATAAAGGAATAAATCAAAGTTTTGTCATTCGCGTCATACACAATAAAATAAATAAGTATATATTCTTATATATATTACATATTACTTCCATGACAAAAACAAAAAAAAACCATACAGAATAACATCCTGTGTCTATGATAAAAAAAATAAACTGACTTATACGGACAAATGTTGGCATATTAGAAAATTCTCCCATTTATTTTTATTATGAAAATACGTTGGTATGTGCTGGCATCCCTAATAACTTTGACCACTGGTTTTTTAGGCAATGAAACAACGGTATTTAACGTACGTTAAATATCGTTCGTAATCGGTATTTTTTGACGTACGTACGTTAAAGGGGGATTGTAAAGTCCTTGGCTGCAGCGGAGCCGCGGGCAAAGGCTTTATGATCAATCCAAGCAAGTTTTTGGGTTAAATCTCAGGTTTCCGATATTGTAGCGGGATAAAATATATACTAGTTTTTTAATCCAATCAAGAACTACATGGAGTGGATGATTTGTTTATGGTCCAAATTCAATTTTTTTTTGTTGTTGTTAGATTGGCACAACTGTTATCCATTTTGGCGCAGAGTTTGAGTTGCATCTGTTATTTAGTAGTTCTTAGTCTGAGGTTATTTATATTAAATACAGTGCTGTTTTTAGTTATATCATATCTAGTGTGTATTGCGAATTTCATAATGGACAAAAACATCGAACTGGAATTTCGTGTTCGGAGTCACTGAAAATGTTACAGAAGGCTTACGGTAAATCGACTTTATCAAAAACACGTACAAAGCGTTTAAAAGCGGTCGAGATGTGATGGAAGATTTGCCTCGCTCTGGTAGGCCATCAACGTCTGTAACATTGCAAAAGTGAAGGAAATAGTGACTGAAAATCCTCATTCAACTTTGAGAGAGATAGCCGCCGAACTTTCTGTGTCTCACGAGTCAATCCGTACCATTTTAAATAATCACTTGGGTATGAAACATGTTTCCGCTCGGCTAGTCCCAAAGACTTGAATTTTCTCTAAAAACTCAATCGCATGAGAGTCGCTGAGGACATGCTAGAACGAGTCAATTCCGACCCAACATTCATGAAACGCATTGTTACTGGTGACGAAACGTGGGTTTACGAGTTTGACATGCAAACTCAACAAGCTTCGGAGTGGCGACTTCCAAATGAACCGAAACCAAAAAAACCACCACGCCAAAGTCGATCAAAAGTCAAAGTCATGTTGACGGTTTTCTTTGACTATCGCGGTGTTGTGCACTCGGAATTCTTGCCAGAAGGTCAAACGGTAAATAAAGAATATTATTTGAGCGTTATGCGGCGTTTAAGAGTGCAGATTAGACGTAAAAGGCCAGATTTGTGGAAAGAAAATTTTTGGATTTTGCACCACGATAATGCGCCTTCGCACAAGGCCATCATTGTGAATTAATTTTTGTCCAAACACTCAACCAATACCATCGAGCAACCACCATATTCACCAGATTTGGCTCCAGCCGACTCAAATTACCACTTCGTAGCGCCCGTTTTCAATCGGTAGAAGACATAAAGATGAATTCGCGGCGAGGACTGAACTCAATTCCGGAAACAGCGTTTAAAAAATGTTTTGATGATTTGATTATTCGTTGGCATAAGTCTATCGTTTCTGAAGGAGCATACTTTGAAGCTCAGACTCCTTTGAAGGCTTAGATTAAATTATATATCTAGATGGACTGTCACTTTTATAAACGTCATAAAAAACGGGTGGGAATTATTATGCTAGTGTGCGTGACAGCTGTCATTACGCTTGTGCAATTTATGTTTGTGTGCGTGTGTAATGATACCAGTTTCAGTAGTAGTATTAAATTATGGGAAAATTATATTATCATAGATTCAAGACATTCTTATACTACAAAATATTTCGTAGGTATATAGTCAATTATCTCTTTCTATTTACTCTCATAATCTTAATATATTATAAAAAAAATATATACTATATTATAACCTCTTCTTTAATGAGAATACTACTATAACCCACGATAATTATAAATTTAAAAATGTAAACAATCTTCATCATTAAAATTAATAATAATATTACAAATATATATATATATATACGAGATATCTTTAGTGCTCATTTTCCGATTTTTGTAGTTTTGGCACACTTTAATTACACACGTTGACATTTTAAATGACACACTATTGCTCCTGGATACGACCTTGTCAAGTGACGTCACGATTGACACTAACAGCTATAGAACAGCATTGGGATGAAAAGTTCACCCCAATTTTTTTGACGCGCTTCCAACGCCGATGCTCCATCTAGAAATATATAATTAATCTAAGTTTGAAGGTGATACAATAAATTTGGATGAAAAACAAAATTTTTGTGTATTATTGATCTTTTCCCGGTACTTTCTTGACAGAGTAGTATATAAAAAAAGTTTCGTCGAAATCCGTGTAGTTTTTTTGCGTAAGGTGTGAGGCGTACAAAAAAAAAAAAAAAAATATTTTGTGTTACGCTTAAATAGCCTAGAAACAGTTATTTTTTCTCAAATAAGTATGTACAGATACACCTATGTTGCGGCTTTGTAAGTATCTATTAGGATTTATTTCAATTAAGTAAACAAAATAATATATATACCTAGCTCAGTTTTGGCTGGATAGCCAGTAAAACCGGCAGCGAAGCCAGTAGTTTTATCTGATCGAGTAGGAGTATCATTGTGACGTGTAGTTAGTTGTGGTCATGTGGGTGTACCAAATTAATTACGATAATGAAACAAGATATTTATTGATCTATATAGAGAATTATCACTAGAGCTTTGTTGTCCGAACTATGCTGTTGAACTGTTTTTAATTCGACACTCAATTCCAACATAATAATTTTTAACGAAATATACGAGTACATAGTGTAAATGACATACTACCGATAATTGATACCATGGGTTTAGTACTCTATTCTGAACACCAGGTTGTGGAAATTTGCATTGGTCTTTTCATGAAAATTGCAATAAATTTTTCATAATTTAAATCGAATGCGAGATAAAATCATTACATGTGTATTGTTCTATATAAATTCGATCTTAGGTAATAAGCCCATTACCACTGAAGGAATGTAATATAGTTCCGGTGGCCCGCCAATAAAGGCAATGAGACGGCACCCGGCGGGTTTCTTTAGTGGGTGAGGGCCCCACACTACCCTGTTCGTTGCCCCGAACGACGGGGTGTGCGGTTAGGAACATGTTTTCCCGCCTTAACAAAAAAAAGGTAATAAACTATTTTCTTATTGATACCTTCGTCATGTTCTTTAGTCGCGTTGTTAATGATTTGTATGAGGCATATTATGACATTTATTTGGTGACATCTTTGCCCTTTTTATCGGTATGATGTCATTTACACCCGGGTATTGGGTTTGTCCGTGTGGTGACGAACTAAGAATACAAGTGTCACCACCCCATTCTTTCCCACGGGTGTCGTATGAGGCGACTAAGGGAAGTAAGCAATTATTATCCATTGCATGACTGGTGGTAGGGCTCGGTACCGAATGGGAGTACTCACTTGGTATCGGGTCCGAGCGGGTTGGTACCACCATCTCCCGTGTGACCAGCCATGAAGCACATCGTTGCGTTTTGGCTGTAGCAGGAGATAGCCGTTTATATTTTATTTCATATCTGTGAAATGAATTGGTGAGCAGCGGCTTGCCAATACTCTCGGTATAGTCGAGTCCATGGGCGACGGTTACCATTTACCATCAGATGGACTGTGGCTCGTCTGCCACTACATGTAATAAAAAAAAATATGTTTATTTTATTGCAGTTGATGTTTGTTCGTGTTATATATGGGAGAACACACCATGCTCCGCAGATCCACAGGATACTTTAAGCGATGGTATCCAAGAAGACATCGGAAGGTTTCCTTGGCTCGGCGTGGTGCAACACAGTTTTAGTTAGTGCAATCATATAACTACCTACTAATATTCTATCTATCTATACTATTATAAAGCTGTAACAGAACTGTGTCTGTACATTTAACATATTTGAAAAAAAATGATTATAATAGGCTATATAGGCGTGTCTGAGCACAAACCTATTTTTTAGATATTTTGTTTGTTTGTCTGTTTATCTGTTTGTTCGTTCGCGCATCACGCAAAAACTTCTAAATGGATTTTGATGTAACTTTTTTATTTGATAGTTCTTGATTAGACTTAAAAACTGGTATACATTTTATCCTGCTACTATATCGGGAACCCGAGATACAACCTGAAAACTAGCTTTTGGCTGCGGCGGAGCCGCGGGCAAAGGCTAGTTATCTTCTAATTGTTCTAGTGAATTCATTTTATTAATGTTTGGGCGTGTGGGGCTGGCTTTAGAATTGTCCCACCCCTCTCTACCCACGGGAGTCGTAAGAGCCGACTGAGGGAATACCGCGGGAGTTGGCAGCAGCACTCCCTCGAGTAATCATTAGCATTATCCTCCATGACAGAACCGCTTGTTGTGGCGTTCTCTTGGGGAGGCCTATGTCCAGCAGTGGACGTTGAAAGGCTGATGGATGGATGGATGGAATGCTTATTATTACTTAGTAGCGGAATAGCCAGCATGATTTCACTATTTTCTTGTAAGAAATAATCATAATCTTCAAACTTGGTATTTCGATTGCGGCAGACATTGTCATTAGCCCCTACCTCAAAAGGAAAAAACGGAACCTTATAGGATTACCCTCTGGTAGATTCGTATATAGTCACTATGTGTTATACTTATTACAATCTAGCCTTTGCCCGCGGCTTCGCCGCCGCCAAGTTAGTTTTTAGGTTATATCTCAGGTTCCCGATATAGTAGCGGGATAAAATGTATACCAATTTTTAAGTCTAATCAAGAGCTACTAAATAAAACAAGTTGCATCAAAATCCGTTCAGTAGTTTTTGCATATTGCGTTAACAGACAAACAGATAAACAGACAAACAGACAAAAAATGCTTCGCCGCAGCCAAAAGTTAGTTTTTAGGTTATATCTCAGGTTCCCGATATAGTAGCGGGATAAAATGTATACCAGTTTTTAGGTTTAATCAAGAGCTACCAAATAAAAAAAGTTGCATCAAAATCCGTTCAGTAGTTTTTGCATAATGCGCGAACAGACAAACAAATAAACAGACAAAAAATCTAAAAAATTGTTTTGTGTTTAGACACGCCTATATAGCCTATTTTTTATTTTTTTATTGCCAACGGTGGCACACGAGCAAACGGCCCACCTGATGGTAAGTGTTAACCGCCACCCATGGACTATGGCAGCACCAGGGCCACAGCCAAGTCACCGTCTACCGTGAGTAAAGTGCTCTTCTCAAACCTCGTTTAAAGAAGGACATTTCGTAGCGCTGGGGAAACACCACAGCAGGAAGTTCATACCAGATCCAGAGAACACGTAAGTGGTAGAAAAGAACGCTGAAAATGAACCGTCTTGGACGAGATCATCTCCAGGTGGTATGGATGAACCTTAGTACGGCGTCTCGTGGTCCGGTGGTAAAACGGCGATGTTGTTACCACCTCAAACAGTTCCTCAGAGCACTTTCCGTTGAAGAGTCGATAGAGCACACAGAGAGCCCCAAAGTCTCTCCGCCGCCCCAACGATTCCAGCTCATCCGTGAGATTGGGATCATCGACAATCTGAACTTCGCGTCTCTGCAGGGAGTCAAGTGGGTCGAGCTGGTATTTTGGTGCGCCTGCCCATGTGAGCAGTATCTACTCCACGTGAGGGCGGACGGCGTGAAGTACCGCTTGGCTCTGTTCAGGACGCCCAGTTTCTTGCTCGCCATTTTGGCTGTGTCCTCCAAATGACTCCCGAACTGGACTTTACTAGATATATCGATGCCGAGGATCCCAATACTCTCGGAGACTGGGACCCCTTGGAACTGGGGCGTCACGACAATGCGTCTTTGCAGTGAACGCGTAAATTCAGTAATTTTTTCTCAAATATCTTAAATGTACTATTAAAATATATAATTATATACTATTTTATATATATATATATATATATATATATATATATATATATATATACATATATATATATATATATATATATATATATATATATCTATATATATATATATATATACTATTAAAAAGCTGTAACAGAGCAGTGTCGTGTCTGTACACAACTACTAAGATAAGATAGATAGATGACAGTAGGTAATGGTTTATTTTTGTTGCTTTCATTAGTGGCTGCAGGGAAGCGTCGATATGCGATCTCAGGGGCTATTCTTATACATTCTGCTTACGCGATCGCTGCTGCAGAAGATATGGCTAAAATCATTCCAGAATTACTTCTGTAAGTATGTTAAGGACTGTGGTAGCTTTAAAATACCTTATACAGTGGAGTCATTTTAATAGGTAATATTTGACAATTCATCAAAATTCAACAACGTAACCTTGTAGCGGTGGGAATAAAATAATATATTTTTTTGTTTTGTTAGAATTGCACAATTGCTTAACTTTTTTCAATTACAATTATATATTTATTGTAATAATTACCGATACGAGTAATTTATTGCCCACCATTTGCTTTCACTTATAAACCATTCTAAACATAACAAACAATTTCTGATCTAAAGAACTGAACGTCGTTATAGTGTATTTTTCTTAACTTGTCTTATTACGTAAACAGAAATGGCGTCCTAGTAACCAAAGACAATTGATAGCGTTGGGACATTATCGAACGAACGAGTTGGGACATTATCGTGAACAAATAAAATTTTTGACTGAATGATTTTCATGATCAAAGAAATCATTTCTGAAAATCATCTGCCCTATAGAAAGAAATAAAACGACAAGTTATTTTTATTTTATTTTATTAATTTGAGCCTTTGAAGCATTGAAAAATCACGAATTTCAATCGAGGGGGGTGAATTTGAGACTGCAATGGATCCCAGGACATATCGGAAATGGGGGTAACGTAAGGCAGACCAACTTGCTCAATCAGCATCATCGAGTGGGATATACTATGAAATATTTCCTCATTACAGCGAAGTAATCCCTAGATACAAAAGATTAAAGATCAAGAGAAAAGGGTATTTGGTATAAAACCATACAGTGCTCAATCTTTCGTAGCCCCTGGTCCGGTGATGTCATAATTAACAGGCAATATTTAAAAATTGTTTTCAGACTCTGTTCCGGTCATTATCCATCGGCAAAGTATGCGTTTCTGTTAAAAAAATGCACCTCACACAAATGTGAGATATGTGATGTGGCTCCACCACTAACAAATGACATGCATCATTTGTTAGTGGAGTGTGATAGGAACCGGAGTAATAGGGAAGCGTTGCTGAGAGAGTTTGGGCTGATTAGAAGCAATGTGGGTATTATCCAATCCATTCTGGCAGAACCCGCTTCAGTTGCTGCAAGAAGGGTATTGGTGGTTGCTTCTGAGCAGAAATTTTATTTATCACAATATCCGATGTGAAATCGCCATAATACATTTACTAATAACTACGTGATGTTGCAGAATTAGTGTTGAACATATAAAATAAAACCTTTTTTACATGGTTACGTTAAAATTTTGTGAGAGTTTATTATCTCTAAACTCTCAACTAATTGCATTCACAATATTAATTAGAATAATAAGTGATCGATATTAATGTATTAATCAATTAGTGATTTATTTAGATAGTGGTAAAAATTAAAATGCGATCTTCATTTAATTTTTGCCACATTTAGGGCGAATAGCCGTAACCGTAGCGTAATAGCCACACTGAAGTGTAATATTAAAGCTAAGCCGTCCAGTGTTTACCGGATATGGTGTAGTATCATATGTTCGGAGAAGATTAAAGAAATAGTCACTCGGTTTAGTCTGCATATAGAGTTTATTGCGTGATAAAACAAACAACTGCCTAACGTGCCTGTCCGGTAACGACTGATGTGCAGTCGCGTCATACGATGCAATAATGTGTCGCTACAGCAGCCACCCCCTTTTTGAAAAAAAATATACAAAAGAATATCTAAAAAATTATCAACGTTACATAAATAATTATTACAATATCAAGGTTAAAACATTATTCTAATAAAGTGGCAAAATGACCATCGCCTTATACGACAATGCTGATAGCGCCATGTAATGCGATCCTTAGCCGTGTCGTCAGGTGAGCTCGATCGAGTACCTAACAGATATCATTTAGCAATTACATAATTATAATTAAATACTAAGGCACGCTAGTTTCACGAAAATAACATTTTACATAGGTATACAATATATCCAAAATAATATTAGAAAGTTGTACAAAGATATTAAAAGATAAACTTTAGAAAGAAATATTACGTATATAGAAAAAAATATACATGTATGTGTATTATGGTAATATACTTACTTAGTTATCATTACGCCATTCCCCTTGCGGGGTAGGCAGAGAGAACAGAGTACAAAAAAAAATTAAATTATTATATAATAATATATATTAAACAATCAACAGACAAAATTTAGCAATTAACGAGCGCAAATTACACTGAATTATTTTATATATTTATAACACACAAACACTAATCACGCGTAGTGGGTAGCAACAGGAGCGAAATTGGGTGCGTGGGGCGCAACCGCGGCTGGTGCTGCTACCGGCTGGAGCACCTGCACGTGGGTAAGCGGTGGTGTCGAACCACTGGTTTCTTCACGAAGCCATGCTTTCATGTGACTATGGAACAGTCGCCCGATGCACTTGCGTACTTTCCTAAGGAACATGCAACCCATGACAACAAAAAGAAGGCCGAAGATGATCATGGTCATCAAGCTCTGCCGTGACATGTGTGCCTCCACTTCTGTTGAATTTTGCGCTATAATAACTTGGTGATCCTTGGTTTAAGAATTGCCCATATTTGGAAATATCATAGACAGTGTTACTTCTAGTAAATATAAACGATAATTGAAATATCAAAGTTATGTCTGCAGGTATAAAAATATTAACCTAAATTACAATTTCGTCACTTAGAAATAAAATACGTAGGTACTTATTAAAATAAGTTGGACTTTAAACTGCAATGAACTGCAACATATCGTTTCTGCGTTCGAAACAGTTTCACTCAATATTGAGTCTTATACTCATGGAATGCTAAGCTAAAGTTTAGTTATGTATCTATGTTTCTAAAAAATGTGCATAGTAACAATCTGAATGCACTAGAATAAAATTGAATACCTATATTTAAAAAAGAAAAAAGTATACAAAAACGTGTAAAAAGTTGTATATAAAAAATAATAGAATTACTAACTAAACATTGAATCGAACTGGTGGACGTACTATTCGACCGCACCTAGTTCGCTTACATGCAGCTGGGGTACTGGCTGCAACGGGGGTGGTCGTGACGTCACCACGTTTACATAGAGCGTCCTCGGATAAATCCGTATGCTCACTATTAAGTAAGTACGCAGGTTTCAAACGGTCAATAGATACGTTGAGCCGTCTTTTAGGTAATTGAACCTTAAAAACTTTCGAGTTTCTACTAATTACTTTATAAGGTCCGTCGTAAGGAGTTTGTAATGGCTTACGAATCGCATCGTTCCTAATAAAAACATCCTTACAGGACTTGAGATCCGGGTGGATGAACAAAGTCCGGGAATCCCGTTGTCTGACAGGAACGGCTCTCAACTTAAGTATCTTATCACGTATGTTATGAACTAAGGTAACAGGATCTGAGGCTTCGGAATTTATCGAGACAAAAAAATCGCCTGACAATCTTAAGGTACATCCGTAAGTTAATTCCGCGGCGCTAAGATTGGAATCGCTACGTAACGTGGTTCGAAGTCCCAGCAATACAGTTGGTAATTCATCTACCCATGACATAGTATTTAACCGAGCCTTAAGAGCGACCTTTAGAGATCGGTGCCACCGTTCAATCGCTCCATTACTTTGGGGATGATACGGGGTGCTCCTAATCCTATGTACGCCCATACATTTTAGTAATTCCGAGAATAGTCCACTCTCGAACTGACGGCCTTGATCGGTAGTCAAATATTTGCATATGCCGAAACAAGTAAACCATCCGTCGTATATGGTTTTGGCTACTGCTTCAGCCGTAATTTCTTTAAGTGGTAAAGCTTCGGGCCATTGCGTAGCGCGATCTATGATGGTCAGTAGGTACCTATATCCATCAGACGTAGTTGTCAATGGTCCTACAATGTCAGTATGAATATGTTCGAAACGTCCGGTTGGTGCGAATTGACCCAAAAACGATACGGTGTGATGTTGAACCTTCGACTTCTGGCATTGTTTACATGTTTTCGCCCATTTATTCAAGTCCTTGTTCATACCTGGCCAAAAAAAACGCTGGCATACTAATTTACGTGAAGTATTAATACTCGGGTGACTTAAGTTATGTACCGAATCGAAAGCTAATTTACGGAACGCTATTGGTAAATACGATCTAATATTTTCAGTTGACACCTCAGAAAAGATGTGTTGCAATGTTAGGTACAAATATTTTCTTGATTTTTGAACGTTGCTACTTTCGATGCGCTTCCATTGTGTCACGTAGGCGTCGGCGCCTTGGGCGGTCGCGATTTCGACGAAGTCCAAGCTACTGGGACATATTATCGTATCTACCCTGCTCAGCGAGTCTGCGACTATATTATCACTACCTACGATGAAACGTATGTCGGTCGTAAATTCGCTTATATACATAAGCTGCCTAGCTCTACGTGGCGTTTCTTTGTCACTAGATAACTTAGAGAATGCATAAGTTAGAGGCTTATGATTTGTGTAGACTTTCGACGGTAACTTCGTGTCCTAAAAACTCGATATGCGACTGTCCGAACATGCACTTAGACAAATTTATAGTTATACCAAAACCATTTAAACGTTTAAATAAAACTTCTAAGGGTTGTTTATGACGTAATTCTGAGTCACTTGCAACGGTGACGTGATCAATATAGCAGAATATAAACTCGGAACAGGGTTCAAAAGTTCCATCCGCACGTTCGATTCCTAGCCCTTGCAAAACTGTGTTGTTCATGAAGCGTTGAAAGGATTGTGCAGCGTTACGCAACCCGAACGACATACTTGGAAATTCGAATAAGCCGAATGGCGTAATAATGGCAGTCTTTTCAACGTCTTTCGGAGCAACCGGAATAGCGTGGTACGCCCGATTTACGTCAATTTTACTAAAAACACTCTTACCCGTCAAGATGTATGTAAAATAATGTAAACGGGGAAATGGGTATCTGTCAGGCTTCGTAACCGCGTTAAGTTGCCTCCGCAAGGACGTAACTCTCCGTTCTTTTTCGGAACAACATGCAACGGACTAGACCACGGACTCTTCGAAGGTTGGCAGATTCCCAATTCTTGCATAGTACGAAATTCGTCACTAACCTGTTTGTACCTATCGGGAGGTAACGGGCGGGCGCGTGCATGCACAGGCGGCCCAGTTGTCTATGTGGTGAAACACCGTATGCTTAGGAATATCCTTAAAAGAAACAGGTTTCGTTATATCGGGGTATTTAGACAAAAGGTTAAAATATGGATGTGAATCATCCAATGTACTTAAAGTAGGCTGGTTACATGCTACAATAGAACCACTAATGTTAAAGTTCGTTGTTTTATCAACCAGTCTATTATTACACAAATTAACTAGAAGTTTGTGGTGAATTAAAAAGTCTGCACCCAATATTGGTTGATTCACTGCTGCTAGCACAAACGTCCAACGGTACTGTCTACGCATTTTTAAGTCCAAAACGAGCGTTTTTACACCAAAAGTGTTTATTTCAGTGCCGTTGGCAGCATACAGTTTATAACCCGCTCTGTGCACTCTATTCGTTTTACGCGCGGGAAGCCCCGACACATTCGCTCCCGTATCTACTAAAAAACGTAAGCCGGTAGTGCGGTCCGTGACACAAAGACGGTTGTTGGTAACGGCGTTGATACAGGCTTCCGTCGTCACCTGTGCCTCAATTAGTTTTCCTGGTTAGGCTTCCAGCTGCATGGGGAAATGCACTTATTGGCCTTCGCGCCATAGCGAAAATGATAAAAACATTTCCATTCCGGCCTCCGCGACTTTTTAGATAGGTCTGTTTGAGTGGTTGGGCCACTCTTGCTCTGACTTCTGGCCCTGGACCTCGAGCGGTGAGAATTGGACGGTCGCCTTTGAAGGTTGTCATTCCGCTTATTTATTTTTCTGATTTCGGCAATAAATAAGTCGTTAGAGCTGGCTGGGCACGCAGATGATCCGCCGGCCAATTTTAACTCCGACACGTGAGAAGCTGAGGTTGTCTCCATCACCTTATCAGCAATGCGAGCTAACACATCCGTATCGCTGGATTCCATGACGGCGATGATGCCTTGTATCGCCGGTGGTAGGTGGCTCTGCCACAAAATTTTAAGCGTTTCGTCTGGTATCTTCGAGCAGGCCAGGTCCCTCATACGCCTGAGCAGCTGGGACAGCCGCTGGTCACCCAACTCCATTTCGCCGATCAATTTCTGAATCTGGCGCGTCTCTGACTCCTCGTAGATGGCAAGGAGGCGCTCTTTCAGAGCGTCGTACTTGTGCACGTCTGGTGGTGCCATGAGGATGTCAGTGAGCTGCTGTATGACATCCTTGGATAGTTTGGTAATAACTAACTTGTACTTAGCTTCGTCCGCCAGTTTCTGTGGCGCCAACACGGCCTCCGTCTGCAGGAACCAAAGCCTTGGGTGATCGGTCCAAAACTCCGGAATTCGCGAAGTGACTGAGATGGCTGCCATCTCTGCAACTCCTTCCTCCTTCACGTGGGCGGCAGGGGCTGGCGCTGGGCTAGGTATCGGCCCGGACGCTAATCCCAGCACAGGTGTGGGCTGGGTTGCCATGACGTGAATTAAACTCAAACGGCACCAAAAGTTACAATCAACAAAAGTTATAGGTATTAAATCGCGGGGTCACCAGTTTACCGGATATGGTGTAGTATCATATGTTCGGAGAAGATTAAATAAATAGTCACTCGGTTTAATCTGCATATAGAGTTTATTGCTTAATATATTGATAAAACAAACAACTGCCTAACGTGCCTGTCCGGTAACGACTGATGTGCAGTCGCGTCATACGATGCAATAATGTGTCGCTACAAGTGTATTATTGGTCCGAGCGTGAGACGTGACAGGAAGTTTTCGCCAGTTGGCCGGCTAAAAAAATTATTTGTCAAATAATAGTTTTAGTACGGTTTGTTTACGTCTTAGGACAAGTTAAGAAAAATACACTATACAATGTTCCGTCAGTTAACCCTTTTTCTTTTTAAACACTAGGGATGTTACTCTAAAAATCGAAAGCTGATAAATAGAATCGAATGCAATGATTACTTATGAAGATATATCACCATAAATTAATAACCACGTTGTGATTATAATAAAACATAATTATATTTATTATTCTTTTAACTAACTATAAAAATACAAAAAATAACTAAATAGAAAATTATTGATGTTAGGTACAATTTAGGTAGGATGTTGCTGGCAACACCAGTGCCTGTCGATGACGCCATGTCATGTCGTCATTATATGACGCAGTCTTTTGTCGTTGTGCGAAGTGACTGTGCGTTTATGGTGTGCTCTCTGTTATTTTATTCTGACCCGGCTTTTTTATTCGACTGATCTTACTGAGTACGTTTACCTGGCTATAAATCGGACTCCGATTGCTTAACGATTAGTAAACAAGAACAACATTACAGTCTTACCATGTCGAAACGGGGGAAAACGCTAAACAGTAAATCTCGCGAACTAGTGGTGAAATTGTACAATTATTTTGAACGTGAATTAGTTAACGATGCGCCCCTTTTACCATTGACACAACTGAGAGAACATTGGGAATAGGGAAGAGGACAGTAACTCAAATTCTGAAAGAGAAATACGGACCGTCAGGCTCAGAAGATAATACTTTACGTACACCGAAAAAAGAAAGAGGTACCTACAAGAAAATTGTTGTCGTTGATAATTTTGATGCTACTGCAATTCGCAACCACATTTATGGATAATACACCATCCATCCATCAGCCTTTCAAAGTCCACTGCTGGACATAGGCCTCCCCAAGAGCACGCCACAACGAGCGGTCCCATCATGAGGGATAATGCCGTAATCGCCACGCTTGGCAGGCGGGTTGGCGATCGCAGCGGATATTATTAACACTCGAGGGAGTGCTGCTGCCCACTCCCCCGGTATTCCCTCAGTCGGCTCTTACGACTCCCGTGGGTAGAGAGGGGTAGGACAATTCTAAAGCCGGCCCCACACGGCCATAATACACGGGAAAAGCTAATGAGTTCGTTAAAAGACGCAGGCTTATTTTCTGGCGGTAAATCGTCTCTATCAAAGGTTTTGAAATCGATTGGCTTTAGATTTAAAAAATCTGACAAGCGGAAAATATCCTGCTAGTACGCTACGATATTATTTTGAAGAGAGTAACATTCTTACGTCAAGTAAATAAAATTACAGATTGGGACAATGTCGTGTTTATTGACGAAACATGTAATGATGAATGCAAACCATACGATTTCGCGGACATGGACCGATGATACAGCGGCCTCCACCTCAAAAGTTCCATCGGGAAAAGGAGCCCGACTTATTATATGTCACGCGGGATCAGCTTCTCAAGGTTTTATTCCAGACTGCCTCCTCGCATTCGCCTCTAAAACTACAAGTGATTACCATGAGGAAATAAACTTTTAGGTTTTTACGGTTTACGGTTTAAGACATTTATTTTCTCAAAAGACTTACATAAATCACTTGCTGAGAAAATACATTGTTTAATTATAGCTAAGTTGCGTAAAACAAGCATATAAGTAAATATCACAAATAAAAAAGAAAACACGGTAATCTCGAAAAGAAATGTTCATACAAATCCATAATATGTTTATCAAAATCAAGTGTGCGTCGGTATAACGGTTAGTGTGCGTGTGCGGAACAATAGATATTTATTAAGGCCTATGACTTAGTAACTATTTCATTCTGTAAAAATAATGTATTAGATTATTTTGTAATAATTAGTTTGCTTTGCTGTGCGTAGATATTTTTGTAATGCTACTTAGATGTTTGTTTATTTTTCGTTAGTATTATTAAAACCAAAGTAGTTTAATGTAGTGGTAATATATTATGTTGTAGGTAAGGTGTTATGTACAAGGAACATAATTATACTCACCTACGGCGAGGTTATGTAGAGTGTGTTATTACATTTACTTATATTAGATTATATTATATTTATTGGTGTATAAATGGTAATGTATATTTACTTGGAGAGTTTATAAAAAATAAAAACAAAACAATACTAATCAATTAAAGAGTTTTAAAGAGTGGTTTGAGAAGCTGCTAGTCAGCTTAGAAGACCCATCGAAAATTATAATGGACAATGCACCGTATCATTCTGTACAAGTTGATAAACCACCAACTCAAGCAAATAAAAAGCAAGAAATTGTCTCGTGGCTGGTAAGAAATGGTGTGGATGCAAGTCTAACTTTATTAAAAGTTGAGTTGTTAAATCTGGTAAAAGCAACTAAGCCGTCCAAGCTCCGCTATTTAATCGATGAACTAGCCCTAGAGCATGGACACGAAGTTATTCGATTGCCTCTCTACCATTGCCAGTATAACGCCGTCGAGCTTATTTGGGCACAAATAAAGGGTCATTCAGCGCGGAACAATACTGAACTACCCTTCAGTACTGCTAAAATGATCTCTGCTACAAACTGCGTGTGAAAAAGTCACTACAGAAGACTGGAAAAAAGTTGTAGAGAAAACAAACAAAATAATTTTACAAGATTTTGAACGAGATGAGAGAATAGACAATATTATTGAAAATGAATTAATAATATCTCTTAGTGCTGACAGCAGTGATAAAGATGACAATACTAATAACAGTTCTGATAGTCCAACTGAATAAATGCAATTTTTTTGTTAAATTATGTACTTCTTTTGCTCCATAAATTTACGAAAGAAAAAATAATAATAGGACAGGGATTCGCCTGATATTTTTAAATTCACATATGTTTCAAGTCCGTATCGATTCATTCACTTTAATCGATGTTTTTAAGCAGATCATCTCACTATAAAGATAAAACTGACAGACGTCAAATATTACCTATTAAAATGACTCCACTTTAGTAGTGACAACGTTCTAGTCACAACGGATCTTTGTGTGTCTGAAGTTGGCTGCAAGACGCTGCGCATATAGCCATTTTTGTGTCGCAAGGCATGTGCGTCTTCTACAGTTTAGACATAGTATCACGCCTGTATTCCCACATTGGACATTACCAAACTCCGGGCTACTACTGAGATTTTTTTTACGCATAGTCTCTATAACACTGCCTGACCCGGGGATCGAACCCGAGACCTCATGATCAGCAGTCGTTTACACTACCGCTGCACCACAGAGCCAGTTTACATTGATCAAAAAATGTGCAATTATAATTTAACAATTGTAATCGATAGTTATATAATTTATCGATCGTACTAAAAGATGTGGACTCTTTTAAAGCTAGATTAAAGCTTATTCACTCAAATCGCTCGTATACTTTTTATTGAACATAAAAAAATAAATAGAACCTAAATACTTAGATATGAAAATATTATAATCTCATTCGATTGTTTTGTTAATCGAGTAATAACATTTGAATTGGTCAGCACTTATCGTATTATTCTGTCGAAATTTCCGCATCGCGCTCTGTGCCTAACTTCAGAGACACAAAGATCCGTTGTGAATCACTCGATCATATTGACATGACATCGTGCCATTGTGATTGGGTGAGAGATCACCGTGATTTCTCGAGTGATTACTGTGACATCACGCATCGGTTTGTCTACCAATCACAAGCGAGACGATACGATGTCGATACTCTTTAGTGAGTTACATTCTACAGGCCCTGATTTCTTCAAGGTTTTAGAGAGGGAGAGCAAGAGAGCTCTAGAAGTAGACCCTTGGTTCTCCCAACATAAATGGGCTGGCTCGATCGGAGAAGTTCAGGTCAACGGTAGATACTCCTACTGTGGTTTCATACGCCTATCTTTTCCTTATTATCCTTCCTCTCCAAGTGATATACCAAGTGGATATAAAGTTATATCCTTTTTTCTTTTTATTAAGGCGGGAAAAATGTTCCTAACCGCACACCCCGTCGTTTGAGGGCGTTACGAACAGGGCAGTGTGGGGCCTTCACCCACTAAAGAAACCCGCCGTGTGTCGTCTCTCCGCCTTTATTGGCGGGCCACTGGAACTATGTTACATTCCTTCGGTGGTTCCACTTTATATCCCATTCCTTGCAGTTGTGCGACGCGCGATACTATCGTAATCCGTAGATATGCTTGGCATGTTTGATTGCCATCCACGTACTATACAATAAAAGGTGGGTGGGGACACCGTTTCTTCTCCAGTGGTTGTCGGCTTGTCACTTCGTTAAATAAATTGGCCTGCCCATTACCACTTCAGCGTGCTAACCCCGCGGGCTATGTCCGTTAATTATTCTCCTACGGATCTCCGTATACCGGATCTTATCACTCAATGAGAGTTCGAGCATATTGCGCGCTATGACACGCTGAGCGACTTTGAGTTCTGATATGAGGCCAATATTCAAGAATGCGCCATTTTTTCTTATTCCTAAATCATCTCTAGTAGCATTGGTCATAGATCTTCTTTTTCAGATACTATAATTTATATTCCACCATTTAATTTCAATGTGTCATTGTTGTAGAAACAATACAAAGTTGATATTATGGAAAAGTGTCAAAGAAAAATTTGCTATAGACGTGAAAGATTACATATTACATCCTGAATACCAAAAGGGTGTGACAACTGCTACTATAGCGTTACTGGACCTTATATCACCTGATGAAGCTGGGTTTAGTGACTTTCAAGGTAAGAGTCCAGGTCTCTAGCCCATACTCTAAACATTCCAGGTGCTTTATGAAATAAAACTAAAAAAAAATACATAGCATTACGCCTGTATCCCAGAAGGGCATGTCAGAGGTGTATTACAAACCCACGGTTCGCCAACTATGTTTATGTCCCACGTAATAGGGAGTGCGAAATTTCAATAATGCTGTAGTGTGAAAGAAGATGTAGTGACAAAAATAGAGAAAGGAATGCTTAGGTAGTTTAATAGACACGTAGAGAGGATGGATGAAAGAAGATTAACGAAACAGATAAACAAGGTGACTGTGAATGGGCAAGTTGGTAGAGGTGGACCTAGGCGAACGTATTTTGACCAGATCGGAGACGTTCTTAAGGAAGGTTAGGTTACGAGTACTCGAAACCAACGAGCATGCATGAAAGCGCTGATGAAAGTAGATGAAGCGAAAGATGTGTGTCAGGATCGTAGCAAGTGGAGAGAAGTGGTTTCTACCTACCCCTACGGGAAAAAGGCGTGACAATATGTATGTATGTAATAGGGGCGAGCCTATTGCCGTCTACCGGGCACATTTTTGTCTGGGCGGCTACTGCGGATTTTTCTTGCACACAACACTGCCCGACCCGGAGATCGAACCCGAGAACTCGTGATCAACAGTCTCACACAGTACCGCTGCACCAACAAAGCAGTATATATTTATTAATTACCTACCTACTGTCCGGACGTTTCGATTAGATACTTTACAGCATTCATGATCACATGTAGACTGAGATGTTAAACATCCAATGGTTTATACTCCTCTTTATATTGAAAAGTTAAATTAGTAATCAAAATTCTACTAATACAAACCCACCGTGCACCGGCTCTCCGCCTGTACTGGGCGGACCACTGGAACTGGAAGACATTACTTCAGTAGTGTAGGCACCGTAACTACGCGAAGTATGAGTTGCATATTCGATGTCCGCAATAAATTCATGCGAAATTTAATAATTGTGTCCTAAGTACTGAGGTCTTCATACATCTACGGCTACATCGGTCATAATCATGATAGGGTCCTATGCATTGATATTAAACTCTAGATCCAGTTTCGAAGAAACGAATCGTCCAAAACTGTCGCCAGTTGTACATGTAGTTATAGTTATGATATAAATGCATTATTTCCAAAATTCAACCTTACACGTATGGTTTAAAGTTGTATTTACAAAGCATTATGCAAAAAGCAATAATATTTTACGACCGAAATTTTTGGGCAGGATAAGGACGGAGTGGTGACGAATATTTTTTTAAATTTTCATATATGAACATTTACTTAATTTTATTAAATTTGTTTAATTTATAAATGTGTTCCAAACTCATGTTTATACTTTTATCTGATCGTATTAATATGCTATTAGGTAGAATATTTATTTATATATAAATAAGATAAAACTCGTAAATATAAATTTTAGTTTTTATTCCCAATATAGTAATTCTAATATTAAGTAATTCCAATATTATTAGTAGTACCCAGGTCTATTCTAGTCTAGATGAATGGCGTCATAATAAACATTGACAATACAGTAGTAAGTAAATCAATTTCCTTGAAATAAATGAAGCTTGTTGTGGAGTTGTCTTTTTGAATTAGATTTCAGCTTTTCTGTTGATTTTTTTTGCGATATAATGTTAACTAACATCTATAAATTTTTCTATAATAGCATTTATAAGACTAATTTTATGATTAAAAACAATTTGTTGAAGCAGGTTGTTGAAGGGAGTGTGTATCAATACCAGAAAATATATTTAAATTTAATGTACATTTTAAAACTCAGGAACACAAATAGGTCTTGGTCATTATTGAAGCATAAAAGCCATAAATTCAACAATTTAAATGATCATCTTATAAAATACTAGTTGTGCCCTTCAAATTCGCTCACCGTTTAATTAAAAAAAAAAGAATACATATTTATATATAATTTAGAGCAAGCTTCATCATCTGATTGGGTCCCTAGGATAACTAAAATAAAAATCATCATATAAATGACAATGTTATTGATATTAAAACTTTGTAAATAAAACAATGTCAACGAATTACTTAATATATATAAAAAAATACATTCAACAAGGTGACTCTATTCGTTTTTAGAACCGAGAACGTCGTATTATGCGATCAAAGTGAGCAAAATGCGTTGAAGTATGAGCATAGTTCGAGACTACCTTTGTTTTAATACATACTCTATTTGACTGGTTCATACAGGGCCATCGTCGGTAATTTGAAACAAAATATATTGAAAAATTAAAAAATGTGACTCTAAAGCAACAAACTATGTATGACATAGAAATACTGTCTATTAATAGTTACCGAAAATAAGAAACGCCATCCTATTTTTGTACTTTTAATGCACTATTTCGGCATTTATTCATCAAACAATAAGACATTTTGACACGCTTTGTCAACTCGCGCGTCGAAATAATACTTTTGGGTATTGTAATCTTTGATAATACTAAACGAAAGGAGTGCAGGAAAGCGTAATCTGCACTCATTGATAGTGGACACTTTTCGTGCCTGATTGTGTATCTTCCCTTTTTTATAAATCAATGGTCCTATGTGATACAATTTTCAATTTTTAAAACAATCCCAGTATTTCTAGCATTTGAAATTCTTAGCTCATTTACTAGAAAAAACTCTTTGTGAAATTTAAAAAGAAAAAGATTGACTGCGATCATGTTTCAAAACTACGTCCGTCCCTATCTGGGTAAATAATATCTAAAAGTCACGTGACTTAACGTTAGAGATGTCAAATTCCTATACATTTTAATAGTTTTATATCGTTAGTGATCATAGAATGCTACTTGGCTAGGCCCACTGGATTGCTAAGCTATCACAGACACCTATTGGTGACTTCCACTATTTAAACGAATAGTTATTTATTTTTTGTATTACTCGTATAAGTTTATGATGTGATGAATGAAAATAAAATAATTACTTATTATTTAATTTCCTATTTCCCTTTTTCCGATTTTTCCTTGTGGTGGTGACATCACGGGTTCATCAGACAGGCCGCATTCGTCGACGGACCGATAACACTGTGTTTGGGGAAGATAAGTTCTAGATTTATGAACGCGTATCGCGTAGATGCAATCGAGATCGAGATGCGACAGCGTAGGTGACTGCCCAGCAGATGTCATAACGATCTGGTTAAACCTCTGGATGCGGGTAGCACAAGGCCATTTATTGGCACACTCTTGGGGATGCCTATGCCCGCCCAATAGTGGAAAATAAATGACTAACGAATGATATCTAATTAGTGGTATTGTTGTCTATTGTTGAACCTTTTTAATGTTATACATTCCTCAATATTCCAGCACCAGTGAGACCTGTTTGTTTACCATTGATGGGATCTGGAACGTACAACGAAATCTATGCCGTAAAACTAACAGATGGTAAAACACTTTCTTTAAACCTAACCTCACATAGTAAAAAACTATTTGAAAACAAATCTATACTAATATTACAAAGAGGTATTGTCCCACCTTGTTACCTCTTTATACGTACTAGTGGTAGTCCAGTGGTCAACATTCAACCATACACCGACCATCCATACAATCAATCTTATAAAATGTATTTTTATTGAATTAATTTATTTAGTTCTAATGCATGATATACAAAAATATTATTTCAAATGCAAATTAAATAACAATTTAGGTGTTCGAGCCTTCGCTTGAACCACTTGAGATTACGCTTTCGAAATTCGTCACTCACACACTCAAACTTGATGTTCTTAAGCGTAAACGATCAAATTTGTTTGACCAAGGTGTTTGTCAAATTTCACGTTTTCAACAATTAATGAGTGTATTTTGTTTAACAAACACGTCAAGCAAAGCCTAAAGCCGCCGGTAAACCAACAAATTATTTGTCAAATTTTACGTGTTGGTAAAATTTATTTGATAGTCTGAGGCTAGTCAGCTATCCTACTGATCTTTCGATCATCCTAATATCTTAATCACATTTGCCTTACGACCAACGCCATCTATCGGCAAGCATTACATGCATCCAATACTTACTTTACTACTAAAAATCTTTTTTTCTTTATTCACAAATAATTTGTACTTAAAAAGTAGCGGAGCATGTCAATTGCTAAAAGAAATAGATCTAAAACATCTTTCGTTTCAGAACAAAGGAATTGTCCGAAATGACAAAGGAAATTCAAAAGCTGATAAAATCAAACGCAATCTAAGAAAGCTGTTATCAGAGCGGGTTCCTATCAGAAATCTTCCTACGCAAAAACACGGACGGCTCCTTTCGACCGATACTAAATTTGAAAGGACTGAATCGTTATGTCTTAACACCAAAATTTCGACTATTAAACCACCTAAAGATCGCACAACTCTTTTAAAAACAAACAGTTATATGATGAAACTGGACATTTCATAGGCTTATTTTCATTTACCTGTGACTCCCAGCCATCGTCGGTTCCTATGCCTAAGTTTTCAAAAGAAGGTTTACCAGATGACATGCTTACCTTTCGGATTGGCCAGCGCGCCAGCGGCACTTGCCAAAGTCACCAACTGGATAGCCCACAAGTTAAGAAATCGGGGCATAAGAATACTTTAATAATCTGGACGATTTTCTCCTCATCCACGACGACCCCAGAGTCCTCGAAGAACAGTCAAGTTACGTTGTCAAATACTTACAGAACTTAGGCTGGCTAATAAATCGAGAAAAGTCTTCATCGACCGCTACTACCAAACTAGAGTACCTTGGTGTCACTTGGGACACCAAATCGAACCGGAAAACATTATGCGAAAGCAAAGTGGACGACATGAAAATTCATCTGAAGAGGCTAATAAGAAAGAACCGCTGGTGTTTGCACGATGCGAAAGTAATTCTGGGGAAACTAAACTTCGCGTCTTTTGTCGTACCACTAGGCCGCCTCCACAGCCGCTACCTTCAGATAGAATTAAACCACTTACCAATGGCAAAACCACGCCAGTGTTTCGCAATACCTCCTCGCGCTCTAGGAGAATTGACATGGTGGACGGCAAATATCTGCAAAAACTCACCCATACACGGGCCGGAACCCACAGTCTTCATAACCACCGATGCTGCCGACAAGGGTTGGGGTGCTATAATAAACAGTCAGAAACTGTGGGGCTCCTAGACAGAAGCACAGAAAAGATGGCACAGCAACCAAAAAGAGCTTTACACGCTGTTAGAAGTCCTTTCACGAGTTCGTCCACTAGTAAAACACAAAACAGTGATGCTTCAGGCAGTCAATCGGACAACGGTGGCCTACATTATGAAACAAGGAGGCACAAAATCATTAAGACTGCTGGAAACATCAATAAAAATAACTCTGTCAACAGCAGAATTGGTTTAATTGCCCGGAATTTACAATGGAACCGCAGACTCCCTTTCTCGAGAAAAGGGCCTGCCCAAGTGGCATCTCAATCAGAAGATAGTGTCACGGATTTTTCAGAATCTGGGTACCCCGGAAGTCAATCTATTTGCATCCGCAAGATCAGCCGTAGTTCCAATATATGTAAGCGAAGATGTGACAGACAGACAAAGTTTGTTTACGGATGCTTTCATCATGACGTGGCAATTCAAACTGGGTTGGATCTTTCCTCCACCATCGTTGATACCTCGCGTTATCCAGCATCTGAACAAATCAGCAGGGGTATACCTAATGGTGACCCCCGATTGGGACAAGGCCTTCTGGATCGCGGATTTAAAGAAAATGGCTGTTTGCCCACCAATTTCAATACCCGATCTGAAGTCGAACCAGGAGGGTTAGGCAGAATCTCATATCTCACATGTCGATCGTATCGTCTCGCTTGTACGATCACCGTGATTGGCCAACGGATTATTGTGACATCACGCGTCGGTTTCTCAACCAATCACAGTGATCTCGATACGGTCGACACGTGAAATATGTCATTCTACCTCAGGGGGCTGATAGATCTCCGAACAAATCTTGGACCTCAGAACGTGGATGACCTAAATTTGCTGTTCTGGAAGTTACAGGCAGGAGCAAGTTCCTACATGACTGGTCAGCAACGGACATATGTCTTTTAGAAACATCTTGGAGAAAATCCACTCTAAAAACTTATAAGCCAGCATGGTCCCGATGGCAAGTATAGGACAGTGCCAACACTGTGTCTGTAGATAACCCTAGCCCTTCAGAACTGGCTAAGTATCTTTGTTATCTTTTCAATACCGTTAGTTTAGCCCCACGGACAATAGCATTGCATAAATCCGTGATAGTTACCTTAGCAAATCCACAACGCTCAGAAGAACTAAGTTCACATCATTTGGTAAGGCAGGTACTAATAGGCAATTCTCTCAAAAAGCCCACCAGCACGAAGATCTGGAAAATAAATGACTTGATACATTTTCTCAAGGTTACTTAAATGAGAGCAGTCTTTTTCAAATTTTTCGACATACTTTTGTCCTTCTCCTATTAGCTTCGGGAAGAAGTGTACACGACCTAACCTTATTGAGCATAAAGAAAGGGTCTTTCTATGACAAAGAAGATAAGATAATACTTTGGCCCGAATTCGGCTCAAAAACTGATTCCAATGTTTATCGTCAGTCTGGATGGGTGCTAAAAGGCAACGCAAATGAAGATCGTCTAAATTTAATACGGTGTGTCAGAAAATCTGTCTCAGCTTCCCAACAGCGAAGAAGCGAGAAACATTTAAATAACTTGTTTATAACAATAAGAGGTATGGTTAGAAATGCATCAAGAGCGGTTAACGCTAATAATTGATTGTAGGAATAATCTAAGACCCCTGAGTGAGTACTACACTGGGATGAAATAATAATAAAAGACGGATTGCTTGCTATAAGCGCTGAATTAAACACAGAAGTACCTATTACGTTTGTTTATGCAATTTTATTTTTTGTTTTTGATTAAAACTATTTAAAGTTCGTTTTCTTCTAATTTGTTTTATTACAATATCGAATTTATCACAGTACGCATTAGCAGCAAACACATCTCAAGTGGTTCAAGCGAAGGCTCGAACACCTAAATAGAACCGTTTTCCCTCCGAAGGGAAGAAAACGGATATTTAGGTTTCAGCCGTAGCTTGAACCACAGATTCAGGGTCCTTACCGGCTCCTTCAACGGTACTGAAGAGCGCGGCGCTGAGGCGCCGCCTACCGCCGTGCCGCATTTGGAAAAGAGACAGCAACATTGCACACATACTGTGTAAGAACATCAAGATTGAGTGTGTGAGTGACGAATTTCGAAAGCGTAATCTCAAGTGGTTCAAGCTACCTAAATATAAAATCCTAAATATCCGTTTTCTTCCCTTCGGGGGGAAAACGGTTCTGTATATTATGTTTCTGTACTTAACTTTGCCAAATCTCACACTTCCCGGTGAGCGCAATGTGCTAAAAAAAGTTTAAGTACAAAGTTTTTTCTTCACGTTATTAACATATTATAGATATGTAGTTTGGATGTCAGCATTAACCTCCAAAACTACATATCCGTTAACAAAATATTTTTCGTTTTGAGAATAGACTGTGTATATGTATAAACGAAAACAATATGTAGGTACTAGATGCGAGCAGAGCTGCGGGTACATCTAGTAAAAAGATAAAATAGGAGATATCGTAAGACATGACCTAGAAGCACAGCTTTGTGGCTTTATATGTCAATATTTTCTGGTTAAAAGCATTTTGTATCGTGCGAGTTGACAAGGTAACTATTATAAATATTTCTAAGAGAGATGAATTCAATTAACACGATAGACTATGTATACTTAATACTAATAATGTGTATAGTGCCGTGTGGGGCCGGCACCAAGAATAGCTCCACCCTGTCTCTTCCTATGGGAGTCGTAAAAGCCGACTAAGGGATTACCGGGGAACCGGGCAGCAGCGTTCCCCTTTGTATTAAAAACATCCACTGCGATCGCCAATCAGCCTGCCAAGCGTGGTGATTTATGGTAAAACCTCCCGTTTTGGGAAGGCCTATGTCCAGCAGTGGACGATGAAAGGCTGGTGGATGGATGTATAGACTAATTATAAAAAAAGACTGGTGCCCAAGAAGGCGAGTGTAAGTATTATAATAAATATATATTTTTTAATTTCCTAGTTTGTTTTATTACAATATCGAATTTATCACAGTACGCATTAGCAGCAAACACATCTCAAATGGTTCAAGCGAAGGCTCGAACACCTAAATAGAACCGTTTTCCCTCCGAAGGGAAGAAAACGGATATTTAGGTTTCAGCCGTAGCTTGAACCACAGATTCAGGGTCCTTACCGGCTCCTTCAACGGTACTGAACATGTAGGTAACAAGCTACCTCTTACATCTTTTTAGTATCTGGTGAAATGCAGAAGGAAGCCTACACAATGTCTTATGTAAACAGAAAAGAATGTGAAGAATTTTATTATCAATCTAAGGTAAGATTTTTTTTTAATTGAATTAAAAGGGGACTTGATTGTAGGTACTTACTCGTATTTTGTTACTCTTACAAAACCTACTCGTTCATAAAGTAGTTTTATAAATGTTTTGCAGCATATTTTTTTCAACTAGCGGGTAGGAATAGTAAAAAAAAATTAGCCGTCACGAGACGTCTCGCAAATGTGAAAACATCTATTTTCTTTCTTTCTTCAAATATTGTCAGTCTTAAATAATTCTTGGTAAGCGCCCTCTCGTTATCCATAGATGAATTTAAACTGTTATTGGTTTATTGATTGACGTTATACTTCTTAGTTAGATGCTTTTGTCAATAGATGGCGTTAAAAACAATTAAATAAATTGGCGTGGCGATGTCACCGCGCTAATGGCTGGTTTTACCCTCCCTCCGCATTAGATGTTTTCACATCAAAAACATAGTAAAGTGAACACAGTCACTATTTTGCAGTTGTACTATGAGAAGATGAACCCAACGAATCCACTATGTGCTGTGTCAATTAACAGCACGACTGCTTGTGTGTGGGACGCTGGAGTTGCTCTCATAACTCGACAATCTTGGGGATTCTGGCAGCTGGTGAGTTTTAGAGTGATTGTAAGATAAGTATTGCTCATTTTGGAGGTGTTCAATGAAGCACATCATATTCTTAATGCTAAATATAAATAAAATTCCATCTTGATGATATAACGTAGGTATGTCATCAAGTTCATACTCATTTCACCGTTATAAAAATCGAGACTCACAGTAAAAGTAAGGATTTTGACAATAGGGTTCTCATTACCACTTCTTTAAATTTCTCTGGAAGATGAGAATCCGAAAAGAGGCAACATCTTTTTATGTAGGAATTTATTACACCCTTGTGGCGTAGTCGGTAGTGTAACTTCCGTGCACGAGGTCGTGGGATCGATTTCCACTCAGGACAATTATTTGTGCGATGAACATAGATATTTGTACTGCGTCTGGGTGTTTTCTATCTATTGTATGTATGTATTTACAAAAAAAAAAGTAATATAATATGTATTATATCCGTAATCTGGTAAGTACCCATATCAAAAGCGTTAAGCTTACTTGGGACCAGAGGACGTTGTGTGAAATATCCGTGAATATTTATTTACGTTATTATTTATTTATTAATCATGTTTATCACACAATGACTTTTGTCTAAAGACGTACTTACTCTGTAGGTGTTTTTAGTATATAATCTTTGGGTGCAACTAGGCCGAAATGTCAAGGTTAGTTAGTCAAAAAAATTCCTGTATTAGGCATAGATTTATGGCCTTATTCATAATAACTTATTAATAATTTTATTATTTTTATTAAAGTGACACAATCAAAAATTAAAACATTTGACAATGACAAGTAACAATCCATAGATAAACTTAGGCGAAATTGTGCTCACACTGCCACAACAAGAGCCATTAAACAAGAAGATAAGATAGATAAACTTATGAAAATAATTTTCTACCATTCACATTTCACAATTTTTTCTACGAAATTGCAACATTATGTACATTAAAGACATTTTAGTTATCGAAGGTTTATCAAACGATAGAATTGAATTGAATTATAATATCTACCCATTACTTTACTCTATGTATCTACCTCTGTGAAAGTATGGCGAATCATCAGCTCTGAACAAAATCTGACTGCGTTCAAGAATTAATAACCAATCACGTCTGCGAGATTCAGTAGGTTGTATTTACAAGTGTATTATTGTACTAGGTATTCATTTACAGATTGGCTTTGGACCAAGAGGGCCAGGATGCAATGCTCCGACAAAGTTCTTACATATGCACGATTATCTGCCGTGGATTAATGATGTTATTATCAGTACTCCTCTTGAAGATTTCCAAGACGAATACAAGATCGGACTGCGTAGATTGTCACCCATGAAACTTGTGATGTATCCTGGTGAGTATAACGTCATATTTTTTTTTTGTGTATATTTTTCAACTTCCGTGTCACCACTAAGGGAAGTAAGCAATTATCACCCATTGCATTAGGTAGTGGTGGTAGGGCTGAGTACCAAGTGAGATTACTCACTTGCTATCGGACCCGAAAGGGTCGGGGATGTACGTCAGTGTGTTTTGGCTGTAGCAGAAGATAGCCATTTATTCTTTCATTTCATATCTTAGAAATGAAATAGCGCGCAGCGACTTGACAATACTCTCGGTATAGTTGAGTCCATGAGCGACAGTTACCACTTACCATCAGGTTGGCCGTGGCTCGTCTATCATTACATTCAGATAGAGGTCTCCCGGACCCTTCAGGGCGCCAGCAGGGGTCACGTGGCGGACAGAACTCCCGCTTTTCCGCGATGGGCTGTGGGTAGGCTCGATCGGGAGCTGCTGGTGGAGGCGGCCATTTTTCAATCTTGGCTGCCTCTCCCCCTGACGGAAGACGTGGGCGCCGAGGCTGGCCGCATTCGCGGCATGCTTACGCAGATCTGCGATGCGGCCATGCCCCGCGTGCGGCGCCCGCCTCGACGAAAGGGGGTCTACTGGTGGTCCCCGGAGCTGGCGGACCTCCGTGCGGCCTGTATTCGTGCCCGGAGGTCCTACACCCACAGCCGACGTCGCCGAAACCACGATGAAGGGCGGGAGGGCCGGCTGTATGCGGCGTACAGCAGCGCCCGCGCCACATTTAAGCTGGCCATCTGTCGCGCCAAGGACGCGAAAAGGCAGGAGATGCTGGGAGGGAGCGTGACCCCTGGGGACGCCCGTACCGCGCGGCGCTTAACAAGCTCCGCGCCCAGGGCCCCCCCCTTACGGAGACCCTCCAGCCGGGCTTCCTCTCTGAGGTGGTTGAGGGGCTATTCCCATCACGGGCGGTGCACACGCCCCCGGTCATGGCTCCGCCAGATGACGACCGGGAGGCTGACGACGGGGAGGTACCGCCCGTGACGACGATGGAAATGGGGGCGGTGGCAGCGCGTATGCGGAGAAGCGCTGCCCCTGGGCCGGTCAGGGTTCCCGCCCGAGTGCTGGCCCTGGTCCTCGACTACGTTGAGCCCCGCCTCAGGGGACTGTTCGACACTTGCCTGGTGTCCGGACGGTTCCCTGACTGCTGGAAGGAGGGGAAGCTCGTGCTCCTGCCAAAGCCGGGACGGTCTCCGAATACAGTCGCAGCCTTCAGGCCCATCGTGTTGCTGGACGAGGTGGGCAAACTTACTTCTCGAGCGGGTAGTCGCTGCCCGCATCGTCCGGCACCTAGGTGCGGTCGGCACCGACCTGTCCAATGCCCAGTTCAGTCCAGCACTTCCGCCGTCTTGCGCCAAGGCTCGTCGGCACGGCGTCCGCCCTCGGGCGACTGATGCCGAATTTGGGCGGACCGAGTCTCGCGTGTTGACGACTCTACGCGGGGGTAGTACGGTCAATGGCACTGTACGGCGCGCCCGTGTGGGCGGAGTCTCTGGCCGCTCGCAATAGGGCCCTTCTGTGGCGTCCACAGAGGGGCGTAGCGGTCAGGGCAATACGCGGGTACCGCACGGTCTCGTGTGATGCAGCCTGCGCGTTGGCCGGAACACCCCCGTGGGATCTGGAGGCGGAAGTGCTCGCCGACGTTTATCGGCGGGCGTCGACGGCGCGAGCGGGGGGCAGCCGCCCTTCGCCAAGCGCAATCTCAGCGCACCATCCTAAAGTGGAGGTCTGGAGACGCCCCGGGCTGGTCTCTGGACCGTGGGGGCGCTCCAGCCGATCTTGGAAGAATGGGCAGGGCGGCAGCATGGGGTCCTCACCTTCCGGTTGGTGCAGATTTTGTCGGGGCACGGTTGCTTCGGCAAATACCTGCACACGATCGCTAGGAGGGAGACGACCCCAGGCTGTCACCACTGCGGCTGCGACGAGGACTCGGCGCAGCACACGCTCGAGTCGTGCCCGGCCTGGGATGTGCAACGCCGGGAACTCGTCATAGGCGTGGACTTGTCACTGCCGGCCGTTGCGCGAGCGATGGTTGGCAGTGACAGGGCCTGGACCGCGGGCGCCGCCTTCTGCGAGGTGCGAGGCTGTCATCTCGCGGAAGGAGGCGGCGGAGAGGGCCCGGGAGGAATCCTCCTTCGCGGACCCGATTCGCCGACGGCGCGCGGGGCGGCGAGTGCGCGCTTACCTGCGCCTGATGCCGCCCTAGCCGAGGCTGCGGACGGTGGGGTCGGGGAGTACTCTGCCGTCCGCGGAAGCCTACCGCGAAGGTGTGACGCCCAAGTGCGCGGGGCGTCGCACAAGAGAGGGTGCCCGAAGGGGCTGCCGCCTGCGGATCGCGGTGAAACGACGCGGTTCCCGTGATCCGTAGCAGTGGCGGGTGAGGGCGCACGGTGGGTTTTTAGTGGGTTAGAGCCCCACACTACCCCGTTGTCTCACTGCTAACCTTTCCTCACGGTCTTCTGAAGACTCTCCTAGACGACGTGCTCTATTTCTTTCTCTAACAAGATTTCAAACATTTTTTCTTTTTTAAAACTGATTGGCATGGGTGTGAATCCAAAATCTTTTGGATATGAATTGATTGGACCACTGAGCCATTGCAGTATTAAGTTACATTGATCTTAAAATAGACAACGAAGGTGTACTGTAACTGCCTCGGTAGTGCAGCGGTACTGTGAGCGATTGCGGATCATGAGATCTCCAAAGACCCCGGTTAGATCCCCGGGTCGGGTGGTGCTATTGAGCTTTTATGTATAGAAAACCGATGCCGTGTGGGGCTGGCTTTAGAATTGGCCCACCCCTCTCTACCCATGGGAGTCGTAAGAGCCGACTGAGGGAATACCGAGGGAGTGGACAGCAGCACTCCTTCGAGTATTAACAACATCCACTGCGATCGCCAATCCGCTTGCCAAGCGTGGCGATTACGGCACTATCCCTCATTCTTGGGGAGGCCTATGTCCACTGATGGATGGATGGTATAGAGAAAAATTCTCAGTAGCAGCCCGGAGTTAGTAAATGTGCCAGGAAGACGGCAATAGACTCGTCCCCTATTACGTGGGGCTTAAACATAGTTGGCAAACCTTGGCTATGTAAAATCCACCTCTGCCTACCCTCTAAATTTATTACTGTACAAATTGAGCACGAGCCATTTTATCTCTTTTCTCGTAGCAAGACTGCGCCGCCGTCGGTTCGGCACGGGAAGTGCCACCTCTCAACAGCTTTACGACAATATATTTTATATTGTCGTAAAGCTGTTCTGTTTCGTATGCTAAGTAAGAGTGCCGAAGAGCCAAACACTCTCCTTGCTTCTCAGTTTTTTGCTGCTGCGGAATATTACAAAAAAAACTACGTCTAATCTCCAAAGCTATAATTATATTTTGAATAAAATATGTGAAATATCTATGCAAAAATTATGTGAAGTATCAAAACCAAGGGCTGTTAGAGGCAATTGCTTGCCTAGCAAATAAGAGCCACCGCCGTGCGACCAGAATTACTGCCAATGGTTAAGTGCAAATGCTTACTTGACACCTTTTTTTTTGTTAACGCGGGAATAAAACCCGCACACACCGTCCTTTGGGGCAACGAACAGGGTATTGCGGGGCCCTCAACCACTAAATAAACCCGCCGTATGCCATCTCTCCCTGTGATGGCGGGCCACTGGAACTATGTTACATTTCTTCAGTGGTTTGCTTGCCACCCTAGTTATATAAAATTATTGACACACATATAATGTTTTTCTTCTTCTGTTACAGTCCAAACTACGATACCTAAAAATCTAGGTGAATGTGGCAAAGACGAACGAGGCTCTCTTCTATACAGAGAAGACACTGAAGTGCTTCTTAACAAGGATTTCGTACAAGGGTTCTATTTGGTAGGTAAAAAACAGAAAAAAAAGTTATTTTGTGTTGTTACTTTCTTTTGTCTGCATGGACTTCAGAATTGAGAAAAACAGTTGTAGTTTACGCCAGCGTCATCTAAACTATCTAGCTAAAATTCCTTATTCATTTTCATTAGCCACTGCCATTTCCAAGCTAAAAAAGTATTCTATGTGGTAATCTAAGCTATATGTACGCCGAACTTTACCCAGTTTTGCGTGACTAAATAACCGATATCAGAATAACTACATACACTTTCACGTTTACGATATATTTAGGATGAATAAAATCACGCTTGGCTATGTCCATATCAAAAAAATATATGTTATTACATACATAGAAATAATTTTAAAAATATAGTTCGCGGTGGCGTAAGACGTATTGGCAGAAATATAATTGCTGTTGAGTTCGAATCCACCATAGATGCTAAACCAAACCACGTTGTTTTGTATGCTCCAAAAGCCACGAAGGAGACTCCTGTTCGGAAAAAACCCAACCTTATTCTGTTCAGGTGATCATCTATAGCTAAGGATACGATATGCCCCGAACACTCCCGTCGAAAAACTATAAAGTTAGTAACGTCACAGGAAAATATATCATATTTTGAAGCCTCTGCGAGATTTCCACATGTTAGGAAATCCTTCGCAGATACCACAAAACCGTCTATAGCAACATTATCAAATAATTCCTACATTTCAAACTCAATGTCTCAGCCTTCTTCTAATGTTCCACAATCGCCCAAGACATCTTCTTACAAAAAAACTGTACTAATCTCTCGACGTCCCCCTCCACCAGCATCTGGCCCAGGCTATGATATGATATGATGCCCGTGCCCATCAGATGATAGTAGGGACTCCAGCTTCCTCTCTATCTAACAGCTGTGCAATTTCTGACGCTCCTAACGATAATTTATGTGAGTTACTTCTTTCTACTCTCATAAATTGTTGCGGGGAAGATGTTGGATGTTGGTGTTCCAAAATTATGCACACTCGAATAGATACAGTAACAACAGTTTTATTTTGAACTTTTCACAATGATAGTTAATATATGTCTTTTTTTTTTCGTTGACGCCGTGTAAATGCATTTACGCATCCCCCCCGCCAGTGACAGACGGAAGGGTATGTAGGACTCGCCGGGCGCCCAGATCTTAGTTGCGCCCGGAATACCCACAAAAACCACAGCGGCCCCTTCCACACCTATTAGTGGGGCGCCGGAGGGTCTCTCTTTGACATTCTACTCCGACGCCCCAGGTGAATGGCACACTGGCCACGCCCTGTCGTCATCAAGGTGGTGGGAGGAGGTGGGCGTAACGACGCCTTCTTCCCCCCGGCCGCCGCCTGCGGAGCGAGTCTGTGTGGGCTAACACCTCGCGTTCCCGCTCCGCGGCCTCCTTCCGCGAAATTACAGCCTCACAGAAGGAGGCCATGGACGACCAGCTCCTGTCACCGCCAAGCATCTGAGAGATTACTCTTGGCAGCGACAGATCTCTTCCAATTATCGCCGACAGAGCGTGGCGCAAGCGGGGCATTCCTCCAGAGTGTGACGCGCGTCATCGACTAGCGCGCCACACTCATGGCATCCGGGGACCCCTTCCTTTCCAATACGGTGCAGGTACTTACCGAAGCACCCATGTCCGGTAAGTACCTGCGTCAGCCTGAAATTCAGGTTGCCGTGCCTTCGACTTAGCCAGCGATGGAGGTGCGGCGCAACCGCCTCTACAGTCCCCCGTCCTGCTCCAGGGGACTCCAGCTCTTCCCTCCACCGCCGGATCATCGCTCTTCGGGCCGCTTCATGAGCTCTGCCCAGGTTCCTTGCGGAGACTTCCTCGCCCCTGGCCCTTACCGCGGCACGAAACCAGTAGGCCTCTGCCAGCGCCTCGGCTTGGAGATGCCAAGGCGGGTCGCCTGCCAGCAGCGTCGCCGCGGCCCATGACACCGTACGGTACCCCCTTATGACCCTCACCGCTATGGCCCTCTGCGGACGTCGCAACAGGGCCAGTTAATATATGTCTGTCGTAAGATAGGTACATCGAGTGGGGGGGCCGAGACTCATCCGGCCGCTGTAGCCCGTATATGTGTGCAGATACGTGCATTTGTGACACACACATTGTCACTATGAGTTTGTCTATGTTTCGCGTCGACATAAATATACTTTCCAAGTTCAGTGATACTCAACTTCCTTCTGGTACTCGTCAAAAACTTACTAAGCTTATTTCATTGATTAATAATGTTCCCAGTAATCCTACAATGGAACTGTAGAAGTATCCGTCACAAAAAAACTGATCTCATATTTTTGATTAACAAATACAATTCTGTTGTTCTTGCTTTTCAGGAGACATGGCTACGACCTGGCACCTACTTTAGAGTACCAGGTTTCTCATGTCTCCGGGATGACAGGAGCGACGGACGTGCTGGCACTTCTATTCTCATTTCAAGATCAACTATTTTTTCTCAAATTAATCTCCCTATTCACCCAGACACCTTTCATATTGTTGCTATACGCGCTTTAAATATCACATTTCTTTCCATTTACATTCCTGATCCCAATATATTAATTTTAAATCGTATTTTTAATATCATATCTTCCCTTTCATCACCTATTATAATACTCGGAGATTTTAATATACATCACACTTCATGGGGTTCACAACAGTGTGATAGACTATCGCAAACGTTTTTAGAAATAATTGACAACTTAAATTTATGTATCCTCAATGATAAAACTCCCACGCGTCGAGTGTCTCCCATGCAAAATTTCAATAGTGCCTTAGATCTATCTATTTCTTCCCCTAGTATTACCTCGTCAATCTCGTGGTCGACATTAGTTAATTCCTTTGGGAGCGACCATTATCCTATCCTCTTATCCATTATATCATCCCACATTAATATTCCGACAACCCAGTGTAATCCAAGATTAAAATAAAATAATGCTAAAGCTGATTGGTCTAAATTTTCTACTTGCCTTGATGCTAATTCATCTCTACTTCCTTCAGTTGACCAACGCAATATTCATCAAATATATACACTATTGAAAAATATTATAATTTCGTCTGCTGACAGTACTATCCCCTAAAAAAAACCACATAGTAAGTATATTTCTTCTCCAGCCTGGTGGGATCAGGACTGCACTTTAGCAGTCAAAAAAGAAAGGCTGTTGAGCGAGTTTATTCTGCAAATATGACTTTGGAGAACTATTTAATATATAAAAACGTTGCAGCAGCAATTGTAAAATTGCTCTCAGATAGAAAGAGATCAGGATGGCGAAAATTGTGTGAATCTCTCTTTACCCACCTGAAGGAAATCATATATATTGTGTAGTAAATGGGGATCCCATTTTAAAACCTGGTAAGGCAGCTTCAGATCCTACAGCATACCGGCCAATAGCCTTATCTTGTACTCTGGCAAAAATATTACTCCTGCCTATACTTAGGCAGAAAATGCTTCGACTAGGCATTCCAGGTAGAATAGTTAACTTTATCTCAAATTATCGACTAGGTCCATTATAATCAATGTACAAAATTTAACATATCCTCCTAGAATTGTATCTAGAGGGTTGCCACAAAGTTCAGTGCTTAGTCCTTTCTTGTATAATATTTACACATATGATTTAGACCTTTCTGTAAGTTGCTTTTGTGAGGTACTTCAATATGCAGACGATCTAGCGTTATATGTAACTGCAGATAATATTTCTGCGGCAACTAATCGTCTTAATTCTGCTATATCATGTCTGCAAGATTGGCTACACAACCATGGATTATGAATATCAGTGCTAAAAAGTAATGTAGTTGTTTTTTCGCTGCGTAGGATAACACCAGATATTGAGATTTCTTTTGATGGTGAAATTTTTCCGGTTCTTAATAAGGTAACATTTTTAGGTATCGTTCTAGATTCTAAATTAACTGGTAGCCATCATATTAATCACATAATTACAAAGTATGAAAAAAAACATAAATATACTTCAAGCCTTGTCGGGAGCATGGTGGGGTTCTCATCCATTCTGTTAGAAGCTTATTTATTCGAAGTCATTTAGATTACGGATCATTCCTTATAGAGCCGTGTAATAAATCTGCATTAAATTATTTAAATAAAATACAATCTAAATGTCTACTTATTATAATTGGCGCAATGAAATCTACCCCAATTAACGCTCTACAAGTGGAATGTGTAGACCCTCCCCTTAAGTTAAGAAGGAAATATCTGTCTAACCGATTTATTTTTAAGGCCCTACAAGTTTCCCCGCATCCTATTATTCCAAAATTACATTCACCAACTATCTGAATTTATTTCATTTTGCTATTACTGGACTCGTAAAGAATCCCACTGCATATTTAAGAGCTTTATCTCACTTCTTCGAATACCTTGTCCAGTTTTTCAATGCAGATTGTATCCTCTCTTCGAAACTTCATATGAATCGCTTATTTACCAACCAAATATCGATGATTTAGGTATCTCGAAAAACTTGGTGGACGCAGAACAGTATCTTAGATTGACTATTGAACAGAACTGGAGCGATTATTTAGCTATGTACACTGATGCGTCCAAAATCTCCAATGAAAGTTATGTCGGCGTTGCAGTTTGGATACCTAAATATAAAATCATTATTAATCTTAAGTGTCCCTTTGAATGTTCTGTATTTACCGGAGAATCTATAGCTATTCTTCAGACCCTTTTATATGCTGAATCACACAACATTCATAAAACAATTATTTTCACAGACTCGCTTAGTTCTTTGAGTTCCATTAGGTCTAATTCGTTCAAAATCGCGAACACCAATTATTCTAAAAAATTAAACAGGCTCTTTTCAGATGCCACTCCAAGGGAATCCTAATATATCTTGCTTGGGTTCCAGGACACAATGGCATTGATGGTAACGAAGTAGTAGATCATTACGCAAAACAAGCCGCTCATACCGGTTGTTTATCAGAATTCACGGCATATTCACTAGACCTCATGTAATTAGCCAAAAATAATATATATATCAGTTGGAATAGAACTTGGAACGAGTCTTCTTACATAAAAGGAAAATATTATACATCTATCCGAGAAGTAATTCCGACAAAACCATGGTTTTCAAAATATCATAAAATTACTAAACGAGCTACTTCAGTAATTTGTCGCTTACGCCTTGGGCATTCATGTACTTCTGTTCATCTGGCCAGAATACGGGTTAGAGATTCATCATTGTGCGAATGTGGACTGGACGAAGGAACACCCGACCATATTTTTTTTTAATTGCCCCAGTAATTCTTATTCTCTTTATGATCTTCTTCCTTCATCTATCCCTCTTCCTTCTGACTTCAAATCTCTTTTACGTTATGTTGACTCTCCGTTTATACATACACTCAGCGATTTTATTATCAACAGTAAAACTAAATTATGATCTTCTTTTCTACGTCTGTATTTTCGATTTATTCATGATCTTTCGAAAAGCCAAAGTTTAAACAAGAAAATATATATATCTTAATTCATAAAAAAATTAAAAAAAGAAACCTGACATTGGCGAAATCATCGGGACCGCCAGAATGAAGAATTGAATTATTGATTCCTGAATTGCGAGAAAAACTAATTCATTCATACATTCAAATTATCTATAATAATTATTAGTTTAACGTACCTACAACAATAAACTAAAATTACTACAACTAAAATTAGGTACTAAATTACTCTAGACTAGAGTATTAGTATTGGTGGGTATATGCATGAATGTATAGATAAAATCTACCTTCATGGGTATATGTGACTTATTTTACAGCTATGACAGATTTGATTTCTCTAAATTTTAGTAGAAACCTTACCTTTTTCTTATACCTTTATCCGTGTGGTGACGGATTAAGAATACAAGTGTCGCCACCCCATTCTTTCCCACGGGTGTCGTATGAGGCGACTAAGGGAAGTAAGCAATTATCATCCATTGCACGACTGGTGGTAAGGCTGGGTACCAAGTGGAAGTACTCACTTGGTATCCGGCCCGAGCGGATTGGTACCACCATCTCCCGTGTGACCGGCCATGAAGCACATTGTTGCGTTTTGGCTGTGGCAGGAGATAGCCGTTTATATTTCATTTCATCTGTGAAATGAATTGGTGAGCAGTGGCTTGACAATACTCTCGGTATAGTCGAGCCCATGGGCGACGGTTACCATTTACCATCAGATGGACCGTGGCCCGTCTGCCACTAAATGCAATAAAAAAAATAATGTTCGGCATTTAAAACCGAGTTCAAGCCACTGAAATTCGGTTAAACCGAATGTATTAATAGATGTCCCTGCTCTTCGTATTTTTACTATCAACATTAGAGTTTGTTAATAGATGTCACTGCTTTTATTAGACTTATTTTTATTATTTATATAAGACAAACTTAAAATGTCATTCTGAATTAAAATAATAAAGAATAAAGTAATCGTCGTCGTGGCGTAGTCGGTAGTGTAACCGACCTCCGTGCACGAGGTCGTGGGTTCGATTCAGGACAATTATTTGCGTGATGAACATAGATAATATTTGTACTGCGTCTACCCAGACAGCAGCAGCGTTTTCTATCTATTATAATTATGTAGGTATGTATTTACAAAAAAAAGTAGTATGTATATGTATTATATTCGTAATCTGGTACCCATAGCACAAGCGTTAGGCTTAGTTTGGGATCAGAGGACCTTGTGTGAAGAAAATATCCGTGAATATTTATTATTATTATTGTATATAGAAAATGAATAGTAAAAATTAATAGAGCACCATCTAGCGTCGGAAATACACAACTCTAGGATTATAATCCAACTCAATTGAAAACTATACAAGAGGTAGTGAAACACCAATCTATTGCCATACGTAAACTGATCCATTTAAATTTCTGCTTCATTGTTATAAGTTTAAAACACCCAGCTCATGACCTCAAAATCAGAGACAGTTTTTGTAATAGTACGATTTTCCAGCTAGTCCGCTATTAAATGATAATTGTATAGGAATTCAGTAATATGTTTTAATACAACACATGATTTTTTTTTTGATGTTTTTTCAGGGCGAGCTATGTATGGACGCAGAGCAATGTCCCATATGGTCTGGAGCTCAGAATCAGGGCTATTCGACCGTTTTTTTTTTCTTTTTTTGTAAAGGCGGGAAAAAAAACGTTCCTTACCGCACACCCCGTCATTCGGGGCAACGAACAGGGTAGTGTGGGGCCCTTACCCACTAAAGAAACCCGACGTGTGCCGTCTCTCCGCCTTTATTGGCGGGCCACCGGAACCATATTACATTCCTTCAGAGGTGGGCAAGTACCTGCGCCTGCGCCGCCTCGGTCACTGGCGGCGGTTTGGGTCAGCGGAAGAATCCTCCTCTCTGGCCCTCTCCGCCGCTTCCTTCCGAGAGATAACCTCCTCGCAGAAGGCAGTGACCGGGGCCCAATTCCTGTCACTGCCAAGCATCGCTCTGACCACGTTCAGCAGCGAGATGTCCCCCCTATTTCCGCGATGAGTTCATGGCGCTGCACGGCCCAAGCCGGGCACGACTCGAGCGTGTGCCGCGCCGTGTCCTCGTCACAGCCGCAGTGGTGACAGTCCGGAGTCGCTTCCCTCCTTGCGACTATGTGCAGATATCTGCCGAAGCAACCGCGCCCCGACAGCACCTGCACCAGTCGGAAGGTAAGGACTCCGTGCCATCGCCCCACCCAATCCTCCAACACGGCTGAAGCGCCCCTACGGTCCAAAGACCGGCCCGGGGTGCCTCCAACCGTGCCCTCCATCTGGCCATGGCAGCTCAGCGATCGTCGCCCTGCCACCTGGCCACCTCCCTGGGTAAGGGGCGTCCGCCCCCCTCCCGCTCTTGCTACGCCCGCTTATACGCCTTAGCAACCATCTCCACCTCCAAGTCCCACGAGGGGATTCCGGCCGACGCGCAGGCTGCCTCCGTCGACACCGTGCGGTATCCACATATGACGCTGGACGCAACGACTCTCTGTGGTCTCCACAGAAGAGCCCTGTTCGGTGCGTCTAGGGACGGGCTATTTGACCCTGGAAACAATGGATGGTTCCTTTGGGATAGCTATTTTTCCGTAGAATTAATGAATGTACCGTAAGGTGACGTAGGTATTTAAATGTATTCTGAAGTTCGTGCGGTTTAATTCGCTGGCAGGATCTATGGTTATATTTGCGGGTGATTTAGGGAACGTATACCACGAACCCCACTGATACGGAAGGTTAGCTCAGGTAATGTTTAAAATGAAAAGCTGCGGTATCCATTAAAGCAAAATTTGTAATGTGCTCTGTTACAATCATGTGAGTGCAATAAACATTTCTTAGCTTAACAGCGAGAACTTATTACTAGCATGCACACTTATATGCGCAAGCGTCTTGCGATGAGAAGTTTATCAGGCGCTACTCGAACACCCACATATTATTAATTATTGTTTTTCAGATGATATTATCGCAAGCCGCTTCATTTCATTGTGCCGTAGTGGAATTGGATGTCAGCGCCAGGACTAACGCTGCGATCTGGGTTGAGAACAACTGTCATAGAGATGCAGAAGGATACACAGTTCAAAGGAATGAGCCAGAACATCAATTACAATATTATTTTTCGAGTACGCAACCAAGATCTTCGGATATACGACGGTAAGATCACAACTGTGTATGAAATTTTAAATAAGTATCTAGCAATCTTCTTTATATCTATCTATCTATACTTATTATAAAGCTGTAACAGAGCTGTGTCAGTGCATTTAAGATATTTGAAAAAAAATCTGTATAAGGCTATATAGGCGTATTTAAACACAAAACAAGTTTTTTTAATGTTTTTTGTCGGTTTTTTCGCGTATCACGCAAAAAATACTGAACGGATTTTGATGCAACTTTTTTTATTTGTTAGCTCTGGATTAGACTTAAAAACTAGTACTAATTTTATTCCGCTAACACTAAAAATATTGAGAAACTGAGATATAACTTAAAAACTAGCTTTTGACTCGCAGACTAGTATATTTATACGTATATCATTTTATTGTCCACAGGCTGGAATGTTTCCTGTATTTCAAATCGACAGCTTTCATCGAGATTCGTTTCTACTTTTCCTTCAAAGCACTAATATCCGTCTCTTTGTTTGGCAAACCTAATGTGCCAAAAATAGCGAACCCATTTGCTACGAGTGAACATACGACTCCTTGGTGGCCAACCCCGTCAGCATACAGATTGAGGAGTGTGTGGTTCGGACCACAAGGATGGCCATTGTTTGATTAATAAAATCGTAACAAATAAAAAATGATTGTTTATTTTTTTTTTGTTTACCTTCCACAACCTATGTTTGAAGTCAAGCGCTCTGTAGAGCGGGCCACGAAATCGGGTGAAAAGAACTCAGTTAAAATTAACAAAATTCTCTGCTACTGTTCCGATTTATAATATTACCAAAATGGGCATTGTTAGACAAGTTCCTACAGACTTGTCAATGGATGAGTTTGTCAACTCTGTGGTGCTTCCTAATGGATGTGGTCCAATATTGAAAGCTCGGCGACTTAATAGGAAAAATAATGATAGTGGTAACATAACATGGACACCTACTCAAACAGTCGTACTGACATTTCAGGGTCAATTACTACCCAGCAAAATATTTAGTTTTTATACTTCCCTTTTGGTTGAACCATATCAATTTCCCACTATTCAGTGCTACAATTGCTGCAGGTTTGGTCACGTCAAGAACCAATGTCGATCGAAACCCAGATGCTTTCGTTGTGCTCAACCCCATGCAGGTAAATCTTGCAATGTTATTGAGACTGATGCTTCTTGTCTGCATTGTTCTGGAAACCATTTTGCTAACAGCAAGGATTGTCCGGAGCAGCGTAGACAGAAGTCTATAAAACTCTTAATGACTAACGAAAACATATCATATCATGAAGCATCTCGTCGTCATCCTAAATCACTTAAACCTTTTAATGAAATTGCTCAAGGTGGTGAATTTAATAATTCATCTCATCTCATTAATTCATCTCATCATATTAATTCATCCCATTTAGCTAAACAGTCCAAAAATTCCCTTTCTAACATTTCATACAGGAAAACTGTTTTTTCTTCTCCACATACTCATGCTCCATTGGGCAAGACATATGATAAGTCCGCTCATCAGGCAATCATTTCAAATCCATCTTCGTCTATGTCCAATGGTTGTGCTTTTTCTTCTTCATCTTATTCCAATTCATCACCACTTTCTCAGGATGATAGTGTCCTGGAAATACTTCTTACAATGATCATTAATTTATTAAATTCTAAATCAAACTTACCGTCCCACGTTTCCCAAAAACTTTCCCAAATAATTTCTTTAACTTCCAATAATGGATCAAGTTCCCATCCTGCAATGGAACATAAAAAGCATTAGACATAAGAAGCATGAGCTTCTTTTTTTAATTAGTAAATTTCAACCATCTGTCATTGCCATCTCGGAGACATGGTTAGTTCCTAATTCCCATTTTGGGGTTTCAGGATACTCCTGTCTTCGGGATGATAGGGCAGATGGTTATGCCGGTAGCGCCTTACTTGTAAGGCGTTACCTTCCCTTCTCTCAAATTCATCTTCCTCCTGTTTCTCCTGACATTAACGCTGTCGCTGTAAATATTTTTAACATCTCATTTATATCATTATACATCCCTCACCCTCATTCATCCTTAATTTCAGACATTTTGTACATAATATCATCCGTTCCTCCTCCTGTTATTTTGATGGGTGATTTTAACGCTCATCACACCTCATGGGGTTCTAGCCATGACGATTCTTTTGCACGTCTGTTACTAGAAATTTTTGATGAAGCTGATTTATGTATTATTAATAACGGGTCTCCTACTCGGAGGGTATTTCCATCTCAAAACCCTTAAAGTGTAGTGGATCTTATCGCATGTAGCCCTTCTCTTGCTTCCACTCTGTCTTGGAACGTCTTGGATCACACTTATGGTAGTGACCACTTTCCTATCCTTATCAACATCTGTAATAGATCTACTCCAATTTTTGATTTTAATCCTTCTTTTAAATACCGTTTAAAAAATGCAGACTGGTCATCTTATGCATCTTCACTTGACAGTAAAGTAGTATCCCTTCCTCCAGTATCTTCCAGTAATATTGTTGATATTTATTCTAAATTTGTTTATTCAATTACTTCAAGTGCTGATCAGACATTTCAGTCGAAAAAAAAATCTAAATTCAAAATTTCCCCTCCATGGTGGGATCCTGAATGTTCGCAAGTTGTTAAGAATAGGAAAGCGGCTGAAAGACGTTACAATTTGAATATGACAACAGAAAATTTTTTGGAATATAAAAAAATTGCTGCACAAACTTCTAGACTTCTAAAAAAGAAAAAGAAACAAGGTTAGATACATTTTTGTGAACAATTGTCTCCGAAAACTCCATCATCTTTAGTATGGGATCATATTAAAAAATTTAGAGGATCCTTTAAAAATAACAATATCTCTTCCAATGATCCCTCCGTATGGCTCGAGGCATTTGCAGATAAGTTGGCGCCTCCTTTTGTTCCAATTTTAAATGTATTTCCCTCTTTTCCATGTTCCCTTCCCTCTTTTAATTATTTTGAATCACCTTTTTCTTTTTCCGAGCTCAGTCTCGCTTTAGAGGGTTTAATAGACTCCTCACCCGGGATGGATGGAATTCCCTATTCTTTTTTAAACAATGCTTCCCCAAATACAAAGAAATATTATCTAGACCTCATTAACATCTGTTTTGAAAATGGTATAATTCCTCAGGACATGAAAAATCAAATTGTTATCCCCCTGCTCAAACCTGGATGCAATGCATCAGATTTTAATAGTTACAGACCCATAGCCCTTTCTTCTGTATTATCCAAAATCTCTGAACATATGGTTAAGCATCGTTTAGAATGGTTGGTAGAAAACAAAAAATTATTAGCAAAATCACAATTTGGATTTAGGAAAGGTATGAGTACAGTAGATAGTCTTAGTATAGTATCTACTGATATTCATATATCATTTTTAAAAAAACAGTATTTAGTTGGAGTTTTTATAGACATTGCATCAGCATATGATAATGTATTATTGCCTGTGCTTAAAAATAAACTCCTACATTTGGATATTCCCACAAAGTTGACACGTTTTATATGTAATCTTTTTATGGAAAGATCCATTTCAATTAAACATCAAAATTCTTTCCTTCCACCCAGATATGTTTGGAAAGGTTTACCGCAAGGTTCTGTATTAAGTCCTTTATTATATAGTATTTACACCAGTGATTTAGAGTCTACAGTACTATCTTTTTGTTAAATTTTGCAATATGCGGACGATATAGCTCTTTATACTTCAGTTAAATCTATAGAAGAAGCAGAAATCCAATTAAACTCTGCTCTAAGGTACTTATCTGACTGGCTCCTAGAGCATGGTCTCTCTATATCAGCTTCTAAAAGTAAAGTAGTGATATTTACTAAAAAACGGATTATTCCTAATATCACAGTTAGAGTTAATGAGAATGTGATACCTCAAGAGACCAAAGTAAAATTTTTAGGATTATGGCTTGATTCAAAATTATCTGGTATTTCTCATTTTGATTATGTTATACAGAAATGTGAAAAGAACATTAATATCCTCCGTTCTCTTTCTGGGGTATGGTGGGGTGCTCATCCTTTTACTCAGAAATTATTATATAATGCCATAATCCGTAGCTATATGGATTATGCCTCTTTTATCTTAGACCCTTGTAATAAATCCGTTCTTAAGAGACTTGACAAAATTCAAGCCAAATGTTTACGTATAATATTAGGGGCTATGAAGTCTTCATCTATTAGTGCGATGCAAGTAGAGTGTGTTGAACCTCCTCTTTCACTACGTAGGCAATACCTTGCCAACAGATTTTTTTTTAAATTAACTCAAAGGTTTGATCATCCCCTTATCCCTAAATTGAGACAGTTGTCTGAACTTTATAACTCACATAACACACAATCATCTCACCTTTTCCCTTGTATTCTCCGCAGTTATTGTTTATCTAACAATCTTGCCAATCCAGTTTATCAAAATCCCAGTCTACCATTATATTCTCTTGATTATGATACATTGATTTTCCAGGCCAACATTATTTTGAATTTTGGCATTGATAAAGATACAATTGAGGCCAATAAGGTTTTCCAACAAAAAATTCAAAGTGAATTTGAGAACTGGTACACTTTGTACACTGATGCATCTAAATCTTCAGATAATGCAGTAGGTGTAGCAGTTTGGATACCTTTCACAAGAATCATGCTAAAGTATAAATGTCCATCTGCTTCATCAGTATTTACTGGAGAGTCAATAGCAATTTTAGAAGCAATTAAATTTTTGAAATCACATAATTTAAATAATTCATTAATATTTTCAGATTCTAAAAGTTGTCTACAAGCAATATTATCTAATCCTTTCAGATCTAAATCAAAATTTCTAATTAGTTTTCAAATAAAAGATGAATTGTTCCAATGTCATAAACTTGGTATTAATATTATTTTGGCTTGGATTTCTGGTCATATGGGTATCCTAGGTAATGAGTCAGCTGATTGGTGTGCCAAGTCTGCAGCAGTTGGTAGGTAGGTTCCCTTGATCATTTTCATGTATATTCATATGACATCTGTGCCTCCCTGAAATCAGTCCTATTTCAGGACTGGACTGAACAATGGCATATTTCTAAAAACGTTAAAGGGAAATTTTATGGTGATATTCAACCTGAGATTCCCCACAAACCTTGGTTTTCTAAATTCAAAAAGGCTGATAAGGCTACCACCTCTACCATCTGTCGGTTACGTTTAAACCATTCTTGCACTCCGGTATTCCTTGCTAAACTTAGGATTAGAGATAATTCCATTTGCGAATGTGGTCTGGCTCAAGGAAATATAAACCATATATTCTTTTGTTGCCCTAAATTAAACTGTTCTTTATATAATATTTTACCAACTGAAATCTCTCGTCCTACATCTTGTAAACTTCTTTTGTCTCTTGTATTTACTCCATTTATTAAAACACTTTGTAAATTCATAAAAGTTAATAAGATTAAATTGTAAATGTATGTACATATTATAGAGGTAAAGGGTATTTAGTTTAAAAAAAAATAGTTTTGGTTTTGTTTATATTGTATTCCTATAAGTAGTTTTATGTCATGTAGTTAGAGTTGTATTTTTTGTTTCAGTGTATCTCATGGTAATCCGTCGTGTTGGACTCATTTTTCACCGTTTATTTCTCTTTCACCGAACAAATTTCCTTCGTTTGACGGTCTACCTTAAATTAATACTCGATATTGGCGAAATTGTGCTCACACTGCCACAACAAGAGCCATTAAACAAGAAGATAAGATAAGATTACGTAATGATACCAGTTTCAGTGGTAGTATTAAATTATGGGAAAGTTATATTATCATAGATGCAAGACATTCTTATACTACAAAATGTTTCGTAGGTATATAGTCAATTATCTCATTCTAGTTACTCTCATAATCTTAATATAATTATATATAAAAATATATACTATATATAACCTCTTCTTTAATGAGAACCCACGATAATTATAAATTTAAAAATGTAATGACGACTGTGCAGCTTTGTGGATCCATTAAAAACGCTAATAATTATGTTAGGTAATGTTTCTATTACGCTCTGTCTTTAAAATATCATCAACTTTGCAAGATTACGCAGGAAATTTAAGTTCATAAACTGGTATCACATAAAAAATATGAACTAAAATTAATTTATTTTCGGAATATTTAAATTACTTATTTAGCCAGTTATTGTATGAAATAATGTTACTAGCCGATGATAAGAGATATCTTTAGTGCTCATTTTCCGATTTTTGTAGTTTCGGCACACTTTAATTAACCACGTTGACATTTTAACACACTATTGCTCCTGGATACGACCTTGTCAAGTGACGTCACGATTGATACTAACAGCATTGGGGTGAAAAGTTCATCCTAATTTTTTTGATACACTTCTTTTTTCATTTTCACTCGATTTCACTTTTATATGTAGGTAAGTGTTCATGTTTTTTTTATTGCCAACGGTGGCGGACGAGCAAGCGGCCCACCTGATGGTAAGTGGTAACCGCCGCTCATGGACTTTCGCAACACCAGGGGCGCAGCCAAGCCGCCGCCTACCGCAACTTATGTGCTCCTTTCAAACCTTGTTTAAAGAGGCACATGTCGTAGCGCCGGGGAAACACCGTAGAAGATAGGTCATTCCAGTGCTTACACGTACATGGTAGAAAAGAATGCTGTAAACGAACTGTTTTTGACGAAATCGTTTCCGTGGTGTGGATGAACCCTACCGCGACGTCTCGTGGTTCGGTGGTAAAATGTTGATGTCGGTACCACCTCAAACAGCTCCTCCGATGACTCCCCCTTGTAGAGCCGATAGAGCACACAGAGGGACCCGAAGTCTCTCCGCCACTCCAACGACTCCAGACCCTCCGTGAGATCGGGATCATCGACAATTCGAATTGCACGCCTTTGCAGGGAGTCAAGTGGGTCGAGTTGGTACTTAGACGCACCTGCCCAGAGATGTGAGCAGTACTCCATATGAGGGCAGACCTGTGCTTTATATAGCACAAGTCGTTGCCTCAGTGTGAAGTACCGCTTGGTTCTGTTTAGGATGCCTAGTTTTTTACTTGCGAATTTGGTTTTGTCCTCCAAATGACTCCCGAACTGGACTTTGCTAGAGATGTCGGTATCGAAGATCCCAATGCTCTTGGAGACCGGGAGAGTTACCCCTTGGAACTGGGGTGTCACTACAAATGCGTCCTTCTTTGCAGTGAATGCGTAAACCTGTGTCTTTGTGGGGTTGAATTGAACCATGTTCTTTTTACCCCATCCCGAGGCCCGCCCAAGAGAGCGCTCAACTTCAGACACAAGTTCAGTCCGTCTCTCCTCCAGCATATTGCGAGGGACTTTCTGACGGCCGATATACCACGCATCACCCGTACTGTCATAGCATAGCAATGTATATTCTCTATTGAGAGCAAGTCATTGGTATACAGGATAAACAGTGTTGGGGACAGCACCGAATTTTGTGGTACGCCAGAATTAACCCCCGTGGTATCGGAGCAGCAGCCATCTAATACGACTTTGATGCTCCGACCATCTAGGAAGCTGGCGATCCATTTGCAGAGTCCCTCGGGGATCCCATAAGATGGCAACTTCGATAGAAGGGCCCTGTGCCAGACCCTGTCGAACGCCTTCGCAATGTCCAGGCTGAATGCCAAAGCTTCACCTCCACCCTCCAAGGCCTCCGCCCAACGGTGGGTAAGATACACGAGAAGATCACCAGCAGACCGACCGTGACGAAAGCCGTCTTGGCGATCATTGATCAGCTGGTGATCCTTTAGGTACTGCAAAATTCGGCGGTTTATGACTTTTTCCATAACCTTGGAGAGCAGAGATGTCATCGCGATTGGCCTGTAATTCGACGGGTCCGACCGATCACCCCTTTATTGTATGTTACATTTTTTAGTTCCTATTATTAAATAAATAATGAATTTCCTAATAAGAACCACCACAGCGGAATGGTATCTTCGACCCGCGGGAATAGATCCTACAAGAGGTCGGTTTTGAAGCAACTGCTCGAGTTACAAGTGCTATGCTAGCATAGCCCTTACTTACTTGTATTATGAAGTAGGTATACAAAAACTTTATATACACACAAAATAATTCAGTCACTCAAGGTAACTTAAATAATTCTATTTATAGTTTAGTCGAGCAATTTTAAATCATGATCTTTATTCTCTTATTTGTTCGTTACTTCATACTAATATTAATATAACCTATTTTTTGTTATAATTATGTTTTAAGAGCTAGTTTAATTAGGATGCAGATTGACCAAGACATTTAATGTAATTTGAATTTTTAAATTTGACAAAAATTTGGCTTTAATTACACGCAACCACTGTAGCTATAATACACAGTACGGTACAGTAGTACTTAATTGGCTGCACAGATGGCGTAGTAGTTAATATAACGGTCCCCTATGCCCGGTATTGTGTGTTTTATTCCCGCACAGTAATCCTTTATGCGATCCACCAAATTAAGACACAAAAAAAAAGATTTTTCATGATTATGTGTGTATTTGTCTACAAATTATAACTGTGGAGGAGAGAGATCTTCTTGAGGGCTAGTAAAGTCTGCCGACTAGCACTAGGCCAGTCGAGGTGGATTACGGCTTAAATTCCTCTCACATTGAGAGGACACCATACTGTTGGGTAGTTATGTTGTACCCAATAATATGTTGTCCTCTAGTTAGTACCCGGTAGTAGGACAGTAATGGGCCGAGAAAAAAATAACTTAATTTAAAAAAACATAATTATACCAGGTTGTACGGCTTGATGGTGAGCGAGATGGTAAGTTTGCCACCCCCTGAATGGCTGCCGTAGCTTTTAGACACTAGCGAAACTAAAGGCAAACCTCGCGCGTTATCCACCCCAGGGAAAGATATTCCTAGGACGTGAAGGGGAATGTTGACAGAGAAGAGAAGGATGTACAGTCAGGATAATCGGGGAGAAGGAAGAAATGGTTTGGTAGGTTAATAAAGCTCTCTTTTACACTTTCCCAAATTATTTACTCTTTTCTTAAAATACTTAGCAAATTTTAAAATGAACTTATATATTTTAATTGACGGGCATTATAACTTTCGAAATTGTTGAGAATTTAGGTGACGGAGAATGTTTATTTTCTACCCTGGCCCCACTGCTGTTCGGTGATAATAAAGGCTGACAAAATTAAAAAAAAATATGTATTCTTTATGTATTTAATAACTGGAATCTGCTCCAATGCTTGGTCATTCACTATTTGGCGCCCCTTACAGCACTGAAGAATCATATCATGTCACGCACCTAACACACGCACGATCATTCTGTGAACTCTGTGACAATCACAGAATAGGGTACTCTAGGCAGTTTTCGTCCATTTTTAATTTATTTGAATTCCAAAAGTCATACTAAATACTTTTCTATAATATATCCTCATTTTAATTTATTATCAATTTGTTTAAGTTACAGGTGTTTTTTCTTACTTTCAAGTCGAGTTAGTTGGACTATTTTATTTTATTATCATATTCTCTCAGTTAACTTGTTTAAATTCGGGTCAAGTCGTCTGACAGTTTTTTGTTATCACTTTTTTATTTTAATTTTATTAGTATCGTAATCATTTATGGTGTGTATGTGATAGTAATATGGGATACTCCTTCCTTTCTTCAGTGTATATGTGGTGAAAATCTTTGAATAAACCTCTTCTAGTAGTAATAAATGTTTGAGACATTTTATTCACCGGTTCTACAGCATCCGAATTTTGTAATTTTCTATTTAGGTCTTTACCGCCACTGGCCTCACACATTATAAAATTCTTTTACGAGAGTGCTTAAATGACCAATGCGCGTATAATTTATTGAAATATTAACTTAAAATAGGTTTAGATAAATAAAATTATTATTTAATTTTAAAAGACGCGCCAATTGGTTTCCCGCATTTCCTCTCCTGTAAAATAATCATTTATGGACTCATGACCATAGGTGGAGCATTTTTATTCAATTAACTATATAGTACAACACGAGGATGTATTTTATCATAGACTAGACAACCCGGTAAACTTCGTAATATATTATCACCTACAATTTGTTTTATCAGACACTTGTTATCAGAGATTATCAATCATAATCAGTCTGCATCGTCTAAGATCTGGATTTTAATCAGTTATTAAAAGAAAAATAATATGTAAATAAAAGAGCAATGAATTAGAAAGATTGACAGTAGCTGTCATTTCATCTTTTGTTAGCCATGGGCCAATAATACAGGGCTGCTCAAAACGTTGACAGTTTGCCATGACTACGTCTGTTATCCTTCCTTTCCACTGCCTATCCCTTTCCTCGGAGCAGGAGTCGCGCGAGTCATGCCTCTGGTGTTGCTAGCGTCTATGGGCTATGGTAACCGCTCACCATAACGTGGTGGGTATTAAAAAAAATCAGGAAAACGGTTGACCCTAAAGGCCATCTCTGCAACTTCCCTCTAATTTGATACTTAAGCGCTCAAAATTGCACTTATTACGTTTTCGCACTTACGACTTTTCAGCTCTTCGAGCAACGACACGACAACAACAACAACAACGAACAACGACACGAAAATTATACTTTTGAGCTCTTCGAGCTTCGAGTGAAAATTATACTTTTGAGCTCGAATTTTCGTGTCCGAGCTCTAAGAGATAATTGTTCTATGCTTTTGAGCTCTTGAGCTCTTCGAGCTCAAAAGTCTGATAGAGATTTCATAAAACGAATAGTTCGTTGAATTTTCAAATCGCAATAACTTTTGAATTAATGAACCGATTTTCTCGCAGTTTACGGAAATCAACGCAGCTTTTTGAGCTCTTTGAATAATTTTAAAATTCGAACTGGTCAGACTGAAATTCTGAAAAAAAAACATTTTTTTCAATTTTTTTCGACATCCATATCTCACAAACGAATCAACCGATTATGACCGGACTGGCGGTGATTGACGTGGTTTTTTGATGTTAAGAGCTGATTAGTTTTTGGAATCGATCGGTAAAACCGTTTGAAAGTTATTCCTAAAAAAACACATATGAATGATTTTGTAGTTTTTTGAAATTTCTCAAGATCTACTGGTTTGAATCGGTCCTAATTGTATTCAAAATCTAAGGTTGGTCAATTCTTTTCGAATGACGCCAACCCGGATGAAATCGGTCAAGCCATTCAAAAGTTATGACACACACACACACACACACACACACAGACACACACACACAGAGACACACACACACACGCACACACACATACATACAGACATCATCGCGGAAACATTCGGGGAAGCTTCCTAGGACCTCAAAACGTCAACATCCGTGAGAAAACTCGATTTCCGAAAAACGGGGTAAAACCAATAACTTCCCAACTTTTGAAAATTTACAACGAGATTATGATGTTTTCTCTTTGTGAAGGGATATGATAGAAGGTATGACGCTTTATTTGTACTACTCTGTCAAGAAAGTACCGGGAAAAGATCAATAATACACAAAAATTTTGTTATTCATCCAAATTTATTTTATCATCTTCAAAGTATGCTCCTTCAGAAACGATAGACTTACGCCAACGAATAATCCAATAATCAAAACATTTTTTAAACGCTGTTTCCGGAATTGAGTTCATTTCTCGCCGCAAATTCTCCTTTATGTCTTCTACCGATTGAAAACGGGTGCCACGAAGTGGTAATTTGAGTTTAGGAAAAAGAAATAATCTTACGTGTGGCTCCAGTGCAAAAACAGATCGGTGGTGGCATATCTGAGGAAAGAGGAAGGGAGTCGATCGGTACAGCTGAAAAATCTGACCTATCAAATTTTCGAAATTCTAGGTAGTTTCGATTTTCGCACACCACATTTCAGGAAAATCAATAGTATGGTCGATCGTCTCTTTTGGTGGTCGATCCTACCAGAGTAGCACTTACTTTCTGCATTGACAGAGGTTGTGTTTCGAAAATGGGGTTTCCCAGATATAGACTGTTTGTATCAGCCCGAGCCCACGCATGCTGAAGTATTTCACCTTGGACCAAACTGATCTCGCAGCGTGGAGACAACTCATTTGCTTGGGAATGGAAGTTCACGTTACCATGGATCTTCCCTCCTCCGAACCTTGATCGAGCGATAGGCACATGTTTGATAGTGTCGCCGAGATGGCCTCAGCCGTTTTGGGAGGGCGGATCTAAAGGGTCGTGCCATAGCAGCGCCATTCACCATTCACCAGTTAGTCTAAACTAGTAGACCTGTCGACGGGCCATCCTCCACCGAAAGTACAAGAGTTAACACCCGAAATTTGGAAATCTGGTGGTCTAAAGCTTTGTTTTTTTTTTTTTTCTTTTTTTTTTCGTGGTCTGCACAACAGAAAGCATTGTTGCGGGCAGGTTGGCGGAAATCTACGCTTAATACTTTCAAACCTGCCTAAGCGCGCTGGGTAAAATGGTGTCTGAACTCTCATCTCAATCCTACCGATCCCGGCTAGGAATTGGCACAATTTTTGGTTAAAGAAAAATTAGCATAAATAAATAGTTCGGCTATTTTGGTTCATAAATCTGCTGTTTTCACTTTATGTTCCGCTAAAGATAGTTGCCAGCTTAGCTCTAATGTTTTGGTTAAATAAATATTAATTGCGGCAAGTATCTTTCTGGAACTAATATTTGGGATATAGGTATCTTTCTGGAACTAATATTTGGGATATACCTATATAATATTCTCATATCTTGTTTTTCGAATAGAGAACTTTCTGTCGAAGGTTTGTAGGTGTCGCGACGAGGTGCTAATTTACTGTTACTAAGCTCGGGACGTAAGAGTTCATGATCTCACTCTTAAGTGTGTCGAATAGTAACTTTACACATGATGCTAACGCGAACTGTGTAATGTTCTGGCCTGTGTACGGGTCTAAAACTGATTCTGCATCGTATATCGAATCAGGTTGGATATTATACGCGAATAATAAAAACCCTAATATAGATCCTGTATTGTGGATAGGGAAGATAGTACAGACTGTTTAGAATAGACGTAGAAAAGGTAACGTAGATAATTTATTTGTAACAGCCCGAGGACCCGCTAAGCTGCTTCTCGTACAGTTATCATGGGTTGGGTAAAATATTCTTATCAGAAGCTGGTGTTGATGCAACCTCTGGCAGCGTAAGGCCAGCTGTGGCATCCAGGGGATGGGTTGATAGAGTACCTTTAGATACAATCTTGGCTAGGGCTAATTGGAGGTCAGAGAATACTTTTACAAAGTTCTATCAGAAATAAGACCAATACCTAATACTAATTCGAACAGCATTCCCTTGGGAACTTTACTTGAACCTGTAAGCAATATTTTGTAAATAAATTAAGTTCTGTTTAGCAGATACTACGTTAAACATAATAATTAAGGTAACAATATATTCCTTCCGTATGTGACCTAAGGAAGCGTGAGGCATTTGAAAACCAGTGCTTTCTTGAGACATAAGTCTTAGGTCAGCATCGTAGTCGATGTTTCGCATTGCTACTTATAGCCCTATTTTTTTTTTATAGTTATGTAATTCGTTATTAATATTGTGGCAATAAATAAATAAATTTTAGTAAACTAATTTAGCCATCATTTCAGTAATTTAGCTATCACATTGGCGTCTCGTTCACCAGGCGAAAACAAACTATGTCTCAATATTGTTTAAAGGCCTCGAATAACGGCGGAAGGACATAATAGAAGAGTTTTACCTACCTATAAAACTCATATTATGTCCGGGAGCCTTATTCGAGGCCTTACAGTAATTTCTGCCTGGTGTTAATAAAGTTAAAATAAGTAGTTATTGAGACCACAATGAAGAGATCCACAAGGGGGCTTCACCTGGTGAACATAGTGACCGGAAGTTGCCATATTTTCGCCGTTAAATGGAACTACAACGACTAAAATACGGCCGAAACCGGAAGATGTCATCTCCAATTTTCGCCGTTAAATGGAACTACAACGACTAAAATACGGCCGAAACCGGAAGATGTCATCTCCAAGGCCTCGAATAAGGCTCCCGGACATAATATGAGTTTTATAGGCAGGTAAAACTCTTCTATTTTATTTATTATAATATCCGATGTGAAATCGCTACAATACATTTACTAATAACTACGTGATGTTGCAGAATTAGTGTTGAACATATAAAATAAAACCTTTTATAAATAGTTACGTTAAAATTTTGTGAGAGTTTATTATCTCTAAACTCTCACCTAATTTTGCAATCAAAATATTAATCAGAATAATAAGTGATTGATATTAATGTATTAAATCAATTAGTCATTTATTTAGATAGTGGTAAAATTATATAACAATCTTCATTTAATTTTTGCCATATTTAGGGCGAATAGCCGTAGCCATAGCGTAATTGCCACACTTAATTGTAATATTGCTGTCTCATGAGTGGCCACGCGATGGTTACATCTAGAGGTTCTTTATTTAAGGGTAACACTTAAGACGTCTGACACGTATGGGAGCGCGCGGGGGGAAAGTATGAAACATGTTTCCGCTCGGCTAGTCCCAAAAGACCTGAATTTTCACCAAAAACTCAATCGCATGAGAGTCGCTGAGGACATGCTAAAACAAGTCAATTCCGACCCAACATTTATGAAACTCATTGTTACTGGTGACGATACGTGGGTTTACGAGTTTGACATGCAAATTAGTCAACAAGCTTCGGAGTGGCGACTTCCAACTGAACCGAAACCGAAAAACCCACGCCAAAGTCGATCAAAAATCAGTCATGTTGACTGTTTTCTTTGACTATCGCGGTGTTGTGCACTCGGAATTCTTGCCAGAAGGTCAAACGGTAAATAAAGAATACTATTTGAGCATTATGCGGCGTTTAAGAGAGCAAATTCAACGAAAAAGGCCAGATTTGTAGAAAGAAAATTCTTGGATTTTGCACCACGATATAAATTCGCACAAGGCCATCATTGTGAATGATTTTTTGTCCAAACACTCAACAAGTACCATCGAGCAACCACCATATTCACCAGATATGGCTCCAGCCAACTTATTTCTTTTTCCTAAACTCAAATTACCACTTCGTGGCACCCGTTTTCAATCGGTAGAAGACATAAAGGAGAATTTGCGGCGAGAACTGAACTCAATTCCGGAAACAACGTTTAAAAAATGTTTTGATTATTGAATTATTCGTTGGCGTAAGTCTATTGTTTCTGAAGGAGCATACTTTGAAGATGATAAAATAAATTTGGATGAATAACAAAATTTTTGTGTATTATTGATCTTTTCCCGGTACTTTCTTGACAGAGTAGTACAAATAAAGCGTCATACCTTCTATCATATCCCTTCACAAAGAGAAAACATCATAATCTCGTTGTAAATTTTCAAAAGTTGGGAAGTTATTGGTTTTACCCCGTTTTTCGAAAATCGAGTTTTCAACGGATGTTGACGTTTTGAGGTCCTAGGAAGCTTCCCCGAATGTTTCCGCGATGATGTCTGTATGTCTGTATGTATGTGTGTGTGCGCGGGTGTATGTGTGTGTGTCTGTGTGT